>CM077886.1:18165000-19365000 GCA_039720435.1 Amazona ochrocephala | reverse complement strand
TCCCTCAGACCAATTAGTTTATTTTAAAACACAAAGCAATAAACCATATGTACCTGCCTGTCCTTAAAGTATATCAAAATAATTTGAACCGTTCTAACCCTGCATCACTGAAAGATATTCTTGGGGGCTTTCGTTATGTGGAATAGGGCTGGCTATGTAACAAATTATTTGAGATTCACTGATCATAGAATCATCCTGCCCTCAGCCCTTTAAAATCACTACATGCAGAAGTGGAACAACAGAAAATCATCATAAAATGAGAGAATCACACTGCATTTTTGAAGATTCAGAATCTATCTGCTCAAGCTCATGTTTGATCATTCATTTTTTTTTTCAGATTATAATGGAATTTTCACCCAAATTATTCTCCCTCAGTATTTTTACACAAGAGTTTTAAAAAAGACTCTCCCAAGTTTAGCTGAAGATATTATCAAATCCACGGGGGGGGGGGGGGGGCTTTCTTGATTCTGCATTCAAAATATTATACATTTCTGGATTGCTGGAAATTCTATTTGTAGGCAAAGCCTATTTTTTGAATTTCAAATTAAAATACTCATATTGTGCCTTTCTGGTAAAGCACAGAAAAGCCTTCACTTATGAGAAAACCAAAGCTATTCCCCGACTGTGTGAACACCACTTTCCTCTGATCATCTTGGAAATGCTCCCACAGATCTTAAAAGCCAAATGTTGCACAAATTATTTCCAAAGAAGGAGGCGTAGAGGTGGGAAGATCAGAGGCGAGTACAAGCCAGTATAATTTGCAGGTATCTAAGAGGACATTATAACAACGACATGAATACAGATAACAAAATATTACTGAAAAAGCCCTGTCAGTAATGATACATTTAGATAAATGGCAAATGTACTTGCATGAACTCTATCATTACTACTTCAATCACAGTCATATTTAAACTTTGGGGAGCTAATTTAATTTAAAAATTCTGCTGCTGCACATCAATCATTAGCAGCATTACTAACAGGCATAGGGCTGCTGTGCTAGGGTGACTGATTGCCTGGCATTAGCTCTGGAAGAGAAGAGTTGCAAACCACTTTAAATGTCAAAAACCTGCAACAATACTGGGCCGAAGCACCAGCCATGTTCCTCTAACTTCAGTCATGATCCTCTAAATTCTTTTACTTCCTGCTAAATCATTACTCCATCTTTCCATGGCTCCATTGTCTAACTGACAAATATCAATGACAAAGAGTATCCATCTTCCTTACAGAGCATTTCCAGAGTCTTTATTGTGAGAATTATCTGATTCAAAACCAGAGTTAATTCCCTAACCATAATATTTTTAGTTGGTCTATTATTTCAACATCAGTGTCAAACTTTGATTTAAAGGAATTGAAATCCATCCTTTAAACATAGTGCTTCAACTTAAGGAATAGAGAAAAACCCATCAACAGTCTAAGGTAATTTCACACTGCGGCTCCAGCCAAGAGTGAAGGTTAGAAAGACCTATGGAGAGACACTATAAGCACACCCGGTGTTACTGTTCAATCATACGCTGCCCTGATCAAGTAACAGCAAGAAATCCAGTGACTGCCTCCTGGATGCGCAGACTGAATGCTAACTGCCTGTGACATTAACTTGTTTCAAGCCTCTTGTGTGTGGCCACTATCAGCGGTATATTTGTATAGTAAATAACATGAAATATTGATTCTGGAGTGCTTATCAACTGGTCCTGTTCAAAATACTCTCCCTACAAAGCTCAGCACTAGTTCTCATGCAGAACCAGTGCTGTGGATTTGTGCAGAGCTACTTGTGCTCTCAATTCTTTCACTGAGATATAAGCAGCAACTTTTTAAAACCTAGAAATAGTGAGTAAAGATGCAAAGAGTATTTGACGGAATTGTATGAACTGCACTTTATACTACTAATTTGGCTATGACAAAATGGCTTTAGAAGACAACACCTCTTCCATTCTGGCTTCAATCACTAGTCTGAAATCTATATTAGGGCCAGACTGTGATCAACAGCTTCTAAGGGTAAGTTAAAATTTACTGAATACTCTTGGCACTTTTTTGTATATTTTGGCCATTTTCTGTGTGACAAGATTATATGAATAAAAGCTGAACATGGCTAACCTTTGCATTCTAATCTGGAAGTAGGATGTGTAGTGTGACAGCTCTAGGAACACATGTCCCCAAAATGCATGTACACCCTATTTCTGGAACAGCACAGTAGTGAAGAGCTAACACTGAGATCCAAGCAAACCAGGAGCAAGTGTCAGACTGAAAGTGTTTGTCTATACAAACCAAAATAGTCATATTTAGCTTCTGGAATACACCCAGGATTTCTCCTGCAATCTGCTGATAACACTCAGTGATACCATCACAAGATTTACAGCTAAAACAATCAAAAATCAATGGAACATACTCCATGACAACAAAAACATCTCCTTTCCCTCTGCTTTTACTTCCAAATTTAATGAAAAACAGCACTTTTATGCATTATTTATCCAATTTAAAATTGAGCTAATAAGTCACAGAATTGGTATTTATGCAGATAATAGCACACTCATGAGTGTGGATTACTTTGCAGTTAGTACAAGACCGAATAATTTGAAAGCAGACAATTAAGAGGCATGACATTTGCTAAAATTCAAAACTGAATTTGTTTAATGCTCTCTCAGAACGTAAAAAATTCTTACTGGTGTACTTATAAAATCTGTGGGATCCAAAAATTAAGTTGTAAACTTACCTTAAAAAAGGTTAAAGATACCCCACGGATTCAAGGCTTTATAATTTATGATATTTATCTCATCCATTTATCACTGGTCTAGACTTGAAGAGGGTAAACACCCAGTTTAATAAAGTTCCCCAAAATTCTCTATCCAAAACAATCATGAAGGAGTGAAAGGTACAACAAGCAACAATACGGAAAAATTTGAATATTCAGATGAATTCATATGTGGAAACTCAGTATCAAATAAGAAGTCCCATAAAATTAGTTGGGAAAAAAAAAAAGTTAATAAAATAGTTAATAAGAATAATAAGAAAGAAATTAAATTTTAAAAATTAGTAAATAAAAATTAGTTTAAAATACTGTTAGTGTATAGGTAATTTTTTAAATACTAAATTAAAGCCAAATTACTGAACACAGAAATAAATGGTATCACTTTTATCTCAAAAATTGCTACAACGCAGATGTGCTATTTGGAGCCCTTCAGAATATCTTGGTACACTGGAGAGTTCAGAGAAATTCATTTCACAGTGATTTCACAATATATGTCCTTTACATACCTGTGGATATAAAGACATTCAAGTTCCTAAACTGTAATCATAAAAATCCTCCAAAAATCTGACCAAAGGCCAAGTAAATATTTCACTCTTAGTTATGAGGAACACCAGAGCCAATAGACTAAGCTAAACAGAACTTGTGTGCTGCACTTATTTTCATTATATTTATTTCAATCTTGTTCAGGCTAAACCCTTGTAACCCTGAGAAGTCACTCAGTAAGAAAAACTTTATTTCAAAATGGCCAATTGTTTTTTTCTAAGATTTCACATAGTAATTAAAAAAATAAATAATAATAATCATAATAATCATAATAACAATAATGTATTCCTTTAGTATTGTAAGGTCTCAGGAGGTAGAATCTATTATCTTCCTAGAAGTAGCCACACATAGATATAGCCTTGTTCTTGAAAAACTTGCAAAGACAGACTCAGCTGGCAGATTCTACCATTGAAGTTCATCATCAGCTGCAAAACAGACAGACTATAGCACTCTGCAAGACTTGAAAAGTAAACAAGAAAGAATGTTTCAATAGTTCTGTGCATGTAAGGGTTCATGGATCTGCTCTAATAAAAGAAGAGGGTTTTTTTCATGACAGTGACTATGCCTCCTCAGTACTGAGAAAAAAGATCAACCCACATCTTTACAGTCGTATATAATAATCTACTCAATTATTATACCTTTAGGGCTTGCTTTCCTAATGAAAATAACCCTACTACAAACCAATATCAGATGCATGAAGTACTACTGTAGCTCTGATTAGCTGTCATACTACATTAATCATCTGTACAATCTCTAGTTTACATATTCTTTCCACCAAAAGACAGTACCAACCTCCCAATGACACCAACCCTTTGAGAAGACAAAAATGACAACAGAAAAGGCCCAAGAGAAGGAAAAACTTGAATTGCAATACAGGAGCTCCACATAACGACTTGATGATCACCAAGCAAGTAAAAGTGAAATTCCTCCGAACCTCAACAGCATCCAGCCAGTAAAACTGAATGTCTCGCAAACCTCAACAGCAAAATGCAAATATTTCCCCTGGCCAAAAAAATCAGAATCAGTGCAAGTGCCAGTGGGCAGCCCTGCCCACTCCTTGCAGCCTCGAGCAGCACCCTGTCCAAGCACACAAAGGTTTGGACAGAAATGTTTTGCTCCTGCTTTCAATCAAAGTCTCTTGACTGTTCAGTTGCTAGAAAATATTAATGTCCTCTTATCCTTTGACGACCATATAAATGCTCATGCACAGTGAGCTGTCATCACTAGGGCATTACAGAAATTTCTAGCTGTACCAAATGCTGTATTTCTCTGGAGCAACAGGATGTTTTAGCAAGCATACATTGATTTTCTGTAAGGCACCAGAGACACACGGACAGTATAAATAGCAAACATTGGTGAGATAACTTAAGATTTAGATTTTAATTCACCTTTGGGTGTTTGTTTTTTTTTTTCCCTGCCATCAGTTTTATAAAATCGACATCTTAGAGAGATGAGTTATGGCACTGAATTCAGATTTATAGTTATATTAGTTCTAACAATGAAAGTAGATGCTTTATTTCTTTGTTTTTCTCTTTACAAAATTGCTCCTTTTTTCAGAGCTCCTGGTATTTAGGATGGCTCTTTTTCTAGGAAGCAAAACTTCACTTCTACTAAGTGGGCTTCTACTAAGTCTAGTCGATAGTACGAAAAGTGTAATAGTAATAAAAATGACTCAGCTTTGACAGCATGGCATAAAACTAGTGATGCTTTGTGAAGGCTTTAAAGAAGAAATAAATTTACCTATTTCTGTTACATCTATCCTGCCTCCTTATTTTCAGTTAAGGATAAAGACACTACAGAAGTCTTTCCGTTCAGGAATTGGTGTGACTAACATCTTCATGAACATGTACTGTCTCAATCTAAAGAAATATCCACCCATCATTCTTCAGTCACATACACTGTGACATTCATGTGACACCGTGGTATCCACAAGCAGTTTTCAACCCTGACAACCATTAGGCCTCACTTTCAACACTATGTAGACATTAAGAATGCTCTGGCTCTGACCCATCATTCTGGCTTGCATATGAACTATTGTAAGTAATTTCATCTGTGAATTGCATCAAATAGCGAGTGGTTTTCTTTACATGCATATGCCTGTAAGCAATTGAACAATAACTTGGCATAGGATCAAACACCATAAATCTTCATCAAAATTTAACATTTAACATGGAATCTCCTTTCATATAGTAGGTGATAGAGATTTTACCATTAGCAATCTATTTGCCTATACTTTTACCCCTAAAATAAAATATTGACAAGTCTTTAAAAACGCAGATCAAATATACACAGGTCTGAAACACTGCATTGCATCTTGAAGCTGCTATGTGCAAGCTCCCTTTTCACACTGTCAATTTAACTGGTATTTCACTTTTGCCTCTGCTTCATGTGCAACCTAGGATCAGCACAAATAGCTTCTCTCCCTGCTTGGTAACAACATGCTTCCCTTTCCCCCAAAACCAGCACAGGTATCTAGAACACAATAAACTACTAATAAAAATAGTTCTGTCTTCCCCTTAGGATTTCTCTTTTTCTGGATTTCATTTGGACTAGTGTGAACCTGTTTCCCTCCTTCCATCCTCTCTAAGGATACACCATGACCAAAATGACTAATGAGAAATTATTAAAAGTTAAGCCAAGAATGTAGGTAATTTATAAGGCCAAACTTAACAATGAGGGTGAAGAAGGCTAATTGTATTCAAATCTGGAATCCCGGAGTGACATGTGAGCAATGCACAATCTGAAAGCCTTCTGGACATTAGGAGATGCAGGGCATGCTCCTGGTGCTACACAGACATGCAGTTTCAGGACTCTGACCTGAACTGCTAGATAGTATTCACATGCTTTGATGACTTTGGGAACATGTAAACTCCCAACGTCCAGATACGTGAAGACAGCATCTAGAAACTAAGGCCATAAAATTGATGAAAACATAAAAAAAGGCTACAGCAAACAAAAAGAAACTTCCTCAGGGCCATCTGACACTGACTGTAACTTCCTATAGGAAATTTGGTCCATGCACATGTGACATTGATAAAGTTTAGAATTAATTTTCAATGCTAGATTTATTAGAAAAAAATGTGTGACTACAATATGAAACTTGCTTAGTACTTCAAGAAAAAATGTTTGACTAAAATTTGGGGGGAAAATCACTACTGTGGTATTTCTAAAATACAAGTACTTATTTTTCAATATAAAGACATTTAAACATAATTATCACGCAAATTTCATAAGCACTTTAAAACCAAAAGAGCCCAAATATATACTCAGGATATTTCTTGGCCTTGCACAGGAATAAAGAAATGGCCTATGCAGACTTCTATAAAAAAGATTACTTGGCTTCTACACAGTTAGAGAGAGAGGGGACAGGAGAGCAGAAACTTCATCTCCCAAAAGACATGATGACTGGACTCACATCTTATTTTTTGAAGTAAGGTAATGCCCAGCATTTTCAAAATCTTTAAATGTGTTCCATAAAAAGCCATTTCAGCATAAAACATTGGTTAACCTTGAATACTTAAATTAATGTTCCAGCACACTTCATCCTTAGCATCAGTGAATAAACAAATCTTGCCAGAGAAGAGCAAAACCAATCAGAAGAGATGAACTGCAATGAAACAGTCCTCACGATCACCACACTGAGCAGGTAAAACAGCAATGAACTTACTGAACAGAATACGCAAGAAGTAATTTCTCCAGGGTCTCAACGCAGGCTAGTTTTTGGTTCAGATGCTATGATTTTCCTCCTTTACAAATCACTTGTTCCTTGATAAACAGCTAGGAATCTGACTGTTTGGTATACTTGATGTGTTACCACTATTTTCCAAATTACTTCAATGCTGCTGAAGTCTTCTGTAATACTTTGCAGCCCATCCAAATTCAGGAAATCAAGATGATGAAAATGTAGCACAGTGCTCTTCAGATCCTCTATCATTTGAAATCTAAAGTATGTAACTAATGACAAGGGCATTGAGAGAACATACAATGCAGAATGTGCTGAACCTAAGGTATATTCTGTTCTTTAACTGCCAGTACAATAAAATAGCAGACATTTCATATTTATCCTTGCCATAATAATATAAAAAAATATTATAAACAATAAGCAAAATGAAAGCAGCCACCTACATACACTTAATACTAAAATTAAGGAAATATTACTTTGCTATTGGAATCACAGAACCATAGAATAGTTAGGGTTGGAAAGGACCTTAAGATCATCCAGTTCCAGCCCCCCTGCCATGGGCAGGGACACCTCACGCTAAACTAGGTCACCCAAGCCTTTGCCCAATCTGGCCCTGAACACTGCCAGGAATGGAGCATTCATTGGGCAACCCATTCCAGTGCCTCACCACCCTTACAGTAAAGAACTTCCTCCTTATATCCAAACTTCCTCTGTTTAAGTTTTAACCCATTACCCTTTGTTCTATCACTACAGTCCCTAACAAAGAGACACAATAAGACACACAGGTTTGCTCACTGTATGTACACAGTGTTTCTTTTAAATGGATGTATGTTTAGACATTCTAAACTCTAGATCCCTCAAAAATTAAGACTGGGATTAAGGCTCCTTTCATGTCTGGCACTATGTTCTGCTATGCCCCCCTAGGACTGACAGCTAATGCAAACTGGATAACTTCTTCTTACCGCTCACATGGTAAAAGAATGCTTCATAACACTTCCTAAGGAAGAACCTGTGACTAGCATGGCTGTAGCACTACATGTGGTTGCAGTGCCACCACCCAGCTGTACCAAAGTGTGAGCCAACATACCAGTGGTCTGATGCTGTTGTGACTATCTGTTCATCACTAAACACTGCCGTATCAATCATATCAAGACAGACAGGAAAACATTGCTGGCAAATGTGACCTCGTCAGCTGCAGCTGGAGCTCAGTCATCATGAGCAGCTGCAGCCCTGTTCAGCAGCTGTGGTCCTGGCAAATACACCATGGCTGCTGGCCACAGTAACCCCAGACAGTGGGACTAATGAGGGCCAGTAGCGTCTAAAACTGAGGGGTGAAATACAAATGACACACTCAGCAGCAACTATAGAGTAATCTGCAGTTGATTCCACATCGCACTGGCAAAATGTCCTGATACACAGTCAACCCTCCCTCACTGAGCCTACTTGTGAAGAGAAGAAAAATATTTGGCTGGAAGAAAACCTTTCCTGAAGATAGTTAGACACTTCATCAGGGTTTCTATCCTGGTAATTCAGAGGACAGAAAGGAATACAGATCCTCAGGGAGAATTTGGTACACAAGCAAATACTCAAAGTATAGTTTAAAAGTACATCAGCATCACACGTATTGACAGAAGTTGCAACATTCAGGAAACAATCAGCTTATCAGATGATATTAGAGAGGATGCTTCCCCACACTGCGAAAATGGGTGAGCAATGCAGCATTTTGGTATCTGTGGCCAACCACTCCGTTACTGCTTCTATATAAAATTACATTTCTGATAAAAAATTTAGCATCAAACGTTTTTATGATTACAGACCAAAAGTCAAAATTTGCATTTAAATAGATGTATTAAAACCTCAGCAGCACAGGTAGAAGAGGGAAATGCTGTTTCAAGGAACATTTAAATAGGGAGCGCAAGCACAGAAGGGATTTTTCTTCTCAAATGATTTGAGCAATTTTAGTTTTATTACTGTTCTTGGGTCCCATTCAAACTCAAAATTTGAACTGTAGTAACCTGCACCCCTGGACTCATCTCAGGCTAAGCTGCAGAAACTACTTGTTCTTTCATCTTTCCATTGGGAAGGGACCCACCAGTTCTAATGTATTTTTTTTATCCACAGTCCAAGCCCACAGTTTAAATCAGTTTACAGCCAAGTCATATTATACTACATTTACTCTCAAGTTGTTGGCCCATTTTTGTTTGCATTAGTCACCATAGGCTAAGCTTCAGCCATTATATTTCTCCCCAGACAGCAGAGCCCTTTTTGAGAGAGATGAATTCTCAATGCATAACTTAAAAAATTGACAAGCAATTCTTCCACATAAATGCCTGTCATCAACCACCTCCTTGGACTTTACCATATTTTATTTTGCACTTTTTTAATCTATAAAGCATTTCTAAAGTTAAAGAAATGCATTGTCTGACCTCTCTCCTGTGTTTTTCTATCTTCTCACTACGTATCTTTTGTTTTCTGTATATTGTCCGGTTAACTTTAAACCTTGGTTTAAAACCTGATTCTACACTTTCAAAAGACAGCTAAGCCTTGCCAAGCCATTATGCTAGGTCAGGTTCATAGCTCCTCACTAGTAATATGGAACACTGGTGCCCTTTACAGTCCAGCTGGGTTCACCAACCCATGTTCTCCATATATAAACCATATATGTGAATGCTGTTGGGTTGCTTTTTTGTTTGTTTTTTTGTTGTTGTTTTGTGTGTGTGTGTGTGTGTGTGTGTGTGTGTGTCTTTCTCGACAGGTGGGCATTCCAATCACAATGATAATACAATGTGAGCTACATTGTTGTTAAATTACAAGAGTTACATTTAACTATAGTCATTTTTAAATGTTATAAGCTACCGCCTTCATAAACATGCCGTTTCTTTCCAGGAAGATGTAAACAGCCTCACTTTCAGATTCTCTAGCAAGACTGGAACAACACAGGACTTGAAAGTCAAAAGACCTTTTTTCTGCTAACTCATCAATAAAATATTTAAACTTTCTATATCTGATACTGTTGCAGACCCAAATCAACTCTTGGAAACATGAGCATAGGCATAGGACAAAAACATTGTAACTACATGACTATTTCAGGTGCATTTTTGCTATCTTCTCCAGAGGTTCTTTCCTACAAAATAATCTCTTTAACATAAGGGAAATATGGTAATGTGGGGGAACACAAAATTCAAGTATAAACAGAGGTAAATCGCAGCTGGATTTCTGGGGGAGGGGGGGGGGGAGCAAGCAAAATTTTCTTCTACCTGGGTAATCTCTAAATTCCTTTGAGAATCTTTCTCTGAGCATTTAGAGTCAGTCAGAAATATAAAGAACATCACACAAGCAAATGTACTTTCATATGTTGACTCATTCTAGGATTCCAGACAATCATTACTTGCAGCAGGTCTCCATACTACAGAGATGTTTACCAGCCAGTTCCCAGTAGCTGTGAGCAGAAACAGTGTACGAGACACCATGAACATCAGTACCACTCATGAACTTCTTAACAGCGTTTTGCTTTCAGCAGTAGCTGTTAGACAACTTACAGAAAATGTAAAGGTGACCTGTTAAATTTTCTATAGCAACATTTCTTCCAGCTGCCTGTCAGCTGACTTACTGTCAGAACCACGATAGTCCTGACTTTCATCAGGCATATTTCAGTAATTATATACGTTTATAAAACATGTACCTACATTTTTATGTACACATATAACAGGGACATTTTACAGAAAAATGGAAAATGTTTAAATCATATATTTACAATATAATATTCAGGGCTAGCTTTGGGCATAGACTAAGTAGGCAAATTTTTAAGTTAAAAAACTGTTACAAGACACTCATGGACCCCTTTTCAGTTTTCTTTAAGTAAAGTCACTAATCATAGCCATGGGATGGGAGTGGCTCATGCAAAATCACAGGTTAGGTCAAATCCCAGCCTATATCCCAGACTCACCAGGGCAGATGTGCAGGATACCACACCAGAGCAGTATTAGCTCCCAGCAGCGAGAGACAGAACTGACAGGGCTACACACACAGTCCGTATCTTCTACACCTCTACCTTGTTTGGTATGTTTGCTGTTCCCTCAGATTTTCCTGTGCTGATGACAAGCACTGAGGCAGCTCAGAAAAAGCAGCAGCAATGACCTCTTGTGCTGCGTACGGTGGTATAATTTCATACTATATCCCAAACTGTATCTTTCCTCAGTTTTACATCCACTTTCATCCAATTTAACTGAATGACATTTTCTTAGCATTCTATGGCAAAATAGGAATACTTTCTAAATTGATTTCATAACATTAAATCTTCAGAACTGCTTCCTATCCTGTCTTATTCCATTTTTCCAGTGGTTTGATTTTAGTTTTTTTTTTGTCAGTTGTTGCACACACAGCAGTGCTTTTATTAAATTGTACATTATAAACCTCATTTTGCAAGATTTTTTCACACATATCTAAATATCTAATTTCTCTCAATTTTAATGGGGTTGAGGCACTTCAATAAAACCATATATCTTAGCTATAATTTTAATATACATAAATGAAGACTTGGATTTTTATTTTACCCTCACAGGATGTAGTTAATTTAGAAGTCATTTAGAGCTTAGGAGTTTCTAATGGACATTAACTTACAAGAAAAGTCCCCAGAATATTAAATTTCTCTTCAGTGAGCCTTGCAAAGATTTTCTGAAGCTTCCATTTTCTTGACCAGCTAAAATATAATTTTCTACTTTGTTTTAATATTGTTTTCAAAAGCAATTGATTTTGTGTGTGGATATATCTTTGCCTGAAAATACATTAATAAAATTTAACTACCCTTATTCAAGAAACCAGACAGGAAGAAGTTGTTAATTTGTGTGGTCTACCTATTAATCTCACCATTCAACTGTGATCCTCTGCTATTCTCTGGTCTATTCTACATTTTTTCTTCTGTGACAGAGCAAGTATTTAGTAACACGTGGGGTTTGGACGATGTCAACATTTACACTGCAGCATAAGGCACTAGAAAAAGTCTATCACTTGATCTGTACCATATACTTTTTGTGTACCGAACAACAAATTACAGTTACAGTACTGCCTGCAGTGAGATGCCACAACACCATCTGCAACACTTTACTGTCTACAGCGCATGATGGTCAGAAGAACAGACCAAACTGCACAGCAGCTGCCACTGGTGCTGCTGAATACTCCCATATGGCACTGGCAGAACACTGATATGGGCATTGATTTTTGCTATTCCACTGCAGTTTTGTCTGGAAAATCATAATCTACCCTGAAACATACATAGTACTACTAGGCTATCCAGATAAATATAATGGCTCTGACAGTTTACTCACCCATAGGTTTACTTGCCCATAGGTTTGAAAGCCCTCATTGTGTTTGAGTCAGGATTGGCCTAGGATAAAAACATTTTCCTTCTTCTCATATTGAGCTCACTGGAAAAGGGGTTGTTAAAAACAAAACCTCTTTCCAAAACTCTCTTTTTGGAAAGACAATCACATTTCATATACTTTACATCTTTCTTGTTCTTTTTAAGGAGTTCTTTTCTGGCTGGGCATCTGAAGGAAGTAAACCTAGACTTGTTGCACAGGCTAGATCAGGGTCACGTCACACGGGCAGAAGCACACAAACCTCTCCTGAAGTTCCTGCACTCCTGTGTTACCACCAGTTTTTCCATCATGCCTGGTACCGACCCAGTGACAACAAACAGGGAAGTGGAGAGGAGGCAGACAACTCCCTACCCAGAGGAACAGAGCTCAGAGCAGAGATCTTGCTGCACTTCTGTCCTTCATGATGCCAGGCCCACCTGCCCAGGGGCTGTGGCAGGGCATTATGAGGTAAGGTGGGGCTGCTCCCTGCCGGTTCCAGTTGGTTCCAGCCGGTTCCGTCCAGTTCCTGCTGCCCAACGTAGGGCAGGGCTGAGCCCCTCAGCCAGGCTGCTGCTGCTCCCTTACTCTGCATACTCCACTGAGGAGTACACACACACAGCCACACACATTGAAGCGGGTAGCAGGAAAATCTGTGTAGAACCAGAAAGGCTGAGATCAGTTGTAAGACAAAGTTAAAATGTAATGATTCCAGTAACTCTTAGCTCAGAGGTGCTCTTCCATGAAGTGCCTCCCTCTATCAACACAATGGCAAAAAGTGTTTGACTCACAAGATGAATCCAGGCCCCTCAAGAACTGGTCAAGGTCCAGAATTGAAACTGTCATATAATAACAACTATTTTTCATGGAGGATTCTGACCTACAAAACTCCTGTGCTGGGAGCCTTCAATAAATAAGTTTTTTCCCTGGTGTCACAGTTCCTGAACACAGCAAGATTTTCTTTCTTCTTTTTTTCCTCCCCAGTTTTCCTACTGTCCTCTCCTTTAGAGAGCAGGGAATTAGTATTCACTAACTGTGTCTTTGAAAAGGTTTAATCTCCTAGCAATTACCAATATGAGAGTTTCATTACATGCACGGTATGATAAATATTGAAGAGGTCTCCCAGCTGTTCCGATCAGGTTTAATCTAGGCATGCACAACGGCAGAATGATGCCTTCATGGCCAACATCCATCTCTCTGCAAGTGCAACTGGGAAGCACAGCACAAGCCCTGGAGGGATGGACAGACAGCCACACTGCTGAGCTGATGCGGTTGGAGTCAAAGCCACCAGCAGCCATCCTTGCAGCTGCTGGAGTTGCTGATCACACTAATGGTGTGGGCACATACTAAATCCACACTGCAACTGCTTTGAAATCATAAAGCCTCTTTCTAAAATGGAAGCTCTACTGAATTACTGAAAGACCTATAAGCACAGAGATCCTACATACTTAATTTGGGTAGAAAAAAGATCGTACTTTGTGTCCACACCTAAAGCTTTGTTTGATTCAGTAGCCTTCTCAGATACAAGAGAAACAGTAAGTTCTGGATACCACATCTTACAGAAGAGCAAGGGTAAAGACCAGTGCTGAAAACCTAAGACAGACCACCCAAATCATACTTTACAGAAATGTGCTGCCACCTGCAAGAAAATCTGATGCAAAGTGGTTCACATCTCAACAGACTGCAGTATTTACAGTTGTTTTTAATTATACATTTCATAATTGGATTTGTTTCAGCAAGTGATTTAAATTTGGGGGTGGGTAAATTTGTTCTGTCTCAAACTTCTACCATCACATAAAGTTATAACAAAAAGAGACAGGTCCTTCTTTGTAGCTGTGTAAATGGTACAACAGTACCCAATAAATCCTTTTCAACACAAACTGATTTTCCAAGGCCTGAAGAGGACAATTATGCTGTTACGTGCATATTTTGCAATGAGAGCAGGCAGCATGTTCCTAAGACATTTCTGGGCATACCCCCTCTGACCAATCCCTGTGCAAACAAGTCATTTCTGTGCTGGGCACAGGGCTTTTCCCTGCAGTGTGACCTAACAGCTCGGGATACAAATTTCTCCAGCACTAAGAGCACAAAGTCTAGACTTGACTCTTCTGTTCTGTGTTTGAATTCAGTATTTCTGGTGACCAGGAGTAACATTCAGCATGACAAATAATTTAATGAACTACTAATGCAGAGTTGACCTTCACTGAAAGTACTGCTTAATTAGCCAGTTTTTCTGAAGTCAGGCATAAGAATGCTAAACCATTTCTGAACAGGTGCAGGAGGCACACGTTAATTTTAGTAGCAAAGGTCATTACATGCGTATTTCTGCACTTTTTCCTGGCATCCCTCCCATCAGAGGATTACTTATGTATGTCTGTGAAGACAAAGAGGAGGAAAAATCTTTCATGTTCTTTCAGCTTTAACTTAGCAAAGTCCTGTCTCCTATCTCCTTTTTCTTTTATACATTTAAAAAATAAATCTAAATCCAGTACTGAGAAAAGAAATACATTATCTTGCAAATTAAAGTGATAAGATTAGTTTAGCGCCTACATAGCTGAAAAGTACTTGCTATACATGTCTTCATACTCATAGAGTATTTAGTATAAGCCTGAAAGAGGAACACACCACTCATTGAGCAGGAAAAAGAACTACGTAAATTAACCCTCATTTGACAATCAGAATTGTAAGATTCTTCCTCTGAAAGCAAAGATCAATTTCTACTTTAACCTATGAGCATGAGAAGTGAACCAGTAACTGTGCAGAGAAATAAAGATTTCTTAGCCTGTCTCCATTTATCTTACCAGACTGAAGAAGTTGGCTTCATGTTAGAGACTTTTTTTTTTAAACCTTATTGCCTGAGGAAGTGTGAAAACAGCCTCAAAAAAAAGTCAGCTCTAACAAGACTGAGCTTATTCTCTCCCTCTCTCTCTTTCATGCTTCAAGCTTTGACGCTTCTTCAGATGAAGTATTAGAAGTAGCCAATTCCACTGAGAACATGAAGAATGTATCAGAAATAGCTCCTTACTACAACGTTTTCCTGAGGTACCAAATGTACATATCTTCTTTCAAATTCTCCTTTGCTTGTTTTCTTGGTGGTAGAAGGAAGACAATGGGAAGTAGGTATCGCATTTTCAAATTTAGTAAAAATGTGGCAACTGTACAATTTATTTTATAGTTGAGAAATGTATTAAGGGTTTTATGTACAAGGAAAGAGGTGCTGGTAGTTGCAGGGGATTAGCTTGTTAGGGTGTGGTGAGGTTGTGGGATTTTGTTATTTGTTTTGGTTTTAAACTCAGGAATTAGCTAGGAAATGCAGACACTATTTGGAGCATCCCCAAAGAACAGAGTGAGTACACTTACAGCTGCTGCTGGTAGCTCCATGAGCGATAGAAATTGAAAGGGTTTTCCCTTTTTTTTTTTTTCCCCAAAACATGCCAACTTTTATTACCTGCAGCCTGCATTCAGAGAAGAGTAGCTCTCCAGGGAATGTCACAGTAGCTTGCTAGTTCCTCAGCCTTACACATTGGAGCCTGGTAGCACAGGTCAACATCTCATACTCATTGACAGAGGACTGCTTCACTAAGAGGAAGGTGCTATTATTTACACAGGAAAAAAATAATCACATGCATAAAAAAGGAGAGGTAAAACTATCAGTGAACTCCTAGCAGGTATAAACTAGGTAAGGCATGTTAAATTTGTTGAAAATCACTTTGCATTATTTAACTGGCTGCCTCCCTACCAAACCAAGTAAACAGAGACAGGATGCCAAGCTAGAGGTAAATTTCATGCCTTGTCACAGAAAGGCTTCTGGCATCTGTAACAAAAAATTCTGCCAGATAAATGACTATTCTCTTGAAGTCTCTTAAAGAAAGCTTTTCTTGTCATTGGTCTGGGCATGGGATTCCTTCTGGCACTGCGCTTTTCAAACCTTGCCTAACATAGACTAGCTGCTATAAATGTATTGCTGATTTTAAAAGAAAACTTAAGTCGATATTAGCTTTAACCATCAATTTCCAAGCCCCTGACTGGCTGTGTAAAATCATGATTTCAAGGTTGTCTTTGTTGGTGGCAGCTTTCTTTTTTAAACAAGAGAGGCTCTAGGAATGGGGAAGAACGATGCACCAGCTCTTTTCTGACTTTCCTAACACTATGCTGAGATTCAAATACTCTGTCTTGGATAGAGACAGCTTCCCCAACAGCAAGGCTACCCTTCCCAGTGCTCGCCTTAGCACTGGCTTTGGATTCCTAGATTTTGGTGTGACTGGTCCCACAGTTGCAGTCAGCCACATCAGAGCAACCTGATGCAAACAAAAATCTAACTATACAAAAAAGGATTAATTTTCAGTCAGATATGCTGCCTGATCCAGCCAACAGTGAAAAGGATATTATCTTCATACTCATATGTATTTCAGGATTTTACTACCAAGACTATTATTTAAGCTCCAGAAGAAAACAGTAGGAAATTCTGGGTGCTTTAGATATGCATACTCCACAGTGGAGAACATTTTTGTTGAAGCTGTGATATTACTATTCCAAACCAACTAACGGCTCAGTGCTTTCAAATATACTTATTTTTTTTTTCCCCTTCTTTTTCTTTTTAGATGAGCAAGCATTCAACTATTAGCAAGAACAACATTTTGATTCAAGTCATCCCTTGGTTATGGAAACTAATATACACATTCTGTTCTATGATACCAAATTCTACACCCCCTCACACACACACACCCCCAGTCATAAAAGTAGATTACTATAAACCACATTTGTACCAAAATAAACATGAGATAATGGGGAAACTAGTTGACCACATTCTTCCTATGCAGGCCCAGACTATTAGTGGTTATGTTAAATATAGACAATCACATCCAAGCCATTAATGCATACTTAAAATGCATCAATAATTCAGTAATTTTTAAGTTCAACCTGGGAAATCACCTTGTACAGATAATATATAGCACAGCACTGTAAGATCATAAGCCATCAAGTGTGAAGATGATCGAAATATGGCAGATGTCTTTTGTGCATATGACAATACCTCAGAGTATTTCAGGCCTCAGACTGCCCATGAAGTTCTGATACATTCTTATACCAGAAGAGCATCTATTTGCAAGGCTTTGACCTCCCATTTAGAACATATGGTACTGCAAGAGTGGATATGAGAAACTGGTGAAATTGGCAGTATAGAAATGCCACACACACTGGTACAAAACCCATCTGCTACCTAGAATCAAGGGATGGAAAGCATTTTGTGATGCTTCCATTTCCATTGTGTATATCTGTGCTATGTGACAAAGGAAAAAAAAAAAATAGAAGGCAAAGCACTCTCTATGTCTCTCACATAAAAACACTAATAGCTCAATCCCACCATGGTGCCAAGGTTCCTATAGTTTTATCATTAAAGATTTTGGTCAGTCAACTGTGGTGGTAATTATCACATAAATTAACTGAGAGACAGGAAAACCAGAATGTAAGACAAAATCTCACCTCCAGCAACAAAGTATAGGACTTCATTTTCCAGTAATATTTTCAAACCTAACACCAATGATGAACCAAGTTTTTTTTCTGGAATATTGCTTCGGTTACAGAAAGCAAGTCTATTAGTCAGTGCCATTTACCCCCTGGTATCCAGCTTTTATCTGCTGACCTGTCACAATAAAACAATTCTGAAGATGTATTTTCAGATACAGGTGATTAGCACAGCGAGGGAAGCAGCAGAGTGAAAATTCTTTTTTGGATAAGTGTTGCTTGCAAGGAGTGTAGGTAGAAGGCAAGGCAAAGAACTAATCAGTTTGGCTACACGGGACTACAGCACTCAAACTTTTATTTGTGTTGTGGGGTTTGTTTGTTTGTTTGTTTGTTTTTTAGATAAGGGTATTCGGCTTTAAAATAGTTTGAATCCTACTCAGTTCTGCATGGGGATGTTATCTATTCAATGCATTCAGCTGACAAACCTTTCTGTAAAGAAGTATTTAAGTAAGGGCAGATGGCACCTTGAGATTTCACTACTCCATTCAAATTTTATTTCTGCTGTCCTTGATACAGATGGGCCATTTTTATTTATTTCTTTATTAAGACCTCCAATGACAGAGATCTCTCCCTTGTACTAAAAGATGCTTACTATCAGGAACCTTGCATTGCATTTATTGTCTGGTTTAGGGTATTTTCTTCTCATTTAAATTCAATGTTCATCCTTCAAACAAGCAAAAGATTAAATTCCGTAACTGCCGTGGAACAGACATTAGGTACCATTCACAATATGTCACAATTTTAAATGCTACGAGATCACACTGGGAAGGGTGGTTGCTGATGTAAATGAAAGGTTACGACAAGTATCTAATTAAATTAAGTCATTCACTACACTCTGCAAAGTAATATTCTCTCTTTTCCTTTTCTCTTCTTGCTTCTCCACTCAAGTATGTAATGATTATGCAAAAAACATCAGACCTTTACAAGTGGGTTACATGAATACTGTACATTAACCTGTAACCCCATCACTTCTGCATTGTTAAATCACAGTCACAGGCTGGCTGAGGATGGCAGGGACCTCTGGAGGTCATCTGGTCCAATCCCACTGCCCAAGCAGGGCCACCCAAAGCTGCTTGCCCACGACCATGTCCAGCTGCCTTTTGAGTATCTCCAAGGTTGGACACCCCGAAACTTCCCCAGGCAACCTGTACCAATGCTCAATCACCCTCACAGTAAAAAAGTGTTTCCTGATGTTCAGAGGGAACCTCCTGCATTTCAGTATACACTGACATGCAAGCTGGTTGAATAAGGGAGATTGGCCATGATGTGAAATGAACTAATGACATTTGGGAAATCTTAGCAGGTAAAGACAAAACCACCACCCAAAAACTCCAGAAAATCCAACTCCCAAAATTTTAACAGCAGCAGCTAATCAGCTGAGGTTGGTGAATTAATCCAAGTTTGCATCAAAGCTCACATTATGAATTTTTCTACGATTGCTTTCTCTTCTACCAGTCTCATCCTAACATCGATATGCCAATGGTTTGAGCAGACTGTGAGGTGGCAGAAGTCACTGGGAGATACTTTTTTCTTTTACACACAATAATGATGACTTGTGAATAATATGTGCATGTTACAACACTTCTTTCCACGGCTTCTGTAATCATTACAGGACATTAACGACAAGAAAAATCTGGGGGAAAAAAAAACGAACAAATGGAACAATCTGAAAAAGACCTGTCTCAAGTTATATTTCATTTTTTATGAGCTTAGTTTTCTGTCACTGTAGAGGAGGTTGTTGCAGGCTCCCCTTGCAAGCCCCCTGCATGAACAACCTCCCACAGAACCAGACAAAGCAGGACCAAGTGTAAACAAGAAAATAACATCAGAGGAAATAATTAAAAACACAGGCAAAATTACTGGTTTTCTGTCTGGATGAACACTCTGCTTAAGAATGCCTCCCACTTGATAACAGGAAACATGAGAGAATGTGAATTTAGAGAAGAAAATGAAATAAACTATAAATACTTGCAGTAACTGGAGCTCACCTGAAGTATGAATACAATACAATGCTTGAGCAGTCAAGGCTGTTTTAACTGTTCTTTTCACAGCTGACAGGTGAGCTCCAGTTCTTCCACACCCACACAAGCTAGGCATGCCCAGTTGGTGCACTTCATGGCTGAGATTTAACTGGATTTGAGGGAACTCAGCACTCTTCTCACTGGACATCAACAGGAACCAGCTACTCAGCTTTCTTAGATTTCTTTAGAAATTCAGTGTTTAAAGCCTTTTGTTTGTATTAAAGTCAGTTTTGGAATTTGTTTCATGACATCCTACCCCTCATCGAGGGAAAGGGGCAAGTGACTCCCAAAAGACTAAACCTTTATATTGCAGATCTGCAATGACCATTCCAGAAAGCAGCATGTACTGTAGGCAAACGTTCATCTTGATGCAGTGCCTATTTATACCCTACCAGCTCCCACCCTTGCAGCTACAAAACCCCTTTTTTGTACTACAGCATAGGGGAATTGCTTGACAGGTGAAAATTGTTTTTCAAGGCTCACTGTGTGTTTGGTACCTTACACACTGAAAATCTGAAGTTGTATTTTAGAGCAGAGTTGTCAGGCAGTTGATGTACCTTACCCTGAAGTACTCCTACCACTGGTTTGAGATATTAGCTTACGCATTTTATAAAAAATCTTAGTTCAATAAATGCTGCAAGATCAAACAGCATACTTCTGAATTATGTAAAATTTTAATATACGTATTGTGAACAACTCTATGAAAGAGTAATCAACTTCAAAAAGGTTTCCTAAGATCTCTGTTGCAATGTTTCCCCTCTGGTATATTTTGAAAATAATGATTCTGTTGTATTTATGAGAGGTTCAACTTTTCAAGAAAGAAAACTGCTTTGTGCAACTGGTATCAAGACACATGCAACTATCAACCAAGTCAATGTTTTATTTACCTTTAACGTGAAAGCAAAAGCAACATAAAAGCAATTAAAATGTGGAATTAAGTACAAATTACCACATCTATCTGAGTATGATTAACACTATATAATTGTTAACACCAGACTTGAGAATGCTCTGAAATTATCTGCATTTAATTCTTCATGGATGTCCACTACTCGGGTAAGTTATCACAAGCCAATGGTTCTCTCTAGGCTTACAGAGAGAATAGTACAGAGAAGAATGCTCAGGAAATGCTGCAGAGTGTGAGGCCAGAATTTGGCTTACCAGAAATGATATACCTGCTGAAAAGATCTTACAGATTTCAAAGGGTACCTAATTCAGGGCAATCTGGAAATTATGAGTACAGAGAAGAGGATCAAAATTGCCCAGATCTAAAAGGTGTTTAGTTTCAATGCAAGGGAAATGATAATCATAGAATCACAGGATAGTTCAATAATGTCAGCACCAAAGCCACGCATTGTCCCAGATGAATTCTAGTTTGCAAACCACACATTTTCTGAAGAGACTAGTATTAAAGATCTGGAAATATGTTAACTTTTTTGTAGCTGCACTGCTTTTACCATCGGATAAATACCAAGATGATTTCTCAAATTACACAGTAGACTAATTGCATGTTACCTAAACAAAAATTTGAAAAGAAAATGGCACAAACTCACCATCTGGAACAGTTCAGATGAGGAAGTCCCAGATTTGCTATTTACAGTATTTGTTTCAATGTACTGTCTTTATCAGGAAGAATATATTAAAAAATAAAAATAAAAAATAAAGATGCAGAAGAATAATCCGGGGGTCAGTTTTGCCATGAGTATTTTTAAGTTTTGGTAAAGACTTTACAACTTTGCAAAAGAACACTTTACAGTTGCAATGCATAAAGACAATTATAAGGGATGGATACAAGAATGGTTGAAAGATCTAGATAACCTAAACAAAAATAGAAGGCAAATGATGCAAGTCTATGGAAACAGTAACTGGAATACACAGGAGCAGCACAAAGCAGCCAGTGCTGTTAACATGATGATTACTGAGCTCCCTGATAGTATAGACAGAATCGGAATTTTTGTGTATAGCATTTGATAATATTGCACGTATTAGATGTGAAAGTACTGACATAGTATTTTAACCTAATAATTAGATTCACCAAATGCATTAATTTTACTAAGGTACACAAGATTATTTTAATAAAAATTCTGTATTAAAAAAATACAGAAGTATGAATTCAAATGTAGGATCACTACACAATATAGGAGTGGGTTTGTTTTTTTTAAGAAGTAATTTCTTTTGCCTATAAATCAACACACTTTTCAGAAGGAAGCCAAGCATTAACTTAGTTTAACTATTATCTTAATTTTACTGATAGAAAACAAAAGTACAGAAAAGGGAAAGAAATGCCAAAGAAAACAGGTAGCAATGAAGAGTAAAAACTACAGTCCATTCTCCAAAATTCTCAGGTTAGTACCCATGTTATATATTGTAGTATACTTAAACAATAAATTATAATATTAAATAACCTATTTTTTATATCTTTTCATTTTTTATTTAAAAAGAAAGTTTATAACATCTCCTGTGTTTTCCTGAGAGATGCCTTTGCAGCAGTGCCTTTGATTTGCTGCAGAAAGGGCCCAATTTAGCAACTGGATCAATATCAACTTTGTAGACTCCAGTGTAAGATGAAGAGTGCACGGTCTCTTTGTCCAGCATACAACCCTGACTGAGCTAAGTGGAAACCCATTTTTTATTGGACAGAGACTCATTATCTGTCACTGTTGGTTGAAAAGCAACATATTTCTTGTGCAGAAATTTTTATTTCAAAGTACCTTGTCTATATGCAAGGAAGCGCCAAAAATTTCTTATCAGATCAGTCTGTTGAGTGTTTTTTTCTTAGTTAGCTAACTTTGCAGTTTACAATCTATACCCACACACACATCTGGTAATGCCAGCTTTTAATCTTCTGACGTCCAGTGCCTGTCTTAAGTTCATTACTAATACCACATTAATCTTTTTAGCCCATCAACACATTTTTCCTTGGCTCAACAACTGACAATTTGCTCTCATTAAAAACAAACAAAAGTGTAACCCACAATGAGCTGTTAGCAACTAAAGATGGGAAGCGTGTGCTTTTCTGCATGATACATATTTAGCACTTTTCAAATGAAAATATCAAATGGACTTTCTAAATTAATTTCACAAGGAGTAGAAAATTCAATTAAAAAAACCCTGAGTTTTTTAAATCTAACAAGAAGCATCGGAAAGGCACTCTTACCACTTGAGTTTTATGTTCTAAATATAACAGATTATGCATTCTTATGGGTGGTAAACACTCAAAGAAGTGTATTTTGAGCTGAGAATTAGCCTAAGAATTATGCCATTAAGCAGAAACCTTCAGTCAAACTGTAGGAAACTGCTTCATACAGACATTTACCAGAATGAATCAGTACATTTATAGTTTGCTTCTGATCCAAGAATATACACATGAAAGCAAGGTGTACACATGCTGGAACAATCACTGAGCATATGCACTTAACAGTAGATAAGCTCACATTGCAGTGCACTGCAGAACAGATTCAGCCTAAGGTAAATATTTACCATAACCCAAGTTTATTAAAAACCATTCCTGACTGCTTGCCTGGTTGCTTAGAGTGTCTGGATAGACCTTCTTCTTCTTTTCCTTAAGCTTTTAACTTAGGAGGGCAAAGCATGACAATGGTAGCAGAAATGTTGGAAGCTTCATCTGTTTCTGTTTGGGTTTTGGGTTGGGGTTTTTTGTCTGTTTTAAGCACCCAGTGCAAAGGACTTCTCCTTACCTATTAGCCAGAGAATCTCCCAGTTTGCAATTATATAAAATAGAACTAGAATAAAATTACATAAAATCTTGCTGATACTGAAAGTCACAAAATCCATAATAAAATAGAAACATGAATTTATGAATAAACTATGGAGTCACAGCTACTAAAAGAAAATTTACTTCTAAAATTTTCTCTTCTATGGTGCAATATCTGGTCTCCTGTTTCCTGAGAGGACTCTTTTCACTAGATTTACATTGATATCATGGGGTGGGGGAGCAAACAAAACTCCACCAAACCAACACCTAAACCAACTGCATCTTCCTTATTTTTACAGCTAATGGGGAAAAAATGATACATGAAGATAGCTTCCTGCATACAAGTGAGAGGATGCCTACAGCCTTATTTTCTCCTGACAAACACATTTAGTTACAAAACCATCTATCCCTAACTAGAATAGAGCTTTAAATATATCTTACACATTATGAAGGTTTTTCTATATTTATTTAAGTATTCTTGCTATAAAAAGGAAATTATTTTAATCACAGGGTTAAGGGAATAACTTGACATTCAAAATAGCTCTTATGCAACTACAGTAGAAGCATCTTACAGCAAGTTCATGTAGTTTCCTCCCCCCTCCCAATGCAGAACAGTTACTTCACCTTACAGGCACTTATTTCCAGCCCCAGGTTGCTACACTAAAAGACAGTATATCAACCAAATTGCTGAGAGCTGGCTCCTGGTAAGCTCCAGCCAGCCCATCTGTAGATGTCTTTAGAAGTCACAGATGCAGCAATAACCACTGGCAAACCTGACGTACCAAAGGCTGCAATGAAGGCTTGGAGTTCACTTCAGACAGATGTTCTGGCAAAGCAGAATATTTTACTGGAAAGAAAATCCAATAAACTCCATGACCATTATCTACTCAGGGACCAGCAGTTTGCCCTCAAATGTACTTGTAACAGTGAGAAATGGCATCTTGTGTATTTTTCTAACAAGTCTTTGCAATTTCTTCAGTTGTACTTCCCATACCTGTAATTTCTTTGCCATCCTACCTCACTTATTTGGCTATTGCTTGCTAACTGCAGCTTATTTGCACTTAAAGCAGTCATTATGTTTCATCATATCTAAATAATTAGGTTAATGAATCAACAGAAGTAAACCTGCTGTCAATAATGCATTGCAGATAGTATCACCGTTGCTTATTTGGGAATCATTAATAATGCCTTTGACAGAGGTTCCCCTGTTGTTTCTCTCCTCTGCACTGCTTTGTTAAAACACAGAACTGCAGTCCAACACCTCCCAAGCTGAGCACGTGAAGAGCTTTCTGCGCCAAAGCTTACCCACTGCACCTATGCTAACTCGACACCCCCAGAGCTGCTGACACTACAGCAGCAGCTCTGGGTGCAAACGAGTCCTGTGTGAGAGACAGACTCCTATTCTACAAAAGCAGTAGAGATTTGCTCTTAGAGAGGCCCTTATGTCGGCTTTTCCCTCTGAAGAGACACTCTGGGCCGCCAGAGACAACAAATAATTCATTGCAGATATGCTGATCACACATATGCACACTGAGGAAATGTCTGCATTTTCTTTCTCTCTCTCTCTCTCGAGTTTTACTCTTATTTTGCTGTTTGTAATACTGTAACTTGTAAGCTACTTTTCATGTTTGTTTTGGGTTGTTTGGGTTTTTTTTCCCCCACATTAGATCACAAGCAGTACAGTGGACAAACTCACAGATGTTTCTACTAAATTCCATTTGTTTTATCATCTCTTACAGATGTTTCTTATGAGTAAGATAAAATGACAGTATCTCAGTACTGAAGACATAATACTAATACATGACTTCAGGAAATATTCAAATACCAGTTCAGTCCAGCAATTTGGTTCCCTACATGCTTGCTGGAAAGCCAAACCAAACTTGGTCTGGTATTCTCAAATCCACTGGAACATACATTTGCAAAATAGACACAGAACTGAGAAGCGTTTCTTAAATCAATAAAAAAATCTGAAAAAGTTCCTGGGGTTTTTAAGTGTTAATATTAAGCTGATTAAATGTTGAGCCACTGCAGTTTACCACAACCAATATTGAGAACAAAATTAAAAGTAAGTCAAAGTGAATTTTAAGCTTACTGAAAAAGCTGAAAAAAGAGAAAATACATGAAGAATCAAATTATACGCCTGCAAAGATAGTTTATAGAAAAGGTGATCCTAATTTGAAGATTGTAGCATGTTTTGAATTTCAAACACACCATATTTTTGCAAAGCACTCACATAACCCTCATAGATCATTTTGGATTCCAAAATAATGTGAACCAATTCAATTCAACAGAAAATGGCTTCCAACAAAAACTACTGCTACTTCAAAAGAATTAAATATATTTTTTTCATCATAATTCAACAACTCATTTGAAAAGCCAGTGAATATCATAAATGTCAAGTCCTACCTTTACATTTCCTATTACATATTCATAGATATACTACAATTTTTGTATACAAAACTAACATAATGAAGTCCTAGACACTAAATTCTTAAATACATTTCTAATGCTATAGACCAGATGAAATGCATCACTCCCAAGACACAAAGGCTGTTTCATTTGTATTTCACATTTCAAGTCTTTCTGAAACTGAAACCAATCTTTTTCTTAAATGCAAAAATGTAGACGCTACCTAGTGTTATATATTTCAGAAATCTTATAAAAAGATGTCTTTTTGTGTTCAGTCACACAATTGCTTACAAGCTGGAAGTTGACTGGTTTTCCGAAGCAGTTTGCAGGAGTTGGAAAGTTTCAGAAACATACAGTTTGGTGGTTTTTTAGGCAGAGACCTTCCGTGCTGAACTTGTTTCAGGCAGGAAGCCTCAAAAGAGAATGCTGAATGTTTCACAGAAGACTACACACATGAAAAATACTCTAAGCATCTATTAATACTACCCGAGAAAGCATTTAGGATTTCTCAAGAGGAAGTACAAACATCTGCACATAGTTTATCATAGATGTTTAAGGAGAATTGAAATAATTTAAATAAATCACTTTCAGAGAAGCACAAAGTAAGATTTTAGTAAAGCTTTGTCAAGCCGCCGGTCCTCAGAGAGCACCACGCCTGCTAATGTGCACATTCACACATGGCTTCACTAATGTAAATAACTTCTGATTTTGTTGAGATCATTCAAGTGAGTGTACCATACTGCAAATCATGAACAATCAAAACAATATCCTCCCAAGGATTCAGCAATCTGAAGACAAGACTCACTCTTTCAGTTAAGGGATTCCTGAATCTTTGTAAATCTGACCATACCTTCATTTTACAAACAGGGTAGGTCAGATCCTGGGCCAACGGGCACAAGTTGATCAAAGCCATTATTTTTAAACGCAGGTTAGCTAAACAGAGATGCAAAGTTCACACAATGTACGAAAAATCAAAACTGTATCGCAACCCATAGTTTCAAATATAATGTGGAAAATACAATGCAGATTCATATAAGACTGAAAAATAAATCCACGTTATGTTACAGTTTGAGATATCTTTGCAGAGCTACAAGAGAGCTTCAAAGCCTGCATTAGAGTTTGAAAAACTATCACTATTGACCTAAAATATCTAAATAATGAGCTACTGCCTTCCAATTCTGTTTGAATCAGCCTTTGAGACAACTGTCTTCTAGCAAACAGCTGCAAGACAGTTCTACAGAATGTATGTTAGAGATATTTCGGCACGACCCCCAGGCAGTCCCATGTTTTGGGACAATTTTAGGTAGAAATCAGGACTAACAAGCAATCAGAGTGTTCAAAACAGTGTTCAAAACAGTGGAAACTGCTGATGAAGTCTCCCTATCCCAGATGTCCTACTACATAACCATTAAGATTCACATCTGGTAAAACATCTATATGAACAGAAAAGTTTTTTTAATGAATTGCATCACTGCAAAGGAATAAACTCTGTCCAACAATGATCAGTATATGTTTATAAAAGAATATAAGTATCAGTCTTTCCCACAGCAATTTGCAAAGAAGGACATCCTGCATTTTGTTGAGTAAGGAAATACTGCACATTTAGACAATTGTTCTTTATTTGTTTACATATTTTTCATCTAACACATCCAGTGGCAAAAGTTTGTAGAATAGCATTATATATCAGGAAAAAAAAATTCTATTCAAGAGTCATTCCTTGCTCATTTTATTGCTCCTGTAATCCTTGCCTTACGAGTCTTATCATTATAATATCAATATTCAAATCAATATCAGTAACAATTTCAATCTATCACTTTTGTCCCATTTCACTCTCCTGTCAACTCTTTTCCAAGGTAGAGAGCTCTAGCATGTATTTCATGTCTTCCCTGTACAGAAGCCATTCCATACCTCTGAGCACTCCTTCCACCCTAGCCTGGACTACAACATTTTGAGGCACAGTCTAACCAGAACTGTACCCAGGAAGCACAGGGAAGACCAGTGCCAGCTGCAGCAGAGACAGTCCTATATTACTGAATGTCTTTCCTGAAAATTGCCAAATACTCTATTTGCTTTTTTGACAGCTGTCAAGCATTGAACTAATGCTTCTGAGAACTCCATCTGATGCTTCCAAGAAAGGCTTCTGAGCAATAATAGTCATGCACTACCTCGTCGAGAATAGATTTACATCTAGTGTGAAATTTTGAAAGTAGATTTTGTTTTGTCAGTTAATCCTACAGCTTCCTGCACTTTCCCAGTCAGTTCGGGTTTTGTCTGTTCTGAATAATTCTCTCAACAGAAAATCATGTCATTATTTTGTCCCTTTTACACAGTAATAGTATAGATTGTTATGGACTTCTTCTACTATGAACCCCTCCACTGTAAAAATGAACCATTTATGCATACCAGTGAAATACTAGGGGATCTACCTCATTACACTTCAGCCTCCTTGTTCACCAGGTGTATATTTAAAATTTCTCCATCACTTCTCCTCCCTGTGATGAGAGGAAGACCCTAATGTCTAGGCTCTGCTACCAAGTGTGTGTTAGGTTACTGCTCTCTTCTGGTTCTTGCTGCATTTTGCCACTGACCTCCTTGTCTTTACAACTATCCCAACTTCTCTTTTCCCAGTATAACACATAGATGCTATCTGCAGTATCTGCCCTTTTATCAGCAACAACTTCATCTGTCACTAACCAAGTGCTGCAAAATCTTTCTGCACTTCTGTGTGATTTTTCTGGAGTAACTGCATCATCAGCAAATAAAGACAGAGTCTTCCAGACAAGCAGTTTCTCTCTCTCTTCCCCCATCTCTCCCCCCACCTGAATAGATCTTCTAATGAGAACCTTCCTGACTTTGCTATAAAGAACATTACCCCATGGTTTATTTTCAGGTTAGAATATTTTCACGTGGCATTTCCATACTTTTTAGGGCTTTTATTCTTTCCATTCTACACTACAAGTGACGGGAGGGTTATTGCGCTTTTCTCTCTTCCTTCAACATTGAGCCCAGAAAATACATAAGGAAGGGGCAACATTTCCACCTGCAATAAAGCATGAATCCATGTAGGACTTCACTCCCAGATCTGAGGGAAGCAGGAGAAATATCCCATGAGGAAGAGAAGTGGAACAGAACAGAAAGAAGAAGGAGAGGAGTGAACCTGAAGCAGACTGTGACTGAAATCCTCACACTGCGTGGAGACAAAATAGCATATGTGGTAATTTCCCCACTTTTTCAGACCACTTTGAACAGTAAAAAAGGTCTCCCAAGAAACTATGAAGGGGGTTCTTTAGTATCATGGAGAAGCATTAGGTAGGGGGCTGATTACAAGGGCCTCCATTTGGCGCCAATGGTCCCAAAGGAAACAGTTTATGCACACTGGGGGGCATACTGTGGACACAACCAAAGCCAAGTGAAATATGGTCCATTTTCTTGAAAAATATGAATCATCAAAGAGCTGTATCCTATGACACTGAAGTGGCTTTTAGGGAAAACACGAATGTAGCACGAATATCCCTAAACCTATGAAGAATCATTCTATCTCATTTAACTGCACTGCTGCTTCACAAGTACTCTTTTCAGAATTATACTGCTCTCTCCCTTTGGTACACAATAAAGCACAAGTAAAATCCCAGCTGTAATGATATTCATCAAGTTATGCAAATGCAGATTTTCTATGGTAGTTAAACATCAAGTGTAAAAGAACTTATTTGGTTTCCCACCACTGATTAAATGTATATGGAGTATATTGTTTTAAACACACCTGCAGGTTGTAAATCTATATCCTCCTAACCACATTCCTTAAATTAACTACTCAAACTCAGTAATAAGAAATTGCATTGATCTCCAATGAAATTACTTGTGTAATACCACTTTTAGTTTGTTACTGCCTTCATCGGTAACCAAGTGCTAGAATAAAATATTTCCAGATGAATGTTGTTGAATCCCCACAATTTTCATGTATTCAGAGTTTCTGCCTTGAATGACAAAAGCATCCCTATGATACTGATTCTGCCTTGATACACTCAACTCCCATCATCTGAATGTTCCCACCATTTTAGTAGTAAAACTGATCATCTCTGGCAGCATGTGTCAGTGCACGTGAGAGAATACCGACAAATAGATGAGAGCGCTACCACTTTGTCTGCCCTTGTACCTTCAGAGTGACTCCTGTGTAGATTGTGCTATTTGCAAGTGATTTTTGCATAATTAGATTTCATATTTTTGCCGTTAGAAGGCCCCTACTATGATTCTTTACATCTCTCGGGTGTACTAGTGACCAAGCTGCAGACACACTTGTCAGAAAAAACAAGCCCTATTGCCTGTAAGATAAGGCTCAGAACTAGAAAACACAAACATCTGGAAACCATAACTCACGCTGAAATTTTCCTTTGGCTTTCAAGGAATCTGACTGGCAAAGCAATTGATTTGTACTTCAATATCCTAACCTGGCTTATACAAAAGATACGAAACCACTTTAAATTATTTTGCCTCTGCAACTTTTATTACTTGTAGACTGTGCACACCCAAAAATCAATAGCACACAACAACTTGGTCTTGATAAAAACATAATCTGTAAAGGATTTCACACCAATCTTTCCTCAGTGTAGGCCTTACGTATTCTTTTTTTTAACTGGGTCATTTAGCTGTGTAAAATATCCCTCAAGATAAACAAAAAACCCCAAACCAAATCGTCAAACAAAACCACTACCCCTCTAGTGCTTCTATTGCACCATGTGGTCTCTTTTCCTAATGTGCTCATAAAACTTCGTTCCTCTGGGGTGCAGATGAAGGAAGCAGAACCTTCACGGTGAAGAAGCAAAGCAGCAGTTTTACTATTGCATTGGATCTGGCTGGGATGGAGCTAATTTTCTTCATAGCAGCCCATGTGGTGCTGTGTTTTGGAATCATGTCTGCAACAGTGTTGACACCACAACAGTGCTGACACCACAACAGTGCTATTCCCAGCCTATTGCTGTGCAGTGCTTGAGCAGCATGAAGGTTTTCTTTTCGGACTAGGGGTGCACAAGAAATTGGGAGTTGAAACAGCAGGGATAGCTGACCCCAACTATCCAAAGGCATATTTCAGACCATATGAGACTTGCAGCCAGGGTCCACACCACATACAGGTTAGCGGGTTTCTTGACTTGGTCAGTATAAAGATGATATATCCAAGACTGAAACACAGAACATGGCAGCTGAATACGACTTGTGCGCTGGTCTCCGAAACCTGCCTCATCTAACAAGCCAAGTGCTTCTTTAAAGTAAAGCTACAACATGCCAGCCCACCGTCTGTCCCAGAGCAGTGCAGGCAGCTGTCCTCCCTCTACATACACAGACAAGTTCTTCCATCAATCTGTCCAAATTTGTCCTGCATGATTAGTGTGCAATAATTTTGGTAGCTCACAGACAAATCTCTCTCATGAATGCATTAACAGATGTAAATGTATTTCAGTACTGTAAAAGTTACAGGTTTAACTATTTGGCAACAAATCCCAAACTGCTAAGCCCCACTGATCAGTGCTAGAACATGCCCTTGTTGCTAGTTAGCTTCTAGAAAGGTCCACAGTCAAAAGCAATTCTAAGAGGTACAGTTCAATTTCTGAAGGTAGTGAACAAAGCTGAAGTAAAAGTGTTGCCAAATACAAATGCACTGTCAAACTCACATGCTGTTTTATCTTTTTACATCTTTTAAACTACATAGAATAAGGATAAACAGATTAATGAATGTGTTCTTATTTTACAGCATTATTCTTCCTCACTGAAGACACATTTTAACTCACAAACCTATATTCAAAATGTAAAGAGTCATCAGTTACATGATTTCTAACATATCTTGCAGGATCAGTAGAAATTCTCACAGAGCATGTTTTCTGTTGGTTGTACACAAGCTGCACAGGAATAACACATTACGACACAGACTTGGCAACTCAATAACTAACCTCAATTGCAATAGGGGGGAAAAAAAAAAAGAGGAAATTAAATTTTCCCCACATCTGATCCAATCATTACAATCCAAAAAGCCTGTTCATTTCCATGAGCAGCAGCACTGAAACAATAATAAGCTTTCACACCTGTGCTCTGTGCTGCAGACACAGCTCAGCAGGTTCCCAGGTCCAACATACAATGCACAAAAAGCCAAATACTGTGGCACTAGATCTACTATGAATGCACCATGCACACGGACACAGTGATTCCCCGTTACAGAACCCTGCGTGCATGCACTGCCGCGGGCTCATGGCTTTGCTGTTCCCTGACAGCCCTACCTGAATACACTGCAGATGCAGCTGCATGCTAACATGCAGTAACACAGAGACACAGAAATGAATCCTCTATGAATCCTGGGCCATGAACACAGCCCAAAGCTCAGCGTATCCTTGCTAGAGTTAACAACATTTGCTATACTTGAACTACCTAAGAGCTTGCAATGACTGCGCCTTCACTTTGCATAATTAGCACCATCAGAAAAAAAGTTGCAGAAGTCTGTAAGCTCTTCAAAGAAGAAAAAAGGATCAAGCATGTATCTTTAATAAAGAATGCTAACACCCTTGACATGACCCAGGCTGTCACAAGGACTGTTAAATTTCAATTAGCTCGGAGCTATGCTGATAGGACTTCAGTAATTGCATGATTTTCTTGAGGAAAATTTTCAATTTTTTATGAGACAGGAGAGAGCACGGAATTTAAGTTCTTTTTCACTTGTTAAATGTAAAAATCATTAACAATAAAAGGCACTGGATTACAGGGCGAGCAAGGGGAAAGATGCCCCAGTGACGGAGACAATGATTTTGGATTTGAGAAATATGAATTCAAATCCTAGCTCTGCTACACTCCTCCTGGGACATCAGCCAGGCTGTTCAATTTTCTTACTTTTCCTTCTGTAATAAAGACATAATAACATGTACTAATCTCACAGGAATTTGGAGACATGATGACTCTTAAATGCCACAACACTATGGAAATGAACCTGATCGAAAACATCTTAATGCTGTAATCTGGAGAATATCCAGAGCACATACAATTGCCAGTGAAAGAATTCTAAGCTAAGGGTTTACATGCATGTAAAACTTTTCATAATGCCTGAATAAGAAAATGTCTGCAAAACAACGTTTCTGAAGGAAGTATCTATGTAGTGTCAGAAAACAGGCTGCTGCGTGCACTAAATTCAGATCCTATGGTTAATCTATATTCAGCCCCTATAGCTTTTACTTGATGAATTCAAAAGACCACTTACAAAGATGGAGGATTTAGAAAGTTCAGAGAGGAATCCATCAGAAACAAATACTGACTGCATTCTTAAAAGAGAGGAAGGAGAAAAGAAGAAATTATTAGATATTTCTATACATGCACATTTGTATATAACCAAGAGAGAATTACAGAGCTAACTTTACTCACACAGTTAAATGAGGTAGGATTTCCAAAAACTCACTTATGTTAGGAGCCTGCCTCTTGCTTCCAAAATGTCTTATTCATCTCAGTAAGTCTGTGCTGTATAAATTCTGCTTTGAGAAGGTAACTTTTAAATTCTTTAGATGCTCAAATAAATACATATAAAACTATCTGCAGCAGTGATTAAGCACACTCTAATGAAGGACAGTTTCTTCCTCTATTTATGTAGGAAGACCATGACTGTTGGTTGATATTCAAGGCTCACCTGCTGCAAGCAAGTAATAGAGGAGCCGACAAGGAGAGGTGCCATGCTTGACCTCGTCCTCACCAACAGGGAAGGGCTGGTTGGGAATGTGATGCTCCAGGGCAGCCTTGATTGCAGCAATCATGAGATGGTGGAGTTTGAGATCCTCAGGACAGTGAGAAGAGCGTGCAGCAAGCTCACTGCCCTGGACTTCAAGAGAGCAGACTTTGGCCTCTTCAGGAACCTGCTCAGTAAGGTTCCATGGGATACAGCCCTAGAAGGCAGGGGGGCCCAAGACTGTTGGTTGATATTCAAGGATCACCTGCTGCAGGCTCAGGAGCAATGCATCAAAACTAGAAGGAAGTTCAAAAGGAGCGTGACCAGCAGGTCGAAGGAGGTGGTCCTGCCCCTCTACTCTGCTCTCGTGAGACCTCACTTGGAATATTGTGTGCAGTTCCGGTGTCCTCAACATAAAAAGGACATGGAACTGTTAGAACAAGTGCAGAGGAGGGCCACGAGGATGATCAGGGGACTGGAGCACCTCTCCTATGAAGATAGGCTGAGAAAATTGGGGCTGTTCAGCCTGGAGAAGAGAAGGCTGCGTGGAGACCTCATAGCAGCCTTCCAATACCTGAAGGGGGCCTATAGGGATGCTGGGGAGGGACTCTTCATTAGGGACTGTGGTGAGAGGACAAGGGGTAATGGGTTTAAACTTAAACAGGGGAAGTTTAGATTGGATGTGAGGAAGAAATTCTTTACTGTGAGGGTGGTGGGGCCCTGGAATGGGTTGCCCAGGGAGGTTGTGAATGCTTCATCCCTGGCGGTGTTCAAGGTGGGGCTGGACATAGCCTTGGATGGCATGGTTTAGTGGGAGGTGTCCCTGCCCATGGCAGGGGGGTTGGAACTCGATGATCTTGAGGTCCTTTCCAACCCTTACTATTCTATGATTCTATGATTCTATGACTTAAGTGAAATGAGCAGCATAACCACCTGTAAAATCAAAAGCAGACCACTAGTATCCTGGTTAGTGGCTTTTACAAACTTAAACCCCTGCCCTTTTACAATTTAGGTGGTCATAAATTATAGCAGTGGTTTAACAGTGATTCACGTAAACCTGCTACCACTTAACTGCTCTTTTTACCTAAAATCATCAGAGATTTTACTGATACAAATTTAAAATTAATGACATCCAACAAAAGAAAACCACATTATCTTCCCCTACGGAAGCAAAGATCCCTGTGCAGGAAGGAATTAAAGATTGTATCTAATCAACTACCAAAAGCTGAAATACCTTACACCAGCACTAGAAAAAAATTCAATCACAGGTCAGACTTAGCCACCTTTAAAGCTTTTTCTGAAGAAAAAACATTCATGAGAATATTCTCCTGCTTATCATTAGGAGCGTGTAAATGCCTCGCTGCTTCTGGTCCTTAATGAATTCCTACAATAACTGTGAGGATATTTGAAGATATCACAAAACAACAATGAATAATATGACAATGAAGCAGATACTAACAACTAAACAGTTCCCCATCCTAGCTCAGATGAAGTAATGGAGCAGAACTTACTGCTTCATTTACGTTATCTAACTACCATTCTTCAACCCTTTTTTATTGTAATTCACAGATATCAGTAATTCAAAATGCTGCAATTTCAAAAATATTCAATTCTCTAGACTAATACTATCACTCAGAGTACATCAGAATACAGATAGAGGAATAAATAAGAATACAATCATTATACCCTTTTCCCTTATACATTCATTAGAAAAAGGTTATAATACTGGTTTATTTCTAAGACAACTGTGATTTTTTTATAATAGCTCTATTTCACAACTATATTTTCATGCCTTTCAGGTAGAAATCCCCAGATCATAATGAACTCCTCAGATTCCTCTGTGGCAAGCTATGTTGTTTTAGAAAACTGATTTATTGTATTAACAATTTTAAAAGATGTGTTTAATGAGAGGGAAAATGGACCCATAATCCCTGATAATAAAAGTATTTTCAATGCAATAAGAGCTATTTTTTAGTTACTTATTTCAAAAATGTTTACCACTGAAAGGAAAACACAGCTCTCAAATTAGAGAAAAAGGGTTTAAATGCCTTTCCTTATATGCCTTCATAGGCCTTCACAGCAGCACAGTGACTAGTGTTGTATCACTGACAGACTGTAGGAGAAGTGAAGACAAGACTGGTTTGAGACTGATAGCATATTTGCATATATGCATTTACATCCATGGGGGTTTAAAAAGTGGAAAATCATGGCAGATCTTCCAAAGGATGCAACTATCAAATTAACATGGAGCAGCACCACTGCCTCATCCTTTCTCTATTACTTTGAAAACTTCTACCCAAGGAAACATGTCAGTAATAAAATGAGGTCACTTTAATTACAGTATGTTTATCAAGCTATGTAACAACTACACACAATCTGAAGAAAAAAACCTAACAGAATGGACAGGTATATAGAACTTTCCTCTCAAAAAGCAATTGTAGAACTTTCCGCAAAGCACGAAACAGAGAACGGTCTTCTCCTACACTTGTTTCTGAACTATTTTCAGGCAACTTAGGTGGAATGCCAAAGAGAAAAGGCTTCTTTGCTAAAAACCTATAGCTTTGGGCAAGGGAATTGTGTAGAGGAGGGCTTAGCACAGTAATTCATCTTTCCAAATTGGCTAAGCACAGAGAAATGCAGCACAGCCACAGTGAGCTGGCCAGGCTTCCAACTGGAGAAACAAGCAATGAGCTCCCAACCCTCGCTGTTCAGATCATTGTCATTACATGTAAAATCAATCCCATTTCTTTCAGTTTAAACCAGCATACAACAGCCAGCACATGGAATTCATGGCACATACTGTTGCCTAACACTGCACTTTGCAGTATTCCCACCTTAAGGAATTCCAGTTTCTAACAATGGAATGGGAAAGATGTTCTAGTTATGGGAATGAGTGAGGACTCTGCTGATCAAGGTTTCTGCTACAAACTGCATGCCAGTCATTCTTTGTGCTTTATTTCCCATGGTATATTTGGAACAACTCTGTTTCCTTTGCTTGTCATGTGCATTTTAAGTTGTTTTCTGGAACTGTCTTCTATTGCTTTGTTTACTAGTTTGCTCAATGCACTGTAGCTTTGGTTTTGTACTGCAGACATTATTGCACAATTAATAGAAGGTCAAATGCCAAATAAATCCATAAAATTTAATTTTAAACCCCAAGATTTCTCTGTAATTAATCTGTTCAAACTATAGTTGCCTCAATATATTTCTCTATTAAAATAAATAGACAAATACTGTAAAGCAACAATAGCTACAAATTATACATAAATTCAACTGAAGCACGCCAAACACAAATTTTACTGTGATTATTCCATGAGGTTTTGGACACCTGTTTCACTGCATAGAATACCATCATCTTAGAACACCTGTGTTGGGCTGGTACTGCTATTTTTAAATGCTTCTTCTAAACAAGGGAATGGGACAAACCATTTTATAACCAGTAATGTATTACACGTGTACATCATGTCACGGGTGAATAGGGCATAACACCCAGCCATATGGTGTACTTAGGAGCCAGCTCATCTACATACACTGTTACCAGGCAACATGCTGGACTTCAGTCTGAGCAGGGGAAAAAATGACCTCTTAGCCCTAGAAGTTGATTGATAGTCATTGTGCTGGTTAGGTTATGATCACAAGGGAAAATAATAAAACCAATTATACACATTGAGACTTGGCAGCACTAAACCTTCCCCAAATTCAAAATGAGCACTTTCTCCTTTCTTGTCATATACCCCAAATCTCAGCTTTGGCTTGTTGAAGGAAGATTAATACCTTTTTCCTTCAGCTATATTTATAGATATTGAAGCACTAAATTCACAGCCAAATGAATGTTAGCTTCCTAAAAACATGCCAGTAATTATCTCAGGGACCACTGTCTCCCACAGGTTAGAAACCCCAACCTCATTCTTGCAATTTTTACCAGGTTTTTTCTAACAAAAGCTGTCAATTGCATCAAATTCTGCTAGGAGCTGTAAGGTTATCCTGTGATAGAAAACACTGTTTGTGATGGAGGAAAAGCTGAAAGCAACAAGCATGCTAAGCACTACAGAATTGATTTAAATCTGTCCTCAAGATGAACAGGCTTGTTTTTTTTCTACCCTGTAAGCCAGGCAGTCTTTTTGAAATAATGAAATCTTTTTTTCAAAGACATGAAGAGGAAGATTGTGTTTAGTGTAGAAGAATAAATGCAAAATGCTTCTTTCTAACAAGGACTGAATTTCTCATTTTCTCAATGCCACCAAACTGTGTTGGGGCAGAACTCAACAACTAATATTAATACATTGGAACAAAAATGTGAATCTAGTCTATTATTTTGTCAACATACATGTTCAACTTCTTTACTTTCTACACATCGAAAGTATGTAAATACAAAACAGAAATCTATTCAGTCAGCCCAATACAGAACAAGTCATGCTTATTTCCCAATACAAAATATTAGAGCATTGCAATTTATTTTAAGCAGAGGATTATTAAAAATTGTTTGAGAAGTACCAAATATGCACTTATCAAGAACTATAAGGTTGGGGTTTTTTTTGATACATCTGTATGTCATTAGAAGTACAGAAAGTTCTATCCTTATTAAGAAGTGCTTGATCAATATTGTTTCTAAGCATGTGTTAAAACAAAAAAAGTACAAGAAAAAATGCATCCGTATATGAAAGAACAACAAATGGCTTGGATGCAAAAGCCTCTTCTCAGAAAGGAAAAAGGTGCAAAATGAATCAGCACAATTACTTTTTCACATGTCCTATACATTTTGGAACATAGTTCATGATATTCCGACATCACAGGTGCATTTAAAAAGGAAAGCATAATGAATTATCATAGCTGTTCTATGGACACTGAAAAAAAGTGTCTGTGACTAATCCATATACAAAATGATTTCTTTCTTTCAAAATCAGCTGAAGGTAAAATAAATACAGTAGTGATATAACCCTAACATGTAAAAGGGAAATACAAGAGAAAAGCACTTGAACCTACATCCTGAAACAGGGATTATTATTTTCTAAGCGTATCACTGGCAAGCTGTTGTTCACAGATCTTGTACTTATGGTGTATTAGCCTTGCAATCCAGCATCAGGACGGCAAGTTGTGAATCTCAAAGTATCTCTTCATTCATTATGACAGCACAACAGAGATGTCAATCAAATTCCAAGGAAATTAAAATAAACAAACACCAACAAAAATCAGCGGACTTACTGAAAGAAGGCTCTGATCATGAAAACAATAGACACCACTTGCATGGGGCTTCTGTGTAATTTCCTAAGAACAGAAAAATACATTTGCACTGTAAATGAAGATTCAAAGGAGATCATATTTTGCCCTACACCCATGGAAGGCTGAATGTAGGCTTTAAGATTCAAAGTGTTGGAACAAAAACTAGAATTGATAATACATTATTTGGACTTTCACAAGAAGAGCTGCATACATTATGGGGTCATAATTGCACTTTTATTGTAGTACAAAGCTGAACAGCAAATTCTGCTTATTGATTCACAAATACCAAAGACTTTATTATTTTATTAATCATTCAATAGGTAATAAAATCTCCAGAGAGTTTGCAATTTACTTGAATCCTAAATCCAGTGTTTGCATTATGAACTAACCTACTTAAATAGACATGCAGAATTCAAAATTTTCCCCAGTACAGGTTTCTGTTTCAATAGGAACATATAACTGTGAGTTACTTTTCCTGGATTTTTCAAGTGAAAACTTCAAGCAATTTTGCAAAAGAAAAAGTATCATAATACACACAAATAAAAGGGGCCATCCATAATATATTATATATGCACATAGCTGGGAATAAGAATAGCGTTACATTGTATTCCATGCCACTTGTTCTTATTGACAAGCAGCTGCTGACATGTAGTAATTTACTGAATTATTCATTGGGTTTTAGAAGTTACAGTAAGCTCAGCCATGCTTTTTGAGAACAGATTCTCCTTATGCGCATTTTTCATTTTCATGTGCAAGTGGCAGCTTATGCTCTCTGATACAAACAACCCTTAAAAATAGAAACCCTGGGCATATTTTGAGTATTAAAAAAATACACAGCTAATACACGAAAACATTCTGAAGATAAATTTAATATACTTTTTATTCACTTCAATGAAATTCCAAACAGTAAATATATGGAGTAGTTTCTCACAAAATATGTTATTCCTTTTATGTGATTTCAATAAAAGTAAAAAAAAAAAAAAAAAATCAAAGCCAATGGTGGCTCTCTGTCATGCAACTCCCACAGGTTGAGATAAGAACAGTTTAGTAACTAAGGTATAACACAAATCACTGCTGCTACCACCAATAACAATAATGACAAGGCAAATACAAGGAAAGAGAATACAACTGCTCACCACCCAATACCAAGCCTGACCCAGCAGCGAACCCCCCTCTTCTGGGTCTCTGCCCTCTGTTTTGTACATCCTGGTCATGACGTGCTGTGGTATGGAATACCTCTTTGGTCAGTTTGGGTCAGGTGTCCTGTCTCTGCTTCCTCCCGGTTTCCCCTCCTCCTTGGGAGAGCATGAGGCTCAGAAAGTCTTTGGCCAGACCAAAACATTCTAAGCAGTAACTAAAACCTCAGTGTTATCAGCACTGTTCCCAGGCTGAAAGTCAAAAACACAGCGCTGCACCAGCTACCAAGAAGGAGAAAAATGACTGCTACTGCCGAACCCAGGACAGAGATGTACTCAGCTTTGTCTGAGTACACCACCAGATAAATTAACAGAGGTCCTTAAAAATCTCGGACAAGTATTTTTTCAGTAATTGGACTACATTTTCAAAAATGACATTTGATTTAGGACCATCTTGCAATGCTACAGTAAAACTTACTCATGGTCAACAAAACTGAGTAATTGAAAATTAATTTCTTGGGTTTTCTCCATCAGGGTACTTGGGTTTCACAATTTGAAATCACTGTGATTTCTCCAATGCAAACTCACACTTTTTAGACTTGGTACTGATTAAAATGCCTCACTGAGGTTATAGTACATTAATTTTCCTTTTCTGAACGACTTTTATCTGACCACTCAATCCTAGCAGACTTCCTGGTTAGCATAATGTTACCTATCATTAATTTTAGAAGCATTAGACTCCCAACTGCTATTGCTAGGTTTCCTTATTTACCCTGCAGTTGCACGCTCTAGTGACTGAGGTAACTCAGAATACACACAGAAATAAGATCTTCAGAACTGTAAGAATATATGCAACACTGAGAAAATGTCAGAATATACTGTTGTATGGGATTCCTGCAGTATTGCTGTAAGAAATCAGAGCAAATGCATGAGAAACTGTAGAAATAGGTACCTCTAAACCAACTTGGCTATAACAACTAACGAGTAATTATTCATTTTGTCTACTTTTCAGTACTGTATGACCTTTCTGTAATTTCCTTCACATAGAAATGTTTAAGTTTTATGCTTTACTGACTGCAGATGCTGTTTAAAACATTTAGCAATTTGACCAGTGAAAAGAGGATTTCCTCACAACAAATGGTCCAAAAGCACCTGCCAACAGGACAGCAGAACCCCACCTGCAGCCTTGTACTCTCCTTACCACCACTGATGGTACTTTCACACCACACAGCTGGACAGAAGGAAAAGCAGAGAATTTACAAACTATACGAAGGTTTATCAAGATTTCTTCCCAACCAAAGGAATGCCTGGTCCATAATGCCTGCTTACCCAAATCAGTGTTCCTGTCCCTTACAGCAGAACACAGTTCAGGAAAGCACCGCGGGGCTCTTGCACACAGCCTGGTGCTGAAGACTCTTCCTGCTGTACAGCACAGCCCAGTGCTTCCAGGGCTCAGGAAGACTACTTTGCAGAAACTGCATACATTATGCAGTGTGCTTTAGTTCTTATCTGGCTACTCAGGCAGTATCTAAACAACAAGCAAGATTATTCAGTCATATTTATGTGATTATATGAAGAAATTCTCAGTAGAATGAAATACAGATGAAAAATGCTAATAATTTTGTGGAAGAAAAACTGTATTCTGATAAAATCCTATTTACAAGCCTCAAGATAACCCGAGTATGGACTTGATGTTCTTATTTTTTGTACTGCCACAAAATGTCATTAAGACTGGCCCCACAGCTAAAATCAGCCTTCTGGAGAAAAACAAGATACATATTTTTAATGCTAAATTTTGTTCTCCACAACTGCCACATCTTAGCAAATCATGGAGTAGGCTCTTGCTTTGCACGCCTATCAAACATAAATACACAATCAGCAATATTTTGCTTGCATCTGGTATTACAACATCTGTATGTGATAGGCATACACAAGAACAGCAACACCCTTCTTCAGATTTGCAAGCAAAGCTCCCCTTCTGCAGTGTTCCAGTCTTTCTTTCCAAGACAAGGAAAACTTTAGAGTCAACTAGAAGAAGTCCTGCTAAGCATATATGCAACTGTCTGGTAAAGAAGATGATGCTTAAAGATGCATTTAAAAATGGAAAAGTTATGTTTTCAGGTGAAAATTTCAGGTGCATAGAAAGTGCTGAGAACACCCAGGTCTCTTCTTCCCTCAGGGGAGGCAGCTCATGGAGCCCAAATAAGCAGAAGTTATTCTGCAGGGTCATTGAGGAAGACAGCCCCAGGCCATTCAGGCTTCATAAATTATCTAGTTACCATACACAGGTATTCCAAAAGTACCCTGGCCATTATATTACTTTTCCATAGAAGAGCATATAATGCTCTCTTTAGCACTAAGCTAAAAAAAAAAAAAAAAAAAAAAAAAAAAAAGAGAGAAAAAGAAAACCCCCAAAAGTAATAAGAAAAAATACTACTTACACATATACACAATTACTAAGTCTGACTTAGCACCTACCGTTTCACACCTTTATCAAAAACCTAAATAGAAATTGATCTGATAAGTTTTTATTTTAATTCTGTTCTAAAAATGCAATTAAACAATGATATCTGCTCCTGCAAGTTAAAAGTCATTCCCTTTAGATAACAGCCAAATACAACAAGCAGTGAGTTTTGCCTTCATTAGACTTCTAACCATATTACTTCTATTTTGAGGCTTTTTTGTTTGGTCTCAGTTTAATTTCCTGTCAGCCTTACGAGAGATTTCTAATGTTTGGGCTGTAGGATATGCTCTGATTAAAAATAATCTTCCCAATTACTGCCTGGCATGAATCTACTGCCCCATGCACTCTGCCACTGGCTTCTGAATTTCTGTCAGCAATAATTGTGTCTGTAGCTTCTAACTGTAAATGAAAACCCAGGGGGCATATTTGGGTTCCAGTTTCCTTTGCCTAGCCATAGCTTTTAATTTGCACTGTCTGTCAAAAGGAGATGTTTGTAGGCATTAAAAGAAATCCTTAGAACATCAGGTTAAAAAAAGAGGAAAGGAGAAAAAAAAAATGCAACTGGAGTACGATAAACTGTGTCTGATATTTATTCTAGCATACTCAATGTAGAGAATCTCACTGCATTGATTAGCCTTAGAAGAGGTAGATTGAAACCATTTACTGAACATTTCTAGCTGCACTTTTGTACCATTATATTTAATCATGCCTTGAGCATCACCTTATTATTGCTATTTTTTGGGGAATGTGATCATTCTAATGAGTATTTGACAGAACAGGGTTTCTTATCACAACGGAAAAAATAGTATTCCTTAGGCTCTGTCCCCTGGCCTAAACTATCCCATGGGGTTACCTCTAGCCCTGACTCAGACATGGCTTGCAGGCAGTCTCGCTGGACCCCCTAAACCTACGCTGCATCTTCTCTCCAGTCTTTCAGTACAGTTTCCTATGTGGACTTTAGACCCACACTATCACTTGTCTCCATCTTCTCTCTGTCCCAATGAACTGCTGCTCATGACTGGACTCCCCAGTAGATGACGAGCCTGGTTTACCATCTCACTTCGGGCTGTCAATGGACAGACTCTCCTTCCAGTACCTGATTCTGCTGATATAAGGAAAACAAGTGCCAGGAAAAGAAAGGGTTAAAACACTCTTAATTTAACTTAGGTCTAAGAGAACAAGGTTTGTGTTGTAAGTCTGTGGTGTGATAACAGAATTTAGTAGTCTTACTAACAAGAGTGAATTATTCCTTTTCATCCTTCTAATGAGTGCCTTCTTTCTTAACAACCTTCTAATTTATCAGTAAGTTTGGAGGCAGTGACTCCCGAACATCTGCTAGCTTGAGATCCTCCTTGTCTGCCCATCCTGTCCTGCTTGCAATAAATTTTGTACCAAGGTCACACTGCTCTAAATCTTTGGCAGCTATCAGAAACTTGCAGATAAGGCTGGTTTCAGCTAATTGTGAATTACTGGGGTGTCCAACTGTGCCAAAGGTGAAAAGTGCACCCTGAGGAAGACTGCTTCCTTCATCTTGAAGACCCCTGCCCACATGAGGAAGACTACTTACTTCATCTTGAAGACCCCTGCCCACGACCATTGGAGGGCAGTGGGCAAGCGCCAAAAGGGAGGAGATTTATGATAATGAGTACCTAAACTAATTGTAATATCCCTGCCACTTTCTCGCGAACCTAATGAATATGCATGTTTGTGTGCAATAAATATCTGCTTGCTTAACCCCTCAGTGTGCAAGTTAGGAGGAATGATCCCCCCTGCACCCAGTGCCGTAATAAACATACCTGCTTTATAACTCTCCTTGAGTTGTAGAGCCTGATTCCATGCTTCACTGCCCTCCCTGTTTAGACCTCAGGGGGCTGCACCCCATATGGGAGAATACAGACTCGACACAGCTCTCTTTTCTCCAGAAGCAGACAGCTCTAGGATGGCATATCCTAGACACAGATATCCAGCAAGCAGGCTCTAGGGTGTCCAGATTTGTTATCACAGTGCTCAAACCTGGCAGTCAATGCAATCATAATTACCAGGCTTATGACAGATTTATGTTCAGATTCTCATTGATTCACTTTTCCTCTTAGGAGTGTCGTTGCTGTGATGGAAAGGTAGCCCAGTGTTGCCAGGGAATGTTCTCTCTGTGACAAGAGCAGGATGGAAGCAAGGTGCCCTGGGTCAGTTTAGATTCTAAAGGAAAAGAATCTGAAGCACTAAGCACAGACTGTACTCTGTGAAGCAGAAAGAGAAGAAACGCAAGGAGTAGAAAAACGTTTGATATAATATCAAGAGTGAAACTTTGACCAACCACATCAAAAACACCGCCAAGAATGCGTATATAGGTAGACAGTTTTCACTACAACGAACAATATTGTGGAATATTCACTGTAAAATGGATAATAATGTAAAGTCCTATGAAAATAATTTTTTATGAGGTTTCTATATTTGATCTGTAGAAATTACTGTAAATTTCTGTCTCAAAAGTAAAACAGAATCCAGCATATTTGGAATTATAGGAGCACAGAGAGCTTTTTTCTTTCATATGCAGGAAGTTTTCTTTGTGACAGAGGAAAAATACCGGGATTTGGTGAATGTGAGTGAGGATTTGTCCAAATGGCTTTTGAAACTGAATAGCCATTCTTGGCTAAGAACTTGCTTGAAATATCAAGGCCAAATGTCAGCGTTCCACGCTATGTCTGTTAGTTTGCACCCTATTCTGTATGCTTTTATCTGTAAATGAGGGGAGATACTTTGAAGGCGGGACCAGAACTGGTTTCAGCTCTGCCCTGGATCTTTGGCAAGCTGTTCTGTAGTATAACTTTCCTATCTTTAGGGCTATGCCCCATAGTAAGTATTCCATGCAATGTGATGACAAGAGACCAGTAACAGGTAAGAACTTCAACATATTAACTGAAACCTACACAGCTTCTCATCTGTACAACAGAGACTGTAAAGCCCACCACACTCATAACTGCCTCGTATTACAGAGGTAAAAATGCCATGGATTTGTTAAAATACCAATTTTTGAAATATTATTTTTGTCCAAAAAGTTCTTTGTACCTCCTCTGGACTGTACAATACAGCAGCATTGTATGGGCTGAGACGCAGAACGAGACTGTGATATCCTCAAACTATTTTTCCTTCTATTTTCATCTCTTATTTCTGATAAAAGCATCATTTGCAAGGTATATCTGTCTACTACACTGAGATGATGATTGAAATTGCCACAACATTTAAATAAATAATTGTATTTAAAATATAAGATAAGCCATTGAGTTCAAAAGGGTTATTCCTATGACTGACACCATGCAGATGGTTAAATATTTTCAGCACAAGTACTCTAGTATTATCAGTAAACACATTATGAAATTGAAATAAATACTGGGAAAGCACAAATGAGATCAAAGTACTGTAGGAAATCTGCCTCACTGACACTCACTACCTGGCTTCTTTACCAAGTGTTTCATTTCAGATCCAGTTTTCAAAAATATATAGCATTCCATTGCCATTATCAAGACTAATGTACCAACAGTACATGAAGACATCAACTACACTGTGGGAGAGAAAGTAAAGGGGGAGGGGAGACACTGTGATGTACTTTAGTAATTATATTCCTAACAATATTTTAGGGTTTTTTTCATAACCCAATACTTGCTCAAGAAAGAAATGAAAACTTAGTTTTCTATAACATACTGAATAGTCCTTTAGGAACAGCCTCAGCCTCTCACAAGCTATCAAAAAGAAAAAAAGCCCCAGTTAATATTCAAAACACGTCATTGCCTAAATGGTGGCAATGCAAAGAATATAATCAGCATTTGCTGCAGATTGCATGGAACTCATGCTAGGTGGTAACTGCCCATCCTCTAAAGGCAACCTTCCTCTGCATGGGAATAAAAGTCAGTTCTCTTTTTAATGCAATTTTCCAAAAGGAAATACAATGTTAGAGTGTTTAACCCCCAAAAAAGTTGTCATTTTTCACATAATTCCCCTTCTTTACAAGCCTAAATGACAGAGATTCATTACTGTCTTAGTGGGTTTTAGTGATTTTTTCCTTCTTTATTTCAAATTTGGTGTAAAGAATTTGGAGGGAAAAAAACTCATTCATATTATAGTTTTACAGTGCTATGCACCAAAAATGCGTTATACCAGTTATTGCGATTCTGTGCATACTCAGTGAGTAAAATCTTCAGTGCTCTCAAGCTATTGAGAGAAGTCAAACTGCAATTATGCCACACTAAGCCCCTCCTCATCTTAGAGCAGTACTACTGTAGCTACAAACACCAATAATTGCTCGTTTCATGCTATGACAAAGGATGTGTACCTTCACCTGCACTGACTGAACTGCCCAAAGTCCACAGACTGAGCAGTTTCATTAACTCCAGGACATTACTGCACGTAGCAGACTCCCAGAACTCACAGCTGAAAAAGAAAAAATCTGTAATAGCGGTAGTGACATTCAAATATCCTTTCTATGGTTGGTTTGGGTTTTTTTACCAGCCACAGTCTGGGCAGACAAAGGAGAGAGATGGGTGCAGTAAAACAGAATGAGAATTACATTTATGTGACTACCTAAAAGCACGCTTGATAAAATAAGGCTACTACACCAAAAATATAGCCACGTGTTTATCTGTTCCTAAGGCATAAACCACACAAAGGTAAAAAAATACATCTGTACGAAAGAAAAATGAAAAACAAACTTTGAAAATTACTCAAATGAGGAAAAAGCTACCTACACTGAAAAAGTAATGAAAAGTGATTTATTTGAAAATACTTACAAAAGTGGTCACAAAAAAAAAACCCTCAAAAAATAAAACCCAAATGAAAACCCAAAACCACCAAAACCCACACACTACACAAACCAGGCCCCTACTTTATATATAGACTGTTCTATTAGCTTAAGTTTATTGAACAGCTTTTTAAGGTCCCTTAAAAAAAGGAATCTTTCAAAACTTTGCCTGCAGGGACAGACAAACACATCTTTTCCTACAGCTCTGGGAGAATCAGCTCCCCAGTCAGTGCAGGCAGGTGGCAAAGGCCCAGGCACCATGCTCCTCAATTAGTATAGTCATACACCTACTGCTTAACAAACACCAGATTTACAACTTCAACATTGTTTTCTTTTCTCCTCACTTTCCTGCAATAGAGACTGTTCTGACAAAGATCCTGTGCAGGTAGAGCAATCCCATGAACATCAGCAAGACCATTTATATGCTTCACCAAGGCATACACTCACATGCCTGCTAGACTAAAACGTCATTTATCACAAATTCAAGGCATTCAAAGACAATGCAAAAATAACTAAGTAATTTAAAAAAGGCTTAACTGTTACCAGCTGCAGCAGTAGAGAAGTTCCTCTGTCACTTCCAGTGGTGAGCTCTGAGCACCAAACACCCTAACACTGACAAGGACTAAGCAAGAGGAACACTGTACTTTCAGAACAGGGCACGTACATGCTGCATTTTTAAACTAACTGTTCTCTCATCTGTCATAGGTCAAGAAATGAATCATGCCTGTAGCAGAGCAGTTTTGAAAGAAATTTCAGATGCAGAGAAAATTATGGCAAATTTGCCCATTTTTCTTACTTTTCTTCTTTTGTAATGAAAATTTTGGCATTGCCTTAAGAGCTTTAGATGTTAATAAATACCATCTGAAATTAACAACCAGAACCAGTTTATCCTATAGCCATAATATATATATACCCACTGACTGAAGCATGTTTCTTGTGGACAAAAGGTATCTGATTTGGGTAGACATTCCTCATTTTCATATCCAAATAAATTTTTATCACCGTGGCAAATACAAGCATCCTTTGACACAACGGATGGAGAGGGGGGTGGGATGAGTTCACTGACAGTTATCAATCTCCAGCGTAATTGCTTTTTGTAAGATCATGGGGTCTTGAAAGCACCAGTCTTCTCAACAGATGTCACATAAACTGTTCTGGACCCCATACACAGTTCATGGGACCCACCACACACCAAATTCTATAGAGAAGGCAAAAGTTCTGTCTCTTTGCACATGATGTATCTTTATCAATTTCATCGGAAGTATTCTTACTGTTCATGAAGCAGTAAGATCTCAGTATGACAAAGAAGCAAACAGTAAAAGAAGACAAATCTTTCATGTCTGTAGATTTATTCCTGATAGGTACAATGACTACAACTAATTTTTAAAAAGAATTTAGCCTTTACATCAAGCTAGCAAACCTTTCAAAAGAATTATTTGGTAGTGTTGTTTCCAGATGAGTAAATTGATTATTATTGCAAAATCTAAAGTCATAGTACAGAAAAAGTCCACACAGATCCCACACTGCCATTCAAATGCTCACCTCTGATCCGAAGAAAAACAAGTGAGCAGCCTAGCTGTGTCAAGGGAAAGAAGTAGGCTTTTCTGAAGAGTAACATATCCCACAAAACATTTCTGCCTGTGTTAATCAGCTTCTGATTTCCATGGGAGGAAAAAGGACCAAAAAGCACAAGTACAAATGACACAAACTATAGCCCAGTCAGACAGAATACATCTCTGTCAAACCATTTACCCAAAATATCAAATTTTAAACAAGCAAACAAAAAAAAAGGTTTTGTGTTTGTTGGTTTTATTTTTAAACCACATTTTTTTCTAGACGTGCTACGCGCAAATAGAAAAAGAACCAGATTTGTAAGCATCACATATTTCCCTTCACATTTCTCAATGACCACTTCTGCAGATCTTTTTCTTCCTCTGTAACCTCTCCTAGTGTACTATGAGAATCACAAACTGCAGGCAATGGTAGCTTCTCCATAATTCACAGCATCAGGAGCTTCCCACCAGTAAGCTGACACATGTGAAATAAGACCACTTATCAATGAAGAGAGAGGTCAATGGCTTCTAAGGTTGGAACAGGAACCTGTCGGCTGCTGCAGATCCCTCACCAGTGCATTTGAGCCTGACACTTAGTATTCAAAGTGAATTGCAAGCTATATGCTCAAGAATAAAGCTCAGTCATAATAAAGATTCACAGTCTGAGAGGTTCAGCACACAAATCCCCAGTGCAGAGCTCGTTTTGAGTATTTTTTAAATCTGAAGAAGAATCAGGATTTTTTTTCTTATTTTTTTAATAAACAGTACTTCTCATCTAGTGAGGGGAAATGAAGGCATGAAGACATAAAATATAAATACCAATATTTAGTATTGGTAATGAGGTACATGCATTTTTATCACATTATAGGTACATGGCGTATGCAGTCATTGCATTGCTAATGAGACATGGGGGTACATAAATAAGGTGCACATTTTATTTTTGTAGGATCAATTCTTTTGAGCCAGAAATCCACTACTCTAAGCCATTTAAGAATTTGCCTAAATTTCAGATATATATTTATGGCAAATATTTAGCCTGTGAGCTGTGAATTCTAAAATTCTGGAAAGGATCTGAAGCCTTGAACCATATTACTCCAGCAGTGCATCCTACCAGGGGCACAACTAGTCCAGTGTTAGGTCACCAACAAGTGGCACTTGCTAGTACCCTTTCATAAACTCCAAACTCTTGAAATTTTCTGCCTATCATATAGCGCAAACCCCAGATTCCAGGTGGTATCTACACTTTTCATTTCTTAGCTCTCATTTTTACTCATCATCTGTTTTATCCAACATTGCTTAGTTCACAGTAAAATGTCCATCATTTATTTTACAGTGACACTGTAAATTCATGGCCCATTTATTTTTCCCTTTCAGTGTTTATTTTACATTACAACAACCTGGCAACTTGTTCCTTTTTTTTCTTTTCTTTAGTGTGAATGTTTATGTATGTAGGATGCAGTTTTTAAAATTAATGAAATTATAATTAAATGCCTAATAGTTTTTACACTGAATGTATTGTTGCTAAACATTAGCTCCACTTAGTATCCTTTGCTTATTCTGTATTTTGCTTTCAATGTCTAAAATTCTATTACTAAATCGTCCTCCTTCTTTTAAAACCACACTGCATCCAGCTTAACTACATCTCACTAAATCACCTTGTTAGTCATACTTTGATTCATTCCATTTCATCGCCTTTCATATTTAAATTATTCCATTTCTTTTCCTACTCCCCATATTACCTTTGCAAATGACATGTCTCACTTTGTGCAATGATTATCCTGCAACTTCACACAACTCCCATTATTAGCACTTTATCATTTTCCCTATATATTTGCAAGTTCTCCTGCAGAACTGCCTTCCAAAACAATTCCAAATTTACACATTTAATCCCATCTCTGTTTCATTTACATTCTGTATACACAAAGACAGCCAGCACTAGAAGAAGTAAAATTATATTTGCGACATCATAAACCAAGGGACAGACGATTGAGCTCTATCCTACACTACGCTGGACTTGCCCTCAGCTGTGCAGGGATTCCACTGCGGCATCTGACTCCAGACACCTGCTCATATAGTTCAGGATGAGAGGTCTTGTTGGACACAAGCACAATTTGATTTATAGTAGTTACAATGGGAGTGTGACTATTTTCTATATAAATTAGTAAGGACACAGCCTGAATCTCAAAATCTGTGATATGGATACAATTAATACATTATAAACTATTCTTATTCTTTCCTTGGCCAAAGCTACATTCCTCAGGAATTTCACTCAAAAATCAGCATTCACTTCACAAATAGTCACATAAATGCAGCAATAGCTTATCCCCCCCCGCCCCCAACAAAAATATTCTTCATAAGTTTCTTGATTAAGCCTTAGAAAAAGACCATCTCCAATGCCAAGCAACAGATCAGGATCCTTAGTGCAGATATAGAAACCTTAACATGCGGTCACATTGGGGATGAAGTTGTTAAAAAATTCTAATTGCAAAAATGCACACTTCTCAAAATTGCACTCCATGTGGGTTCAAACCAAGAGTGTCTGAACAACCCTTAGTGCCAAAGTTATTGCTGTTTTAATGCACTCCCCAGTATAAGTAACTTTTAGGAGGCAGACTCTTATCAAAACCAATTTACACTCCTGAAAAGCTGTTCTGCTCTTTGGCTTCTGGACCTAAGAGCAATTAATCCAAGGGTGCTAGGAACATGCCCTTGCTAATGACTCTCTCATATGGGAATGGGGAGAAAGAACTGAAGCCCATGGTCACAGCCATGCCTGGAAGCAGGGCAGGAGCTGCTGTTCACTGTGTCACTGCCACAACATCCAAGTGCCCAATACTACTTGCCAACTATAATGGTTAAATTCTAATCTCTATTTTACATCTCTTAAAAAATTATGCTATCAAGATTTGATTCAAAATAGCTGTCAGATTTGGTAAGGCAGTAAGTCACAGCCTGGGACAAAAAATTCTGTGGAATAACCATATTCTGCCTGCATGCAGTGTAATATGCCTTCACCTTTCACAGGGGTTCAGAGAAATTGTGAGATGGGCTATGAGAGAGCTGCTTGCTTAAATGGAATTTTACAAAGTCAAAATACAAAGGCTCAATAGCTCTTTACTGAAATCATCACCTTGAAAGCATCAAATACTGGTTACTGTTGGATAATGATTTGTCTATGGGAATCATGGCAACATTTATAGTCACCCATTAGAAAAAAAAAAGAAAAAAAAAATCTTACTTTATAAAATATTTTGGAAATTCTTTGAATTTTGTTTGGTTTGGATGTTATTTTTAATTTTTATTTTAGAACAGGACAAAGATGTAGCTTACAAACCACAGCATAGCTATTTTCTTTTCTTCAAAACTATAGCACAATAGTTTGTAGCTTGAAAAATGCATGCAGGAAGGAACGATTCAAATCTCATATTCACAACTTACAGAGAATTGATGAAATGGCTTTGTGCTGTCTTTGTCCTCTTTGAATATCAAAGCTCTTCTGGGTATCACTTAGATCTACCCATCACAATTCAGATACTGGTGAATAATTCAAGATGTTATGCTTTAACTTCTATCAGCAGTTCCCTTGAAGAGAAGCAGCAAGTAAGCATTTATTATAAGCTATAGCATGAATCCATATAATTAATATTTTGATGTACTTTACCTGTCTTACTGTTTGCTCTTGTGATATTAAGTCAGTATTAAATAAACAACACACTCAGACAACTTGTCCTACTTTTCAAAGATGCTTCAATTTATGTAATTACTTTATTTGATTTATTGTTGCATCTTTACTCAAGTTGCGTATTCTGTTAATGTGCTATCAATGTAATTAGCTGTTTCTTTGTAGGAAACTTCTTTAATCAAGCTAGCATTTTTATTTCTAAAGGAATGCTCTTCTTGTACTTCCTCGGAATCTAAATATCCTTTTAATGGTATGACAGCAATGTGCTTCATCTTTCCACATTTTCCTTGGCACACTGAAACAAACAGTGAGATGATGTGCTGTATTATTCAAGCCTAAGAAAAGTAGTAATGCCCCACTAACAAGTGTCAGAGGTGAGTAAAGGCATGCAAAATGATATGAAAACAACTACTAAAATATGCCTGCATTTTTCAGGTAAGAGTTCAGAAGCCTCTGCCCAACCTAAACCCAAGTGACTGTAAGTTATATATTAAGATTACACACTTTTGAAGTCAAAACAAGCAATACTGAAGAATTTATCTCAGATTTTCTTATTTGCCTTTACTGAAGAGTTCACAAATCCTACTTCATCAATCATGAATATATATCTTTGGTTAGAAACACAAAAAATCACCATGTTAGCCTGTGTTCTTCAAACACACTTCATTTCTGCTGGTTACAGGACATGGTACTGATCTTGTCTCCAAGTTTTGCACGTCGTAAAGAGACCACTTCAGGTAAACAGGGGTGGAGACATAAGAAGAAAAAAAAAACAAATTTCTGGAAACTGAGAGAAAATAAACTTGCTTCTCCTGCCTTCCCTCAATCATTTTCATTCATGAAGGGTATTAATTTTGACTATTAATTAGAGCGGCATCTGTTCCTCAGTCACTGGCAGGCTACCAGTGAAAATTAGCAGCATTAACTGTTGGTACAGGTGTGGAATGGTTTAGAACTCATTTCTGAACTGCTCTCTTACCATACTGACACAGGAGCAACAATTTGCACAGAATTAGCTGTCTCAAATACAACTAGGAACATATGATCTTCACTGTACAAAAGCGTCCTTACCTTCACTTACCTGAACAGACTAGCAATGCTCTAAGCATAAATACCATGCATTAGGCAAAACCTCAAAACCAAAAAAGTAAATGCAAGTTTTAAATGGAACTATTACTTTTTTTTTCTTCCCTGTTAGTCATCTGGCTTCAGGAAAGTGTGTGTTTAGTGCACTGCGCAACAGAAGACTACCAGCATTATATTGCAAAGTGTTTTGTTTTTTTCTTTTTCTACAGAACACACAGTAATAAATTGCACTGCACTGTTATCCCTGAGTGTCTTTTCCCATAAAGTAAAACTGATAAGACTGCTTACAAACCCAGACACCAATATAAAAATATATTTCCCACTATATTTTAAAAAATGAAAACATATTAAAAATAATTTTGACATGCAAACTGCACAAGTAATTCAGCCTTATTTGGAAAGAAAATCATTACTCAACACTGACAGATAAAATAGTACCTCCTGTTAGAGTCAATGTATGTTACATATTTGTAAGTAAGAGTAGGAGCTTTGAATTCTATTCTCTCAAATCTGCATTTTATTTTACCAGTTTTCCTTCATATAAGAAGCATGAAAGAAAAATTATTAGGAGTTGTTTTGCACATATCAAAAGCCATCTGCATGGATTTCTACTGAGCGCTGGGGAATACCCAGTGGTCTCAGTGTGTCCAGAGTTACAAGAGAGAGAGAAGACTGGCAGCAACCAAACTGAAACCTGGAAGGTTTCAATCCAGGACATCAGTGGCAGCTTATTATGAAATGCTCTGATTTTCAGACAACACAGGATTTTTTAAAATCTACCTAGGCAGGAGACATCTAAGTCTCGTTTATAATTGCATAGAGATATGGCATTGTAAGAGATAGCATTTAGTTGCAAGATGCAAGTATATGAAAGGAGTGGCAGAAGTGCACCGCAAACAGCCTGAAGCTATGGAAACAGAATTTTTAACTAGAATGTGAACACTGGTTGTAGCTGAGAGATGGCAAGTTAGACAGGATCTCTGCTCCAAAAGTAAAGAACACTGATTTCTTTGAGCTTAAAGGTATCTCCAATTCATCCCTTTGGGAAACAACTAATAATCTGAATGCAACTTCACTACCTATTCTTTGAAAAGCAAGAGATTTCAGATTTTTTTTTCTCTACTTTGGTTATTACTGAATGACAAGCACCTTGATTCAGGCCTTCAGGAAGTATATAACCATCATCCTCACTGAGGTAAACTTCTTTTGCAAAAAACAACTGAAGACTGCAGAATACATACTGTTTTCAGACTGTACAGAACTTGGTGAGTACTTCCAATGAAATAAAAATATACCACTTGTGCAATAAAATACAATTCAGTGAGAATATGGTTGATAAAATTGGGTTATCTGACATTAGGCTGCTAAATAAACTGAAAGTAAAACACTCTGAATGATTAAAAAGTTGTACTTCTCCGCAAATACAACCAAAGACAAACAATTTAAGGAACTGCCTGCAGTATTTGTCATACTCTCAGACACATTTAAACTAGAAGATCCAATTTAATGGCTTCAAAACACTAGAAATAAGTACAAAATCAAAAGGCTACAATAATTGCATTTACCATCTTCATTGCTAAAATGAATGTAAGATGGCAACAACAAAACCAAGCAGACAGCATCTACAGAAAGAGTAAACTCTGCTCCTTTTAAACACATAACTTAGAAGTGTACCGTAAAATATGTCTTGGGATTTGATTTCTCAGTATTTTTTGTCATCTCTAGGTTGTCCTATTTCATGACAAAGTACTTTGCCATGTTAGCATGTATGTTATATTAGTCCTTAGTATAATAATCCATGCACTACAAGGCAGAAATACTTCTAAGATCACATTTCTTGGGGATTTTCTGCAATAGCTGGTAACTTTGATAGCCTGAACACAGAAGCAAAATGCTCCCAACCTGAAGAGTTCATGAATTCCTGCACGATTCCAAATGCTTTTTGTGACATCCAATATATTTGTACCACTGCTATTTATACATATTTTACCTTTACATTACAGCATGGTTTCAAAGTCTTTGGGTTTCTCACTACATGTATCAGTTCTTTCACAGTGTCAGACAGAAGAAATTCTATTTATGGCTATGATAAGAGTAAAGCACACACCTCCTTTCCAATGTGCCAATACTAGACTGATAACGGTATAATTCTCTAATGACTGAAATCCATTCAAGTACCTTGATATATCAAGTTTTAAACATTTTCTAATACCTAGAAACACTAATGAAGCTAAGAGTGCAACAAGTGAAAGGTAGCATAAAAATCAATTTTCTTTCACTTCAGATGATTTATACTCTTTCCTGAGTAAATGATTTCACACTAAAAAACTGGTTAATAAAACTTCAGAATAACCCTATATTACAAAGTTTTGTTCCTAATCCAGTCAGAGATAATGTGAAAACAGTAAAACAGCAATTTGGGACTACTCTTCAATATTTAAAGACTGGTTTGCCACATATTTTTCTGAGTTTTATTTCTGAAATTCTGAAAATTGATTAAAAAAAGCACAATACAGATTTGCAATCCAGAAATAACAAGATTGTTTAAAATACCAATAAGAAAGTAAAAATGTAATAAATCAAGTATGAAAATAAATCACAAGGAAATAAACAACTCTGGAGCATTAGTCCCCAAACTAAGAATCAAGTAATGTGCTTAATGCTAAACATATCTGCAATACTAATATTTGTATTACTGAACAATAAAATCAGGATGATTGCTATGTACCTCATACAAAGCACATCATTAGATATGCCACAGCAGCACAGCTGGAATATTGAGGATTTTTCCTCTATCTTATTTGCAAAGCTATTGTTACGAGAGCTGCAATTGCTTTTTGCATCCTTTATGACACAATAAATTCCTGTACACGGCATGGCTTCTCCTCCTTTTCCCCATCCCAAGAACTACCAATACATTTTTCTGGATAACAAGGGAGATAAAAACTGAATTTCAAAACAAAACCCATTTTCTATCAAGAGGCTGAAGTACGTATGGTGGCAACAGATATTAAAACCCCTGTGTACCTTTACTTCCAGGTCTTCTCACATGTGCTGAATATGATCGCATTTTCTTACAGCATTCAAGTGACTGAAATGACTCAGGATTCTCTTTATTTCTTGGACAGCCAAAACTTCAGCACAGGAGATACAAGCCACCAACTTAAAATAATTAAAGGAAATGTGATGCAACATTCTTACAGACGTGCATAGAAACATTGGCTCAAGCTGACAAAGAAGTTCTGAATGGAAGCTCAGTTGAGCTCTTTTCATTATTGTATCATGGTTGCATTTATAATAGGAAGGAAGAATGCCACAGCAGTTTATGCAACTGTTTTCTCTCACCTCGCTTTCACATCCTCATGTGCTTTCCAAGGTATTAGGCAAATGTAAAAAAGTTCATAAACAGATGCATATCAAAAATAGCAAAAGAGAATATGCAAAATGCATGCAATAAATACCTAAACCACAATTTGAATAATTTCAGAAATATTAATGCCTCCCTGGAGTGTCAGTTTAAATATTAATAACATTCTAAAAAGTAATTCAAGTTTTTCAAAAATAGACATGCATTGTAACTGTGCTAAGAATTTTTAGCCTGCCCTGAGATTTAATATGCTTGCTATTGATTGAAAAACATACTAAACCCACCACTTCTATTTTTTGGAGATTAAAAATGTGATTTGAAGCTTCAGTTTTACATTTTCTGATGTTGCTTAAAGCTGAGAAAAATTACGTGGTTTGTGACCCCTACGCCAATTCACCAGAACATAAATTAGTAAATAGACTAGGGTAAAATTCATAATGGTAACTTAAACATGTAGTAATGCAAGATTGTAATTGAAAGGTTTTTTTTTTTTTTTTTTTCCTTTTTTCATCTTACCTGCATAGGAATATGTTGAACAACAGAGAGCCATAACACCAAAACACCTCTACAGGGCTCCTACTCAAATCCCACTGCACTAGATTTGGGTGGTGAATACAAACCTTTGCTCATGATACCCTGGTCAGATTTTGCCCAGATAGCCTGAGAGGTACTGGATGGACTGAAACAGAGATACAGGCTGCATGAGCCAAGCACCCAGCAGCTTCAGTGTATGCAGGCTAGACACACAACTCAGCTTTCAAATTTGAATATAACATCTTTACCCTAAGGACTTAAGGATACAGCATCCAGATGTAGGATGGAAGCCACAAAGTCCAGGAAACAAAGTACCAGCTACTGTCACCTACTATGCAGAACAGAGGAAGACTGCATGCCCTAAAATACTAGATCCCCCCCCCCACAGGCCCAGGGTTGATGTCCTCCTGCCTCAGCACTTACTCCTCAACCTCTCAAAGCAGCATTTCAAATAGAACACAAAAGCCCATATACTTGCTATGCTTCCCATCATGGATCTACAGAATTAGTGGATGTGTCCAAAAGGATAATGCAAATCCCAATTCCCACCTTTCTTCAGGTAAAGACATGTTTGTAAGGCTGAGTTCTTATGTTTCCAAACAGAGGTGAAAACAACCAAATAACCTACAGCTTACCATTAGAGACCAAAATGGTAAAACTCTGCAAGTTAGACTGGGGCAGGCTGTGGCAAGAAGAAAGCACAGACAGGTATAGTTTGTGGAAAGGCAGGAAGCCAAGCAAACTATTTGCTGCCTTCTGCTAACATGTAAAAAAAAGATTTGAATTTGGAGAAATTTTGCCTGTCTGCCACCAACCATTGTGAGGATTTCCAAATTAAAAAAACAAACAAACAAACAACAACAAAAAAACAAGAACTAAAAATTAAAAAATAAATAGAAAAGCAGAAGAGCAATGTAGGAAAGGCAAATAAATGAAGGCTTGTTAAATAACCAATCAAGATGCAAATTATTTTAACAAAGAACAATCCTTACTGCACCAAGGATTTTCCTTGATACTGTGTAATGTTATTAGCACATTCCATCAGATACTGAAGAAATTTAAATGTTAATGGACTCCTTACAAGAAATTAGTAACCAAGCGAGAAAAATTTTGTGTTTCAAGGCATTCAAGTTAATTATTTCAACCTGGTTGACAGGGACAAGGTAAAACTCAGTTTTAACCTGAACGTTTCCAGATAAACTGAAAAAGGGAATGACCTCCATATTGTGTACAAGCTTCTAAACCCACCTCCACATTTGACCAACTATGTTTTTGAACTACTGAAATCTGATGTAAACTGGCAGATTGCATCATTCCTTCTGCATATGGAATAAGATAAATTGTGATGAAATAATTATAGTTGTCCCAGCTTATTGTAAATTTCCAGGTTTTGAAAATCCCTCCAATTCCAGAAATGCAATTATTTGAGAACCTTGGTTTCAACTGTATTTTGATGATTCTTGGTTGGTTTGAATAATGAGTCTATTTAGCTCTGAGGATTTTGCTTGTTCAGAAGCATTCCTGACAAACCTTTTAGCTCATTCCTTAGTCTCTAGCACTCAGTGGTTGCCAGAAGAATGAGCTCCTCCTAATTACACTGGAAGAGATCTGGGGATCTCAAAGACTTAGTGGCCAAGAACAAGTATTGACGTTTTGTGGTCTCATGGAATATGATTGCTGATATGACAAAAGCCCAGACTTTATCAGTCAGAGGGGGAATCTTCTGCTTCAGTGTCAGTTTGAGAACAAGTCAATAACCACTTCCCGTAGTACAATTTGTTTTAATATTTCTCAACTTTAAAATGACTTTCTAAATAATATGCTCCTCAAGAACCTTCCAGGAGCCATTTGAAACTCGCCACTGGCTTCCAACATCAGCAGAACAAGCTGTGGACCAATCACAGACTGTACTAGAAACTGTTTTACACCTTTTAAACATGTTCATATCAATCATATACATCAACCTTCCAAATAAAGTCACAAGTAATTTTGGCCAACTATTCTACATCACCCTCCCTCTGCTTCCAAGGGCTGCTTTCTGTATACAAATCACTGCTCACCATACCAATTATTTCTCTACTTGATAATCAGGATTTTAATCTTTCTTTCATTCTACTACTACTTTTGCCAACCTCTTCTCCTTCCAGGCATACATACAGAAAGAACTTCTGCATCAGAATTACTTTCATTTCCTAATCACGGTGTGGTTCTGCTGAGATGTCAGCAAATTTGCAAACAAAAATGAGAGTCTCAGCATAGTCAAGCCAGATGGTCTGCTGGGGAAGCCACCTCTAAAGAACACCGACTTTAAAAGAAGCAATTTGCCAACCAGAGTAAGATAGTCTCCTGCTTTTTGTTTGATTCAAGGTCTATGACACACTGCAGCTGTCACAATGAAGGGCAGACAGAAAAGGCAGTCTAATGACTACAAAATGCACTAAACCATACAAGTTTTATGAAGTATTCATTTGGCATCTGTCTTTTGTAACATGTTACTGTATTATACAAGGTACTTCTCTCCCTCCTGTCTCTTTAGAGAGATACGAAGTTTAATGTACTGACTGGCACTTCACAATCAGATTTTGTCAGCTTTTGTGCTCAATGGTACCTTCCTTCTCCCGTTGACTTTCACAGCACTATTCATAGTGTAAATCATTTCCTTTTTTTCAGTAAAGGTAGATCCATGTCCCCAGAGGACTGTACCTGGGAACTACATGCTGTCAGGCAAATCACCCTGACGCCACATAAATTCTCACTACTGCCACTAGGGGAACTTCCACTTCTGCCTGTCTTTCTGCCGCTACTAGTACTCAAACACGCACCAGCCCTGGGGCTTCTGCTGGGGAAGGGGCAGAAGGGGCGTGCTTTCACGGTACCCTGATCCATTTCTCACGGGAGGCTTTAGGAATGAGCTACCAGCTGGTTTTGGCACCAGTTCAAGCATCATATGTCAGAGTAAAGGCATCAGGTAACCACTGGCCAACTCAGCAGGAGACACCAAACAGGAGTAAACAATGAAGATATATTAACCTCTGCAACACTGGGTAATTTTATAACCCTCACTTAAGTGCACTGCTGTATCATCGGATATGCTGCTGAGTCGATGCTCTGTCTTACAGAAGAAACTGAATCAGCACCAAAATCAGTGGGTTTCCAATTTTAAATGAGAATGCATAGAGCACAGGGACAAGTGTTTATCTGCATGGCCTAAACATTTTGCAGCACTGAGCACCTATAAAGTGCACTGATTTATGTACTACTTGCAGTCTCACAGTTGTAAAGCACCAGTAACAGTGTATTTTGTCAACTTTTCGTAATCCAAGTAGTCCTCAACTTTCAGTGTTCATCTGAGCCAAGATACATGTCTTATCTCTTCAGAACAGGCCCCCAACACTGAAAGGCCAAAACAAAAACCTACACTCTAACATATAGGTAACATATGCCTGTGTGCTTGCCAAACAAATGGACAAACACCTCCCCTCGTTCCAAAATTATCCAGTCTGCCCACTTGCAGCTCTGCTCTTCTACAGGGAAAGCCCCATGGAAAGCTGAGGTGGCCAGTTTAACTGGCTCATGCATGCTCCAGTGAATCAGGCAAAAACCTACCCAGAACACTGAAAATCAAACTACCAAGTTACCATCTTGTAAAATTATTTATTCTCAAACAAATCTTTTGCTTCAGACAAACAAGATTTTAATACATTACAAAAACATGGGAGATAATAACATCTAACTCAAGTTGCACTGAATCAAGTTCATCCGAGTGAAGTTTCACTGTTAATGGAAGCTACACAAGGAACTGATTTGGTTCAGCATACCACATTATTCAGCACCTGATTTCTAAGGTAATTTGTGCTGGAGAAGTTGGATCACATTAACAGAATGCCAAAGCAACTGCTGGTGGAGAAACTTTATTGTCAGTACCCTGCTATTTAAACAGACACTCAGCTCAGTTTTTGTAACACACAATGCAAGGCACAATAAGACTATTTTAAATAAAAGTTCTGAATCACTTTGGTTACGTATAAGCCATCTAAGAGCACACATCAATCCTTTAGACTTCTGATCATCACTGGGAAAGAATTCTAGGAAACACAGTTTCATTTGAATTCCAGTGTGAAGAAATGAAATAGCACTGTCACTAAAGAGAAATGGATTTTAAAATAGGCTGAAACATTTGAGTTTCAAACGTAGAAACAAGCTCCTCTCCTGGAAATATTTAAAGATCGACTCCAGAATAATTTCAGTACTAAATTAGCCTGTTCCTTCCTTTCTGTTCATCAAGTTCAGGTTTTATTTATTCTACTTTTTCCTGACATATTAATATATTACTGAAAGCCCAGTTTCAACTACAATAGGTTTTTATAAGCCATTTCATCTCATACAAGAAATAATTTTAAAGTAATGTTACAGTTCTCAGTGAGTTTACAGTTCCTGCAAACAACATAAAAGTACATATTTTCCATTCTAATGTTAGTTGTGTATACGATGAATTTCACAGATTTTGCTGATTCAAACTCTACCCAGTCTGAAGAAGTTTCTTATCAGTAACAGCAACAGAAATGAAAATCTCTAAATAGTGTTGAGTGAGAATAAAGGAAGTATATTAAGAATAGATGATTTGGATGGTAAAAATCAACTAGAAGAACCCTTTTAACTAAAAAAGTGGAGGCAGAAAAATTATCACCATCATTATTACACTACATACATATAATGTAAGCACAAATTATTTACATCAATTTCTATTCTAACAACTGATGTGTTTATTTCAATCTTGGGGGAAAAAAATATTTTAAAAAACCCCAACATCAATGTCCATGCGCCTTTTAAAAAGAAAAGAGGTTGTCTGCAAAAACATAAAGAACAAAAAGGAAAAATAACTACAAGTATTTACAAGGTAAGATTATACCATTTCAATGACCTATATAACATAAATACACATACACATACAGTAACACGTTCATACTGTTTTCTAGTAATGCTTCTGTTCCAGAATGGTAGACTCATACCATGCTGTTGGTCAGGAGAGAGACGGGTGTTACTGGTCCAAGGCCCCGCTGACACTGGCGCAGGTAGAGCAGGCCCCTCAGGGCTGCATGAGGGTGTGCTGGGAACAGCTCCAAGGATGGAGACACTGAGACACTTCAAGCCCCTCTCTTGACCACTTCAGTGGTACATAGAATGACGCACATCCTATCCTAAGGAAGCGCCTTTCTACCTCACCAAAAATTTCAGCTAATCATGCTTGGTGTTATTACTCTGAATTTGTGCAGTACTCTTCATGAATAGAAGAATACATGAAATGGATCTAAAAATGTAAACAATGTAAGATAACCTAAAGTAGCAAAATATCACAGGATTAAATGAGCTAATTCCATATAGCTTTGGCATCAAGAACATACAAAGAATTTGCAGATTACATTGCATTATGTTGGAAATCTAATCAGAAGCAGGAAGCTTTCTGAGAGTAATTTCAATATGCTGACCCAAGTCCTACATGACTTTCAGTGAGTTCTGAAGACAGTTATTTTACCAATTCATCACTGTGCTTAATGCCTAATTTCAACATAATACATAGCGCGATATTTCTACATTATAAAGTCCCAGCCTTTGTTGTGAGAAATGAAAAGTTAAATGGTTTATCTTTATCTAAGAATTATTCAGGATATTAATACAGTTTGTCAGTGGACTAAATTAGAAATCCCTGTGAGCACTCTCAGTGTTCCAAACATGATGCAAGTTTAGGGTTTTTGTTTTGTTTGAGGGTTTTATTCACCCAAATTGATTGCTTTACTCCAGTGAGGATCCTCATAGAAGTAGTTCTGCTCTGAAACATTTACAAGCCAATTTGTGATTCTGTGTTGACCTGTGATATCCCTAGAGGACTGAGTACTGCAGTCTTAAAGCTGAAAGGAGACACAGAAGCCTTCCATCAAATTAAGTGAATGGTTGAAATATGGGTCACCAAGTCTGCTGTGGTGGCTGTGAGGTGCAGGACAACTCCAGTAATTGCAAGGAGGTGAGCTGCCATACACCACAGCACGCTTTACACCTGCCCCAGGAGCCTGTGAGTCATCTAAAGTAAATGGCAGGACTTTGAAATGGATATGGGGATGCAAAACATGAGTAACTCATTTTTATTACCTTCTAGTGAATACCTTCAATATAAAAATTACCAGCTCTATATCTCTCATCCAGATGATCCCTCACTGAGAACAAGAGAAATAAAAGCACACACTTGTTACAAAAAGCTATTTTGTAAGGGAAAAAAAGGCAACATCCTATACCCAACACCTCCTGGTTGCATAATCCCCTTGAAATTTGAATGACAGTCTAAAGGGACTTTCAGCTTCACAAAATAAAATTATCAAGCATTTCTTTGAAAGTCCTACACACTATAGAGTAACTAGGCCAAAAATTAAAATACAAACTAGCTCCTTTCATTTGAGGAGAAAGAATAAGAGAGAAAACAAAGATATCATCAGTCATGACAGCCTAACATTAAACTCCAGCATTGTTGCTAACATAAAATAGACATACTGTCTACAGTTTATGCTTCCTACTATGGAAATATAAACCAGGCTGTAGAGAAAGAATATAAATTTGAACTGTTTATGCTAGAGAAGTTACTAAAAACTAACCTACAATATCTAACTTAATTTTTTTATCAGCTTTGAGAAGCCCTTGCCTCAAAGACACTACATAAGTAAAATTGTGTTTGTAATTAAGGACAAATGACAGACCAAACAAGCTTCTTGAACCCAAATTTTAAAGCTAACAAACCAGATGACTGCCTTCATTTCTGCCATGGATAGCTATCATTTGTAAAGCAATCTTCAGATTTTTTCTCTCTGAAATAACACCTTTATCTCCTACAGTATATTTACAAATTGTCAATAGCTGCAAGTTTATGAACATTACAAAATACATTTTGCTCACAGCCCTGTAACCCAGACAATGATTTTTGCTGTTGTCTTAGTCAGACAGGTGTCAATATAGAATAGCTTCCTTGCTCTTAGTGCAGTGTACTATGTGTCAGTGTAAAGAATCTGACCTATGGATTTATTTTCTTTCCTTAGTATACGGAAATTGAAAAATATTTTCCATAAAACAGGAGCATAAAATCTAAGGGATTTAATCTACCTGGGAAATTTAGACACTGACCAACTGATCAAATCAACTACACATCTTAATTTCTGAATCATTTCACTAATTATAATGTCACAAATGCCAAAAATCTAAACATCTTCCAACAAGTCCATAGCCAGGTAACAGCAGATTTTTACTGTTAGAAAACATTTTGGCAGACAGAACTGAACAGCATGTTATAACTTGGTAAGTCTTTGAAAGAGATGCAAGATTTCAACTCCTAAAAGGTATTCCATTGCACAGTGAAACAGTGAAAAAATTGGCATACAAGTAATCCAAGTGAGGTATTAACTCCACCTCTGTAAGAAAAAACCCAAACCAAAACAAAACAAAAAAGCCCTGTATAAGTAAACAGTTGAACTATGCAGGCCTCCAGGGTGTCACACCTCAGGAATACAAACCCACTGCACAAGCCAGCATCCAAAACCAAGAAGCATAATGCTAGATTGTAGAGAGAAAATTTACTTGAATAAAAGGTGTATACAAGTGTATGAAATGACTAACCACAGACATTCAGAAAATGAATACCCACTGCAGAATCAGTGTCAAGATATTAAACACCAAAATTATGACTACTGTGCAATGTTTAAACACACCTGAAGAGAAAAAGCCATTGTCTCCTGTTACTCTTCACAAGTACCAATAGCTTCAAATTGTGTATGTGTGACTGTACAGATAGGTGCATCAGAATAGAATCATAGAATAGTAAGGGTTGGAAAGGACCTCAAGATCATCGAGTTCCAACCCCCCTGCCATGGGCAGGGACACCTCACACTAAACCATGCCATCCAAGGCTATGTCCAACCTCACCTTGAACGCCGCCAGGGATGAAGCATTCACAACTTCCCTGGGCAACCCATTCCAGGGCCCCACCACCCTCACAGTAAAGAATTTCTTCCTCAGATCCAATCTAAATAGAAATAAAGCTTTTGTGCAAAAGGCAGAAAATGGAACTAGGTTAGATCTTGAATTCGCAAAATGGGATTGGGAGACTGGGAGATGAAAGACATCTAAACATCTAAAGATCTTTTCATGTCTGCGCACAGACACAAGAGCGGCTTCTACTGCCACAACAGCATGGTAAACTGTGTAACTCCTGAACTGTGCAGATTATGAACTAAATTGAAAATTGACCAGATTTTACATCTCAATATTTCCACTATACATTTTGGTTGTGGAAATGAGCTACAGGCAATAATTTGTCAGTAAAAGGAATATGATGATGATAACCAATTCCCCAGTCGTTGGCTATAACATGAAGAACACTGTAGCCTCAGGAGCTGAACCCACCATCTTCTCAAAAGCTGAATGACACCTCAGACCAGTAAGTGCCTGTCCAGATAAAACCAAGCACCATGATTCATCTCAGTATGTCCTGGCCTGTCATGGTTTAACCCCAGCCAGTAGCTAAGAACCACAGAGCCACTCACTCACTCTCTGGCAGAATGGGAGAGAGAATTGGAAGGGTAAAAGTAAGAAAACTCATGGGTTAAGATAAGAATAGCTTAATAATTGAAATATTAAAATTATAATTTAAAAAATAACGAGTAAGAAAAATAAAATCCAAGAAATAAATAAGTGATGCAAATGAACCCCAACTGCTCACCACCAACCAACCAATGCCCAGCCTGTTCCACAACAGCAGCCTCTGGCCAGCTTTCCCCCTAGTTTATATGCTGAGATGATACTATGTGGTCTGGAATATCCCTCTGGGCAGCTGGGGTCAGCTGTCCCAACTGTGTCCCTTCCAAGCTTCCAAGCCTTACCAGTGACCAAATGAAATAATGCCTTCAAAAATAATAGGAGAAAGGTGTCCACAGATAAAAATCCCACATTGAATTTATGTAACACCATAGAAGAGTCAAGAAATTAAGAAGTATAGTTGGACTGAAGAAAAAGGCAGGTATCATAGGTGATAATGACAATTCACAGTATGGGTCTTATTTTTAGAGCTTCTGCCAGCCAGAGCCCCATGTTAACAACAAACACAGCCAGCCCACGGCTGTCTTACTGGGCAGCTCAATGTGGTCCATCATCCATATACAAAACAATCAAGGTATGAAATTACTACAGTAAAAGTTTCTGAACTTCAATCTTCTTGGGTATCTTCCTTTCTGCTATCAAGCCACCAATCTCCCATAAGTGCATACAACAGCCTTGTCACTGGCAGGTTTGGTAACCCCCTACACATTGCACAAATTGAATATTTTTAATGGTTCCTGAAATATTTTCTCTCCATCCAACCTAAGCAAGATCATTTATAAAATACATGTTTAATATAAAAAGCAAAAACAAAGAATTACCCACATTTCCCTCAAACTCAGGTATCCATAATATTGCATACAAAGTCTATATATGGAACCCAGTAATCCATACCTAAGTAACTTGAAAGTAGTTTCAAATTACAGCAATTTGTAGTAGCTTACAGTAGTGTCAAAAATCACTTATTTTCCTAATACAGGAAAATGCAGGAAGCTGGAACTCAAACAAAAGAACAAAGATGATGAAGTAACTTTTGGAAAAGTATCACATACATTTAAAAACACACGAATAAAATCAGCCTCTAGGATTTCACAGTGAGTGCCTGGCACTTTCAAAGGCCCTTATCAGGCTTCTAATACATCCCTGGATATTTCACACACATATCAACAGCTCTGTGGAGGAACTGAAGGAGCAACATCCTGAGAAAAGAGACAGGGAGTCTTTCACTATTAGATGAGCAATTTAAATTCAGCCTAAGAAACTTGTAACTAGTCATTCTTCACATTATTATTCTAGTTTCAGCTCTTACCATTTTAACAGGTACATATGTGACAAAAATATATTTTTAAATATTGTAAAATTGATAACGTCAAGAGAAAACGTGAGAAGATGAGAGGAAAGGCATATGGCAGCCGCAGCATTTTCAATCCCCCTTATTCGCCTATGCTAAGTTAACAATAAAATTAGTATTAGAATAATGTGTATTGCTTGATATTGTTTCTTCAGTGCCTTGTGAGAAACACAGATCTGCAAACCTGCTGAATTTCCAGGTAAACAGTTTAATTTAAAATACCTATAAATTATTTAATGTTTTCTGTCTAGAATGTTATTTCTATCAAGGAAACGTATAGAAATACTGCTGATGTCAGATTCTCTTCCATAAACCGTATTTCTATGAGCTGCTTGGATGCACAGGTGAATAACAACTGTTGCAAAAGCCTCCCAGGGTATGTTTTCAAACTGTAATGTGTCCTGGGAAGTGTGTGTTCCTGGAGGGGAATGCTTGCAGGCCTTTTTTCTAGATTAACTGCCCTGATTGCTTCAGGCTGCTTTTCTGTTTATTTCCTACCTTCTCAGGCATCTAGAAAGAAACCATTGCAGTTTTGCTCCAGATTAATCAGTGAGAACTTCATACACGCCAAAAATAGGGGAAAAAAAAAAGGGGGGGGGGGGGAGCATGAAACATATTTACTGACAAATTACATATTTTCATTACTCTTTCCTTCAGAGCAAAATAATGTCTGGGGCTTACCTGAATCAATAAAAAGCATTGATTTTATAATGACATAAAACCAGATAGTGTTAAATTTGTTAGAGCATACCAATACTCTTACAGGCACAGACTCCTCTAGCCTCCAACATACTAGACAAACTGAGACAGAGGAATGTAAACTCAAACACAATTAATTCAGAGATGCCCTTATTATTCAGGTGAAGCATCTTGAATAAGAGACTTGAGAAGCTTTGTGTTCCAAGGGATAGAAGTTAAGACCAGTTCTCCATCATGTTACCAATATCTTAGTTTTCAATTTGTTCTCTCTAATGCAGAATTTTTTATCAATGAATGAATGGATGAAAAGAATGAATAAAACAAAACTGCATTCAGTAGCTGAGATCTGTTACAACAGGCATACCCTTTCTCTTGTCCTGATTCTCAGAATTTTGACTTAAGGAGCCAGGAGGAAAAGGTACTTTTTTCGTATGGCTCCATCTGAATGAAAGCATTTCCTACTTAGGGACCACATACTACTTTTCCGAGATCTCCCTCTACAGTCACTATGGGGTTACCAGAGAAGGGGAAAGATTTATTTTATTTCAAATACTAAAATTTAGCAGCTATCACGATTTTCAGCTCAGCCATTAGGAAACACAAAAGCATTAAATACAGAAATACATTTTTGCAATCCCATTCAATAATACATTCAGCCAAGTAATTGCAGTAATGCAATGTATTTGACAAGCTTTCCATACTTCGCCTCACCCATCCTTCCAAGAGAGTCAGAAAAAAGGGCTTACAAGGAACTCTACACGTCAAATTAAAAGACAGAATTTAAAATCAAGTGTATATTTTGGGCAAATCACTAACACAAACAGAATCATAGAAACATAAAACAGGGTTGTAAAGGACCTTAAAATCACCTAGTTCCAACCCCCCTGCCATGGGCAGGGACACCTCACACTAGATCCTGGCACCCAGGGCTCAGACCAGCCTGGCCTGGAACACCGCCAGGGATAGAACATTTACCACTTTGTTGGCCAACCTGTTCCAGTGCCTCACCATCCTCACAGTAAAGAACTTCTTCCTTGTATCCAACCTGAACTTCCCCTGTTTCAGCTTAAACCCATCACCCCTTGTCCTATCACTACAGTCCCTGATGAAGAGTCCCTCTCTGGCATCCTTTCAAGTCCCCTTCAGATACTTCAGATGAGGTCTCCACACAGCTTCTCTTCTCCAGGCTGAAGAGCCCCAGCTTTCTCAGCCTGTCTTCATACAGGAGGCACTGCAGTCCCCTTACCATTCTCATGGCACTCCTTATCTCATCTTATTGAAAGCAACCATTTATGTCCATTTATCTCAGATACAGCAGCACTGCACTGAGAGGGCTTTGTGGGTACACAACACAGCACGGACACCAACAGAAAGTAAATAAAAATGTTGGCATTATTTAGTTAACTGCCATTTACCACGAGAAACCACATTTGAAATTGATAGGTGTTCATAAGCTCAGTTGAAGTTTATGGACTGGTAGAATGCCATCACCATAACTGCGTAGGCCTTTATCACCTCTGTCTGGACAACACAGAAAACAAGCAATAGGCCATGGACCTGAAGGGCTTCCCCCTTCTCAGGATTAGTTGCACAATTAGTCACACCAGTCATTACACAGTGGCAAGCAGCAAAGCAGCAAACATTTGTGACACAGGACACAGTATTAGCTTCAAAGTGATAAGGTTTTAGCTCCATTATTTGAAATAAAATTGCTTTGCTGAAACACCTTTGGAAAATGACATTGGAAAGGAACGTGACTTCTGGGCATAAAAATCATAAAAGTGAACTTAGAGTGAGTGAACTATTGTTTTCTAAGATTAACTTCTAATTTGGAAATAATAAAAGGATTACTAAATATAAAGCACTTCAAGCTATTTTCATTCTTATGATAATATTTTGAGCTTTTGGACTGTCTCATCTGTTATGGGGAATTCCATTATGTGAGAATTAAAGATGTGCTGCTCTTACAAAACAGAGGTGCTTTTAATGACAGATTCTGAAACATGGCCTTTTGTACTTCAAGAGATTGACTATAAAAGCTCACTGTCAACCAAGCTTTTACAACCAAGTAACGTCAATGTCAGTGCACAAGACTGATAGTCTCAATATGAACAATTCTTCTTGCACTGTTAACTGCTTATGGCCTGTCTGGGTTTTGCAGCAACATAATTTAAAAAGCAGTAAACCAGAATTTGTTCTTTTTTAAATGTAAGTATGCAGTGTTTGGAGGTGACATGAAAGGTACTCTTATATTATACAGTAACTGGAATTTATGACTGACAGTTTCATGCTTTATTCATTACAATTGACAGAAGTTTGGAGCAATTTCAGTGAATACTTTTTGACTGGCCTCCAATTCTGGGTCCAGAACTGCAGTCTCAACACCTGAAGATAGCTCTGCTCACAAAACAAAGTTACTTTCTATCAGGTTTTAGCACATACCAGGAAGTACAACCTAAAGCACACCCAGTCCCCCTAACCCTTGATGTAAATGGTTTAACTAGAACCACAGGATATCTCAAGTTGGAAGGGAACCATAAGATCATTGAGTCCAAGTCCCTGTTCCTCGCAGCATTACCTACAACTAAACCACATGACTAAGAGCATCATTCAGATGCACCCTGACCTCCAATAGCTTTGGTGCCATGGGGCACTGACAATGGAATGGCAGGAACAAAATAAGAACAAAAATATGTCCAGATAGAGCAGAAAGCCTCAAGTCCCATTGTACTTGTCTATTTCTTAATAGACATAGGGCTGCATACACAGGAAAATTGCTTCAGTACTGTTCCACCGGTTTCTTCAAGATGTTAACTAAATACAACAAACAGCAAACCCCTTGACATCTGTCCTCACCCCTAGAGTAGGGCACTTAATAAAACATCTTGCATTTCATGAGAGCCACAGCCAATTATACCACAGCTATACCACCTTTCTTTGATACAATTTTTTTTTACTGTTGGGCCAATAAAAAGCCATCTCAGTAAAACCCACCCAGCTAAACCACCGGTACGTATGTGTATGCTCAAGCAGAGGATCTGTGCCTGCCTAATCCAGAAATAGCTGGATTTCTTCCTGACGGCTTCTTACATCTTGCACATTCTGAAAAGCCAGACTGTATAGCTGCATGGTACAATTATACCTTGCAGATACAATAACCTCTTAGAGTCATAGAGTATTTAGGGTTGGAAAGGACCTTAAGATCATCTAGTTCCAACACCCCTCCCATGGGCAGGGACACCTCACACTAAACCATGTCACCCAAGGCTATGACTAACCTGGCCCTGAATATTCACAACTTCCTTGGACAGCCTATTCTAGTGCCTCACCACCCTCACAGTAAAGAACTTCCTCCTCATATCCAATCTAAACTTCCCCTGTTTAAGATTTAACCCGTTGCCCCTTGTCTTATCGCTACAGTCCCCAACAAAGAGTCTCTCTCCAGCATCCTTATAAGCCCCCTTCAGATATTGGAAGGCTGCTATGAGGTCTCCACGCAGCCTTCTCTTCTGCAGGCTGAATAGCCCCAACTTTCTCAGCCTGTCTTCATACGGGAGGTGCTCCAGTCCCCTGATCATCCTCACGGCCCTCCTCTGGACTCCTTCCAACAGTTCCATGTCCTTTTTATATTGAGGACACCAGAACTGCACACAATACTCCAAGTGAGGCCTCACAAGAGCAGAGTAGGGGCAGGATCACCTCCCTCAACCTGCCGGTCATGCTCCTTTTGATGCAGGCCAGGATACGGTTGGCCTTCTGGGCTGCAAGTGCACACTGAAGCCGGCTCATGTTCATTTTCTGATCGACCAATAACCCAAGTCCTTCTCTTCAGGGCTGCTCTGAATCCCTTTCTCCACCAAACCTGCAGCTGTGCCTGGGGTTGCTCCGACCCAGGTGTAGGATCATGCACTTGTCATGGTTAAACTTCATCAGGTTGGCATCAGCCCACCTCACAAGCGTATCCAGGTCCCTCTGGATGGCATTCCTTCCCTTTAGCATATCAACCAAGCCACACAGCTTGGTGTCATCAGCAAACTTGCTGAGGGCGCACTCAATCCCACTGTCCATATCACTGGCAAAGATGTTGAACAAGACCGGTCCCAACACCGATCCCTGAGGGACACCACTTGTTGCTGTTTTCCAAGTGAACTTTGAGCCATTGACCACAACAATTTGCGTGCGGCCATCCAGCCAGTTCTTTATCCACTGAGTGGTCCACCTACCAAATTGATGTCTCTCCAACTTAGAGAGAAGGATGTCATGCACGACAGTGTCAAACGCTTTGCACAAATCCAGGTAGATGACATCAACTGCTCTGCCCCTGTCCATCAGTTCTGTAGCTCCATCATAGAAGCCCACCAGATAGGTCAGCCAGGATTTCTCCTTAGTGAAGCCATGCTGGCTGTCACCAACCACCTTGTAGTTTTTCATGTGCCTTAGCATGCCTTCCAGGAGAATCTGCTCCAAGATTTTGCCAGGCACAGAGGTGACGCTGACTGGTCTGTAGTTCCCCAGTTGATCCATTTTCCCCATCTTGAAAATGGGGGTTATATTTCCCTTTTTCCAGTTGTCGGGAACTTCATCTGACTGCCATAATGTTTCAAATATGATGGACAGTGACTTAGCAACTTCATTCGCCAGCTCCTTCAGAACCCGCAGATGGATTTCATCACGTCCCATGGACTTGTGCATGTTCAGGTTCTTAAGATAGCCTCAAACCAGATCCTCTCCTACAGTGGGCCCAGTGTCTTCATTCTCACAGTCCCTGCGTCTGCCTTCCAAGGCTTGGGTGGTGTGGTCACAGCATTTGCTGGTGAAGACCGAGGCAAAGAAGTCATTAAGAACCTCAGCCTTCTCCAAATCCAGGGTAGTCAGGTCTCCTGATAGCTTCCGCAGGGGGCTCACGTTGTCCCTAGCATGCCTTTTATTTGCAATGTACCTACAGAATCCCTTCCTGTTCTCCTTCACATCCCTAGCCACGTTTAATTCTAACTAGGCCTTAGTTTTCCTAACCTGGTCCCTAGTTTTCCAGACAAGATCCCTCTATTCTTACCTGGCCACCTGTCCCTGCTTCCACCTTTTATAAACCTCTATTTTTCCTGTAAGTTTCCTCAGCAACTCCTTTTCCATCTATGGAGGTCTCCTGGCCCTCCTGCTGCACTTCCTTCTAGTTGGGACACAACACTCCTGAGCTTGTAACAGCTCTTCTGTTATTCTGTTAATCCGAAGGCAGTCCATCTCTCAGCTACCATCAAAATGAATACATTTCCATCTTCCTAAATCTACCGACAGACAATGCAGACCTCTACCTGCTACCCACAGCTTTGACAAGCAGCCTACGAAATTATGATTACGCTTTATTTCTTTCTAATTCTGCCATTAAGCATCAAGTTTGCTCTTATGGAACTATCAAGAAGTGGGTCAATTGTATGTTTCTGATAGAAGACAAATCTAGAGACACTAGAGCAGAGTTGAATGCTTCGTGAGGCAAAAACATCAGTTCATTTCCAAAATAAGGGTCCAACACTGAGGACCTCTGAACACTTAAATCAGCTATAAAAGCCTCACAAGTATTGTTTTCCACTTCTTATACAGAAACAAACAACTCCCCCCAACAATAAAAAAAAACAACCAACCAACCAAAACCAACCTACCACAAACAAAAAAACCCCACAAAAACCAAACCACCACCACCACCTCCAAAGTATAAACTGAGAAAATATACATAATAAGTATCTCTTGATTCTTCCTTCAGTGATGGATTCTCAGACAACTCTCAAATGCGAGCCTGGCTCAGAAAACCCCCTAACCTCATCACTGCCCTTTGTCTTCCAGTTTCACTGGTTGGTCAGTAAGTCAATTTAACTGTACCATAAATCTTGATGAAGTCGAAATACTTGTGCAAACTGCAATAAACAGGGAAAAGTCAAGGTGCATAAATACTACAAAAGCTAGGACCAGCATTTTGCAAAGACAGAGGTAAGTACTTGTGAGCTTGCACTGTAAAAACTATCCAGAACCTTGCTGTATTCACAGTCAAGACCTAACCTAATCAAACTGCTTTTGGACTGTGAAACACATTCATAATCCCACAAGAGACACCAGAATTAGAATCTCAGCATACAAAATGTAATTTCCCTTTTATTTCCAAATTATATATTTACTTATGTTGGAGCAGATACTAGTTTCCCAGAAAATGATGGTACTATCAATATTTTCTTTTCAATTTCTGCACTAGTGAGTAGCAACTCACACTACCTGTGTGCGCACACGTGTGCATACACACACATGTATAGACACATATGTATACACATGTGTCCATATACACAAACACCCCTAAATGAACTTGTAAATGCAGACACTTAGACAAAGCCATCCCTATGTGAAGAAATCGCTGCCATAGCTTTCACAATCACCTTCCTGTTGATCGTTCTTTAGAAAATCCTTCAGTACCAGGACAGGATATAACATGGACTGTTAACTATTCTGCAAGAAACTTCATTACATAAAGCAAGTAGACAAAAAACACAACTAAACCAACCAAAAAAACACACCACCACCACCATCACCACCACCACCACCACCACCACAAGCCCCTAAACACACACAAAAACCCCAAACAAATCCCAGAAAATGCAGGGAAAAAAAAAAGTGTAAGTCCGCATTATATATATAACCTAAAAGTAATGTTACACAAAGACTAACTAGATTAAATAGGAACACATGCAGGTACATACCTTGATTGAAGTGTTCATTTAATATTATGTAAGTATCTGAAATATTCTGCTTACTTGATTAGAGTAGATTGTTTGCATTTTGATTTATTGCTTCAAGATCAGTATTCATTAAGTCACTTAATATAATGGCACCCTTACAGCTGCTACCCTATTAAATGTAATCATCTTTTCCCATTCCTGTTTATAGCACAGTCTACTGTTACAATAAAAGCAGTCTGGAGTCATTTATTAATCACAACCATGTTTTCCAAGTATAAGTGTCATCAGAAATACTGCATGATTGTTTGGCTTCATTTCATACACAGGATTTACAAATTCTGTTTTGTCTCAAAATCAGATTTTCTGTAGCCTCATAGACTATCCGGGGCACCCTTGGGGTAACTATGCAGGTGTTAGATTCACAGTTTAAAACTTTGACCAGAAGTTTCAACATTATATTCCTAGCAGTGTTTCAAGTCTGTATTTTTGGCTGCTCAGGAAGGGTCTCAATGTTCAGAGCTCCTCTTTAACACTCAAAACAGACAGAAATCCACACAGTTGCTCTCTAATGAAAATAAGACTTTGAAAATGATAATTGCAAACATTGCACTACGTCTTTCAGCACCTGGATGCCAACCCACTAACCACAGACTAAATACCTGCTTGAATGGTTCTGGCTAATACACTTGCACATTTATCCTTTGCCCGTTATCCAAAAAGAGAATAATCCTATGATAACAGCACGTTACTAATTCAACCACTTGCCAAAAGAAATTATAATACCAGAAAAGCTATTGTATATGCTTCTCCATTTTGTTATATTTATTTATGCTTTGTCATCTCTGGAAGGTTAATAAGAAATTATATTACAGACACAAAAATGCATATACATAAGACTTCCAGGAAACTGATGTGAATTCCTGGTTCTGTGGCAGATGTTATGTACCATGTCAGCAATTCTTACTCCACTTCATCAAAACACAGTTAACTGCACTGTTTGAAAAACTCTGCAGGAAACAGCTATTATGTTTTAGAGACACTAAAAGCAATTAGTAGCTGTTAATTCAATGGTACTGATTATCAGTTTTTCAACACACAGGTAAATAGTGCTCATTTTCTGATGTAGAGAGCCAAGATATAATTAACAGTCAAGCCACCTTAAAAAAAAAATTAGTTTTATTTTCCTAATTATGCAAGTTAGCTGCAATTGAGGAAAATCACTGTTTGGTATATACAGTAACTGTATCAATAAAGCAATAATGCACAAGTATTCAACAGCATTTGTTAAATCCCAATCACAAAAGCATTTCCTGAAAAAATCCAGTATGGTTTTCTCATATAAGGCATTATTTCTATGTTGCTGGATAATGCCAATTAATATACTGATACTTCTCAGAATTAAAACCCTTAAGGTTTGCTGTACTACTTCACTGGTATAATACAACACTATTTCAAATAGCTTCCATCAGCTCAAATTTTATAGGGTCTGTTTGTAACATTATGGTCACTCAGAAAAGTTAGACTGCATTGTGCTGTTTGCTAGGAGATCATACATCCTGTCACAACCCCTTATTTTTCATAGCAACTATTCATATACCCAGCTTTCCATATTGTTTCTCTTATTTCTTCTCTTTCTGTTGTTTCTATCCAAAATCATTACAGTTTATGGGAAAACTTCCACGGCCTCCGAGGAATTTAATCCATCAATCTTCCCATTCTGTCAAGAAATGTTGATGTTTAAAGGAATCCTGTTCATTGTTCTGATTAACTTCATTAAAACTACTGGGGCAGAAGAACTTAAAAGGCACAGGTTTTTAAAGCTCTGAAGAAGCTTGAAAAGTTTTCCACGTAATATATTAAAAATATATGGGTCTAGTATAGTAACACTTCAGCAAGGCAGTGATAAGGTAGAGAAGATGATAAGAGAATATAGTCAGAGTAGCAGAGCGACAGAAAAGCAACAGCCAATGCATCTCAGGAGTACAGGATGGAGGCTACCATTTGCATTCTGCAGTTTAAAGAATATCTCAGTATAGAAAGTAGCATTAAATTAAGAACTAATTTCTACTAAGGAAAAACGTATAATCAAAACATTAACAAATGTTCAGCCTTGACACACAGAAGGAAGACATAACATAGGTAATGTCACTTGTAGATAAGACACCTTATAGCTAATCTCACTTTTTAGCCTTGACTCAAACTGGAGAGGTAGGGGGAGAAAGAAAAGTCATACATTACAAGGCCACAGAGCAAAGTCACATCTTGCAGAGATTCTAACAGAGACACAGCATTTCACCAACTCCCTTTATCCTTCATACTTTATATTAAGGATAGCAAATCAGCTGGTAAGGGGGTTGTGAGGCATATGAATAGACAGCTCTGCACTCTTCACGTGTTTCAGTCTTGCTGAGAGAGGGCTAATACAATGAATGGGTGCCAATTAGCCAAGCATGCTACCTACACCAAAGGCCCGATAACAGGCTTGACAAATTTTCCTCAACTGTTGAAAAAGCAAGGATGAAATGAAATAAGAACATACACTTAGTCATCTGCTGAAGTTGGACCAAAGGAAAATGAAAGCACTGGAAAGATGTTGAAAAGGTAAATGCCATAGCCTATTAAAATGGATATAATTAAGCATTCTACATTTACATGCCTATCAGTTAAACTCTATGTATATAAACGAAGTAATTGAGGGGAAAACAAACAAACAACAAAACCCAACCTAACCATACTCTATAGTATATTTTGGTCAGAATTTCTTAACACACAGAACTAAACAAGGAAAAAAGGTGGTTTATATATCCATTACAAACTTTGCAAATTACAGTCTTTGAATATGTAATTGAAACTCATGTTCAGGTGGGATCTGGGTATGGAGGGAACTGACACAAGAGTATAAAGAACTAAAATCACATGTTAATAAACCTGCATTTCTGCTCATCTAAATCTTGTCAATATAGCAATTTTCAAATATAGCACGTTTTTAAGATTATACAGACAGCATGGAAACGTAAGTCGCACTTTTTTAGTACTGCACAAAAAAAAAAAATTTGGTACTAAGCATTAGGAAAAGTACATTACATTGAATTTTTCTCTTTTTAAGCTATTTTCCCCCCACTTAATGCATAAACTGCAATTTTCTTTTTATTTACAAAAAGAAGTGCCCTATTGTCATTGTTTAAACTATGCTTTAAGGCATTACTTGTACCCTGATCAAAACAGTAACACAGATCCCAGGGGTCTATCAAGAACCACCTAGACTTCATTCTTATATAAATGCTTTCAAAGTGGCTACTTGGAACACAGCCCCACACATGCACACACAGACATGGGCATTCTTTCTCTCTCTCCTTCTCCTCCTTGATATATCACAAAGATAATACCAAGCATAAAGGCTCTTTCATCCCAAGAGAGCCACCATCTGAGAAAAACAGGCTCAAATATTTCACTCGCGTTTGGAGCCATTATTCAACAGAAAGAAGGTATTTCTTTTATAATCCAGAGTGGGCACCAATTCTTCACTAAACCATTTTTCATATCTCAACTCTAATTCCACAAATAAGCCTTTTAAATCCACCAGGTGACCTTATGGTCTGTCACAAGGTTTTCCCTGGGCAGCACTGGAAAAAATGTACACAGCTATCCCAGTTCCTGAAGAAGTGAACCAAAAATTTGTGTGCAACTTTCTTCTTGCTGTTTCACATTATTCAACTACCCATGCAAAATGACCACTTTGGTCCTCAGTAAATTATTAAAAACAAACTAAAACACGAACCCAAATGTCTTCATTAGCCTTGGATATGGCACACTGTGCTGAAAGCAACAAAATGGCATTGATATAATGAACTATTATTTCCAACCTCAATCTAGTGTGAAAAGAATAACAATATCTTTCCTGTACATTTCTCTGGGGGGAGTTGCCTTCTCAGTATGTAGGCTTTGAGTTTTAGCACATTCTTCAGAACATACTGCAGCTCTGCCTTGTTTTGATTAAGCTTTGAAATCCCGCAGATATGGACTTAAGAAAAGCAGGTCTCCTGTAGTGATTAGAAATAGACGTAATCGCCATGTTCAGCCCTTCACTGTTCTTTTTATCCACCTCTTCCCTGAAGATGATTCCCATATATTATATTTGACCAGTATTTAGATTTTTTCTTTGGTTTTATTTGGGAAGTAGCAAAGTGATAAAGCACTGGATAAAACGTAACACAGTGAAGAGACTACAACCATAGCTGCATCAAAGTCAAGAGGTAATCAAGGCCTATATTCTCCCTTTGAATATGAAAAGACATCAGTGCTGTAAGTGTAATGAAAATAGATAATTTTTGTTGCAGTAAAGTTTGTATTTGAAGTTTTTCCTATCACCATCTCATCCATTTATCTAGTCTACAATGTTTCCTTCATGCTACATGAGTCACAACAATTTTAGAGAAAGCTACCAAATGAGGCTTTGGATCCAAAATTTTATCCCAACACTTTCAACCAACTTTCAATTTCAGCAACCTCCCATTTCTGCTCAGATATCCACTAGGTACTGAGCACAGACACCTACTGTGCTCGGTAGGTGTCTTACTGCCTTTACTGGCATAGACTCAGCAACCTTTGGAGTTCAGAACTTGTCAATCTCCTAACACACTGCATCCCTAAAGAAATGCTGCTATTTCTGCCATTATCCTTCTTCTCCGCTTCCAGTACTTCTAAAAACTAATTTTTCTTCATATCAGTCTTAATAGACCTGAAAAGAATTTTCCTTCATGAAAAAAATTACTTAAATATCTGGCATTAAACTACTATGAAAACGGCACACATGGCTATTGCATATATGCATTAGGAAATATATTAGATGTGGTCTCAAAAAAACAGTAACAAACATAAAAACCTCAGAGCTCCTCCTCCTTTTAAAAAATTGTCAAGCAAGTACCACCAGCATGCCACATACCATAGCGGGTCTTAATGTGTAGCAGTTTTTGCTTCAGTGATATGTTCTTGTTGGCTAGTTGATGGGGACTGTGCAGTAGACTTAAAGAAAAATAATAAACCAGAACACTAAAGCACAAACCCAACACTGTTTCTATCACTGAGATTTTGTGAAAAGATCTTAGAGAAGCCATAGGAATACAAAAGTACATCCTCAGTATTTTATCTCTATTCACAAAAGGCATGTGTATGCATCCCTGGCCCAGCAGACAGGCTAAATGAACAGTTCTAAACTTAATTTTAATATCTATAAATCTTTAAATACACTTTCCATCCTATTAAGCCGTATTTCAAATTAACTTCTGACTAAGCCATTCCACTAAACAAGTTAGTTTTACAGAGCTGCTGAAATACAGGGCAAAAAAATAGAAGTCTTTGCTCTATCAGACAAACAAGGAGTATGGAAATACCCAGAAAAAATATACTGAGGAAATTATTTTGAAAAATGGTTAATACTACCTTTTTTTTTTTTTTTTTTTTTTTGCCAGTAGCTGTATGTGACTCCAGACAGGTAACAATCTCCCTGTGCTTCTTTGCCCTTTCTATTTCCATTCTCAGATTGCAAGCACTTCGGGGTAGGAAGTTAACTTATAGCCTTAAAATCTCTACCTGAAATCCTGAGCCTGGAAGATTTTGAACACTGTTTTGCAAGAGAATTCACAACTGTCTATCAAATCAAGGGGAGAAAAAAAAATTAGGTCCGACAACTAAATTTCAGGTCAATCATTACATTATCAAGCAACCTTAGGCCCGTCACTTAGTATCTACACACTTACATACTTTCCATGTATAAAATAGGAACATCCGACCCTCCTTTACATGACAGCAGAGTTGGGAGGCTCAGCTCACTGAAGTGAAGTGCCCAAGATTTCCAAGCTGCAGAAGCCAACTGAAACGCAAACGCAGATTAGCTCCCCATGAGACGTGCCAGCAAAATGAGGATTATGCTCCACTTCAGCACTCCTGGAGGCTCTCTGCTAGTTTACATTCAAATGGCAAATCAAAAAGAACATCCAATGTCCTAAATCAAACAGTTACTGTGAGAAATCAACAAAATGTGGATTAGTCTCTAATCACACCTGTCCAAAATTCACTCAATTGATCAGCTCAAGCATTGCTGGCCAAGGAACAGAGACTCTCAAAGAGAGCACAGGTCTAAGGCCATGAGGCAGGGGAATTGTCAGTAAAGGTACATTAAAAAAAAAAAAAAAAAGAAAAAGAAACCCCTCACATGTCAGGTCTGGGCTGGGGGAAAGAAAGCACAAAGGAATGAAAAGTCTTTATTATTTCCACCCTGAGCATACAGAGGCTAATTGAAAAGGCTGTGCATTTCCCGCTGACATCTCCATACAGACCTGTCATTTCTAAATCAAGGCAAGGATTTTCTCTTTTTCTTTTTTCTTTTTTTGTGCCTGATAAAGTTTGTTATATTATAAGCAAGGCCATAGTTCTGAGAGAAGTCCCTTAACACTTACAACCAGGATTAATTTATTATTATTGCAACAGAGAAGTTTCTGAAAGTGAGGCGTGTTTTCCCCCAAATGAATCAGGATTGGCAACCTACACACCTTTACATCAATATGCTGAGGTTTCAGCTATTTTGTTTAAGCCAGCCTTCAAAAACCCCTAAAACTCAATTTTCTCTTTTCTTCTTTCTGTTTCTGCTGACACTCAAAATGAGCACACTACAGTACTGGGTTAGCCCATTTCCTTTGAAGAAAGCATCTGTTAGTGAAACTCCCAGTCCACTTCATAGTGTTATGTGACCTTTGACATGTGATCTTTCAGCATGCTAAGTGCAAGGCAAGAATATTCCCAGAAAAAGTTCAAACTTTTTGTTTTAACTCATGTTTGACCTACAGGCAATTGAATTCTTGGATGCATCAATCACACAAAACCAACGCTGCTAGAAGGTAAATCCATCCAAAAACTGCATGAGTAAAGAAAGACAACATAGTAAAACATATTTGCAAATGAACCTTTAACACGTGCCAGAAAAATACTAAGGATAGTGACAAATGATAGGTTTTTTAAGGTTTTTATTTTTCATCTTATTCTCTTATAAACTTTATTCAGAGATATAAAGGGGTTGGTTTTGGATAGACTGTGATGCGCACCAGTAATGTGCATCCTGATGTCTCAGGAGACAGAAGAATCATCACTCTACTTCAACCATTACACCTTCCAAACACTTAGTAGTATGTCTCAGCACTCAGAAAACACCACTGTGGTGCACACTATTTAGCCATCAGGCATATTTTGAAACATTTGCATACATCTTATATGAAGAGTATGTATTTATGATTTTAGTCTTCAAATAAAGCTATATTACTTGTCCTGAGATCTGTAACTAACAAACTCTTTGCATATTTGAATTCTGGCAGACATTTCATTTCTTTTGACATTTCCATTTGCTCATTCAGTTGAATCAGCTGCTTATAGTTTCATACTGTGCTGGTCAACAAGAGGAGTACATGTTAGTAGCTCCTTGCTACAGCTATATGTCCACTTACAAATGTCTACAGTCATAACACTTTGCTAAATAAATAAACTTTGAAGGTGACTTTCACCCAACAGTTCAATTCAAAGATAATGATTTTTGTTTTCTGACACTTATTCTAAGAAAACACCAATTTTGCATGAGTAACTCTGTGTAAAAGGCAAAAGATGACACTACTGCCTTTACAAAATAACTCGGGAATATGAAGAAAGAGCTATATATTTTCTGAATTCCTCTGTAGATTTGTCTTTAACTTCAATTCAACAAAAGCTTCAGGTCAGTGTTGGGCTCAGTTCAGCAAAGCTCCAAGTCATTCATGCAGGCACAGAGAATTTTAAAGGTCGTCATCTTTGTACACTACCTTCATGTGTCTATTAACGTTTGAAGAAGGTTTCAGAGATGTAGAGAAGAACAGTTCAGAGGGCATATCACAGTGGCTACTACAGAATTGCCAGTCTACCCTGTGACTTATGATAACACCATGTAAGACAGCTGTTAAGAAACAGAGCTACTGTTATTGTAGCAGAAGTCTATAAAGTCCAGAAGCAAATATATTTCTGCAACTGGGTGATGATAATGTAATGTTTTCATTTACAAGCCTAAGCTTCCAGATAAATGCAGGAAAACCACAGCTTAGACATCTTAAATGTATACAAATTCATAGGGAGAAAACCAAATAAAATTCAAACTCACCCAAAGAGAGTTTCGAAATAGGATGAAAGTCAATATGCTCAATTGCATTCTTTCTTTGCTTTATAAAGAGCCCAATATATGGAACACAACACATATACAATGACATAATATGAATTATGTACACATATTCATGGAGCTAAAAATGGCAAAACACAATTCAACTGAAAAGTTCGCATTAAACCTAACTCGTTACCCTGTGCATCTGCTGCAGAATTTGCTTTCTCAGTATATTTCTTGAACAGAGATGCTACAAAAAGTTAAAAAAAAATTTGTTTTCTTGGAGGTAGTGAACGTTTTCTCTACCTCGAAGACTATTGCTTGGAGAGTATATTAGTACTCCTGGTAAATGTAATGTTGCCTGAATACACAGCTTTCTTCTCACTTCAGGAAGCTTTTCATAGATTCAGTAAGTGATGCATAGGTACTTTTGAAAATATCCTCAAATATGAATGAGACTTCAAGAACTTCAAGATTTGAGGAAAACTTTGAACACTAGCACCAAGACAGAAAAGATGGGAAAGCCTCACAGCAACCAGATTATACACAAAGAGACATTTATATCATGCATATATGAATGTGCAAGTACATCTGCATATATGTACTGACTGCATATATATAGCAAGATATGCTGGTATTCATTCAATGATAAAATATGTACTGATAAACTGTGGTTGCTAGACAAAGTACAGACTCCAAGACAGAGAGACTGGAAACTGTTAAAAGTAACATTCATAGAAAGTCCTCATTTCTAATTCTGTACAACACAAACCACTGGAAACCATTATCTCTGAGGAAATAATGCCTTACAAAAGTTCAGGAAAATGGTGCAGGGTCTACATATAGAAAGAACCAAATTTAACTTTAAATTTTAAAATGTCCTCCATATACGAGAACCCATTACAGAAATGCCCCTAAAACCAATGACACCTTTTCTGGTATTACCCGTGTTGGTACACAGTTACGAATGCCCACACGTGACTGTAACCTGCTCTACTCCAGACAGAACACTTGTGTAACATTTGATAATACTGTAAATCTTATGAAGATACAATGTTTTCTAGCAGTTCCCTTTCTTTCAGTCTCACTGTAGGCACTGATAGAGCTAATTTCCCTCTTCTCATCTACTGCAGTTCTTATTTTTTTTTTTTTTTCCTATTTAAAAGTCCAGGGAGGCAACTGATTTTCAAGGAGTATTTATATCTAAACCAGAACTCTTTGCATCTATTGTTGGCATCATACCTGCATTCAACATACATGTATGTTCTGTAGACAGTTGTTTCCATTTGAATTGCACTTTAGAGGAAAAGCCCACATGATTTTTATTCCATGTGCCTCAAAGAGAGAGCATTGCACCAGACAATGTAACGAGAAATGATGTTAATGACAAAGATTAATCCATTAGAAATAATTATACAGGTCATCTTTTATTTTTAGTATACATAGTTCTCTAACTATTCAGAGCATGAGACTTCTGGTCATCAGAGCACCACCATAATTATGCCAAGAAATTAATTGCTAACAAATAAATACACTGCTATCATCTAATCTTCATCTCTACTTCATGGGGGTTTTATTCTTTTTCCCCCAAGAAATCAGTGTACACTCAGATCTGCATGAGAGTTCAGATCTCACTTTGGCACCCAAATGAGAGCCAGACTTTGAACAGAGCTCCATGCCTTGCAGAACAGGAACTGTTAAGAGCTGAGCTATTTTGAAAATCTAGCAGCTGCTGTGTAGGCTGCAAATATGAAATTCTGGTTCTGAGCTCTTTAAAAGCCTGGTCTTACCTCACTTTCTTAACAGCGCTGTAAGCAACAATCCTAAATTTAAGAAATTACTGTTTCTTCTGCAATGTCCTTTGTACTACTGAAAACTTACACTTTTACTGCATTTCAAGAATTTTGGATTACCATTATTATCACCAGGCATCTCTGCCTCCAGGTACAGCTCTGACCTTTTCAACACACCATTCTTCAGGGCGAAAAGGTTACTTTTCTTTTTCTGATTTAACAGTAAAGTTGCCTCATTATTTTTACAATTAGAATTCTAAAGCAAAATGATGCTTAGCATATGACGCAGGAGACTCGCAGTGTTACACTAGTGTAACCTCACTGGTCACCTGTACCTCTCTGAGAACAATCTTTACAGTATAAAAAATGGAGATATATCTCAGAACACCCTTGAGCAATGCGAGTACATTCTCTCTCACACACAAATTATAACATCTTACAATTTAAAAAAATACATAATCACTAATAGTTATTAATGCAGTGTTACTTTTCTGAAATGTGATAATCTCAGTAATTTTTGATGTAGGAAAATAAGTCTAGAAATTGAACAGGTTGATGGGAGCTTTGCAGATGCTCTCAGATTAGAGCTTTAGTTGTTTTGTCACAGTAGCACATCCAAAGTACAGCACACAGGTCCTAATCATTCTTTTGAAACACCTCCCAGAATTTCTGGATTGTACGTTGCCATTCCCACTGCACAGCCTTTCATCACATTACCACTTGGGCTGCAGAACCAACTGAAGTATTTGTTTGAAAGCTTACTTCCTTTTCCGGTATATTTGGGGCAAAAAGCTTGTTTTCCAAACAGATTGTTTTAAAGGATAATTACACTATCACAACTGTGATAACCAAACTTTTTGATACTTTCATCAAGTTCACAGCTTCCTAGAGATTCCCTTTATTTTCTTTTTACACATGATAATGTGTGGGTTCCACAAAATAGCCCACCCATTTACATGGTCCACAAGAGGCCTTACAAATTTATAATAATGGTTCAAAAAAGGTGACTATATTATGTAAGCCATCGAGAGGAGTAACAAAGTGACAATCCTAACTCTTGTCACTGGAAGATGAAGCATTTTAAAGACACACTGACAGAGTTCTCTAAAGATTTGCCACGAACACTTTCAATCTTTTTCAAAAGTTATAGTCAAAAGAAATTCAGATGATGTTTTGAGTTTTAACCAACATTAAGTGTTTCATGTGGATTATACTGACATTATCAACCTCAGAAGTTTAAGAATAAAACTTTAGGCAATAGCCCGGGGGGGGGGGGGGGGGGGAAGAGAGAGAGAAAATTAAAATTTGAAAATATTTAAGTTTTTGTTTTTAAACATGAACTGAAAAGTCTCTGAAGAAATTATATTAGCAAAATTATCACCGCCATTAGACAGCTACATTCCATGTGGTAATTTAAAATATCTTTCAAATGTAATTCTAGTTGTCACATAGATTATTATGTGCATTTTGTAATCATGCATCTCTAATCAACTTTAGATCCCAAATTACATTAGTCTGGAAAGTCTCAAGCATTTAATTGTACACAGTCATGAACCAAACCCTTTGCAGAGACATGGAAACATACTCAGTGCAACAAAATTGCCAAAATAAAGGCTGCTTTTCTTTTACCTAGGCTGCACAGAATAATAACTATTCTTCAAATTTTAATCAAAGATATTGTATAAAGAGATTTTGGAAACACTCCTCCCCCAAACACTAACAAAATGGAAACTAAAATTACTACAGAACAGCCGAAGAAAGACTACGTATTCTAGTCAGAAAAAAATGTTATGTGATATCTAATTATTTTTATTCTAATGATAATACACAAATATCATTTCAGAAAAAAAAAAACAAACCAAACTTACGGCTAAAGAAAACAAAGTGCGACACTTGCCTTAGAAATGGATATGGGAAGCGAGAGAGAAGCTAACATTACCTACCCACCTAGGAATCCAAGGCAGAACAGCATCACTCTTACTAAGAAATCTTTATAATCTGGTGCTTGGCCCCACTAACAAGAGGCAGACATGAGTAGAGCATTTCAGCATCCTTGTGGTGCCTCAAATTCTAAGCATGGAAGAGGTCACTTGCATGCGTGACCAGAGCTCACAGATCTAATGATCAAACATAAGAACGGTTATGGTTGGAAGGGACCATAAGGCCCATTCAGTTCTAATCCCCCTGACTTGGGCAGCGACACCTCACACTAGACCAAGTTACTCCAAACCCCATCCAACCTGGCCTTGAACACTGCCAGGGATTGGGCAGCCACATCTACATCTGTAGATTTAACACCAAATACAGCAAGAAACCAAGAAACAAATATTTTGCCCATCCACATCCCCACACCACTTACACTGGTTCTTTCTATCAGTACCTGACTGCTGACATATTCAGTGAAAGACCAGACTGTGCTAAAGTTAATTTGAAGTAAGAAGTGTCATTTATAATTATTTTTTTCTCTTTTCAGTTGACAATTAGCTTTGATACATATCCTGAATTTTAATACCAGATTATAAAACCACTATATAAATGACATACTCTAGAACACAGATTTTTCTCTTTTCTTCTGGGTGAAATTAAGTTAATCTGCTTTGACAGAAGAGGACTCTTCGGAACCAGCTAGTGAGTCTCCCAGATATGAAGCAGTAACCCAAATGTCAATTACTTTTCCAACAGCAGACAAATTGCTGGCACACTAATGCAATTTAAGGACAATAATTAGATAACAGGACTACAGAGTGTACCAGGTGACAGAGTTTCTGAGATAATAGAATCTGGTGTCCTACTTCTTAAACATTAACATCATTCCATCTCAGTCAATCGGTTTATGGCAATTTTAAAAGGGCAAAGCAAATTCTTTTTATTGCTAATAATATTGTGCTTCTCCAGCATTAGCTTTGAAGGCCAGCAATATAAGGGGTCAAAACTTAATTATATTCTTCCCATTTTATTTACCTTTTCTTTTTATCTCTCCTCTTTGAAGTCTTTTTTATTAAAGAAATTTTAAAGCACTTGATTAAAGAATTGAATCTCTTGAAACCTGAGTCACTGTGCTCAATACAAAGCAGCCAGCTGTCATCACAACTCAAGTAACCTGTTTATTATATCCATTTAGAAATTCCCAAACTTTTCTTAAAATCGAATTCTATTACAATCACATTCTACCACAAGTGGTTTGGTTACCTGTATGTTAGGTAATAAAAGACACCATGTAAAAGATGTCACGTAACACATACTAGATACTTCAAAGTAAATGCAGTCGAGTGGTTCTGCATAATTATGGAAGGCAAAGAAAATCTTCCTGTTATAGTAACAAGTACCCAGATCACTAAATTTCTCTTTAATTCAATAATTAGAATATTCTTTCCCCTTCCCTCCTTTTATCCATTAGTCAGCTGTGGGACATTGGATACACATTGAATTAATTTTCACCAGTATCTGTAATTCTGGGCACCAGAATTCCTTTCATCCATAAAACTCACCTCCACTGAAATACTGATATATCTTTTCCCTGATCAGAAAGACCAGCAGAAATTTAATAACACAGACCATAAGAAATCATGTCTCAAAATACACCTTTTCCCATCCTAAACAAAAGCATAAGCTTTAAGTGCCTTATCAAGAACTGACTTCCAGAGATTCTTTGAGCTAAGTCTTCACCAGCACTGTGCGTTCTGTCAGCATATGAAATCAAGGAATAGTCTCCACTCATCATCGAGTAAATTGGTAAAAAGAGACTCGCCTCACTTTTTGTCATATAAAAATACTATGTTTCTTTCTCTAGTGTATTATTGCCTGGAGTGTAGAGATGATAATAATTAACTATATCCACAGCAATTTGTTACCCTACTGATAAAGATAGTAGCATACAAGGCATTGCCTGTATTTTTTCAGTGAATCCAAAGCCCTTTTAAGGAAAATAAAGACAGCCTGGTAAAAAAAACAAATAAACCAACCAACCAATGCAGAAGAGACTAGGGAAAGGGGTACCACTATGTGGAAAATATTCAAGATAGAGTTAATGAGCATTTATGGCCCAGTCTTGCATGATTTTGAATGAACTGCTTTTATAAGTGACAAAAAGAACGAAGAAACAGAAGGAAGAGCAAGAAGGCATTAAAAAAAAGTTACCAGGAGAGCAATTAGAAAGTGGCACTTATTATTAGGTAAAACAATAAGCAATAGGTGTTAATAACATATTATATAATTTGACTTTTTTAAAATTTATACCACTCCTTTAATAGCTGACCCCAAATACCTACAAAAAAAAAAAAAAAAAAAAAAAAAAAAAAAAAAACAGCAATCAATGCCAATCCCTTATAAATCTGAACCCAACAGATAACCTTTCCCTGAGCTTTTTCAGTTCCATATGCATTAAGACTGATAAATCATTATTCACTCCTCAAAGTAAAAGAGCTTTCTTAGTTCTAAAGGACAGAAGAAAATACTTCTTTGGACAATGAAAAAATCTGTCTCTGATCTTTTTCTCTTCCCACTCCTTTTCCCCAAAGCTTTCTTCCGTGGTCCAGGATGATGAGAATCAAACATAAGTGAAATAAAAAGACTTCCATAGTATCTCAGAATGGTTTGGGTTAGACCTTAAGATCATCTAGTTCCAACCTCCCTGGGATAGACCATGCTGCCCAAGGCTCTGTCCAACCTGGCTATCTACTTCTATAAAGAAATTACAGTCTTTTTTTGTAAACCAAGATCTCATTTCAGAAAGTAAACAGCTTTAAGACTTGCCTTCTTTAAAAGTGTATGTTTGATTCCATAGCAGTAGTGTCAGAAAGAAAATCACACTCTTTAGAATGAAACAGTCCTAGATTTACCATGTTTTCAGTATTTTCCTTACCTCATGATCACTTTCATTTCAATAATTTCAGAAATTACTTTTCTTTTTTAAATCTCCTGTTTTCTCTCTTGAAAATGGAGAATGCAAAATTTTCTTCATTCTGTATTTATAACACCATAAACTGTAGTCTATTTGTAGAGATCTCTGTAGCGCTCCATACTAAAAATACTCACAAAGTCCCCTCTGGATATTCAATTCTGAAATCATAAAACCTCTTTGGAAATAATAATAAATGCCTTCATACATCAGAATCGTGTCAAGGATTTAAGTTGTGCTTACACTTGTGAATATATTTCATTTCAGTCTTTCCCTTTAAATAATTAAAACTATATTGATAAAGTATATTCAAAATGGTACATCATATACCTAACAGAATAAATGAGTTAGGGCACTACTTGTTCTCATTCTAAAATAAAGCCAAACATGATGTGTCCCGTTGGGTGTTTCAGTTTTTCTGACTGAGATTTACATCTTCTCTGCTGTGGTAAGTAGGTTAAATTGCTTTTACAATGATATTTGTTAGTTCTGCATGATACTTCTTCCAGTGAGCAGAGTGTTTTCCATAGTCATTCTTTTGTTCTCCATTATCGTTTCTCTTGTACTTCACAATCACAGAACGGTTGAGGTTGGAAGGGACCTCTGGAGGATCACAGACCATCCCCCTTGCTCAGGGGAGGATCAACTAGAGCACTGCATAACAAACCAAGCAAGCTCCGAAGACAAATATGCTACAAAAACAATAAAAATTGTGACTATAAAAGAAATCAAGCGATAGAACATCACAGCTTAACATGCGAGGATATTTATGGGAAAGATACTGAGGATATTGTAACTAACAGTTTCTGGGTGCAGGACTAAAATGTCTCCCTTTCCTCTCTATAGAATTTGGCTGCACAGAAATGATGTCGCCTGCAGCTGACTGGAAACCCTGCAGCAAATTGAGGTGTTATTTATTTAAAAACTAGCTGTTAGTGTCTATCCTAGACAGGGAAAATGAAAGAAAAAAAGGTAGACAGAGAAGCAATGATCAGTCTAGTTCAGTAGCTGACCTGAGAAAACAGCAGCACAACTAAAAGCAGAAATGAAAATGTTTCTGAAAAACTTTGAATTAACTCTATAACGTTGCTTTGAGAAACCACATAGACATATGGAGCTAGAAAAATACAGCACAAGATGGCAAAAGTAGTAGTTTCTCCAGTGTAGCAGCAAACAACTTATTTGGCTTTCAGGAAAGCAGAATGACTTAAGAACTGGAAAGAAAAAGGATATCAGGATTCCGAAAATCTGTGACAGAGAACAGAGGGAGAGACAATAATGGATGGTAGTAAAATGAGGTGATAATATGGTGAGTACAGAGGAGAACAAGATGACACAGCAGGAAAACAAAACAGGGATCAGGGTTTACAGATTAATCCAAGTTCAGAGTTTATGGAATTATTGTCATAAGATGAAAAAGGGGATGGCACACACAAATAAGGAGAAAAGCTAGTGACTTGAAACATAAAGGAAGGTAACAGCTGCTCTCCTGTTTCCTGAAGTTGGATCACTTGCCACATCCATATTTCAAACAGTAATTAAGTAGTGTTGGAGCCAACAACAGCAGGGACTTTATTAATGAATGCATAGATCAGACAAACAACTGTGTGGAAGACTAATTTCACCAGTAAACTTTAGCATTTCCATTTCCTATAAGAATGAGATGCATTTACAAGACGCATACACCAGTGCCTGAAAATTTTAAAGGTATGAAAAGTAAGAATGCAGACATTATTTCCACCAAAAATCAAAAGTTTTGCTATCTTATCACAACTGAATGATTCAACAGAACTGTCAAGTTTTGCTATACTTCACAGATACATGAATAACATTTTTGCATTTTGGGGAAAAAAAAAAAATTGAAATCCATAATCCTTGACACCTAGGTAAGTGCTCATACAGTAAGATTGTGGAAAATACTGCATCTCCACTTTCTATAAGAAAACTGAATATAATCTGAACAGATTTATACCATCTGTCTCTTGAAATTAAATGGCTATGAATTCATATTTTGCTAGGGTACGTATACTATTGACTACTTTTTCTTATACTTCTAAAGCTGAACTGTAGAAGCTGAATTCAATGTGACAGTATTTAATAAATACAGTGTAGTTAAAATAATTATATTTATACTTCAGGACTGTCTACTAACACTCATAAATATCAAACCCTCACTCAGTACGAACCATCATACAAAAATGAAAATTCCAGCAGCCTTGATGTGGAGTATTCATACCTTACTTCATGAGAAAAACACTAGCTGGGCTAATCCTTGCCTTGACATCTCAGAATACGGGATTAGAACTACCTGTAATCACTTTCTGATGTGACATAACATTGGTCAGGTGGCAGCAGAAAAGGGAAGTATGGGCAGTCACTGAAATTAGATGCAGAAGTGTCAGACTAATGTCACATTTTAAGAATATGCTGGTTACTGAGAATGCAGAGTTCTGTCATTTCCTCAGTGCAGACATCATCAAGATGCAGAAATCTTTCTGGAAAAATCTTGACTATTGGCCCGCATTGCAGAGCTTCAGAAAAACTGCACTGCAAATAAGAGCTATAACAAACAGAGTGATTTCTATTGGAATATATAGCTGTGTCCATTTGCAAGAAAGTAAAGCCAGATGGGGAAGTTTAATTTACTTTGACTTAGTTTTGGCATTGTCTGCAAAATTCTTGTAAAAATCACCTCGATACTCACAGCATGTTTTGCATAGGAAAGGGCATGTTGGCATACGAGTCATTAATCTTCATATGCCCCTTCCAATTGTGTAGTGCCAATATACACAACAAGCTCATAATGATAGAGGGTTTAACTTCTCAGCTCATAATTTATTCCTGGCAACAGAATAAGTCAAAACTACTGGTGAAAAGAGTTTGTGTCATTATGAATTATATTGTAAAGATTTGCCTTCCTCCCAGTAGCATTTTACCTTGAAGACTAGAAGATTTGGGAAAAGAAAACAAAATAATAGTTTCTGTCATTAAAAATGCCCAGAGCCCGGACAGCAGGCATGGAGACATCTGAACCACAATGGAAAAATATAGCAAGAACATAATCATAGCTAACCTCAAATGACACCCACAGCACTTCAGCACAAAATTTAGCTCTCAACTTTTGCATCAACTTTCACTTCCTGATAGTGTTACTTAACTCACTGACAGTAAGAAAGTGTCTACTGCAACTAAACTGTATAAAAGCATTTTTTTAACATCTATGCACGTGAATGATTTATAGTAACAAATCTAATTAATTCAAAAGGCCTAGTAACATTAAGCCAACTGCCAGCCTACCAAACTGGGAGATGACACTGCAAATATCTAATGCTATAAGCAAGTTCCCTTTACTACCTTTTATGAAAAGATGTGAAATTGGAAGATTTTTAGATAGCCTCATGTACATCCTAAAGTACAAAAAAGCTGTTCTAAATGAGAACATTTTTACATCTCCCAACAGATACAAAGTTATTTTTAAAAGTTTTAAGAAAGTAATTTTGATGATGAACATTTTCTTTACTCAATACAATTTCAGATTATACCAGTTAATAAAACAGGGTTGTAATTAGTCTTTGCTGATGTCAGCTAAAGAATGCCTCTATGTGATAATGATTTCCAGTTAAAACACTTTGATATAAATGGTAAATTAATTCTTTTTTTCCTCTAAACTTTATCATGTATCACTGGCTTTGAAGTAAATAGTCCTTAAAACAAGATAGTATGTGCGCTGTTAATACTTTACGCTCAAAAGATTAGCCATGTGTACAATAGGTATATGTTCATGTAATAGGCTACAGTATTTTGCTATATGGTTAAATGCATGGTTTCCTCTAATAGAATGCCAGTGTGGTCTACATCACATTTTCTACTTCATAAAGATCAAATGAACTGTGACCACAGTCTCCCCAACTTAACAGAAAGTTCACTCAGTGACTTCCGAGTTTAAATTGCACCTTTCTACTATGAATCAATAGATTTAAAACACAGTAATGGATCTCTTCACCAAAAGGTTTAATCCCAAGTGACTAAAAGGTAGATCCAACTCAGATTAATCACTCTTGTAGCATGCTGAACTACAGGTAGTCAATCTTTGTAATATCACAATGAAACTGAATTAATAGGAAGACACCTACTTGATGCAAATCATACCTCTATGTATTCATGTGCCTCTGCAGTTATGTAGAGGCAGCTTTCAATTCTTGCTTTGTGAAACTGCTGGATGTGATCGTTACAAAGCTATGAAGTTTTCCTGAAAACTTTTTTGCTCAGAATTTATTTGCACCCAACAGTTACACAAATGTCGGAACAACTTCTAGCCAAGGATTTCCACAACCTTACAGCCAAAGAACAACATGTTCTTCTGTTAAGTCAATGCAAAAAATTCAGAAGGACACTGAAATAAAGATGATTTGGGTTTTTTTTTACCTACTTCTATCTACAAGAAAAGGAGATGAGATAAAATGAAGCACCTATATACCTGCATCTATATACCTACAGATTCTCACTCTGCTTACCAAGTTTGGGAAATATTCTATATGGTGATGGAAGTCTTAATCAGAGTTTTGAATAACTTCATAAATCTTTAAAACTCGATCACAGCCTAGGAACAACAGAACATCAATTTAGAGGCTATGTCTGGGTCATGAAAATAAGGAGAAAGGATATGTGGTAGGACTGACAGATCAATAGACAGATCAATCCATTCTCAACGCACCTCAAAAATGTTTAAGCAGGAGCTAAAGGATGCGTTCAAATAAATTCTGCTAGTGGATAAATGAAAAATGAGAAGTTAAATTATGGAGCTTCATAGAATCAAATTAAAGGTTCTATATGCACAGGAGTTCCTTCGCAATCAGCAGATGCATGGAAACTTTTGATGGTGATCTCCAAAGACTGAGACTTAGGCCAGTTTATCACAAATCTTAGGACAAAGTAGAAGCAAGAAAAAATTAAAATAGTCACAACCCAAGATGAGTATCACCTAAGGTCAAGATGAGTAGGTTTGTATTCTGAATAAGGGGAACACCACTAATAGTGCTCTTTCTAGAGCAAGTTTAAACTTCTTAAACTCAAAGGCATTAATTGGTTTCAAAAGAGAGGCAAGTAATGTTGTATGGCACTTGCATACCCTCTTATTAAAGAGCATAATTTTATGAGAAATCGACCTCTTTCAAAGTGCAGAGCCTAAAATGGGAACTGAAAGCACTAGGCTAAATGCAAAATGTGGGCTAGAGAAAAATCAATGTTTCCAATTTGTAAAGAAAACAAATCAAATATTGTTAATATGATATATAAGCAAAACATAAACTATTTATACTACACACATTAAGGATAAATTGCTTGAATAAATTCTATTATTCTCAAAAATGCTGCGAACAGCATGCTGACATGTCAGAAAAGTGAAAATAATAATGCTGACGTTACTAGTCCTATATGCTGTGTCCTAGTGATTTCCCAGTATCATCTATTTTCACTCCAAGCAGCTGTTTAAATCCCATCTTTGCATCACCAAACCTAGTTTTGTTTTACATTCATTATATAAAACTCAGGCACGCACCCTACTACTTATTATATTATTACTATAATGCTCACTCTCCCTTGCAAACAAGGGAAGGAAACAATACTTTTCCACTCTGAATTTAAGAAGTTTTTGATGTTTTCAGCAGGCGACTGACAGTTTTGGAAATGAAAATACCATTGGTTGCCGAATTCTTCTCTCCTCTCTTTGAGAGTAAAACAACCCTTTGAGAAAAACTAAGGAATCTCCAATACTGCGAAACAGAAGAGGAATGTGTTACCACACAAAATAAAGGTCAAAACCAACACCAATGCTTTAAAGGATGAGAGAATGGAGACCTTGTGAAGAACTGGCTCTACTGGTAGAAGAATCTAGCCTGTCACCATCACCGCTTCTCACCCTTTCACACACACAAGACCATCACCTGTATTAACAGACTGATAACTTCAAGCCACTACATCTGTCTTATGCCTCTCTTCAGAATTAGTCTGCATAAAAAATCCTAAGCGTTGTTTTGGCAATAAAATTACAGATTAATTCCATTGCTCACTAATCAGTCCAAACAGACACATCTCATGCCTCCATCCAACAGCTGAAAGACAATTTAATAGTTTTGAAGAGCATACCTAGAATGAACTATAACTGAAGCCACTGAATAAATTTCTACATCATTGAAGTTATCATTGCAAATGTATCCTTCTTACAATCTCAAAATAGCAAATAGATGGGTATGGGTTTGCTGAAAGATACACTATCTTTTTCCCCTGGGGACCATTACTCCCCAAAGGGTCTGAAGATCTGGAACAACATGGAAAACAGAATGCAGAAGCTGGAGCAGCTGCTGTCCATGGTTTTGGTTTTGTTTTGGTTTGGTTTTTTTTGCTAGAAGACTAGCAGGAAGTACATTTGTTTATTATTGTTTCTAAAGAAAATGTCCCTCAACCTTTTGCTCCCAAGTTTAATCACTTCAGGACTATATTCTTACTATGATGCTACTCATAAAAGCTTCTTTCAGGTTATTAATTCTACTCATCAAAATTGTCTCGTCTACTCAAATACTTTATTTTGTGCAATTGTTAAAAATGCATTGCAGAGTAAAAAATCCAGCTGCCACTGAAACACCGTCAGTTTAGAGCTTTCTACTGAATGTGAAGGAAGTAACTAGGGTAAACAATAATAAAACTGACTCACACAGTACTTGCATCACTATGACTTTTTATTGCTTTTCCTGCAAATTTCAGGTAGGGCATACGAGCTCAACTGCTCAGTCTCTCTACTAAAATAAATACAGAGATCTGCGTGTGTGCTTGTAAGCCTTACCAGAACAAACAGAACCACAGAATAATTGAGGCCAGAAGGACAGGTCTCTGGAGGTCAATTAGCCTTACCTCTTGCTCAAATTGGAGCTACCTTCAATCTGAGATATGGACTCTCACAGTCTTGTCTACCCATGCTTTCATCATCTTTAAATACAGAAGGCCCACAATTCCGCTGAGAAACCTGTTCTGGTAGCAAACTGCTCTCATTCTGAAGGTAATTCCACCTCATCTCTCCCCCGTTTCCAATGAGCATTTCCCTTGGTGCCACTTGCAGCCAGTGCTTCTTGTTCTTTTGCTGTGCATCTCCGAGAAGACCCTGGATCCAACTGCCTTCTCTCTAATCCCTTCAGACAGTGGCTGATGGCAGTGCTCACCAATTATCTGCTAGAACTTCTAATGCTCCAGCCTCTAATCAATACCTTCCTTCTTCTGGAAAGCCCAAACTGGACATAATGCTCCAGGCATGTCTTCAAGAGTGTCCAAAAGGGACAATCACAGTAATTAAGCCTCCCTTAAGTCTTACTAAAGAATCATTGTGTAAGCATTAATGTCAGGAAATTGGGAGCAAATGCAGATAAGCTTTCAATGGTACACAGTAACATCAGGATTTCCACTAAGAGAGAACATGAGGAGTAATGCTACTAACAGTAACACCTACACCCTCCTGCCTCAAAAGCAAGTGTGAAAATTGCCATTCTTAATTGTTAAATATGTTAATTAGACAAGAATCAGGATGATTACTGCTCAGTAAAGTCACAGTTTGAAAAACTGAATCTTTTCAATAAACACAACAGTCTCATCATCAATTTTCTCTTCTGCTTAGGCAGCATATACCAAACTGCCGACACTAGGGACATTTCTACACGCAACAGGAGATTTATAAGGAGTATAATGTTTGCCTCAAGCCAATCACTTTATATGTCCCAGAACTACTGAAAATTACTAAGCTTTTGCTTCTGCATTACTAATAGAAATTATTTGGAATACAGAATATTATAGAGGCACTGTCCCTGGATTTCCGTTTCAGCCATGTTTCAACTGTTTTAGAGATTTGCTGGAAAGAAGCATTGAAAGATCCTTCTTACTGATGTTGTTATCAGGCAGTTTCCCTACCTTAGCCTTATGGATAAGAACATGTTTAATGGTCCCATCTTAATTACCAGAACTGGCTAGGGAGGGTGAGTGGCTAAAGGACAAAGCAGCACCTGTGAAGGACATTTCTAATCTTATCAGAGGTTCCCTTGGAAAAAGAAATACAACTTCTATCTCCACCCCAGTCATTAGTCAGATATAAACAGCTCTTTGACTTGACACGGTTATAAGCCCTATTATCACAGTCTATGCTGTCTGTGGGTTTTATCAGAAGATGGATGATGGCCCACTACCAACTCTAGTTAATGGGGTTAGACATATTTCCAAACAGTAAGTGCACAGTAAAGGTATCTACATGTAAGCTGGGAGTGATTCACTGCACTAGCCTTCTGTACAAAAAATGAATGTTAAAAGAAGAACTTGTTTAACACGGAAAATAAATTGAATACTCCCATTTAACTTACCCTCTTCTAAGGACCCATTGGAGTAAATATTCTTTTTTTCTTCTTGAATTTTTGCCCATTCTTTTCAAATAAATCAATGCAACACTGCAAATTATTAAAATTATAACACATAAGTTTTTCACTCAAGCCAGTTTTCTTGTTCTAGTCTTTAGGGATTTTAGTTTTTACAGAATATTATAAAATGTTTAATAACTCTTTCACTTACAGCAATTTTACAGATGCTTTTTAGTTATTATTCAAAATTCATATTATTGACATTTAGTTATAATTGCAATATTTAACACAAACTTAACAATTTACATTTCCAGTTTTCATTGCTGAGAACTTGCACATTTGCATGTTAAGCATTTAAACTGAATCTCATGCTGAAGATTCAGGTTTTTATTAAACAATTTTCAGTATTAATATTTATGCTCATATAAGCCTTTTTGCACTAAAATATCAACAACTCACAAATAATTATTTTTCCAAAACGTAACTTACACATTGTCAAGTCTCAAGCATCTATAAATGCTCAAAACTTCCTTTATTTCTAAGCATCAATGAAACGGCAAGTGTCTGGAAAATCCTATGATTTACAATTGTTAAGTCCTCATGAGTTTGAATGAGGTATCAAAGTAACTTACCTAAATTGTACTGATTACTTCCAAAGGTTTAACAAGTGGCATTTTAGCAGAAAATGTGTATACTAACAAAATTACTCGATGCACAGAAAGTATCTTTCAATCTCATACCCTCAATGTTCCTTCCAGTGCTTGCTTGCAAACTACCACTATTTTTAAAATAATTTAAAAATCACAGATTTTTTTCCCATCCTTTCCATTTGACTTCAATTTTCTTACAGGAAAACTATGGATTCCAACCTTTTCCTTGCTTGTTTATGCTGTATCCATCCCATTTCCCCTGAGTTGCCTACTGCATCCCTCAGCACCATGTGGTTGTACTCAGAAACAAGCAGCAGACCCCCTTCTGTGCGCTAATACAGCTTTGTGTGTTGGAGCTCCAGAAGACAAGCCTTCCAAATGAGAACTGACCATCTCTAAATTCAATTAGCCTAACCGAATTAGGAGGCAACTAAAGACTCCCACCCTTAGCAAGCCTTTGAGAGTTTGTGAAGAATAAAAGGGAACGACTGCATCAGTGTCCCTTCAATGTTCACTGTCACTTTCCAACAGTCTTTTCGACAGCATTATCTTGTTCATTCCACTATCCCACTATAAGCAATTAAATCTGAGATTTAAGATAATGACAAAGACAACAAAAGAGAGCCAGGTGACTAATATTCGTATACTTCATAGAGAATTTTGGCTTTAGTCATCAGCACATAAGGTGTACTGAGTATACAATATGGTACTGCTGTCTTCTATTGCTTGACAGCAAGATAAAAACTTGATTGAGACAAATATTGCATATTACCCTGACAATGCTGAAGGTCCAACAGGGACAAGAAAGGCCAATAAGAGAAATAAAAAAAATGGGTATCATATGCTGGATACAAGAGGGTATACAAGCAACTCTATTAAGGGAGGAAGTGTTTTTAACTGATGTTAACTGAGACAAAAGAGTCATATTCAAGCTTTTAACTCAGTATTTCAAGTCTTTATGACCTACCAAATCAAAGTCCTGGTCAGTTTTCCCGATTTGTTTTTCCATCTTGGCATGTTCGTTGCTTCTGGGAGGGTTTTGGGGTAGTTGGGATATTTTGGTCTGTTTCACACACATACACAGTGACCTTACTGTGCATTTTGCATTGCAACAAAGCTGTGGTCGTTTGTCTAAATGTAAATGTCTAGTGCCACTTCAGATGTTGTAGGATGCCCAAACTGGACTCCACCTCCTCATTCAGTGGCACAAGTCTCCTGCAAATCCAAGGTCGTGTCTACTAGACCCAAATAAATGCATCAAACCACGGTCAGGAGGGGTGTATGGAATTCTCAGGGTGTATGTCGTCCATTGTTTACAAGTCAGCCACAAAGACAGAATTATACGCTGCCAGATGTGGGGTTGTTGTATTAAGACAGAACTCCTTATTTTTCATCCAATGGCCAAGGGAGTGGCTAACTTCTCTTGTGACATTGAAGATGATACAAAATAGAAAACACTTTAAATACAAAGCTATATAGACAATAATTTTCCAGCTGTTATTTTTCTTTCTCTATTTAGGTTTATTTAAACACTTGCATAGATTTTAATTATTTCAAATACTAACTCTGCTAATTTTTAGTTATTAAACAACAAGCAGCTATCAGTAAGTTTGCTTGCTTCTTTTAAATGAACAAAGCATACCAAGCTTTTTTGCTATCTTGCCATAAAGTCTTTTGCATAAAAACTTGAGCAAGGTCCCATTGAAATAAAGAAAACTGAGACACTGGTAACTTATTTATGGATACTATATCAGCACCTTTTCCACGCTGTTTACAAACATGCATTTTGCTCCCAAAGAAATGTTGGAAGACATGGGCTTGCAAGATACACGATTTGTACCTTGGCATGTAATTACTATTACATTCTTCACACAAACCTCATCATGAATTACCTCCTGGATTTTGCATGATAGGACTATGGTATTATAATTAGCTTTCTAGTAATGCACTTCTCTTCCATCAGAAGTCCACAGAATCACACATATCTATGTGAGGACTCGATAAAAAGCATGCATATACAATAAAAAGAAGCTAGCATGGTGTAAATAAGTATAGATTACAATATGTTTACATGTGGCAAAGCTGCTACGTTTTTCAAAAAAGGTGAAATTTAACTCCTTTTCAACTTTCAGAATTTTGATTAAAATATTGATTTCTAATTACTCATAGAAATGCAATCCTCAAGAAGTGAAAATACTACCTAAAATGTTCCATGTGATTTGCATTCTGAAACTGCTTCATGTTTTAACTAAAGATTCAACAAGTATTTTTTACTAGTTTTATTCCATGCAGTTGTAACACAAAAAAAAATCTAGTCCATATAGTGAGCAAGATTATGAGCTCTCTTTTGCAACCCCATGTCAGGAGCAACTTCATTACTGCACGCTCGAAAGACACACAGCACATCTTCTAAAATACAAATTATGGAAAAGATAATATATGCCCATTATGTTTGTGGCCAAAAGCCCAAATACTATTTACATTTAGAATAATGTAAAACAAGCCAACCTCACCAAAACCCCAATGAAACATAATCTAAGCAAGTAAAACAGGTGCTTAACTAAAAACGTTAATACATAACCTAAAATTATTCGGCTTTAGTTTTGAATTATTTAATGAGAAAACTCAAAATGAGCCACTTATTTCATTCTGATGCAATAAAATCAATGCATCCATTTTTATAATCACAGTATGCTTCAGAAGTGTTAAGTCATCAAATCAAAAAGCAAACCCCCCCCCCCAAAAAATGCCGCTTAACAAATGAAGTTGTGGGAGAACACAGAAAGCTGTGCAGAAAAGAAAGCTACCGTTGTCCAATAAACCCAGAATTATGACCCATATGAACACACATGCATTATCATAGAACACCAGGTTGGAAGGGACCTCAAGGATCACCTGGTCCAACCTTTCTAGACAAAACATGACCTATACAGATGGCCCAGGAACCTGTTCAGCAGAATTCGTTATAACTTCTAACACTTAACATAGAATTCTTTATCACTGTTTAATACTGTGACTAGAACTACGTGATGATTTTCCATTGATACACACAAACTTCCCTTTCTAAACAGTATTTCACATGTCACATCCACAAAAATAAGTATTTTTGACATGTACCTTTATTTTGGACAGAGATAGTGCAAGAAAGTTAATTATACGCAAATAATTCTCAGTAAATTTAAGCAAGTTACCAAACTAATTCCTGGTGTCACTGAAAGTACTGAAGAGATATTTTTGCCAACAACTATCAAGGCAATTTTTTCACCTCATTGTCATATAAACTATAAAGCAGGCTGCTAAGAAATAGCTCATGACAGACACTTTGAAACTGATAACTTTTTTATACACCTTTGCATAACTGAGACACTGCTGAAATAACTGTGATTCTGTGAATATGCTATAATGGAGATTTCCTATAGCGTGGCAACAAATCCACAGGGGTACTTTGAGCAGCACTGAAGAGCATGCCTTTTAAACTTCTAAATAAAGCTATTCAGAAGCTCATGTAATTGCCTGGAATCTCTGGAGTCACTTCCCAAAACAAATTCTGTCAAAGGGTTCCTTCTCAATGAAGGGTCACCTTAAAGACTAACAGGGGAAGACAGCAAGTCCATTAGATCAAGTGACCAAATCCATGATCAGCTTGACATTTAGACGCAAGAGAAGAAAAGTACCAGAAAATTAACCAGCCTTTAACTGGGCAAAGACTGAGACCTGAAAGTGGAAAGAAATATAATGGAATTGGATATCAATCAATTAGCGGCAACCCTGAAATGGCTTGTAACACCAAGTAAAAGAGAATAGACGGAGTAAGTAAGAGACAAGCTCACGAAACCTGCCTAGTGAGTCACTAAAAAAAAGCAAGACCTGTAATGCTAGTAAGCATTCAGAAGAAAAGTTCATTAAACTTCTAATCCACAGAAGGAGTGGTTGGACATTGTAACACTAGTTTCTTGCTGAAATCGAGCTATCTTATCAAGCATTTGGATTTTGTAATGCAAGTCTGCATCTAAATATACAGCATAAGGTCACATACATTGTCATGCCAACTTACTTATCCTTACTTGTTGTAACATCATTTTGCACAATACTTCTGCTCCCAGCCCCCTGAAATATCAAATCCTCTATCTAACTTCCAAGTAAAAACATGGAGTGCAAGGCAGGTAGCACTTTGAAGAACAAGACAGAGTAAGTACTGACCTACACAACAGGGCATCTCTTTAAAATGACAAAAATAGACCAAAAGGGTTATTTGAAGACAGGCACTTAACTAAGACTCAGGGTAATATTCTCCACTGGGAGTATTAGCACTTAATCGGGAACAAACTAACTGACTAATTTAATTTTGATATATTGCACCATCTGTAGAGTACAGGTTATAATTGATAGGCCAGCTGGATATGAAATAAGGTACAGCATGTGAAATGTTGTAGCATGTTTCTTACTCATTATTACTTTGCAAGTGATTCCTTTCTATTAAAGTTTAAGTTGTCCTTTCCATTAAGCAGGCATTGTTTCGTACTCATTTCTTGTTAATTAACATGTTACAAAATAGGTCACAGCTTTCAGTGCATGACAAGACTATCACTTTGAAAACGCCCTTGTTATCTCTCTCCACCATAAAATTATCTTTAACAGCATACATGAAAAGAGGCCATGGAATTGCTCATGACCATGATCCTGAGCTAACACATGCCTAAGTTAAATGAATTTCCTAACTCCTATACTAGCACTGATGAACTGCAAAACAGACATCCATTATTTTTTCAGCCTAGATACACTAGTGAGATCTATAGCACTTTATTGTCTTTATGCTCCTACTGTGGCAATTTGATCTGAAAATTATAATCTTGCAGTTGGTTTATTCCAAAATTTGGGCAACTTGGCAAATTTATTAAACGTATCTTATAATACATTTCAAGAGTTGGTCAAGAGTGCCTGGATCTTGGAGCAGGCGTCCTCTTATTTAGCATAACAACACCCAAGGGGCTTAATCTGAAAGTCTTGATAACAGTATGTACCCCAAGCCATGACAGTGCCAAATGCAGTGATTTCAATATCTGCTTCATAGTCTGAGTACACTGAAACACACAGTGCATGTAAAGAGCTGCTGTTGTTCCTTGACCTTATACTGCTAAACCTATAAACACTATAAGTTAGTTAAAATAAATATAGCACAATTGTTGGAAAACAAAACAAACTCATGATATGCCATTCAACAAAAGAGTGAACAGCTCGCTTAACATGTTGAGTGATGCTTCCTAACAGACATAACTAATTTATTCTTGTACAGATTAAGAAAAAAGCCCTAGGCTTCAGTTCTAGTTTACACCTTTTACCAGATAATTTCCAAAATGTTATAGAAAGATACACTTCATTACACTGTTTCTGTCATCTACTATGTTGTGCAATACCACCAATACATGTGGAAGTTATTTGGTCTCTAGAAGACTGAAACTGTGTTTGAATTAATCATGTTTTACAGAAAAATGGAAATGCTTTTGAGAACAGTGGTTTTCAAAAGAAAATTTGAAACAAGTTCAACTTTATCCTTTAAATGTTCCTCTGGTGTTTCAAACATTTTTTTAGGGGAAATAAAAATAACTTGAAGCTTCTTGTCTCCTGAACCATACCGCAAAAGGTCACTGCAGATATATCTGCGCCCAAATCGCAGGCATTATTAAGCTCCAAATGGCCCAATTCTTCCATTTTTTTAGTGGCAAATCTTTCACTCAGTCAATTAAATCTATTATACAAATCATTGCCCCATGTCCTGCACACATCAGGAAGTCTGTACATATCAACACAAAATACAGAAATACCAGGTCTATAGAACCTACACTTCAGGTATGTGCTCTTACTTAAGAGCTGTTTTCTTATGTATCTTCCCTAAAGCAAGAGAATACAAGAAAAGTATCACAAACAACAATTATTTTTGTTTGATTTCTACAGATTACACGCCATTCACGGCAAGAAAGTTAATCCACAGAAGCCACATCAGCAAGGGGCCAGAGTACTATATGTTACAGTGTTACATCACACTGTGTATCCCAATTAAATGTCAGGTGAAAAACTCCATGAGCATGAAATAATAGGTGCAGTTACTGGTTTTATTTCTAACATACTGATCTGCTGAACAGCTTGCAGTAACTGCCATAAGCAATATGTCGCATCTCCAGCATTTAGCCAGAAGGTAGACAATCTACCTGTTCCAGTAAATGTTTAAATGTATCTACATAGAAACAGAGATTATTTAGAAATGCTACTTGTTATCTCTTAAATTTTTACCAAGTGTGTTGCCACAGCGCCAGGGCAGCCTGAATTCTGGCTGCTTTGTATGTCATGTACACAGCAGTATAAACAGAGTTAACCTGAAATTAAAATCATAAAACCACTTGATAAGCAGGAATGTAGTTTAAAAGATGAAATATGACAAAACACCATATGCAAATCCAATTTTTACTCTAATGTAATACATACACACACATTTTAATTACCTACTTTTGCAAAAGCAAAACAAGGCAAAGAACATAAACATATCAGACAATTTACTCTGCTGCTTACATTTTCTGGTTTCATTAGAAATACTTTGAGGCATGTATACAGCGTTTGTTACAAATTTTAATAACATACAATACATTACGATAAACTTTTACAAAGTTGAAAACAAAACCCTTTATACTTTTAAAAATACATCTGAAATGAGTACAAATGTATGACTTATTCCCACTAACCTTGCCTTATTAAAAAGTAAGCATTATGAGAGATTATGACACAAAGTGGAAGAAGAGCGCAGACATTTAGCTGAGGATAACAGAGATAGATATCCAGGAATCTTAAAAGTAGAAGCAACAGCAGGCTGGAATTCTGACTACTGTTAAGGGTATTATGTTATTCTCTGCAATTCATGTTTACAGTAGATTTAAGGATAAGCAGTTCCATACTGAGAACTAGACATTAATGTAAATCTACATTAAAATGTCTAACTTCTCAAATAGTTATGACATCCCTGTTTACAGACAGTTAAAACTCTATCAATGGCTCAGTATTCTATACATCTCATTAAATTTGTTTCCTGCAGTTCCAACTATTAATAATCTATGGGGGGGGGGAAAGAGGGTGGGGAGGAATGTACACTCCATAAAGAAAATTCTGGTGCGAAAGTACTCAAACCCATTCTTCAAACACATAAAACTCCCCATATTATGCATGCATAGCAGCAAACATTTTTTAACAACAGTGATTTTTCTAAGATGGCTTTAATACTGAACCACACACAACCACTAACATAGACAAAGTTCACTGACTGGGTTGTTCAGTAAGAAATACAAAGGAAATCTTATTTTTTTTTTTCCTGAAGTGTTTGCCTCACTAATTCCATTTCATAATTCAGTGCTGGTTTACATCTTTGAGTATATTAGGATAGGTATTTACATCAAAGGCTGAGGCCGATGAATCAAAGGACAATGACAAACTACAGAGAGCAGTTTTCCTAAAACTGAATTCCAGTCAAGCTCAGTAACTTCTAATACCTAATGCCCCAAGGAGAATTAAAGGATCTGATTTCAAGTGCAGCTTCTTTTCATAGAGCCAACCGAACTTGAACAAGCTGAACAAAAGTAACCTATTTCTGTGAGACAAAATGCTCCAGTAACGCACAAAATTCAATGAGCCTGAATCTTCCAGGCAGCATTTCATTACTCTCACATCTCTGCGACGCAGCTACATTTCTTCATCATGCCTTAAGGAACTCACATGACATCAAATTTCTGCAGGTTTTAAAGCTACATCTGTTTCCTCCCCCTTCCACAGCCTGTAGCTGCATGTACAAATGTAGCACAGTCCAGCTAGGCATGCATGGTTCAGTTTTTCTCAGAAAAATCAGACTCGAGAAACATATACTGCCAAACATGTGTTTCAATCAGTTCCTGCCCAGTCTGGCTCCACAAGCTGTGGACTACTGGAAAAAAAGCACATCTTTACTGGACAGCTCAACACAGAGCATGTGATTTACAGCACTGCCCAAGTTAAGGCAGCAGCTTCCCTGCTTAATTTAATAAAAGACCTTTCTTTGCAAAAGATAATCAAGAAAGCAAGATGGGAAAAGTGCATTTTTCAGGTCTGATCAAACTGCGGAAGCACTTATAGGTGCCTATTCTGGAGTAAAGGAGGGATGAATGAATGGGGAACAGAGAAAAAAGAGTGACAGAAAAGCTCAGAGGGAGAAAATGAAGGACAATTTGGGGGGGAAGGTGAGCAATAGGACAAAATAGAGAATAGAACAGACCCAGCCAAGAGTAACATTTTATATTTCAAGAGACCCTTGGTTATTTCTTGGCTTAGTTATATCTACAGGATATATTATTTATCTGCAGGATATATTATTTCTCAGAGGTTTTCCTGCAGTAGCCTTTTGAGGAGGTGGCATTGTAATAAATGGGGAGATAATTTGATGTGTTGGACTTTTATTGCTAGTGAGGAATAAAAGGATATTCAGCTCTCAGCAATACTAGCAGCTGGAGGGGGGAGGGAGAACTCCCCCACATTAAACCATGAGCAAATGGAGAATAGGTATGGATTTCTCAGAAAAATAAATTCAGCCAGAAAACAGAGCAGCACGGAGTACATGAAAGAATCAAAACGTGATTACCAATGGAGTTAAGTTGGCCTGCCAGTCTTGGAAAAGAAAAGTGGGGATACACACACAGAGTTGTCACAAGTATTGAGAATTCACAAGCGCTCTTTGTATCACTGAAAACTGCAAGTGCTCAGAACTGAACCCTTAAGGTATAACCCACATGTATAAACCAGTGCTTCTCAAACTGCTACCTGCTCTACCCAACAACCCCTTCACCTCCTGCGGGTCAAGACTGACCACAGTTCATTTACATTCCTTTTTTTGGTCACCCCATATTTGTATGCAAATACAGTAACTATGGAGAAGCCGACGAATAAAGAATTTTAGAGGTTTTAGAGAAGAAATGAGTGACAAAACCTGTCCACGGTTACTGTCCGCCGCTGTACCGAGCGTCAGAGCCAGGCGCGGCGGCGGAGCTGTGCGAGGGGCAGGGCGGGCTGCCCCCTGCCGGTTCCAGCCGCCCAGAGCGGGGAAGGGCTGAGCCCCTTAGCCAGGCTGAGGCAGCTTGGGGAGACCATGTATAAAAGAGGGCAAAAACAACCGGGGGGGGGGGGGAAGGAACAAATAGGTCGACAACCGGCGGGGGATACCAAGGTGGCAGGAGAAGGATGAGGAGAGACAGGACCCCAAGCAGACCCCACACCGCAGCGGGAAGGGAGCTGCGGGGAGGGCGTTTGGCTGGTTTTGCCGGTTTGCCGAGGCCGACATGGCACCGTCGCCTCTGTCACTGCCGTCCAGTAGACACGGTTTACATTCGTACCTCCTTTTGCCATACTAATCCCACCCAAAAACCGACATAAATGCCATTACTTGAACTGAGCCTGTGAGGATTTTCTTCAAGTAGCTTTGTTTCACTGGTACATTGGAAGCTTCTGATGAAGCTTCTGATAAAGATGGTTACTTAGACAGTTTAAAAATGTAAGAACACAACAAGCACATCTCAACAATTTCTATCTGGCTTCAAGACAATTTTCTGCTTCAGGAAAAGTAACAGAAAAGCTTTGTTAAAATTGAGACCTTTTACAACAAGGCACCAGCTAATGTATCATTGCTCTGAAGATTAAGTGTGCTTTTGTCACATGCAATCCACAACAGCCTGCCCCGAGTACAACTGAGTTCGATCTATCAGAGTCTTTGAACTTACGTGGACTCATTACTGCCCGGGCTTTCTCCATCTAAAGCATGTATACAGTTATGCCAACTGTCAGGCCATAGTCACACGAAACAGACTATTTACAAGCACTGCTACTGGCAAACTACATGAGTAAAAACAATTTAAAAATAAAAAAATTGTCATGTGATGAAAGGACACACACAGTGACTCAATGACTGTTACCTTGCACATGAGCACGGGACAACAGCGGTCTAAAACTGTGTAGCAGGACATCCCTTTTGCAAAACCCACCCAAAATTATTGTGGTTTTCTATACTGAAGTCAGTGAGTAGTAGTTACCAAGCTTCTTCACAGGTGTATATCCTTGTGGCTGTCTCCTGCACCAAATGGTTAAGGGACTTTTTGCAAATAAATATGCTTAGAGACAGGTCTCAACCTTTTTATTTCAGCCCCTTCCCTGAAAAGGACAGGAATATCCACTTTGACATAGACTACCTAAATAATGCAAAAGCAGCGAATGCTAACTGCAGGAGAGCTGCAAATGAGGTGAAGAGCCCTGATAGGCCAAACAGCAAGACCACATAATACATGACTTCAGATTTTTCATGTGTTTAGGACATCTTATACCAACTTAGAAAAAAAACAAAACAAGAATTAGAAAAATTAAAAAGTAGTAATTTACTTCACACAGGAGTAAATATTAAAACTTGAATGGTTGAATGGTGCCTCACAGAAAGCCAAACACTCCTTCAATGAAAGCATATGTTGAAATGTAGAGCTGTTTTAGCTACGCTTTTAGTTTGCTTTATATCCTACCACTTTGAGTACATCCTACTTAATGACATCACGATATTATGAAGACATGCATATAAGGATAACTTATGATTTACATACTTATATTTTGCTTCAAATTAGCAAAGCTTAATTTTAGTTCTATATTCTGTCTTAAAATATCTACTGCATGATTACAATATATGCTAGCAATTTTGAATGTTATTTTGAATTACAGGAAAGTAATTGAAAAGTGAAAAGTAAGTCATTGACATTACTGAGGACACCGGAGTAGGGGAATAAGACTATATCTATATATCTTCAACCATATTAGAAAATCTATAAAACCAGATTCACTTTGAAGCAGTAAAAGAATTCTTAGAAGTAGAAAATAACAAATATCATGCACATGTTAAGGAACTACAGTCAAGCCTTAGGAAACTGACTTTTGTAGTTTAAAAAGATGAAAAGACTCAAGTAAGTAGGCTGCAATTTAAACCCCAGTCAATGTCTGCTTGGCCTGATTTGTTTAAATCCTAGACCCAGTATTTCTTCATCACTCATAAGTAAGGTTAGGTATTTTCATTTTGTATTGTATCAGATCTCCAGAATAGGCACATTAACCTGCTTTTTCAATGATTATGTAAAGCCACTGTCATGAAATCCAGGAAATAAAGATATAGATAGACAGATACAGATATAAAATATGCTATAAAAAGATACAACTGCCACAGTGTTCATCTAACAAAATTAGATTTCCACAGAACTAAAATCAGCTTGGACATTGTCTGTCATTTGCTCCTACTTTGCCCAATAGATTGTAAACTTTTAAGCAATTCACACCCTTAGCACGTGCTTTACAAAACCAAAAAATAAAGTAGTGATCTTCCCCTTCCAAATAACATGCAAAGTTAAGGCACAAGAAAATAAATATAAAAGCCTCTCAATATATCTGTTTTTTTTTAAGATAAACTATAAATGACTATAGTATCTTTACAAATTAAAATTAAGCAGGTTTAATTAATATTTTGTACTATAGCACGATACTTCTATTTCCCCTGAAGCACTTTTTTTTCATCCAAAACCACCCCTGGAGGACACCCAGTGAACAATCAGATCCAGCAGAGGGCACGATTGCTGCTCTTACGCGCCTTCCACCCTGCAGATGGGCTTGGTATCGTTTGTAAGGTTACTACACAGACCTGATGAAGGCATCTGATGCGAAAAAGAGACTCCAGTAGCTTCAAAATGCCAGCTTTTATTTTCAGCAAGGAATTAATAATATCCTAGTCTTCCTCCTCTTTATTATTCTTTTTAACCGACCAAATAACTTGATAAATACAACCACTATGAACAGCATCTTCATTAACACGTATAAAGTCTACCAGCAAGCATAAAAATTATTTTAAGCCCTGCACAGGTTTTTTACCGATGTGATAAGTTGCCACTTGCTGAACCCTGGGGAAAGCAGCCTCATTAGATTTCTCATGAGAGAAACACAGATGTTTAACCTGCAGACCCTGCAGATCACCCTGTCTCAAGGATAGCAGGCTGCTGAATTGTTCTTCATAGTAAAGCAAACCAGAGCTATTGTAAACTTCACAACAGGATCACTGAACAGAGAGTTTCACAATGGAAGGAGGTGTGAACTGCAGTCCAACATTCTTAGTTCACAAAATCCAAATCCTAGCTTTTTTACAAAACATGCTGTGACCTTCAGCATCCACAAATATCTAGCATACTTACACTTCAACAGCTGCTCTGCAATGAATGTATTTCTCAAGAGCATAGTCCACCAGCAGTGCAACAGCAAGGCTTGCTATGCCCAGGCTACCCAGTAGATACCAGTTCTATTTAAGCATCTTCTGGAACTTTCAAATAAAGCCTTTTAAGTCTGACTAATACTTTAAGGCACATAGGCAGAGAAAACCAGGAGGAAATAAACACAAGGCAGAGACACTTCAGAAACTTACTTTCTTCTGAAGAACACAGATCTTACTATCATTACATGACTTAACATGTCTTTACTTTTTCATTCTTTGCTGAAGGATAATTAGCAGTTAAAATGACTCTGGATAGCTTTAATATGAAAGAACCAAGGCAAGTCTGCAGGTTCAAGATAAAGAAAATTCCATTTACTTAAAAACTACAGTCGTCATTAAATTTAAACGTTTACCTTCAGTGCTATGCTTGTTAGCTCTCTCTCCCTCACCCTGTCTGAGCTTTTGGCCAGACATGATGTACACAGACTTCACAGGTTTTAACCTTTCAAATTGTTACGCTCCTTTGTCTGAGTAAGAAATACACTTTCTAAGTCAGTGTGTCACCAACTTGCAACAACTCCCAAAGGAAACCCATGCATCTGGCTACACCGTGTAGAGCTACAAAGTAATCATGTCTGCAACACAAACACACTCTATGTTAGAACTCCAGTGAAATTTTAACATTAGCTGATTTCAGTGTAACAAAGGCAAAGGAACAGGTTGAACGCGGACACCCAAAAGAAGCCCATCTCACGCAGACTCTAAACTACAATTTCCCCTTGGTCTCTACATCACAGGAAGTAGATATTTACTTTCAGACAGGCTCAGAACTCAATAGCTGTGGAAGCTGCCTCTTTTTCCTCAAAAAGGAAGACAGCCAAAAGCTGTCTCCTGAATTATGGCAGCATTTCCAATTCACCTTGAAGCAAACCCTCGTCTGGGAATTTCAATGGCTGCTTAGTATTTCTCTAGATAGATTTTGACGAAGAAAACTACAGGAAAAAAAAAAAAAAAAAAAGCTTTCAGATTATTTTCCCTACAAATTAATTATCAAAACCTTTAATTTATTCCATCAGCTTAGACAATACTATACTACACTATAATTCTTGCTTTTAGTATGGCACATGATTTTATTAGTGTATTCTATCGGTTTTGATGGAGGTTGAAGGCTTCCGGGCAGAATCTTTTCTCCTCTATCTGATCGGTTATTAAGAATTTAAATAAGACTTGAAAGTGAGGATAATTTAGACACCAAAGTAATGGCTGTACATATTTTACAACAGTAGTTCATTAGTGGGCTGATATTCAGTCAACTAGTTTAAAGCTGCTCATTCATTTAACCAAATAGCTTTCCACCGAGCTCCTGAAACCCCAAACACAAATTTAAGCCCATATCTAAATTGCAGGATCCTAAGTAAGAAAGAAGTATAAAACTCTCCATGTTATCCAGTATCTTTGTGGTTGCAAACAGCAGCTGTAGTCAGAAATAAAACAAAAGACCAGACAAACTGCAAACATACCCTCATACTACAGCTCTTTAAAAATTCTAATTAGTCAGACCAAATATGTCCATGGACTTCAGCACCTGTACCAGCACTGCCAAGGTTTTGCAGCATATTCCACAGCAGCAATCAGGCAGATGCTTGACCTGCCTCCCTTCCTCTCCGACTGGGACTTACACCCACCCCTGTGGGCTGTACTGTGCAGTACTGATATTACCAAAACTAGCGAGCATGCAGAATTTATTACATGCATGCTATTGAAGTCTAAAATGCTTTATTTATGCAAGCTTACTATATTACTGCACACTCTCTGGAATTCACAACAGTGATGAGACCTGAAACTACAGTAACATCATCTTAAAGAATTATGCCCATGCATCAACTAAATATTTGTGTCTGTTTCATTAATTTTCTAAAACAATAGATGATAAAAATCAAATGGTCCTTTTAAACGATCTACATAGTAAAATCATGGCCAGCAGCCAATTTGGGCTGAAGTGATTATGCTGAAGAGGTATCTGGGGTCCTTTATATTCTCTACTTGGTGACCCTTAGAGTGGTTTAATGAAAAAATTTCATGGCATGTGAATCACTGAGCAGGAAAAAAAATTACTAAAAGCTGATTACATTATCAAACTGTAACACTGCACCAAATCACTTTAAAATAATAAAAAAGTATTTAAACTCTGCAACACCATGGAACATGTATTAAAGTTTCAGTGAACAGCAACTTGCACTTTCCTTTTTCATACATCAAAAAAAGGAGTCTTAAGGAATGTGTAACAAAGATAAGGCCACAGTACTGAAGAAGTAAAAAGCCATTTCATTTCTGGATCAATTGTTTTCAGCAAGGTTAGCTAAAGCATGGTTCAGTGCTAATAAATAAACCCCCCATATGCTATGTAAACAAAGGATTGGAGCTTTCCTTAAGCAGCATTGCAGTTTTGACCTAAGAAAGTGAGTCAAGGAGACAGTTTGTCATCACTCAGCATGTTTTCTCTGATCCTCAACTTGCACAACTACTTTACTGTCTGACTGAGGTGGGAACCATCTATCAACCACCTCCTCTCTGTTTAGCTCATCTCCCCTGTCCCTTGCCCTGGCACCATTTGCTTCCTTTCCTGCTGTTCACATGGTCTTCACATTTACATCAGCCATGGTGCTTATTCAAGTGCAAATCAGATCAGCAGGAAATGAAAAATCACCTCAGTCCAGACCACAGCCATCAGTACCAGAGCTAGCACCCTTGGAAACACAACAGACACAAAACTGTGGTTTATCAACTTCTCATCTGACAAAACCTACTGAGCAGGTAGTGGGAGGTTAACTTAAGCTCCCGCTGTGTCCATTACACTGTGGCAAGAGGAAAACTGGCACCAAGCACAAAGAGGGAGAGTGTTGTGACTCTTTACCAAACTATTTCTGAAAACCCAAAGAGCACTTGGGCCACAATAAGTGCCACCTTCGGGCACCAGCTGACCAGCAGCAGCCTCTGCACTGAGCCAAAAGCTCCAACTCCACTGCAGTACCGCCAAATCTACTCCGGATCTTCAAAGACCAAGTACTGCAGGTTCGTCCAGTCATATTTTTTACAGCCTGAGGCACTTTTATTATCAACACACAATCGTACTGAAAGCCAAACTGAACTCTAGTGACTTCCTACCCTGCAACAACATTCCTCCTCATACTCTTTGCCTTACCAAAATATTAGATGTATTAATTTCACTTCCATACTGAGTGTGGTTGAAACAAAACAAAACCAAAACAAATCAGCAATTCCTTTGTATTTAATTTTTAGATTTAAAATCTACTTACTACAAATGTCATTCAAAAACCATGCATGCCCTACTGACAACAAGTCTGATTAAGATAAGCATTGGTTCACCAAGAATCAGCTGAAGCAGCTAATAATTTTACTAGCTAGTGAAATCTATATATGACAACATTATAAATGGCTTTGTTTCCATTTTTATTTCCCCTTCTGCAGCTTGATGACAGCTTCAATTTTTTAATATTAGCTAGAAAATTAAAAAATACAATTTTTTTTCCCAAGGATTATTTTTAAATGGCCCTAATAATTACCTAAACATGTACCTTTTGCTTTGTCCTTGTATTGAAAAAATAGGCATAATTCTGCAAAATGAACCTGACTGATGAAGATCCATATCAATGTGTATCAGAGGTTAAAAGAGAACAACTTGGTTAAAAGGAACACTCCTCAAATCTCAACATGTTTCAGCGTGCCTTGCAAAATTCACAATGTGACTTCTAAATTTACTAATTCAGATGCACCACAATATTTTTAGACAATATTTTTCACAATATTTTTTCTATAATCCTGTATTTGCACGATGCAGCCAATACATTCCAAATTTTAAAAATATAAGTGGTTCTAGAAAGAGGACAAATATGAAATTACATGCGATTACATGTAGTCTGTCTACTTCAGAAGTTACATTCATTCTCAGGTACAGAAAAATTAAGCCATTGTTACAGAAGCATTTTACTCACAAGCAGAATATTCTAAAATAGAGCTTTCCCAGAAGAAACGCACCAGGAAAAATCCTTCTAGTTCTTGTCACAAACAAACAAACAAACAAACAAAACAAAAAAAACAACCCATACCTCATGCCTGTAATTTTGTTGGCAAATGACTTCATTGTAAAGCTAGAAGAATTAAACCCTTTAGTCAAATTTCAAAATTCTCTCAGCTGTACGAACAGGTCTAACAAAAACCAGACATTCCAACCCATCACACTATGCCAATTCTCTCAAGCACAGCTAACAGCTCAGGAAAAAAATCTGATCAGACAGAGCTGCAGTGGACTTACATTTTTAATCAATATTTTGGAGAAGAATCACTAAGAAGACTTCTCTCTCAAGCAGCAAGAATGCTGAAGAGTGAGATCTGATGTTTCTAAAGATCACATAAAATTTCCTTTTTTTTTCTCTTTTCCTCTTAACGATTTTTTTTCCTTACAATGGTGAATAATATCTAATTTATTGTATGTACAAAACCAGCATTTTCTGTAATTTTTACTAGCCAGATGTTAGCTGAGAAAATGGCCATACTGCTTGCTTTTCTACTTATCAGGTGAAATTATTTTCTCACCAGAAATATATATATCACACACAAGCTACGCATACAACAACAAATTGTGCTACATACCACACAGGAATTATGTCACACAGAGAAAACTCTAGTCAGTCAAAACCAAAATTAATCTATTAATTTTCTTAGTTAAAAATCTGAGCCTACTAAGGTGCGTGTGTGGAGAGTCCCTGTTCCAGCAGTGCTGGGGTTTCTTCTCCAAATGCTCCTCTGCTACCTCCAAGGGAGAAGAGAGACGCAGGTGAGCTTGCAGTACAGGCCCAGAGCCCTGAGGTGTGGAGCCCCTTTCCTCCCTGGCAGGCCCCTGAGAGCCGTGCCCCTCCCCTCTACTCCCTGCACCTCACCTCACAGTGACACACTTTGCCCAGCATTCACTTTTTATAGGCCTGCCCCTGCAACTGGTCACAGTGCACACTGTGACATCAGCACTGCTGGCCTGCATGCGCCCCGAATGGCAAGGGCACCCTCGGCCACACACCACCCACTGTGACACGGACACTGCAACACAGGCTGGCTGTGAAGCGCAGTCAGGGACCCGAACCCTTGGCACCCAGGTCACCAGGGCGGCTGCTCCGCCAGCAAGTGCAGAGTCAAGGGCCAGCTTAGGGACATGGTTTCCTGGTGAACTTGGCAGTGTTAGCTTAACAGTTGGACTTAATGACCTTTAGGGCCTTCTCCAACCTAAATGATTTCTGTAACTCTCATTACCATTCCGCTATTACTTTATCACCATTTGGTTACCCTTTGATTTTCCTTACCTCAAATTTTCCTTCCCATTTAATCATCCCCTCATCAGGAAGAAAGCCCTGTCAATCCAAATTTCTGATTATGTCAAGGGAGGTCCATTTAAAGACATCCATATCAAATTATACCCTTTCTGAAGAAGCCTCAGTTGTGGTAAAAACTGTAGGATATAGTTTAAGTCAGTTGATAAATATCAGTTATTGCAAAAGGCAAGAGCTCCATGGCTTTGAAATAATTTTCCATCGAATAAGGGTTTTTTTAAAGAAAAGGAGAAATATGGGGCATGGATTCTAAATACAGGGCAAGGGATATATGTGTGAAAGAAGTGCTGGACTAAGGAAAAATGAGAAAAAAAGGACTTAATGAAATAGTAAGAATGATCCAAATCTCACTACATTTACACAGAATACCAACAAAAGCAAACACAGAAGTCTGACCCTTTAGCAGAGATGTAACTAAAAAAAATATGATACAAGTTCAGTTCCAGAACAGCAGACTTAATTGTGCTGAAAGCATGGCAGTAAAAGCTTGAGGAGGCTGCTAAATAAGGTCACAGTCAGGTGCAGTGTACGGAGGAAGCCCCACACAACCTTACCTGGACCCCAACATCGCTTTAAAAGGGCAACGCTGCATTAATATAGATTCTTCATCCACATGGTTGATACCAGGCTGTGTAGTTCGGTTGATACATTGGAGGGAAGGAATGCCATCCAGAGGGACCTAGACATGCTTGTGAGGTGGGCTGATGCCAACCTGATGAAGTTTAACCATGCCAAGTGCAAGGTCCTACACCTGGGTCAGAGCAATGCCAGGCACAGCTACAGGTTGGGCAGAGAAGAGATTCAGAGCAGCCCTGAAGAGGAGGACTTCGGGGTGTTGGTCGATGAGAAAATGAACATGAGCTGGCAGTGTGTGCTTGCAGCCCAGAAAGCCAACCATAACCTGGGCCGCACCAAAAGGAGTGTGACCAGCAGGTCGAGGGAGGTGATCCTGCCCCTCTACTCTGCTCTCGTGAGACCTCACTTGGAGTATTGTGTGCAGTTCTGGTGTCCTCAACATAAAAAGGACATGGAACTGTTGGAACAAGTCCAGAGGAGGGCCATGAGGATGATCAGGGGACTGGAGCACCTCCCGTATGAAGACAGGTTGAGAAAGTTGGAGCTGTTCAGCTTGGAGAAGAGAAGGCTGCGTGGAGACCTCATAGCAGCCTTCCAGTATCTGAAGAGGACCTATAGGGATGCTGGGGAGGGACTCTTCATTAGGGACTGTAGTGAAAGGACAAGGGGTAATGGGTTCAAACTTAAACAGGGGAAGTTTAGATTGGATATAAGGAAGAAATTCTTTACTGTAAGGGAGGTGAGGCACTGGAATGGGTTGCCCAGGGAAGTTGTGAATGCTTCATCCCTGGTGGTGTTCAAGGCCAGGCTGGACAGAGCCTTGGGTGTCATGGTTTAGTGGGAGGTGTCCCTGGCCATGGCAGGGGGTTGGAACTAGGTGATCTTAAGGTCCTTTCCAACCCTAATTATTCTATGATTCTATGATTCTAATCTTCATATAGTTCCTAAGAGGAGATGACTGGTACAAAACTTTGAGACAACATGCATTAGGAAAAAGGGTGACAGTCTAACTTCTGAAGCAGCATATTAAAATGGTACAAGACAACGGAGACAGGTTCTAGGAGCATTCGGCATTTGAACAGGCCCACTGGAGAATAAAGAGCAACAGCAGCAGGACAAATTCAGGGTCTTGGAATATTGTTGATACTCTGACAAGTAAATATTTGTAGAAGCTTTCTTTTTTTCAGTCAATTGTATTCAGAACAGTGTCAACTAACCAAATCAGAATCTACTGAAAACTGTTTTAATTAAGGCTTCTCTCTTTGACCAGTCTCTAAACATGTAACTCTAAAGTTGCTACAAGTTTACAAAAAAGAAAGGGCGTGATTTTTTTTTCTACCTCCCCCCAGCAGCTAAAATCAATACAGCTGCTTCCACCCAAGTAATAGAACTGTAAGAGCAAAAAGTCAGCTTCAAGCAATTACCCATCTTCATAAATCTCTGTTCACAATCACATTAACCTTCCCTCAGTTTTATGTAATAGAGAAGTGTGTTGCAGGAGAGTAAGAGACCAACAGCAAGGCTTCTTTCTATTTACTTCAGATAAACTGCATAAAAGTATGTAACCACTTTTTCAAGCATTTACTAAACTCTATTTGACTTGTCTTTTCACCAAATCACCCACTTGGATTTATCTCAAATGCTGATTAGCATTTGTTACCACATTATTAGGGGGGTATTATAGTAGTATACTGCTGCACATGACTACTCATCAAAATAATTCAAGAAAACAAGCTATGCAATGCTAGCTTAAAAATACATGTTGTTCTTTAACTAATAACCACCAGCTCTCTGTAGTTCCCATGTATCCATGGTAAATACCTAACGGATATCCAGAATTCATTGGCTCATGTCAAACCAAATTTTTAATTGGCCTCTCCAGCTTACTTATTGTTGAAATTTCTGCAAAAAAAAAAAAAAAAAAAAAAAAGTAGCAAAACACATCTGGAAAGCAATTATTATCTCCGCTCCTCTTCCACCTAAAAACAATGATTCTTTTTACAACGCAACTAGCAATGGGAAAGCATCCAGCAGTTACATGAGCTTTTCCCAAGATAGAAGCTGACATTACACCTCTCAGTCTCGTGCTGATGTGCATGAAACTAGTACAATGAGCACTGACATTTGTCATTGTACTTAGCTACAAATGCATTACAAGAAATTACAAGGGATGCTATCAGAAAATTGGAAAACCAGAGTGTTTTGCTTAGTTACTGTAATTCTTCAATGCTGTTCCAATCTTGTGCAAATTAGAAGCCACTTACAGCTCTGAAAACTGACAGGAAACTGAATGAGGGTTTCATTATGCTTTTAATACTCTTACTGGGTTACTTCTATTAAAAGATTCTTGGGGAAAAACTATATAGCCTACCTCTATATTCATGCCAGATACAAGCACTAACATAAGACAGTTCATTACACTTCTAGAACAAAGAGCCTAACCAAATTCCCTTCGTCAAAGGGGAGGTAGCAATAGCAAGAAGACATTCCTAAGAAACTAGGAAGGAAGTCTGATTTACATTGCATTAATATCATAAGTGCTTTCTTCGTGACTAAAGAAACAATGTTTTAACCAAATTTTGCATTTATAAAATCACTTTTCATAACAGATTTACAAATACTAAGGGAATTTCCTAGTAGCTCCTGTAATGTACACTTCATTAGTATTGATTCCAGAACTCCTTTATTAGACTGCCTCCAGACCAATGCAGAGAACACTCATACCACTAAACCAACTTGTGGTTTAAGTAATGAAAACTTTGAGGACTTGGAAGTCTTGTACAAGGAAGACTAGGACACTTCCCTAAAACTATCCCATAAAATTGACAAGAGATGTCACTATGGACATCTATACAGTAAGAAAACATGAACATGCTAAGGGAACATGCCTGCATTTCCACTGTAGATTTCAATTATCCTTCCAGGTGTACTTCAGATGTGTTGATCAAGCCCCTGAGGCAAGTGACTGACACAGTGCAGCTGAAAGCTTCTATCAACACTACGGCGCCGGTTTTGTCCTGTGGTGCCCCTCTGTAGCAAGTACCTAACTTTATCTCACTTTGTATATGCTCAGCTTGTAATATGGTATAGACCCTCAAAAAGCCTGTTCGTCTCAGTGTCTGTTCTGTCCTGCCACCCCCAACCTCCTGCCCCTTCTCCAGGCTCCCATTCAGCTGCCAGCCTAAAGGACACAGTGCAAGAAACACACAGAAACCTACCGGAAAAAAAGCTGCATATGGTTTGGATCACAACCAGTGTCTCACATCTTCAGACACCATTTACAGTGTCAATAAACAGCATGTAAGCCTTCCAACTGCCAAAAGGACCATCACGTGAGTTGTTTCTATGGAATAAGAGCACTTCAGGGTAATATACTGCTTATATTATATGCCGGGGTTGGGGGAAGAGGCAAGAGAGAGAAAGGACTTTATGAGCATTAAAATTTATCAATGAAATTCAGAGTTAGGACATGCCAAAATAAGGAGATGAAGCTTATTGTGCAGAAAAGCAATCTCCTGAAAACAAAGCATCTCAGGAATCAGTTAATACTATGATCACACACTAATAGCAGCAATACGTTTCTGTGATTTATAAGAATGTTCTACCTTGCAAATGGGAACATGTCAATATTTAAGTTTCTGCTTTTATTAAAGTGAAGAAAGCAAATCTGTTTCCAGGATTTCAATAACATGACATATAAGTCAGCAGGTCCTCAACAGGTACCTGCTCCATGTTAGCGATCTAAAAATGCAACACTGAGCAGCATCACCATTTACACAGAGAAGTTCAGGCTATTCTATCATGCTTATAATCAAAATCAAGTCATACCAAAGCCATGGTTAGCTACTGAAGCTTTTAAGAAGCCAATGTATATACACAGCATCCAAGTATCTTCTCTGCAGGCATGTACATATGTATGTACGGAAACCAAGAATCCCTACAGAACTATAGGCTATGTAATTTTAAAGTTCAAACTCTATATCCTCCTGCAGTAGGTCCATCTAAAGTGACTGACACCTAAGTGATAGGAAGGCATTCCTCTAATTAAAAATTGGTATCTGGCATATAAATCAATCTGGCTGTCATAATTCACCAGCCTGTCTTATCAACTCATGTTTGGCATATGTTCCTCAGGTACCATAAACTGATGATGCAAATTTGTCACCTGCTGCTGCCTCAGGGTGTGTTTGGATAGGGGTGAAAGGTGTTCAGAAGCTGAGGAACTGCACATAATTCCTTCCCATAACTTCTATCCCCTCTGTCTGTCCCATTAGGAACTGACTTTGGGTGAAGAAAAATATTTGTGCATAAAAATGCTAGCTCGGATGTTTCATTTAGGCAACATTCACCAGCTGTTTCTTCCCTACATATATACCCACAGCCACTTAAATTTCACCAATTCACGATAATGCTACAATCCACAGATCTGCCTTTGTTCCTTTTTTTGTTGTTGTTTAAACACAGGGTTATTCTGAATAGACCAAAAGGCATTTAAGTGAATTTCAGATGCTGCAAATTGCTGCTGAATACTTTTCTAATAAATTATCCTGTACCATTTTAAATAAGTGTATTAGGAGAGCATCATCATCCATCCTGCTACACCAACCACAAACAGACCTATGATGCAAGACAGAAAAGGCAGAGCCTATGCTAAGTAAAGAAACTCAGAATACACACAGTAAGTGGACAACCAAATTTGTTTCTTAGCGGATAAGCCCTCTTTGAGGTCTTAGTCCTGCATCCCAGCAGTGAAGATAAATACTGCAATCAATTCCAGACTGTATGCATTTTACAGGCAATACAAGTATATTTAACCCTTGCTTTGGTATTTCCATTCAACCAGTTTGCATGATGCACTAGACTGGTCTTTCAGCTCCATGAAGCTCACAAGAGCAGGAATTGGGAGCTCTTAGCTTAAATTCATTATTAGGAGTAAATTTCACTCAATTTAAGGTAGTAGTAAAATCTATGAGCAATGTTTGCAGCTGGATGAAATGCTTTGATATTTATTATTATGAATAACAAGATATCAGCAGCACTTATATATGAAAAATGCCAAACAACTCTCTTACAGGATAACGTAACCATAAGTTTCTACCCTGATTGCAGTGGCAGGACTTAAAATTTCTGTGAACACAGGATATTTCTTTTATTTCTGCTAAACAATCTTTGCTGGCATTCACATATTTCTTGCCTGATCATTAACCACTGACATAATTAATATGCACTCACAGAAGCCCCAGCACAGTTAGAACATAATCGCCTATAGATTTGATTCATGGAAATGTCTTTCCAGAATAACCAAGATAGATTAGGTTTCTTAAAGTGTCTTGGATACAGAAGCAACAGAAAGCAAGTGGGGAGTTACCAACTGTGGAGGGGTGCTAATTAACAACTCAATTAAAAAAGGCAAATTAAAACTTTATGGTTCGTTATACTTCATTGCTTAATAAATTGTGTTGTTAAGCAAATGATTAAGAATGATTATTCTAAAAACCTGAAATGCTATCTGGTTTTCCATATTTCTTTAGAAAGTTCAATAAAATAAATCCAGTTTGTTTTCACAATACCCAAACCATACTCACTGCAGGACTTTAATGCCAGTTGAAAGATTGGCAGCATAAATGCACTATAATTTATTTTGTATTTATAGTCATTTTCTCTTTCTCTTCTCCCCTTTTTTACATGGAAGAATATATTCTGCTCTTATGATAGAGGAAATAATTTCTTCCTATACAGTTATTTGATTGGGGTTTTTTTCATGTATCACCAGTTTTGTGGCTCATCAAAATAAATAACATTGCTTTCAACAGCAGTTTTCTTGATATATTCAGACCTTTTGGAGCTATTGTTTGATAGTTCAGGACACTGATAAGACAAATTTTACACTCTAATAAGATTGCTCATAGGAAATATTTTGACAAGCTTTAAGAGACTATAGAATGATCCACATTGGCAGCTTTAGAAGATGTTTATAGATATTTTTAGACTGTTTGAACTGCCCCTTGAGATGACATTTGCAAGTCTATGTTTCTTATTGTGCTAAATGTCTACAGAGAAAACACTTTAACAGTGGGTAAAAGTACAAATGTTAATATAAATATGAATATGCTACTGGAAAAGGGAAGCCTTCCATTATCTTGAACAGAACCTGCTTCTTAATTTGTAATTATATACCGTATCCTGGCCTGCATCAAAAGGAGTGTGACCAGCAGGTCGACGGAGGTGATCCTGCCCCTTTACTCTGCTCTCGTGAGACCTCACTTGGAGTATTGTGTGCAGTTCTGGTGTCCTCAACATAAAAAGGACATGGAACTGTTGGAACAAGTCCAGAGGAGGGCCACGAGGATGATCAGGGGACTGGAGCACCTCTCGTATGAAGATAGGCTGAGAAAATTGGGGCTGTTCAGCCTGCAGAAGAGAAGGCTGCGTGGAGACCTCAAAGCAGCCTTCCAATACCTGAAGGGGGCCTATAGGGATGCTGGGGAGGGACTCTTCATTAGGGACTGTGGTGAGAGGACAAGGGGTAATGGGTTTAAACAGGGGAAGTTTAGATTGGATCTGAGGAAGAAATTCTTTACTGTAAGGGTGGTGAGGTACTGGAATGGGTTGCCCAAGGAAGTTGTGAATGCTTCATCCCTGGTGGCATTCAAGGTGGGGTTGGACATAGCCTTGGATGGCATGGTTTAGTGGGAGGTGTCCCTGCCCATGGCAGGGGGGTTGGAACTAGATGATCTTGAGGTCCTTTCCAACCCTAACTGTCCTATGATTCTATGATTCTATGTATAATTAAATTAATAATTAAAAAGTACTACATGGTTGGGTTCTTTAATAGAGACTCACAATGCTAAAATTATTGAACGAAATGTCTTGAACACTTTCAAAACCAATTCTTCTCTTCCTTCAAGGTTCACAGCAAGGTCAGCACGCATTTACATACTTAGCTATGCAAGCAGGAAGCAGGACCTTATCACCACTTGAATTTCTGTGGATTGTAGCCTTTCCTAGTTTTTGAAATCACACGATACTCTTGTTTGATCATCACTTTAAGCACTAAAATCAAGAGACAACTCAGTTTCAAAGTCTGATTTATACAAGGCAGAGAAAAAAAATGGGTTTTTTTTAACTGTTACCATTTCCCAAAACTGAGTAACAATAAAAAAAAAAAAAATATATATATATAATTTCCTCCAAAACAAAAATCTTGGCTTGTATGAAGAGTGAGGGAAAAGGGATCAACAAAAATATAGTTTTATAGGACAGTGTTAACAGATAGCACCAACTAATGAAAAAGGAAGGAAAGTGAGTTCAGTGGTTTCTCTAGTAGAGACCTACTAGAGAAAATCACAAAGCCTCCAAAACAACAGACTAAATTCAGCATTCCCTATTCTCTCCCCCAGCCTGTGTATGTCACAAATAAGAGTCATCTCCTTCCTGATCTCTTTTTCCTGCCAGAAATTTCTGCAAGTTAAATATGTAAGGAATGCCTACACTGATGAAGAGACATATTTAACTTTGAAAACAAGTACTGTTACAAGTGCTGTAGTAAGCTGCACTCACATACTTACATACACACATTTACAGGCTTATTAGATATGTAATACCTCACTTTCCATTTCACATGAGACTCTATCCCCTTCTTTGGTCTTCATATACTGAAAGCATCAAGGGGTACAGAGTTTTCAGAGCTCAGATTTGGGAAAATAATTAGAAACAGGAAAAAAAATCCATACCCTTCTTTTTAGTTTCTCTTCCACAACAAATGCTAGTTACCTGTCTATTTAGGTGCACATGATCAGAGACTTCATAGGTAGTTTACAATGAGAATTATTTGATGCTATAGAACACTGAAACTGCTATTGCAAAATTAAATGACAACATTCTCTAGATAAGATTTCCCCGTTCATAAAATTTGAATTACTGGTTAGTTACAAATTACTGGAAAGATGGTCCTTTGCTCCTATTCAAAAGAATATTTTTAAAAACCAGACACATCTGATTTTCTTTATCAACGTAAAAAATTGCTTCCATGACAAAACAGCAGGACTGGAAGACAGCAGTCACTATTTCAGTGGAAAACAAAAAGGAATTTTTGAGGGAAAGGATACACATATGGTATATGACAGATGAATTTCTCATTCATCACTGAAAATTATTTTATTGAAGCTAAGTTAATTTATAAAATTAGATTTTATCATCAAGAAATTCTACTTACATAGTACTTACTTAACCAGTCCTACTTATACAGAAACCACTTGTTTTATTAACAAACATTTCAATTTAATCTTCCTGAGCATCTTCAATGACTGCACAGAGACTGACTCAGCAGAAACCAGACCTAAGTTTCTGCATGAGAGCAGGCTGTTTAGCAAGACATGCAACTTCTCTGCAAAACCATGGAAACAAATTAATGTGTACTGCTGACAACAGGCTAAGTTAAAGACAGAGCATCATTACAAGATTAATCTTTATCATTTCCAGTTGTTAATCAGAAGCTTGGAACGTTTGTTTTCATTGTGATTTGGGGATTTTTCTTTAGGGTTGAGTTCTTTGGTTGGGTTTTGGGGGCAGAAGGGATGGAGGCAGAGGGAGATGTCCTTAACCTGTCACTCCTAAACAGCCAGTTGGGCAGCTTAAGGCTTTCCAGCCGTTGCAGCCTCTCAAGACATCTATGTAAGTATGTTAACTTTGTCACAGTTATTCTACCAAGTAATTATACAATAGCTTCCCTTAATGTATGTTGCATTCATATAAAGTGTTACCCTTTGACAGTTTAATTCATGAAAAAATAGATGAAAATATTAAATTAACCATTATATGTATAAACTTTCACAGCTAGCAATTAGCTTTTTCTGATCCTAGCTCAAAGCAAAATGTAGCCATAGAAATGTTTCAACACTACAGTAAAAGATAGATTACATTTAATTCAGAGATATCATTCTTAGATAGACATTTAGTTTAATGAAATTTCCTTTAGTCAAATTAGTAAGCTCTCTGTACAGATTCAAAGTCCGGGGCTATTCAGCCTAATCAAGCTAATGAACATCCTTGCAGAAACCACATTTTTAAAATACTTTCACAAGGAATAATAATAATAATATGCTGTCCTCAAAACATTAGAGGCAGTACAATAGTCCAGTCAGTAAATACATCAAAAAAAAAAATTCAATCTATATACAGATACATTCTAATCTATTATAGAAGTTGCTAACAGTGACTTGCAAACACTAATAATTCGCATTTCCCAGTATACAGAATCATCTGTATAAAGCCATAAACAAAATGTGAAAATGTGGCAATTTGAAATTTAGTTATATTTCTTTTAAGTTCAAGCAGAGCAACAGTCAGGAGATCTCAGAGGCAAAAAAACAGTTGGGAGTTGAAAGGACACAGAAAAGATTAAGATAAACCCAAAGTCTTGGTATTTCCAATACAAAGGACAAGCATAATATAACCCAAGAAAATAAAGCAGTCTGTGACCACCACACAAACAGAAATGCTCCTCCCACAGACACAATACTGTGCCTGATGAGAAGACACTATCGTATTGCCTTTCATTCTCCCTGTTATTTCCAGAGGTTCCATAATGTATTCAGTGACCACTTTGGAGCTCAATGCAAATGAAAAAAAAGCTACCCATTGTACAAATGCAACTGGTTAACTGCAAAACTGATGACATGGAAAATCCCTCTCAAAAACATTATCTCAGGTAGGTGGTTGATAAAGTGCATGCTCCTACTCCAGCAAGTTCCAGTCCTGCATATTTCGGCAAAGAGCAAAAGACAGGAAGTAGGAAAGATAAACAAAAGCCATTGAGTTCCAGGTGCAAAACATGGCGTGGTTTCCGGTTTAACACACACACTATGCACAGGAAATTCCCCAGATACTACACTTTTCATAAAATTTTGAGTTTTTACAAGCTGTATAAAACCCTCATATCCTAAGGAGCATGCCGCAGTTAGAACTGTAAATACCACCTTAATCCAAAATCTTGATTACTAAAGAGATTCTCTCAGTGGCAGCAGCAAACCCTCAAAAAAGGCACAGCTTTTTTCTTAGGCTTTCTTCTTAATAGCAATCATTATCAAAAAAAAAGAAGAAAAATACTGCATCTCTAAGAAGAGATAAATGAAATAATCTTATCCAGCTGATGGAAGTTAATTCTCATGTTCCTGATGGTGCTGAAATCACACAATGAACACTCAGAATGGCAGTTCAAGATCTTCCAATTGCCAGCTCTGTTTTCACATGCAAAATTGATTAAACAGCTCTTGCTGTGCAAAACCAACTGACTTAAAGGATGCATTATTAATAAAAGGAAATCCCAACAAGTTTTCACTGATGAATTGACCCATGCTGCTGACCTGCAAAATCAGTTGCTTTTACTTTGTTAGTTGATGATAGTTTGACTTCTGAAATTACTTCTCGTGCACTCCAATGCATAAATTGAACAATGCTATATTGAACAAGTTTTTAATTTTTTTCAAAGTGTCATATAGTTTAAGGAAATCACTTCAAATGAGATGGCTTCTTATTTAGGCTGTGTTGATAGCATCTGAGTTCTCAACTACAGTAACAAAGACATGAACAGTCAAAACCAGGCTGCCATATCGGAACTGATCTCTCTGCAGTTGCAGGAAAAGAAACATTTTCAAATTGATTGTGAAGTATGAAATAACATGCTTGCCTGATATACATGATGAATTCTTTATAAGCAAAGGAAGATAAAATGAAAAATACTCAACAACATAAATAGTTATATTCCTTGTCCAGTAAAAATACAGAAACATTATCTTTCCAACTGAACACTCAAGTAAAATAAAATCTCACCCAAAGACATTACCAATTTCAGCTGAATGCTTACAGATCTCAAATGAGAATTTAGCTAGCCATGAACAAATATAAAGGATATGAAAATGACATGCTAATGCAAAAGTGCAAGGGATCGTTTGTACACTAAACTTCAGGCAGGATTTAAATGTTAATTTGAACAGCAGCCCAAAGGTTACTCGGGCAGAAATACTGTGGTATTGAGTGGCACCAACTGTTCACTAACAAGAAGTTTCTCTGATGGCAAAGCAGATCTTAAAAGGTGAAGCAAGATCTACACAATTTGATAAACTAAACCATGCAAAAAAGTTTTACAACAAGAAGGCTCAAATAATCCCATAATCATAATAGCATCATAAAGGAGACTGAAGTTTTAGTTTATGACAAATATTCATTACAGGTAAGAATGTGACTGGTATGTTATGCCTTTTCCTCCCCACTCCTTTTCAAAAGGCAGATAAACTTCTACTACCTTAAAAAAAAAGTAATTTCTTTTAAACACACTGAATTAACATTTAATGAAGTCTGATTATCTCATAAATTGCAAAATACAACTCCTTATTTTTGGGTCACAAACTTGGAAAATATGAGAGTGGAATACAGTTCATCCCACATGTCCTCCATCGCATATGCATGACTATGATATTTGTCATACATCACAGATGAATTAAGAGAACTTAACACAGCCGGCAACACAAACCTTTATATACAAGTCTTTAAATACAAGTCTTTAAAATGGTCATATGGCAAAGCTCAGTAGGCTTCAATGCCTTATTTATTGTCTCACTTGACAGAATAGTTGCCTGTGTAACTGCAGTTCTTTATACCCACATATTGAACCACAAGTAAGCTCCCAACTCTTCTATCAGGTGGGAAGCACTTCATAATCTGGCAAAACTAGCACCTTAAGGGATGATGGCCTTCCCTTGCACGTACAAGCAAACAGAACCCTGACACACCAGCAGAATGATCCTGCTGGCCCCTGAAAGCCAAAATGACATGAGTAGAAACTGCTCACATTAGTAACACAAATGTGAAACGTCTACCAAGTTACAATAGGAGAATAGCAGACTTGAGACAAGTACTATTAAACACAGCAAAAGGGTTTTCAAACTGCAGGATGAAGCCTGTGTTTCAAAACCCAAAGGTCACTTGACTATTATTTACTTATTACTTTCTATCACAGTGATTTATAAGGGAATGCAGAAGATTTCTAGACAGCTTTCCAGACATCAGGTATCCTTGAAGTTACATTAACATGGCTTATTTAGTGCTGTGCAAGGGGTTTCAGTGATTAACAGCATAATCTCCTTGCTACTCTATTTCACTCTGTTTCTGACAGGACCAAAATAGCAATTTAACTGCACTGTCCTGCCTAGATAAGCAGTTTTATGCCACCTCTAAGCAGAATGGTGGACTTTTTCCCTCATCCAAGTAAAAGATAATTTTCAGACAGATATTTGTATTATTGATATCATATATTATTACAAATTTAATGTTATTTCAGACATTTAAATGAACCAAGTTATTTGACTTTCCCCCCTCCCCTTCTTTAGCTGTCACCTTCCAGTCAGGCTTTTATATAAGACTCACTGTGACATGCTAAAAACTGACAAAATACTACTACAACATTACTACCAGTAAAAATCTTTTCCTAAGCAGAGAAACGGCTTCAATTAGCACCACGTTGTAATGCTGAGCATCTGTTCACTTTTCAAATCTCTGTCCTTCCTAGCCTACATAGAGGAGCATTAATATGCCTACAAATATACACACACCCTTTGAAATACACATAAACACCCATAATATTCAGCACACACAATAAATACCAACAGGCACAAAAGAAAAGAAGATGGACTTAATATCACATGAACATGACAGCTTGGCTGCCCTGCACATTCAACTACTGTTGACTTTCAGACTTCCTAGGTTAGTACAGGCTGTGCTTTCAAATCAAGTTAGAGCCTGAAGTCTAATAACAAAAATCAGGATAAGAAGCGTAATGGCACAAGTGACTGTAAAACAGGATGTTCGTGTATTTTTCCCAAAGTTTAATTTATTCCTTACTATGAATATCACATAGTGCAAACAGTACACCCTCCAAATTTATGATTATATATATCTTCCTTATTGCCAATTGTATAATAAAAATATCTTCCATATTTGTAGGCTCTTGGAGCTCTTTCAGAGCAGACTAAGCAATCTGCCTTCAAAACCTGTGCAAGTACCTATGTTCCAGAAATAGTCCAACTTACACTTAGCTGCTCACTATCACAAACCAGTTCTGTACTATTTAAGTTCCACTGCCTTCATAATTCTATCCATTTGCACTCAACACCTCCCAGTTTACTGTGCAATTTACACATACTTTAGCTCCAGTGCTGTCAAGATGCCAAAGCCTACAGCTCCCACATCTCCCCATCATCAAAATGCTAATTTTGGTCTGTGGTATCACTGAATGCTTGGGATTTATCTATCCTCTAAAAAAAAAAAAAAAAAAAAATACCAACCAACCAACCAAAAAAAACCCAGAGGTAAGTCTTACTCTTGTTAATTACTCATTAACTCCATGGGGACCAAGAGGTAATTCAAATATAAGGTACTGCAGGGCACACTGAATGAACTACTCCAGGCAGGAAAGGTTTCTTCACTATTTAAAATTACAGTTCAATTTTCCACAGCAGTCAGCAGTTTAGATCTATTGCGAAAGAGAGACAGCTTCCCTCACCCCTCAAGATTTTCTATGGTTCCCAGGCTTTACTAGGGTTTTCTCTCCTGCTCTCATAAGTACTTGCATATTTTTTGGAAACTTCTTATACCTGCACGAAAGAACACAGTATGGCAGGCACAGGCTGCGCTTCCTTGTTTAGATCTATTGCCATTCATCTGTACTTGATACATTTACACTGCAAATACATCTTTGAGATGAGAAAGTCAACTAACTCTCACAAGCTCAAGTAATTTTGATGTTGTATTCCAGCACGGAATTCCTGCAAACAGCTATGCTCTCAACTCAAAAGCCTCTTACTCTGTTTTTCTAGGATAGTTATATTTCCTGTTTCGTTGTGGTTTTATCTTAAAACAACCAAATGCAACCTTATGCAAATGCAACCTTATGCAAATAAGTCCTTTCAAGAAATCACTTTGTGAAACTAAAATAAACTTGAAGATTTATTACCTTTCAAATTACTCATGTGGACTTTTAAATGACAGGATGCAGACTGCACTGAACAAGGCAGCAGCAGAAGAGAAGCCGAGTCAAAAATCTGTAATCCATTTTTTAAATCATATTGGGTATGATGCCACATTTTATAAAGTCTGCCACATACCACTGGGAAGGAACCCTTCCACAAACCTGAAGGAAGCCCTGGGATAGGGTCAGGGTAGGTAACAGTAGCAGATCTACCAAGAATAGGTGCGGGCAGCCACAGGTTTACGCTGCCCTTCCCTCCAGCATTCCAAAAGCCACAAAGCCGCCCCAGCGTTACACTGCATGAGCAAGGAAGACATGCAGTAGCTACTGCAAACAATCTGCAGGCTTTCCAAAAGCACTCGCTCTGTTCTTAAACTGCTTTTAGAAACGTTGAAATCTGGACCATGTACTGAAGATCCACACTAGCCTCAGCCTTCTTTACAATTTTAACCATCACTTGTCCTCAGGTTTGAGCACTGCTGTGGCATGCAGATCGTCCCACCTACAACACGGATTCTCCTGTTCACAGTGTCTCTTTTCCTGGTTGCAGATTCATACTATCCCAATTAGTTCTGCAGTTTATAAAAAACTTCTTGGCTGCATCGCAAGTGTTTTGTGTCCTCAGGGGTCATTTCATGGTCCCTCCATCTTCCTCTACAGACCTCTAAGCCTTTGAGAGTTCTGCAAGAACTTGACCCCCTTAGTCTACTGTACAGGTATTTCCAAAATCCAAATCCCAGAAGAAATGAAGAAAAATTGATTCAGCTACAAGGTAACCATCCAGGTCTTTAACTGTGTCCTAACTTAGTGGAGACCATTAGTGACGTCACTGTCCATACCCTGAGAGGATCAGATCTGCTGACCTTCAAGCTACACAAACACACCCATCTAATTCATCCCATTGAGGAACATCACCTCTGTGTAATTCTGTGCAACAATTAAGACAGGAATTGAGGATGTATACTGGAAATCTAAATAAAAACCAATTAAAAACATCCTCCTACAATTCTAGATAATTGATAACCCCAGCCAGGGTAGTTTCATTGTAACAATACAACAGTAACAGCAGTTACTGTTGCAGTAACATATTGAGTATCTCTCAATTTCTTGTCAACCTACCTTCATCCAAAAGGATTCCAATGGAATTTTCCATGCAGAACTATATCCTTAATGCTTAACCCTTATATCACTTACTTGGAAAGCATCAAGTTTGCTACAGAGTTATTGTACTTAAACCAAAAACATTTTCTATGTGTTCTGCTTTCTGACTCCAAGTAACAATGAAAACAGACTATTTTTGGCTCATTCACACCCTGTGTTTCCTTTCTGCTCATTACAGAGCAGAGGTCACTTCTCTGTCATCAGGCCATGTCACTTTCAGTCTTCTGCTGGGTGCATTCTCAAAGAAAACATTCACAAAAGCCCATGTACTTACCCCATGCTGCCTACTAGGATACAGAATACACATAAACAATTAGAGGGTCACCTTCTCTGACCATTTTCAAGCCACACCAACCCATACCACTCCTAGAACAAAACGCCAAGAAATAAAACATCCTTCTCTTACCAGGCAAGGTTGCCAGTGTACTAATATTACTGCTCAGCATCTTACGCATCCTACCTCTCAACCATATCCATCGTTGGGCTCTCAGCTTTTAAGATGCTTGAAAGCTTTTTCAAAAGGGAACATTTTTAAAAGCTATATGTTCCTAGCACACTTTCCAGACAATGAAAAACATTAAAGGTGAATTAAAGGCAAAGTGATGGTGTCTGTGATGTCAAAAGAAAATTAGAATAAATATGCAACTGTAGCAAACATGAAAGGTTTTTTTGTTGGTTTTGGTTTTCTCTTGAGAGGTGGCATTGTGGGTTTTTGGGGGGATAGGTCTTTCAGTTTGTTATTTTATCAAAATTTGTTTATTTTCAGTTTGTTTTTTTATTTAAAAAAAATAAAATATCACTCTTGGGTATGGACTGCTAAAGCAACTTTGCAAATACATCCAAAATGTTATAGAATGAGGACTGGCCATTTACCAACACAAAAGACTGAAGTCACAGCATACCCATTACTCCATTGTGTTACCTATTTACCACTTCACAAAATCCACGTCACAAAATCAATGTCACTATGAAAACCTTTGCAAATCACTGCTACTGTTTCAGTCCTTCCTATATTTTGCCTTTTCTGACCCCAAATTCAGATAGTTCCTTATATTTGTGAAGGAAACAGAATAGGCAGAGTACATCTATTTCTTGTTAACTAGAAAAAAAAAAAATTATGAAATTTAAATCTTTCACATACTTCAGATTTCCTCTATAAATGCCCCATACAGCTATCATATCTGTCTTTACAGATTAAAAACCATTTAACTCCTAGGAAAAGCCAACTAATATGTACAGACTAGAAAGTTAATTCATTAACACAAAGGATTTTGTGCTCATTCATCTCAATTTTCTATTGCAGAGGAACTGTTCATAAAGATGATTGTTTCTTTCCAACAGCAAGTCTTGTGTTTACCCTAACAACTGTCATTCTCTTCATCTTTATGATTCGCAGCTTTGAAAATTGACCTCGAAAGCAACCGGAATTCAAGCATATACAGATTATACTCTCAAAAATAAAAGAACTGGCTTCCCATCACTTAACTTTGGTTTTGTGAGTGCTCTCCTAACAGCATATGAACAGGAAAAAGAAAACAAGATATCAAGCACCTATAAAATATCAGAAATCATCCCAACTCATTTTCCCACACCAAAGGCATTTACTTGTTCACCAAGGAAACTCTTGGCTTCTCAAAATGATGACTGCGCATAATTGATACCATTACAATTGTCTTAAACTTTGAGGGAGGTATGCTCACCATTGCATTTTTGGAAGACAAATATCTGCCTCCCAGTTATGTGTTATTCTAATGTGGAATGAAATTTGTGGCATTCTTTATCACTGATGAATAAGAGCAGTAACGGAAACAGCTTTAGAAAATATATACAGAAATTAACACCAGGATGATTGCAAATTGAACAGTTTTTTACATGTCTGAGACAAACAATGAAATACAGCAGGCTACCATTATTTATACAGACTATTTCAGCACAGCAAAAATATCCTTCTGGCAAAGCCTCAAGCTTCAAGAAAAAAATTAATCCAAATCTCAGCAGCCAGTATTTCATGGTATGAAAAGCTACAAGTAAATTATTTTGTGCTGCCATGGAAGGTTTTGCCAGGAAAACACTGCATATCATGAAATACACAGAAGAGGTCATGACCCTTCAAAACAATTTACCGCCTTCATCCCTTGTATTGTGCAACTAGCTTTTGGTCTTGCTTTCCACACTGAAAATTATACTTCAGGGCCCAGATCCTGCTACCAACAGGACATACATAATGCCCTGTACGTCTCAAGAGTACAGTTCAATGGGTACTGCAGAAGAGTATGAGACCTATAGCCTGGAGTTACTTGCTAGTCTACAAATATAGTTGCCCAGAAAGCGTTACGAAGATTATGTATCAGGAGAAACAAACCATGCCACTCATTAAATTGCACTGCAGTGTAATTGTACAAGAGATACTAAAACTCTCCAAAGCAGGGTTAATAACAGATTTTATGGAAGTGGTTAATTAAAAGAGGTCAGCTGTATCCTGGTACATTTAAATTAGTTTTAAGGAATGTATCATCGTGTGTTACTGGGAAACTCGCAGACTGAAATAGCCATTTTTGAAAAAAGTCATCTTGCTGCGTATTGTTTTGCTGTGCTCACTAACATCAGTGGATCCTCTGTTTCCTGCATCCAGCAAGAGCCTTTTTTCAAAATCTGACAACGTTAACAAAGTCATAAACATCATACTGGTGGAACCATATACTTAAAGAGCAAATTACACACCCAGAAAAAGCACTGAATCCCTTTAAAATCATTTCTGGAGTTGTCTCACTGAGCCTGGCTGGGATGGAGTTCACTTTCTTCATGCTGCCCATATGCTGCTCTGTTTTGGGTTTGTGGCTAACAGTGCTGTCACTGAACACACAATAACAGCCTTCTCCGTTTTTCATGCCGCTCCTTCAGCAAGAGACTGGGAGGGGACCCAGCACAGACAGCAGACCTGGACTGAGCAAAGGGCTATTCCCTGGCTGGGCATAGATCTGCTGGTGGAATGTCCCACATCACTTCTTAGATTTTTTTTTTCTTCTGTCATTCTTTTACTAAACTCTCTTTTTAACTCCCAGTTTTCCTTGTCTCTGCTTTTCCTATTCTCTTCCCTTATCCTGCTGCAAAGAGAACGAGCTGCTGTGTGGGTGCTTAGCTGCTGGTGAGGGTGAACCCACTAAAGCTCTGCTGCATTTTTGTGCTAAGAAACAGTACACATCAGTGAAACAGATTTCTGTGAAAAAAAGCAGCAAATACTTCACAGAAGAACTTGATTATTAATTGAGAACACATTATGTGATCACTGAAGAAAAGGCAGAACTTCATCCATTCGGAACCCAGGAGAAAAGCTCAGCTCAGTGGGCTGCAACTTGTCTCTTGAATTTACTTAGGATGGAGGGTTACCCCAGAAGTCTCTGCCCAGTGACACAGACAGTGTAAAGGAATTCAAACCATCTGCATCTGCAGGCAGAGCCTAAACAACACATGTTCTAATATTGTATGTTCTACAGATACATTTTGCATTTCAGTTATATTCAGTGGAAGCATTTGAATCGGTAACTATTAGGTTTTCAAAGAGATTTAGAGTGGAACAATGCAACATGCTCCAGCGAGATGAAGTTTTAAACCCTTATAAACTATACACATATAAAGTCCTACTGATCTCAATATAATGAGCATCAAAAAGAAGTTATATCAGCAGCATACACTTAAATCATTCCCTAAGAATTGGGAATACTTCATAAATTTAGCAGAGTTGCAGCCAAAGGCAAAAACTTTTTAATACTGTAAGTCTGCTGTGAAGCAGAAATGATGTATCCACACTGAATAACCCCTTTTTCCATGATTCTTTCTTATTCTCTTCCCTTACTACATTTAGGAAATAGAAGTGATTTCATGTAAAACAGCAAAGATGGAAAATTGACTGCAGCTCTTAAAAAAAGCCTGGGAGGCTAATGAACCATCAAGGTAAAAGCTGAATAACCTGAGATCCTGGAAAGAAATTGGAGGTGTATTTTAGATATGCATGAAGACAATCAAAAAAAACATTTAACAAAGATTGCTATGTGCAAGTAGGGCACTTTATTTAATCTTATCCACCTACGCAATTTAAATAAAACGAACCTTTAATCTGACTTTCAAAAGCACTAAACATTTTTGGAGCTGCCTTGTAGTCAGCCAAATAAAGTTCCTGCAGGTTATTTCAAGCTAATTTTTAAAAGCTAACTATTTCAGTTATTAGAAAGCTTGGCTTAGTTATTTCCTCAAGGGGAGGGGGGAAAGAGAGAAAAAAATGCAACTTCTTATCATCTAGTTGAGCCAAGAAAAATGAAGGGGTTGATTACCGATATTGAAGTGGCTGGTTAAAAGAAGCAACTTAGAGGGAGTCCTGATGTTATCTCAAGACCTGAAGCTTCCCTACTCACACATACATGTCACATGAAGGTCTAGCTACTGTCATCAAGGTCCATAATGATGATCTTAATTCTCGAAAAGAGCAAATCAGAGACAGTGTTTGTAGAAAACTGCAGATCCTCATTCTACAAACACATTATAAATGAACCAAGACTACACCTGCACATAAAAATACACCACACATGTACTTGGAAGATCAGTGTCTGCCTGACCCAAAAGTAATAAAGAACAGAGCTATCTAAAAAGCTGCTTTGGATCTCCTGTAAGTGACTGAACCTCCAAAAATTAAAAGAAACGGACTAAAATAGGGTCTTGCTAGGAGAAAGCAAAGTAGTAAAATGAAAACAGAACAAAAACCCCACACAACACCAAAACAAAATGACACAAACCAAACCAACAAAACCAAGATGAGGCAAAAAGTCTAATCATTATCCAAGGACTGCCATGATTCCTCTACCTTGGTATGGAGTAATCACAAGGATTCTTTGGAAACCATTTTCAAGAAAGTTCTAGAAGTTTAATGATTATGCTTCAATTACTTTGTCGTACATACCACCAGGCTAGCACATTTGCTCACATAAATGGGAGTATTTCTAGAGCACAATATCATAGAATCATAGAACCCTTTAAGTTGGAAAACACCTTTAAAAATAGGCACCTATAATTAAAAATTTTCTATTCCTCCAAAGTGTCCTCAAGAGGTGCACATCTTTTTGTTAAATACATGAACCACACATTTTGTATCTTGAAATCAAGCCAGCGATTTCTTCATAATATGAGTCAGAAGAATTCAAGTGCAACCAAAGTAGAATATCTGTAAGAAAATTTAAGGCTTTTACAGACAAGCCAAAGACAACACAAATGTTCATCTGCTGACAAAAACCTTAACATTAGAGCAGTTAAGAATAATATTTTCCAAGACAAATGAGATAGTCTGACTAGATTGTTTGTAGCCTACATACCTTTAAACTATTTCTTAAAGTTTCTAGCTGGTAGTACAGTATAACAAAACATACAAACAAAAAAAAAAAAAAAAACACCACTGACTTCAGATACCAATTATTTACTACACTGCCTAAAACCTAGGGTGCCTGTTCCTTATTTTGGTGGGAGTTGAGTAAAAGATACTTCTAGATCAAGGTAACATCTCTGATTAAACATACAGGCTGCTGAAAAAAAACCTAGTCAAGCTCTTAAACAGAACCTTCTGCTATTCTGAAATAGATTCAGCAACTTTCAAAGCTGCTTTCAAAGTTAAACACAAGTTCAGAAAAACTGCTTAGCATTTATATAGATACGTATCATTTTGACCACCTTGAAGAAAAATTCTGGTACCTGCAGAGCACAAATTCTAGGTGTACCCTCCTAATCTGCATCTGTTTGTCATTTAGCCTATAGAAATGAGCAATTTCACTTTCAACTCAGACATGAGTCATTTGATTCTGTAACTAAAAAAAGTAGGATGTAATGTACCATGCAACACAGCAGAGTCAAGAAAATGAGTGTATGTGCTTTCATTTGCTTCAGTATCACTACTGAAGCAAATGGAAGTGCACTATCATTGCAGAACAGAGCTTGTATATGGTGCTACGCTGGGCTTCACAACTGCCACTACCCGTGACTCAGTCAGAAACACCACTGTAAGCTGCTGAAGGACTTACAGTTAAATCATCATTTTTAAGAGTGAAATTTTATTCTGGCACACCACTCATACACCTTTATCAGTGAGGAACAGCAGCATCATTCAGTGTCCTGACAGATTGAACCATATTGTATATTCTTTTAGAAATCTCCAGAGAGATTCTTAAGTCTTGTTTTTCATTTGTAAGTCTGAAGCTAGAGTTTGAATGAATATGAGCCAGAGAATGTGTCTGTAGAGAAGATTATTAATACTGAGTTTAGAGTTTATAATAGCAACAAATGACTGGAAGAGAACAGAGATACTCCACTATTAGTGTCAGAAAGGTCACAACTGTCTTTTAATTGCTGCAGTAAATTCAAATTTAGCAAGTTTAGAAAACAGAGTTTGATTGCAGTTAGCAATGCTCTGATTAGCTACAAACATTTCAGCTATTAGCATGCCACCATATTTTATTTACAAATCATCAGCATTCAGATAAGGCCAACTATCAACCAGGTAACCATACAGCAACAACCAAAGGCAATTCAACCATGGCTGAGATAAACCAGTGTCCCAGGCAGCCTGCTTGATAATCTTTTTCAGAAGCAGTACAGATTTAGCAGCGTCTTCTGTTCCTCTAGGAAATAGGCAGCCAAGACAGGGTAGGTAGACGGGTGCACAGGTCACCTACCCAGTCTCCAGCATAAAGGAGACACACATGGTTGTGAATATACTGTGCCAATGAGGTATTCTTATAATTCATTTATGCCAAATAATGAAGGCAGAGAAGTACAGAAGCATGCAAGTTAAGACATAAACTGGAAGATATCTAGGCACCTTGGCACATACCTCCACCTGGAGTAATTATCTGTAATAATAAGTAGGACATAATCCATAAGGAATTAATGTAGCATTAAAGCATTAATATGTCTTTTATACCCTACCTCCAAGCTAGTATGCAACAAGATACTAAGGTACCTCAGCATGCTTTAGTCTTCCATCCTTACCTGCACCTGCACCTTCTGAATGTGCAACAGGACAGTGAATGGACACCATTGAGCTGGATGCTGAGGATGTCTTTGCCTGAATGATCCAGTCAAACTGCTCCATTCTAACTAAGACGTTCGGTTTGTACCAAACCTTATTTTCAGTTTATCTGTTGTGTTCTTAACTCCCTGCGTTACACCTCAACATTTAAATATTTTAGACGGAATACCTGAGACTGAATATGCAGGAAAGCCGTAGTACATTTTTTATCAGATTCATTCATAAGATACAGTGCTTAACTACTATTTTTGTATTTTTCTCTGAAATATTATAATTTTTCTGATCAAGAAAAAAAGTTGGGTTCATTTTCAGCAAACAGATAAAATGCGCATTTTGTGCACAGACTCTCTTTTAGCTTAGGCTTACTATGTTGTGTTGGAGACTTGCAGAAAAAAGTACTTCTAAGTTAAAGAACAGACAGCTGAACAGGGAATCCAGAGTGCTCCTACAATCCTCGCATCACATACTAAATGGGAAACATGTCTCCAAACCAAAAGGGTTGCAGATGGGATATCAGAAAACCAAATTCAAATTTGAGATGCTGAACTAGAAATGTAGCCCAAACACTGGATAGGGAATTGCAAAATCAAGCAAGACACAAAGACTAGCAGACAATTTCTGATCCGAAGACAAATACATAAAAATAACAAATTGGGACTGAAATGGAAGAAAGAGCCTAAGAATTAATGCACAGTATCTATGAAAGCAATATTAACATTCTTTGAAAGATTTTTTTTTATATCAATCTCAAAGACAATAAAAGTCACAATTGTGAATTACTATATGAATTCAACCTCTCAATGTTTTTCTTACAAAATTTTACTTACATAAAATATATTGAGACAGAGCATATTGAATAACTGAGCAACTGACAAAAACCCATATAGGTTTATGTTTTATGGAGACAGTGACATATCACAGCTTGGTAACCAACAATTGTAGTGACACTGCAGATTATAACTACACTATAACATAATAGATTTGAGCACACAAATGTAAATTCCCAGATAGAATCGACATTCCTCTAAGCATTATAAGAAACAGCACAGGAAAGTATTAAGTGCAGCAAACAAGTTAGACCAGGGTCTAAGTTGTTCGCGTAGAAGTAACAGGTCATTCATTACTTTTAAGTTATCATAGCTTATCTAAAAGAGCTTGAAAAAATTGAGAAAAATCCTTTCCAGATAAAAAGAAAAACAGAAAAGAAATGCTTTCCTCCTCCCTCTCCCCCCCCCCCAATATACAGATGTTGGTTCAAACTTGATTTTCTAGAGCTTCAGAGGACTTTTCAGAAGTAGTACTTTGTCTCTTCCCAAATGCCAAATAGGTATTTCCCATAAAAGCAGTAGTTTTTATTGATCTACCTTTTATTGGAACTGCTGTTCACTTTGGAACGCACATTCAAGTATAAACACACAGGATGAAGAAGCCTGGTCTTTGAAGAAAGTGACTCAAAGTTCTGCATGCAACAGAACTGAATCAAGCACTTAGGAAAAAAAAATAAAAAATCCTATAATATATTTTAAAGAAACTGTATGTAATTCTCATCTGAATAGCCCTTTCATGATTTTTCAAAACCTGTGGGGTTAATAACTCAACTCTTAAGCCTTTAATACAAAAGATATTTTAAGTGTCTTTAAGAAGTGGTTGCATGCTGTCCTGAAAGCCTGAATCCAACTGAAAAGTCTTAAGACCCCTGCTGACTTTATGCTTCTGGATCAACTTTAAGCTTCTGCATCAAGGACATGACATATTCATGTAGGTTTCTCTTTGTAAGTAGCATCAGTCACTCAAAATCACCTAAGTTAGAAAGTATCACAAGTATCTTCGCCCCCGATCTGCAGATGTGCAAAGAAATAAACTTACACAAATGCAGTCTGCATTTGGGAACAAAATGGAGCATTCTCAAAAATGTTATCATTATATATGATGGCAATGTTATATGCCATTTAAGACTGCCATTATTAGTCAACCCGACTGCTCTGAGTAATCCCATCTGACCTATTTATGAGTAAAAAGAAACATAAGAAAACACAAAGAATTTTCAAATAGCCCCTCTGCTTTTCTGCTCACTTCCTGATGCTCCCTTTTCCACTAATGTGTTTGACTAAAAGCATTTACTTTCATGACAGGAACTCATGGATTTGAAGAAAAAAAAAAAAAATATATAAATATATATATATACACACACACAACATCAGCACTGCAGTTCCACTTACGAATCCCAGTTACAGAGCAGACCCTAATTTTCTGTAGAGCTCCCTACTTGAATAGGAAATGGAAGAGCTATTGAACAGCCTATGAAAAATTAAAAGAGGGGAAAAGGTCCTGAGCCAACCACATCAATAAACAACACTGATCTGCAGGTCTGACCTATCTCACTTAACTGTAGCTTTGTTAACTTCTAGCAGTTACTGAGAAAATTTAATGTATTCCATAGTCCTGGATTAGGTCACACACATATATAGCCTTCTATAGTCACACACACAATGACTGACAACATTTTTTGTCACTATATTTATGCTTTGGAGTCCCACAGTAAACTACAATTGCTATTTACTTTCATTCCACCTCCTTAAAGCACCCACTGGTGAGCAGACTGATGAGCTATTTCATTCCCTGAGCAATGATCTTTCCTGCAGTCAGAATCACTGGGAGCTGCCATCACCAAGTGAAAAAACTATCTTTTAAGTACTTCCCTATATTTCAGTTCTGGACTAAGCCTTAATAACCATATAGACAGACTTCTTCCAACGTCCAGATGACTCATTGTGCTCTCCACACTGAGATCTAGGCATGTTCTGCAACCACAAAAATATAGTCTACCCAGACCAAAATGTTTATGTATTAAAAGGAACTTTTCCCATACACAATGGGGACAATTGATGCCCTGTGGGTTTTTTCATTGCATCCAGAACCCTACCCATAAATGCAGATCTCTTCTGAACATTATCTCATTTAACATAGTGTTTCCGACCACTGCAGTTTGAGGAAAACCCTCAAGTAAATAGGTAATAAATGGTTTTCTCAAACCCAGGACAACTACTTACAGAGGGGTGTTAATGCTATATATTTAAGCCTTATTTAAAGCACTCAAATATAAACATGACAAATTATTCCACTGGATGGCAACAGAATGCTAACTTGCTCGCATTAAAGTTCATTCAGGACATGTAAGCATACGAGAAAATTAAAAGTAATTCCAAGAGCAAGCTGCAATCCTGCCAATAACAAACTAAAAAAATCTCATGAATTACTTCTATGCTTCAGACAAGAAGAAACGTGAGCAAAATAAGTGCTATTTAAAACTCAGCATGAGCACAAATTAAAAGATGATGCCCAGGTGGATAAAAAGAAACCCTACAGAATTGATACTACTTGTAAGTACCTTTTAAAAGCAAGAAGTCTAACGGCCAAAGTACCTGGTGTCTGAAACCTGTCCTTATCTCCACTTAGGCAAAATAGTGATAAAAACCTAGATCATTCTCTCCAAAGATCCAATACTTATTTAACATATGGTAGCTGCAGCTACATGTACATCATGGTCCAGATCTTCAGGAAGCTATGCATTGTGGAAGAATTAAATCGGAATCATTTGATGCACTAAACATAAGCATAGTAGTACTTGCAGAAAATTGAGATGGCAAATTAAGTAGAACCACATACAAAACAAAGCCTTAGCTCACTATATATATACTTATTCAGTGTCAGGCTGCTAGGCTTAGTCTTAACAATACACCTATGACATGGCAAGGGGAAAAGAACATTGTAAGTAGATAATGAATGGGAGGACACATTAGACTATTTATCCCTCCCATGAGATTACCATTCCCAGCCATTTCAAACTGACAATGTAAATGGCTAGGGTGTTGCACTGCTATGCCATTTAGTCCAATTGAACTCTTGATGTTCAGCATACAAAATTCACAGGGCAACCTCCTCTCTACTTTTGCTTATTGCTTTCTTGTATTATATAAAATATTGAGTCAAAGCTCCTCTACTGATGAACTCAGTGCTGTGCTACTACTCAACTGAAGTTAACTCAATATGCAATTCATAAAATGTAGCATCCATTTTGTTATGAACAGGTAATTCCAGAGGCATGACAGATGTTTCAAGACATCATTAGTTGATCATGAAGTCCCAGCTGGCTGCTAAATGGAAATAAGCCTGCTTCTTTTGCTACAAAGACACTCACAGGTACACTGTTTGCTTAAAAGAAGCACACAATAATAATTAACATATTGGAATCTTTCGCAGAGTGTTCATGTGGGGAAATAATTATGTGAAACCAAATGGTCAGTGGCTACTCAGTTCGGAAAAGGTATCTCCATCACAAGGGTCACTGCAGTGGCATCTTCAGATGATCAGGTGAGACAGCCCGAGTTATTTTTTTGTTGAATTTTTATAATCCAGCTGGGCTGTGATCCAACAGGAATATTACAGCATTTGAAAAACCTATTGCTATTAGTTATCTTAAACTAAGTAGAAAACAGCTCCCAGTCACATAACTGACCTTCAGAACCCTTTCTGCATCTGTGTGGTGGTGCATCTGTCCCTCTCTGTCCCAGACCCCTTTGCTCCACAAGAATTCCTGTTAGGCATGCTGCAATCACCTGTCTCCAGTCAGCCACTGCTTTCTCTGTATGGGGAACAGCTGGGGGATTCCTGGACGATGCACGGAAATGATGACAACTACATGTGTGCAGACAGACACAGCTCTAACACCCAGCTGCACCACAATTGTAACTATACAGCAAACATGAACTTCATAGAATCATAGAATCATAGAATAGTTAGGGTTGGAAAAGACCTTAAGATCATCTAGTTCCAACCCCCCTGCCATGGGCAGGGACACCTCACACTAAACCATGCCATCCAAGGCTATGTCCAACCCCACCTTGAACGCCGCCAGAGATGAAGCATTCACAACTTCCCTGGGCAACCCATTCCAGTGCCTCACCACCCTCACAGTAAAGAATTTCTTCCTCAGATCCAATCTAAACCTCCCCTGTTAAAGTTTGAACCCGTTACCCCTTGTCCTCTCCCTGCAGTCCCTCATGAAGAGTCCCTCCCCAGCATCCCTATAGGCCCCCTTCAGGTATTGGAAGGCTGCTATGAGGTCTCCACACAGCCTTCTCTTCTGCAGTCTGAAGAGCCCCGATTTTCTCAGCCTATCTTCATACGGGAGGTGCTCCAGGCCCCTGATCGTCCTCGTCCTCATTCATAATTATACCTCAAATCCTGAAGATCTTACCACACCCTTTACTAGATAAAAAAACAATAATTACAAATCACAATTTGAAGACAATTACCAGAGTGATATTTTTTTTTTTTTTTTTTTTTTTTTTTTTTTTTAATTTTCTTTTTTTTCCTTTTGGAATGCCCCAAGTGGTCAGGAAGCCTTGGCTCTCAGACACTCTTTACATTACTTTTCCTACATGAACTAGCATTAGTCATTTACCACTTTAATATCACTCTACTTACAACATTGGTAGTTTTACTTTCAACTGACTTTTGTACAGAATGTCAGGACAAAGGGAATAAGCAGTAGCCCCTGCGACTCAGAATGGCTGAAAAACCAAGTTTGTTGGTTTTGCTGCTTGTTTTTGTTTTTGGGGGTGGGATGGGGTGTGGGTTTGTTTTGTTTTTGTTTTTTTCTTTTAAGTGTGCATCACTTACACTTTTTGACATCGCCTTAAAAAACTCTGGCACCTCTAAAAATATCTATCATGGAACAGGAAATCTGAATCTATCTAAGCTAAGTCCAGAAGAATATCAGATGAAAACACTGCAAACATAAGGCTGAGCTGACCACTTTTCATCCAGCTGCCTTGCGACTTATTAGCTGTATTTGTCCCTGTCTGAATAACAGCAAGATATATTCTGCAGACGAATGTTAGTTAGCATTTTCCTCTCTCAGAGTTTTTAGCCTCCTATTCTACAGAAAAAGAAAAAAAAATTAAATGAAACAAAACCTGCTTGTCTTCAGGCAGTCACAATCACCTCTATAATTCTATAAATATCATCTGCACAATAACTCACGGCATATACAAAAGCAATGACAAGGTCACTTACTATGAACAATTCATGATCAGTTACCCTGGCAACAGAAATATGTGGCAACAAGGGAAAAAGGCACAGTAAAAATTATAGGATGTTTCCATTATGTAAGGGACTCCTGTGATTCCTCCAGAAGGGTTTACCTAAAAAAGTATCAGACTCCAGAGGTTTCTCACATTCTTTATTTTTGCACAAGTAGGAACTTCACTTGTTTCAGTGTAGTTACTGTAAACTTATACAGTCATAAGCAAAAAGAAAACCAAACATGGCTGGTAAGGACTTATATTTAAAGCAACGTTGTCTCAAAATTTGATCCATCTATATGGGTGAGTGCTGTCTTAGGAGCTGAAATTTCCAGTTCACATTCACTGTTAGGTGCAAGTCCTACCTAGTTCACTAAGATGTGCATGTCACAGTGGCTATCCAAGTTTTCAACAGGACTTGTGCAATTAATGTATTGCATTAATGTATATAATAACATACAATTAATGTATTAATGTATCAGGACCTTAGAAATTGACTTTCAAACTGGAGGTTCAGTAGAAGCAAAGGTTCTCTGGAAACTCATGGTGCTGGAATGCCTCTTCCACTCTGAATCAATCCCTAAAGTCGAAGTGAGCTCCCACAGCAGAGGTTTTAGAACAAGAGCAGCTAGTCAGTATTTCACCAATCCAAACTCAGACTGGACAAGTACTTAACCAGTAATAACTATGCTGCTTCTGAATGTAATCAAAACAGATCCCACAGTATGCATCTTGCTATATCAGAATGAGAACATGGGCATTAGAATGCTCCGTCTATGTCCAGAACAATAAATTACAAGAAAACCACAGCCCACTCACATCTTCCACTCCAAAAAGCAATGTCTTTGAGGTACCCCGAAAATGAGAAACAGCAATAAAGTAATAGAGACCACAGTAAGAATCTGTAGATTAGATCTGTCAAAAACCCTCTTCTGTATTAAAGATAAGCGTGCATCCATCACCAGCATAGGTAAAGCACTGTGGTCCTTGCAAATCAAGAATGAATTATTTTCAACATCTATCCATCAGTATTTTCCTGTGGTGCCCCTCTCCATCTGCCTCCAAGACAACTATCATGTCCAACGCATACTGCTAAAGTATTAACAGGTATCACTAAGTGGCAGACCTACAGATGCCACAGACTGTACAGCTTCCAAAGCTGGTACCACACATTCTGCCTTGGCAAAGCGTAACTTGAAACTCACAGTGAAGAAATAATTCATTTAATTATAGAGCAAGCAGAAAAAGAAAAATGCTTTGTGGCACAACCCAGTCTGAAATAATGTGAAATAAGAGAACTTAATTTCTCAAAGCACACAATATTGCCATAAAGAGGCATGAGGACAATTTGATCTTGGTAAGAAAGAAAGAAAGGGACTCTTAAGATACTCTGAGTTCCGCAGCTTTTTTGAGAAGTATGGACACTACACAGAATGAGTAACAGTTAAAGGGAGTTTATAGCACATTAATACTGCAGCAAATAAAACTTTATAGGAAGAAATACACTGTGAGTTTACTATGCAATAAGTACTACTTACATTGAGGAAAGTATCATCTTAGTTCCAATGTGGCAGAAAAAATATTTCTCCGTTTACAAAGAACAAACACTATGCTTGCTGAAGACTAGAGACTTCGTAATCTTCCTAAAGAGAGAAACTATCTTGAAATTAGCATTTTTGGTTAACATCAATGTCCCAGTATCTTTAATAAGAATTTCCTACTTTTCTATTAATGTAGGCTGTTTCCAGTCTTTTATTCTTCTTTATGTATTTCAAGATGAAGTCTGCAAATCAAGCCAGTATTAATCCTTTCCATAAAACACTGCAAAACTCAGAGATCACAGAAAGTTATTTATTACCTTACTTATGTAGTCCAATATTGAAATGTGACTTTGGAAACAAATGGCACAAAGAAGAATTTTGCCTCTGTTGCTTTTCAGTGGCATTTCAGTAATTTTAAAGATGCCATTAATGTGTTTCTAATTGCTGTCTTTCAAATTTGATCCAAAATCTATAATGTAATAGGAGAGCTCTCTATACAGGGTGAATTTACCGAAAGATGTCCAAAGAAATGGAAAAACTGACAGAGCAAAAACGAAAAGAGAGAAAATGGCTACATACATACAGGTTAAGCTATTTTAGTCCAGTGTAAGATCAAGACAACATAAAATAACCATAGCAAGGGGTAACCGTAACTTTCACTATTCTGAAATGAAAGTGAAATGCAATCAAAGATATCACTATGGACAGAAAAAGCCTAACAAATCACACCTTGCAAAAAGAAAACTGCATCAAAATAAACTGGCTTCAGGGTTTTTTTGCTGCTTAACTTGGAATGATTAGACATATGTTCAGAAGAGGAAAAACACAAAAATCGTTATTTAAAATCCAAAACAACTGAATTACTATCATATGGCATTAAATCATAGAATCACACCACTAAAGCTGCCCCAGTTATGCTAAACGGATATAAATTTATAATATAAATAATTATAACAGCATGCATAATTCTATAATGCAAAAAAGTAAAATTATTTGGGATGAAACTTTTGAATGAGTACATATTCTCCATATTTGCTTTTTTAAAATATATAGGAATTTATACTGAAGATCCACACCAGAAATAAAAAGCATCTATTCTGACAATTTCCTACATAATACTCAATTTGAAAATAGATGCTATGTTATAAAAATGCCTCTACAACTTCCAGCCACACAGGTTTTACTGCTTAAAGACAGGATAAACAAAAAGAACTGAAGAAGATAAGTAAAGACAGTGGCAATAACTAAATTCCTAAACATACTTCACCACCTCAGCTACTCTTAATTCTTAATTCTCAATTCTCATGTTATTCTCAATATTGTTCTGAAGTTTCTACCTAAGAATATATACAACCACAACCTTGTCCAAGGGAAGATTAAACTTTTCAACAAAAAATGCCCCCCTTGTTCAGCAGAATATTCTCGACTGTCATAATTAACAAGAGCAATAAGATTATTTATTTTATGCTCCTCAAAGTGTGAAACAGCCCAAGTCTTTGTAAAAATAACTGTAATGTTGATCCTTTGTATTTCAGACAGAAGAGACATAGATATGAAACAACAATTGCCTAAAAAATCTACTGTAATCTCCTAAAACCTCTGCTTTTAGAAGAATGAAGAAGAAACTTTTTGTTCAGTTGGTTGTTTTATGTTTTGTTTTAAAGTATTAATTTTTAAGTCTATTCCATTATAAGGAAAGAACTGAATCTTAATTCTCAAACTGCTGAGCTAGAAAGACCAGAATTATTAGTGCTTCACATTTTAATTTGCAAGGTTTGCTAACTCTGCCACTCCTGTCAGAGATGCCACACTCACACTTCATAAAGGGAACTCCTAAAAATAGGCTTATTCTTCCATTACCAGGAGACAAAGGGAGAAAAGCCCTCACACTGGCTGCTAACCATTTTGTTTGTTCCTATCTTGTTCTCCTAAAATGCTCCACTGACAGTATACAAAGCTGCAAGGACTTGATGTTCAGGCCATGTCTGCCCTTTTGAGCATCTATATCAGTCACAAAGAGCAAGCCCATGAAATGTGAAAATTCCCTTCCACCTGTTTCACCAACATAAAGATCACAATTTAAATAATCACAAAATTATGTTCAGTCAGATGATTTTATCAAAATGGAGATTTGGTCTTCAACTGTGGAAGGAGATGGAAGTTTCATCAAACGCTACTTAAGGATTTATATATATTTACTTTTTTTATAATCTAGTGTTTCATCAAATATCTATAAATCCAAATTAACTCCTGGTCTCTTCTAACTATTTAATACCAGACAGAAGTCAATTAGATACTACAAGTTGCATTTTCTCTATCAGAAAAAGAAAAACAAAAAGAAAAGAATACAAGTTTTCAATTATTTACAACCCTTGAAAAGAGAAGTGTAAGCTAATATATATTTTATTACCTATCTTTTTGTTTCTTCTTTTATACAATGTTTCTGAAATAATCCAACATCAAATTGAACCCAAAGTACTACAGTCAACAAACTAACCCACTATTTTCTCTCTGTTATCTCAATCCATTAAGAATGTTGGTCCTAGATCCATATTTATTAGTGAGTTCTACATACAGGTGAGGTTCAGTTTTGTTTTTCTCTTACGTATTAATGCAAATAGTCCTAATGACCCATTACAGATACTGCCTTCAGAATTTTGAAGCGTGCAAGGAACATCTAAATTTTTCCTCTCTTGTCTTCAAAATATTGGGGAAATATTTACCATAGACATTTCTCCTTCTCATGCTAAAAGCCATCCTGGTCAAAAGGTTCTAGTGCAAGGTATTTGCAGCATTACAGCAGACTTCATAATGGTAAAAAGCCACACCGAAAACATGCCACAAAACACACAGTCATCTGTCACTATAAATTATCCAATTGTAACTACAGGGGGTATTTTTAAGCAGGCAGAATGTAATTGCCTATTTGGAATTCTGCCAAGACACTGGAGCTAATTATTTTTTAAGGATGAATTTAGTGCTTGCATGAAAGCTGATGGATCAATAGCAGACGATTATGAAGTCAGTTTATTCACAGACTAGGTATGGTGCTAGCTGTGGTGATGCACAGTTCCCTGCTGCGCCCTTACAATATACCATTTTCCTAAAATTGGAGGGGGATATGCATTAGAGAGAGACTGTTCAACAGCCTCTGCTTTTAACAGAAACTGCCAGCAGCGAGCATCAGCATGTGTACCTTTCTGCCCAGACTCAAAATAGTGACCAAACTACCATCTTTCAGTCAGAAACTACTGTCTTGTCTTGCCAGAATTCAAAGTAATAACTTACATTTTTAACATGTATATCACATTGAAGGTAAAATATTGAATTTAAACATGTCTAAAGTATTAATTTAGTACTAAAGGAGAGTGCTAACAACATTATGTCAAATTAACTGAACTAGCCTGTATTGCATTACTGATCAAGATGTAAAAACAGATTCCAAGATTTCTCTGCTGGCTGTTAAATGTTTTAGAAGACCAAGTATCAGAAGAAAAACCTAATTTGACTCTCAGCTGTATAACATTACAGCCTAAAATTATACATCCTTCATTGGATACGTCTATATCTTCTTTAATGATCTACTGACTGTTCCACAAGAGTCACATTAATACTATGAAGGGAAGGAAAATTTAAGTCTCCCTGTTAGCTGTTAGGAAAAAAAAAACCAAACAAAAAAAAAAGGCAGGTCCAGATTCTGGCTTAGAACCTGGACCATCATTATCACAACGGAAACATCAGAAACATCATTCATGACCACCTTGTAGCCACCCAAAGTATGTATTTATTTTAGAAGAGAACAATTCCTCCCCTGTACCTCCAGTATTAAACTATAAACCTGATACAAAGAAACTTAGCAAGGAATTAGTCAACTATACAAAATAAAAACACAAGTATGTGGCATATACACATACACTCCATCCCCCTCAGGTACTGGATGCATGGTCAGCCCAGGTCAAGTAATAATAAAAGCAACATTTTAGATGCTGAAAAAAAGCTTTGTTGTTTTAGTTGGAGACAGAGAAGGCTTTTTTATTTTTAAAAAAGTTTTAAGTGTTTTTAACAAAATATAATAAAAGGCATATCATTAAGTAAAACGTTTTCAAGTAAAAATGTTCTCTGAAATAATACTGCAAGTTCTAGAAAAATAGAACTGGTTTGTTGTTGGGTTTTTTTTGTTTGTTTTTTTGTTTTTTTTTTTTCCTGTTGCAGAAATAACAGGAACAGAAAAACCTTCAAATCCAAATTAAGGAGAAAAGATTTAATAACAAAAGCTGAATATCAGCCTAACGTTGCACGTTTTGTTCTACAACACGTTACAGTTTTTCTACATTAGAACTAAGAAGAAAATGTACGAAGTGACATTGAATAAAATAAACCTGACTGTACAAAGCAGAACCATATGGACAACAAACATCGTGATTAACAAGGTTTAAATTCAGTATCTTTACGGTCACTGCACAGACCTCAACTGCTCAAAGACAAGGCATAAATAAGTGACAGCATTCTTCATCCACTGTAACGAAAATCAGCAAGATGGAATCATGAAACAATTTTTTGCAAGTGGCTAATGTAACTAGACAGCAGCTGAATATTAACAGTTATGATTCCTGCCTTGGATGGGATCTCTGGATGGAAATTAGAGGCAATACAGCCAAACATGTTACTGATGCAGCGCATCCCTCCTGCGGCTTGTGCATGAGATTCAGGTCTGCCATGCTGGGGTCAGGGATCTATTTCTAGAACCTTCAAAAACAACTGCACTACACTCCACCTACAAGACAAGGGAATTGGTAATACTTGCTTGCTTTTTAATGGTGTTGTGAAAAACACAACTATTTTGTCTCTAGTTAAACAGAGAATTTAGGGACTCCTGGCACTTTTCCTCTCTCAGGCAGACACACAGCATGGAGAGAAAAGCAGTGCCCTCTGTCCTTGTTATTTCTGGGCTTGGGAAAAAGTGCTGCCAAGCAACTACCGCAAACAGTGCCCTCCGATTTTCATTTTGCAGGCGTTCAACTGCCACCCTTTCTCCTGCACCACTGGCTTTGCATTGACAAGGTCTGGTATCAGCGCTGAGTCAGAAATGACAATGACCTAAGCTGGAGCTAACTTGGTATCAGTTTCTTACCTGACTCAAGAGCATTAATTGGGCAGGAGTAGAAGAGCTGGAGGCTTGCTCTCCAACCTCACATCTCTTCACAGCCATTTACTTTGGCACTAACACTGCCTACCAGGGCAGACAGTGCTGTCCTGCCATCACAGTTCTGAACACACCACATCATCTATGCAGTGCAGGATAGTTACAAAATACAATTATCCAGTTTTGAAGTTCAATGGTAAAAGACAGGAAAAAAGGAATAAAAAAGAAAAAAGAAAATCTTATGTCTTCATATTACAAAATGATTCAACATTGCCATCGCAGAATCTGTCTGGGGTTTCTTCACAACTGTATCTCTGATTTGTTTTAAAGTTGGCAGTCACAATCAGTCATTTATGTGACCTGTATATGCAGTTACAGATCCATTTCACTGCATTTATTCATTGACGCAAAGTATTTTGGCTACAATTTCAGTTACATCTTACTCTACAACGATGCTACTATGATTTTTGTGTCTGAGTTTCTCCATGCAATTATTTCTGATTCTTAAAATCTAAAATCTGGTTTTCTTGACATAAGCACTAAGAAAAAGAAATGGCAAGCTTTTAAAAATAGGTTTGCATAGAATCATGTCCTTCAACCATTAAACTGAGCATGAGACCTCCTCCAGATGAACACACAAGGCAGAAAAATTCTCACCACTGACAGCTGTAACTCCTCACCACCGGCACCTGTGTAATGCTCCGCAGATGCCATCAAAAAGGGTAGAGAAACCTGATGAATCTGTTGTAATTATTCAAGAGCTAAACAAATTATCTTGAAAAGCTCAAATTACTTCAGAATCAAAATAGTAAAGGCCAGATTTAATCACTATAAAGCTCTTTCCTCTCTGGACTGCATTTTTGTGACTTTAATATAAACCTAAGTAACCACAGCTAATCAAGTTTTATTTATTGTACACTACCAATAATACAGAAATTAAGAAATCATCTTTTCTTTTACATTTTTTACTTTCTTCCCACTTATTCAAAAACAAACAAACAAAAAAAACCCACCAGGTTGTCTGTTCATTGCAACCTCACATTAACATTTAAATCACACCAATGTTTCCACCAGCAACTGCTGTCCAGCCTGTACTGCCCAGTAGCTTTCTAAAGCAAGTCAAGATGTAGCAATGATGATCTAAACTAAGGGTTTTCTTATTTTTCTTCTCATAAAAGGCTTTGTCCAGCACTGCTGAAATTAAAAGGCAATGGAAGCAGGATCAAGATGAACATGCATCTCTAAGACTAGTAGAAACAGAAGAGAATCAACTCTTGAAGAATGAAAACAAGAAAACACAGATGTTCCATTTATCTCACTTTGCAAAGTGACAATTTACATTTCCTTTCTAAAGAAAACATCTGTGGCAAAGGTTTAAATTTCCTTCTCTCTTTTGATTTTAATTCACTCTCCTTCTCGTAAATGTCTGACCAAACAATATACTTTTTTTTTCTCAGAGCCAATAATGACACACTGCAAAGTAAAAAACAAAATTCTTCAGCAGCACGGCATCATTAGAAGTAATTTATACAACTGCTATAGATGACTGAGTCAAAAGGGAACTACAAAACATTGAAAATCAAGAACATGATTTTCAGCACACAGACTTCTGTCTCGCCCCCTCTCTCTCCCCCCCCACCTTACATACAATAATGTTGAAGGCTGAATTCAGTCTGTTCTATTAACTCGTTCACTAATGAAAAATTGCAGAAAAGAAATACAGTATATGCAATTGTAGCGTGCACAGTCATTCACAACTTTCATATCTACTAATAAATGCCAGATTAAGAAACATATAAGGTAATGTGACTCCTTTAATTTCCAGTCTTCTAGCAACAAGGTTTTACGATGTAGTTCTTTCTACACACAGATTATATACTAAAATACATACATATTTCTATTAAAATTTGCCATGTTTGTCTACTGAAATCCCTTTCTGCTTTCTGAACATCCACAGAGATACTACTACAGCTTCACATTCTCTGATGTACATTTGCACCACCACCACCCCCCAAGGACAGTGGCTGCAGATTCTCTGAGGATTTGAAAACCCAAGTGCTCTTCTTCACCCCACCTTCCCCCAAATTGTACATCAGTATAGTGGTTAGTGCACACATCCAGTAACTCAGAAATCCAGGTTGAATTCCCTTCTCTGCTCAAGACACAAAAATAAATAATTCCACCTATAGCCTCCCAGGAGACAGCTCCTAGCTACACAGCTTTTCTATGAAAATATGTGCCGCTTTTCTTGTTACAGTGTTCTACTTGGCTAAGAAAAGAAGAAAGCTGTGATCAAGAGTGTCCTGGTTTAAGCAGTAGCAGTCATTTTTCTCCTTCTTAGTAGCTGGTGCAGTGCTGTGGTTTTGACTTTCGGCCTGGGAGCAGCGCTGATAACACTGATGTTTTTAGTTGCTGCTCGGTAATGTTTACTTCGACCAAGAACTTTCTGAGCCTCATGATCTGCCAGGGAGGAGGGGAAGCCAGGAGGAAGTAGAGACAGGACACCTGAGCCAAACTAATCAAAGAGGTATTCCATACCACAGCACATCATGCCCAGTATATAAACTGGGGGCAGCCACCTGGAAGGGCTAGATCACTGCTCAGGTGGGGCTGGGTATCGGTTGGCAGGTAGTGAGCGGTTGTATTCTTTTCCCTTGTTATTTCCCTTATCATTATTATTACTGGTGGTAGCAGCAGTGGTTTGTGTTATACCTTAGTTACTGGACTGTTCTTATCTCAACCTGTGGGAGTTACATTCTTTCGATTCTCCTCCCCATGCCTCCGGGAGTGGAGGGAGGAAGGAGGGGAGTGAGCAAGCAGCTGCATGGCTCTGGGTTGCTGGCTGGGCTTAAACCATGACAAAGGGTCACTGTGAAAGACAAAGGTACAGCAGAAAATTCTACTACCTCAATAGCCAGAGTACCATATTCTAGTTGCCATCTCTTATTTTGACTAAAATCACCAGATACTGCACAGATTTATCCTGAGAAAAGGCATCAATACCCTTCTCTGTCCTACAAGACATGAGAAGAACTCCACAAAGTTACACTTCTTCCACCACTTACTGGCTCACCATACAAAATGAAACACATGCACACCCTCAAAAACCCAAACAGCAGCATTTCAAGCTAAGCTGACATGGCTTCAACAGGAAGAGGGGAGTGCACCACCTTGACTACCAGGAACCTATGAGATTAAGCATGCCTCTGTGGAAAATTATGATGAGAGTTTAACATTCTTCCCCCAACAAAAGGTAGGTACACCTTCCATCCACTCCCTGGACAAATACTCAAACAATCTGGCTGCACTACGAACAAGACTGCAAAATCAAATCCATTTCTGCATGCCAGATATAGAAAAAAAGAACATGCCAAAACACTCCTGGATGTGAGAGTTTCTGAGAAAACCAAAAATTTAGTTACGTTGTCTGCACAGAAAATTCTGCCCCAACTTCACTACCTTAAGATTTACTTAAAAAAATGCCTAGCTTTTTGTTCCCAGATGGGCACAGATGTGAAATCACCGGGGCTGAGGTTGGACTAGATGACCTTTAAAAGTCCCTATCAACCCAAACTATGCTGTGAGTCTATGATAAAATTTATACACATCTCAAAAATATGGCAACTTCTCAGTATGCCAAGAGAGACAATTTTAGGCACCATAGGAGAGCTGAGATAATCCTTATTTTTTAAAGTAAAATCTGGAAGCCTGAGACTAAGATACTTTGAGTCTGGCTGTATCACAGTTCAGGGACCTAAATATTTTATGGATGTTCTTCCAAGAGTATTAGCCATAGGTCTGCATGAAAAATTGGGATCAGAGGAAGAACTCAGGTCTAAATGTGAGGGAAAAAAAAAAAAAAGAAAAGGAAAATTAAGAGAAGTTCTATCGATGACAATTTTATAATTAAAATTAAGACCTACTTCAAAAGGAAACAAAGAGGTTATTTGCACTTTATTTTTAACTGAGAATATGACAGCATATGATGCTACAGGCTGTAGCACAGAAAGCGTATTTGTTAACCCTAAGTTTGTTTAAAAAGAGAAGGGATCTGGATCCTCAGCTAGCATGACTCCACCAAAGGTTTGAAGAAAAAATAAAACAAAACGAAGTGTACAGAACAATATGCCCCAGTTATTTTATATGCTTAGAAAGCAACTGTTCCCTCACCTAAACATCTATTGTTCAGACTGAACCTGACAACTAGACTTCTGTTTTGTGGAGCTCCATCACAGAGAATCTGCTGCTAAGGCAATAAGCACTGAAGGAATTATGTACAGCACATAATCATTTATACCAGAAATTTGGAGAATAAACTCCCCGAGAACTAAATTGTCCTTCATCAGTAAACACAAGAGGAAATCTTTATAATGTTATACCCACTACATAACAATCTTTTTTTACTCTACCATAAAATTATTGTGTATCTCTTCAATTCTAAAATTACAGTTAAATGTCCTCCAAGTGGTGAGAAGTGATCCTTAAGTCAACCACACCTATGAAACACACATTATTTAGACAACAAGTCTATTATCGTATGGTGCTGATACATTTTAATTTTGGTATGCTAGCTACAGGAAGTACTTCAAAGCAAACAAGAAGGAAAAAAAAATCATAAAAGAGCACTCCACTAGAAGACTTGCTTCTGACTTAACCTGACTAATAATCTGGAGGACCTGTACCCCTGCTATTACACACATCTATCTGTAATCTGATTTTCTTTACAATATTTGAAACTTTTTGCTCCCCACTTTTGTAGCTGTGGGACACAAAAATTTTATTTTAAAGAAAATATCAGGCTTTATGACAAATTCGATGTAATTATATTAATGTGACCTCTCTCCAATAAACATAGAATCATAGAATAGTTAGGGTTGGAAAGGACCTCAAGATCATCTTGTTCCAATCCCCCTGCCTTGGGCAGGGAAGCCTCACACTAAACCATGCCACCCAAGGCTCTGTCCAACCTGGCCTTGAACACCGCCATCGAAGGGGCATTCACAACTTCCCTGGGCAATCCATTCCAGTGCCTCACCACCCTTACAGTAAAGAATTTCTTCGTCATACCCAATCTAAACTTCCTTTTTTAAGTTTGAAGCCGTTACCCCTTGTAACATTTGCATAAGAAAAGAAAAAAAAACAAACAACCAAACCTGTCCTTCAGATCCAGCTCCTAATGGATATCTTATAAGATACACTCCTCCACTGTTACTCTAATTTAATGCAAGCATAAGAGGAATATTGGGGAGAAGACACTTAAGTTCTTATTTTCTAATGTTCTAATTACATAGGCTTCTTCTGGGTCTTTGAAAGTACATTATTAGCATTTAAAGATTGAAATCTGTTACTTTATTTGTGACTTCTCTACTATTTGTTACACTGTTGGTCTGGAATGCCATATTTTCCACGTAAAGTAACTCATCACACATGTTAATCTACAACACTGAACTTGTAAATAACCTATGTATTTAAACCAATACGTATTTAAAACAAATATCATCAGAACATATCCTGTACCACCATTACTTTGCAATCTCATTTACTTTCTAACACAATCCACTGTAACTGGGTTGGTGGGAAAGGAAGTTGTTTGTTTTCTGGAAAAAAACAAAAACTCTGGGACCCTTATAACACCAAATTATAAATCAGCTTTTTACAAAATGATTAACTACAAACTGATAAAATATCTTCCCTGCACTCAATCAGTATCCAAACCGTAATAACATCCTTGATGCACATTTTCTTTTATTTTGAAAATACTGCACAAAGATTAGTAAACTCTAAAGCAGCATGTTTATCATCTGTTATTATTTTTATCTCTAGCTTTTCTTGATGTAAACAACCAACAAAACTCAAATGCACTTGTGCTCAGAGCGCCTGACTCCTCTCATTACACTGCCCTACTTTCCTGAACTCCGGCAGAGGAGAACAGATAAAATGCATACAAATTTACACTCATGCTCACTCAGCTTTTGCTGATGTTCAGTGCTTTAGCTTGGGGGAACCCAGCTGAGGTCCTGACTCAGTGAAGCACTTTAGCACCCCATCCAACCCTAAACTGGGGTCTCGGAATTCTTAACCACACTGGAAGTAACTGCATAAATAAGCTGTCACTTCCAAGAAGTATTGCAAAAAGTAAAAATTTTCACATTTAAAAGCATGCTTTTATCATGCCTTGTTGCTGTTCCTGAAGATGTGCACCGGAGCACAAGCAGTACTGACATCAGAAAACTACCTCAAGAACATCTTCGGCTACAGACCACCAGCCTGCCTCTTCAGATGGTGTTAGCCAATGTAGCTTCACCAGTATCTAAGAAACTACAGGCAGTTTTACACTAGCTTAGAGCAAATGTCAGTCTTGCAGTTTTCTCTCCCACTAGTGTACAGGAAAGAGCAGGTTTGGCCCTATGTTCCACTTGGCAAGTCCACAATCAAGATCAAACAAAACTCTTCAGATATTCTACTTTAACACTGACCCTCTCTATTCCTGTATACAAACCATTACTTGGGCTACGCAAACGCAATGCTCAGCTTCTGTTTCTGTGGTGCAGACATCTGAGGACCAGCCCAAGCTCTTACTATCACAGTGAATGTAGCTAGAGAAGTTATGAAGGAGGTTCTATGAGGAACAGCTCAGCCAGACTTCCTTACATCCTGTTCTTTTCAGGCTTAAAATGAGCAATACCTCCAGTTTTTAATATTTTATATTATAGTTTATATACACCAGGTTAAGTTAATAGGGTATCAAGATACCTAAAGTCACAGCATATTTCTTAACACTTCTGAAGGAATTTTATATTTTAAATGTTATTAAAATATGTTCTACATACTATGTTATCTAAAACAATCCTAACACTCAGGGTGGTTGATTAACTGGCTTTCTTAAAAACCTTAACCATGTAGTCAGCAAACAATTAGAAGAGAGTTAAAATCATTTAGCCTTCCTCAAGCTCCTTATTTCTTTCTTTTACCATTCTTGCCTACAATGGCTGCCTAAGGCTGTTGATCAGTTCTACCTCAAGAAACAGAAACCCAAAACCAGCTCTTCTTACTAGCAACAGTGTTCTAAGAAGTTCAGTGAAGTCACACTACATTTCTGAGCTTGCCAAGCCTACTAGCAGCACCAGAACTACTGGAGTTGATTGTTCAGCCCCAGGCAGCAAGTACTGCACCAGTTTTAGTTCCCACACTATTCACCTTTCCAAACTTTGGGGCTACATTTTTTTTTTCTTACACAAATCACAGAATCATAGATCAGTTAGAGTCCAAGGGGCCCTTAAAGATCATCTAGTTCCATCTCCCCTGCCATGAGCAGGGACACCTTCTACTACACCAGGTTGCTCCAAGCACTGTCCAACCTGGCCTTGAACACTGCCAGGGATGGGGCAGCCACAGCTTCTCTGGGCAATCTGTGCCAGTGTCTCACCACCCTCATAATGAAGACTTTTTTCCTAAGATTCAATCTAATCTCCCCTGTTAGCTTAAAGCCATTTCCCCTTGACCTGTCAGTACACGCCTTTGTAAAAAGTCCCTCTCCATATTTCTTACATCTTCAATCATTTTTGAAGTGATTATTCAACTGCAGGTGGTAGCATTCAGCTTCCACACACTTTTTTTTCCCCTAAGTTCTGAATAATGAAGAAAAAGAATGTGAACACATATAAATACACGCATGTACATACATATAACTGCCTCTCATTTGAAGCATCATCAGAATTAGATGTAGATTTCCGTCTTGAATCTAAAACCAGACATAGCTGTGATTAAGACATCCCTGCTTCTTTCAGACACCAAAAATACTCTGAAACCCAGTGAAACAAGACACAGAGGGAGAAGGTTAAGCTTATTTCCAGAATATCTTTAAAATAGCTTTTTAGCATGAAAGATTGTACAAGTAAAAACTAGCACGAAATTTCTCACACATCTGTAGAAATGAACTACTGCATTTATCTGAGACAGAGTGCCCACTAAAGCAGGGTTCCTGTGATGCAGATTAATACACTGGGTCCATGCAAGCTAACCAAGCCCTTACTCCATCTTTGTGAGAAAGCAGATAGATGCAAACATCAAAACTTATTTAGAAGCATTAGAATCTTCCTAAGAGAAAAATACTAAGCTTTGTAACAATGTTTTTGTCTTCTTTAAAGACAAAACGTATGAATCCAAACTTAATTCATGTTTTCAGCTGATTGCCTTGAAACAACATCTACCTACTTACTCTTCCAGGTAGCCTGAAAGATCACCAGTCCAGGACACAAGCGCAACAGCACTGCAACATGCAAACAGTTTTATGGTTTTATCTACGCTCATCGCTGAAACATCAGATACTAAAAATCTCACACACGCCATTATGCTCTAACCACATCCATTCTCCAGGGCAAGAGAAGAAAACACTTAAGTTTACATTTTTCTAACAATTTCTGATGTTTTCACCCAAAGATCCATTCCATTCCAAGCCCCTTCCTTTGTGCAACATCTAACTCCTGTTTTGCACAGAAAACAGAAATCTAAATGCCATTTTTGTATCCAAGAGGCTGACAAAACATTTTATGACAGAAGGCAGCACGTAATATCTGTGTTACATCTGATGTGTTGTAACTGAGGGTGTATATTTCAGAAAGCTGGAAAGATAAAACTGCTGCTGGGAGAACAACCAACTCTTATTGCTACCTGGTTATCTACCTCATTAAGAAATGAAAAAGGGTTGTTGCAAACAAATCCCAAATGAAAACCAAAATGAGATCCAGCATACCCAAAAGAAAAGAGATGGTAACAGTGAAAATTTCAAGACCTACCCAGGAATTTTCTCTCATGCCTTTTATGAAGTCTAGTACTTTGATGTCTCAATCAAATATGCCCTTTCTGCCACCACTGTAATATAAATAACATTCTCCTTCAGTTCCAAAACATATTTCCATTAATACAACAAAAGGAGAATGTACAGCACAGACACTGATATTAAATATTTAACTTTCTACCTTAACAACCTTTCTTTTTTGTGTTTCTTGCTTCTGCTTGAGGCTATATAGTAAGGCCACCTCATGAGGCAAAGCTAGTATCAGTCCTTATATATTATTCATTTCAGATGTACCAATTCCACCTCTGTCTTTAAAGCCAGATATGTTACTTCATAATAAAGCTCTTTCAGACCAGAAACCTAAAATTCTTATCCTGTTAAGAAACCAAAACTTGCACATTTTAGGGGTTCAGCAGCACATATCATAAACTCTAAGTATAGGGGGACCTCTGATTTTAATGAGGTAAATGAGAAAAGAATACATGATTAATTTTACACTCCCTTTATAGAACATTTGTGATAAGGAATTTCTGATAGCAAATTTAACATACTCAATTCTTTTAAGTAATTCTTGTAATTCTTCTTGAAGAAAAACACATGCTACTCAATTCCTTTGCTTCCAGCAGGTCACAGAGATGAGGAACCACTTCTTTCAAACACCTACCTCAGCCCTCTGTCATACATAGTTACAACTGCAATAGATACTTGCAAATTACCACTTCCTTAAACAAGACTCGTTTAGCTGCACACATTTATCCAGAAAAAATAAATTGGTGACACTTTCAGAAAAGGCTGCTAGAGATTTACTGAAAACAATGCTGAAAATCACTTCTAGCAATATTACCAGAAAACCTAGTTTTGCTCTTCAAGTATTATGAACACTTCAACCTGGGTTGAAGTTGGATTGCCTTTCAAACCGCTGCCTGACCTTGACAGGCTGCCCCAGAATTGCCTGACAACTAAATTCCAAAGTTGTTGCTTCCACTGCATGGGACTACAAAAGAAACACTTCAAGTAATTTGAAAGTACACTCAAAAGAGAAACCTGAGGAAAAGATTAATCTCTGTTCCTGCCTGTAGGGAAATTCCCCTCTGTCAGTGTAGAAGCCTATGAAACTCACACCCCTCACCACACATGTCAAGATCTTTGTATAGTGAAGCTCTATGTTATGAGAACTGGAGTAAACATAATTTGACCATATAGGCCTGAAGGAAAACCTTTTGTTCCATCTTGCTCAGAGACCTTTCATGTTATATAGTTACCTGTAACTAAGCAAGGCAAAACCTTTCCATCAGTAAAGATATATTAAAAACTCATTCTGGCAAAGCACAAGTGTTCATTTAACTCCTTTTGTAGTCAACTTCCCCTCCCTCTCTTGAAGGTTCATAGGTAGGCTGACTATACTCCTTACCCAAACTGCCCACCCCCTGCCTAAGTGTATTTAAGAGATGTTATACTATGTTATAGAAACATGTATCGTACATTGGTTCATCAGATTTTATGCAAAAATGACCATTCCTACACTCAAATCTGGACTCCTACACAGAAGTTTTACCCCTAGAGGAGAGGTTAAAAAAAAAGAATGTTGTTGGTACCTAACAGTATCTAACAACAGAAAGGCTAAAGCAGCATATGGAGTTTAATGTAGTATAATATTGGTTTGAATATCCAGAATTACTAATGAAACTGTGGACAGTGACTTATAATGTCATTTTTAGTGCTATTACACCTTTTGACAAAAAAAAAAAAAAAAAAAAAAGCATTTACTAACACACTTGGCAGAACAGTCTGTTTAACACAGGTATGTTTCCTTTAACAGTCTGCCTTTTTGCTTAAATACCATTTGTTTTGCTTTGCCAGCTAAACATAGTAAGAGTTTAGTGTTTCTACAGAGTATGCTGGAAAGTCAGGAGCTTATTTAATTGCTTTTGTAGCCAATTTCCCTGCCCCTCAAGGCTCATTAGCCAGTCATCTCATCATTCCATACAATAATGCATCCTCTGTGTTTCCTTCTTGAGTTCAGGAATATATCTTCGTCTGTGTTTCCAACAGTGGTGTCCTTCAGCTGCAACCTTTCTGCGAGTTTTCTGACTGGCTGCCAATGCTACTATCTGTTCCACATGAAGGTGGATTTCCCCAACATCTATTACTTCTGTTCTACTGTATACTTAGCCATCTGGCAATAATGCAATATAAAAAGACTGCTGTTTCAGGTAGAATCTGTACGGCTTTGCTAGTAACGGGTTTTTGCACCTGTCCGCCTTGCCATTTACAAAGATGCCAGAAATAAATAACAGGATACTACTGTACGCCCTTCCAACGACAGAATCATACTTGCAGTTAGGATGAGGCTGAAGGAAGTAATAGAGATGAGAAGAAAACGCAAGGTGAACTTCTGGAACATCTCTAAGCTCTGGAGTACCACCAAGCTACATGAGAAGCTGTACCTGAATTTCACAAGTCAGCGCTGGGTCCAGTCCTATTTAACATCTCCATCAAACGACAAAATCACGACTGGTTTGGGTAGGCAGCGACCTTACAGATCATCCACTTCCAACCCCCCTGCCATAGGCAGGGGCACCTTCCACTAGACCAGGTTGCTCCAAGCCCCAGCCAACCTGGCCTTGAACACTGACAGGGATGGGGCAGCCACAGCCTCTCTGTGCAACCTGCACAAGTGTCTCACCACTATAACAGTGAAAAACTTCTTTCTAATATCTAATCAACTTCTCCCCTCTTTAAAAAAAAAAAAAAAAAAAAAAACAACAAACATTCCCCTTGTCCTATCACTACATGTTTTTGTAAAATGTCCCTCTCCAGATTTCCTATAGGCCCCTTTTATGTACTGGAAGACAGTTATATGGTCTCCCCTGAGCCTTCTCTTCTCCAGGCTGAGCAAGCCCAACTCTCTCAGCCTGTCTTCACAGGAGACAGGCTCCAGCCCTTGGAGCATCTTTGTGGCCTCCTCTGGACTTGCTCAAGGAGGTCCATATACCTCTCATACTGTGGGCCCCAGAGTTGAACACAGTATTGCAGGTGGGATTTCACGAAAGTGGAGTGAAGGGGCAGAATCTCTTCCCTCCACCTGCTGGACACTCCTTTTGATGCAGCCCAGGGCACAGCTGATTTATGGGCTGAGAGTGCACACTGCCCGGTCATGTTGAGCTTCAACCAAGTCCTTCTCCTCAGAGCTGCTTTCAATCCATTCTCCTCCCACATGGTGTTTGTGCTTAGGATTGCCCTGACCCAGGTGAAGGACCCTGCATTTACCTTTGTGGAACTTCATAAGGTTTGTGCTGACTCACCTCCGCCAGGGGTCCCTTTGGATGGCAACCCTTTCCTCCAGCATGTCGACTGCACCATACAGCTTGGTGTCGTCAGCAAACTGCTGAGGGTGCACTCAATCCCACTAGCATGACATCTTCATTAATGATGTCATAATGGGGTGCCCTGGGTTCAGCTGTAACAGTTATTATTCTCCTTCCTAGCAGCTAACGCAGTGCTGATTACACAAAACTGAGAGGAGTTGCTGATAGACTAGAGGGTTGTGCTGCCATCCAGAGGGACCTCAATAGTCTGGAGAAATGGTCTGACAGAAGTGCGAAGTCCCAAACCCAGGGAGAACAGCAATGGGGGACATTACTGTGGGGATCTGTTACAGACCGCCTGATCAGGAGGACTCTGTGGATGAAGCACTCTATAATAGACAGACAGGAGCAGCCTCACGCTCACAGGCCCTTGTCCTCATGGGGGACTTCGGCCATCCTGATATGTTTTGGAGGGACAGTATGGCCTGGCACAAGCAATCCAGGAGGTTCCTCGACTGTGTGGAAGACAACTTCCTCTTGCAAGTAACAGAAGAGTCAACAAGCAGAGGTGCCATGCTTAACCTCATGCTCACCAACAGGGAGGGGCTAGTTGGGAATGTGAAGCTCCAGGGAAGGAGCATCAAGGCCTGAGCAGATGCAGACAAACTGAAATACAGGAGGTTCCCTCTGAACAACAGGAAACACTTTCTCACTGTGAGGGCAACTGAGCACTGGCACAGGTTCCCCAGATTGTGAAGTCTCCAAGTAACAAATCTCTTGTTATTTGGAGATACCAAAAAAACATCTGGACAGGGTCCAGAGCAACCAGCTCTAGATAGTCCTGCTTGGGCAGTGGAGTTGAACCAGACAACCTCCAGAGGTCCCAACCTACACCATTCTCCAGTTCATTTTGAGCTACGCTGTATGTAAACACACACCTCTTCCCTCCACACACAAAAAAAAAAAAAAAAAGAAAACACCAAAAAAAACAAAACTAACAACAAAAAAAAACACAAACCCAAACACACAAAACCATCAGTGAGCAAAAATCATGCCCAGAGGAAAGCTAATAATTTGGTGACCAAAGTAAGCAGAAGACATTTGTAAACCAGTAAGGCAGCAAGAAAATTCTATTTTCAAAGCTGAGTTTCCATTCTGTTAGCCAGCTGACTGAGAACCCTTTGGAATCCAGTTTCCAAAGAAGCTGAGAACATGTCACTAAATTAACACAGCAGTAAGTAAATGCTTATTTATTTATTTTGCATTTAAAACATAACAAATGCTTAGGTGGAATTACTATAAATATTCAATAGCTAAACACTGAAGAACAAATTCTGGTACTGTTTCCACAGAGACAGCTGCCCAGCTGACAACATGCTGTCAAGAATATGTACTTTTCTTTTGGGGAAGAAAAGGAAAGAGAAATTATTTCTTCCTGAATATAATTTGAACAGAATTGGGGCTTGAAAAGCATTCCATCACTAGCTACTAGGAGTGAGAAGCCATGCTCTGCAATCCACAGGGCACTGCAGGTGTTCCAGCTACTTCACTCTGCTCTTCACTGCTACACACAGAGTGAGCAACAAAATTCATTTAAGAGTTTGCTAAATGTTGGAGGGGTGCTGGTGACATCCCACAGCAGAGAAAAAACAAGGACAACAGGAGCACTGCATGTAATCTACACACAGATGTAAAATTTCTGAGAAATATGATTTTGGATAAAAATTGGTGTAGAACTCACGATGGAGAAGTGGATGGTTTGAAGTGCTTTGGAATAATTATAAGATAAAATGAAAAGCTTTTTGATGGATTATATTACTTAATTGAGTTGGAATAATTCTCTTGAGTTTCTATTTTTAAACCATGATAGTGTACTAATGAAACTTTCCAAGAAAACTTCAACTAACAGGTGAAACAAATTGCTGCTAATACCTTTACTTCCAACTGAAAGCCACCATGAGAGCAGTACTAAATGAATAGCAATACCATAGGGAAAAAAATTGATGATTCAAATTTAGGGTTATATTCAGTCTGTAAGACTATAACTCACACAGCATAACACAAACATAACTCTTTTAAAAGCCAAAAATCCAGACCCCAAAGAGTTTATTGCAAAATTTCAAATTACTTTAACAGTCTCTTAATTGTCCCCTAAAGATATTTTTGTCTATTTTTTGGTCCAATACCAGGAAGAAATATATCAAATCTTGTTTCAGGTCCTCGAGGTTACTCTTAAAAGTAAGAAGCAGGTATTTTGAATATCCAACTTACCCTATAGGGCGCTCGCACTACCGTCTACAGCTCACTAAATGCAAATTTGACATCCTGAGCACCATGCAAACCAGACTATCGCTTCCTGCCAGACCCTACCCACGCTCTGGCTTGTTCCCAGCTTAGCAACCTATCTGCCCAGCAAAGCAAAACAGTGCTTTTCACCAATACGCATTTTAGTTCTAGGCCAGTTTGCTGATTTTCAAAGCCTTACATAATGGATGTCGATTGCTCCCTCACCGTAAGTCAGACCCCACATCCCCCTTATGAATTTCACTGCAGTGGCTGTTTGCTGTCTAAACCAAGTCCCAGGAAAGCTTATGCAAAACTGAACCCTCACAGAAGCGGCTGTCAGAAAAAATATTAACAACTCTGTATTCTGCCAGAGCTACATGTAAAACCACTACTTTGTCCTGCCTTACCTAATAATTTGCAAAAAACAGGTAAATATCATCCACAGATGAAACAACAAAATAAGATTATTCTTCTGCTTTTCACCATAGGAAAGGAATGCAGCCCCAAAACTACAGCACTGATATCCATATAACTGCACAATTAACTTCTTTTAATTAAGCAAGTTAGTATCCTTTTTAACAGTCTCCTTATATATGCCACATAATAATGCATTTCTTGTAATTTCTGGAACAGTCACAACCCTAATGAGACATATTCTAAATAAAAGAGCCATATAATTTTCTCCATAACTTCCATCCAACAGATCAGAATTATGTTACTAAAATATTCAAGTCTTTCCTCTCTCACCCTGTTTTCACTGCTATTAAAGATTAAATCATTATAATACCAACAGCAGCTAAAAAAAATCTGTATTTTTATACATTTACATATTATACATATATTTATATAAATAGAACATGCCTGACAATTTGGGCAAAATAGGTCCATCTCAGGATGTAGTATCTTTACATTTGGGCAACTGAGCGTCTTCTGTTATTGATCCAATCAACCTCCAGTCTGCTGAACCAGAGGTAGCCATGCCTTCAAATAGGGTACCCTGTATGATGTCTCCAAAGAATTACTTCAGTGGAGTGCAGTAGGTTTGTTGCCTGCACTTTTCTGACATAAATAAACATTGGTCTTAGAGCCCCAGCTCCAGAAGATTTGTTTCCAACTTGCTAGACAAGATTACTGTCCTTGCAGCACACGCTCCATCAGGGCTCCACAGGCCCAAGCTTAAACCTGTTTTTCTTTTAAAGGGAATCTCTCCACAGACAGTCACCATCCTGTATCCACTAGCCTTACAACATTTTTCTTATCTGGGAAATAAAGATTACTTCCCCCATACCTTTTTTTTTTTTTAATGAGGACTCAACATTAAAAATTAAGTCAACAAGAGAAATTTACTGAAGACAGTGAAGAGCCTAATGCAGAAAGGTTATAAAACACTTAACAACTCTACCTAAACCCCGAAAATAATGATTTGCCAACAGCTATGTGAGAAATACCTCTATCTCCCACTACAATACCTTGAATAGGAGAAAACTATATGCAACTTGTGCTGCCCATTTTTCTTTTAAGCTGTAGATGCTTGCAGACAACCCTGCAGGTGTTCAGCTATTTAAAATTAAATCCCACATTAAAAACAGGGCCTCATTTGCAGCTAGACTGAATACATCTCAGACCTGTTCATTCTACTGAAGGACACAAAGCATAGCCAAGCAGAGGTCTTTCAGCATAACACAGCACAGAAATGATCACCAGATGGAAAAAAAGATATTATTTTCCTCTGCACTCTGTTGCTCGCTAGAAGGGCGTCCTCAATAGAAGTCTGCTCTTAACTTAAAAACAAAACTAAACATCTCCTGTTGCAGCCTCCATTCCATCTGCATGTCCAAATGTAACTCAACAATATAAGAAGAAATATGTTATCTTTAAATGGTTAGACATGGGAGCAGGAGGCAGAGGAAAAATTTGAATTTGCATTCCAGGAGGCAGTCAACAGCCCTGGCCACAACTATGGGAACTCTAACAGCAATGTTTCTTCCAAACCATTTAGCACTTCAAACACAAAATACAGGTACCTACATTAAAGATCCATCCGCTCCATATCTTTTATGAACCATGAACAGTAATTCCTGATCAGAGGACTATCCCAAATCTACTATCCCAAAGACACACAGAATCATAGAATAGTTAAGGTTGGAAAGGACCTTAAGATCATTCAGTTCCAACCCCACTGCCATGGGTAGGGATTCCCCACCCTAGACCACATTACCCAAGATTCTGTACAACCTAGCCTTGAACACTGCCAGGGATAGAACATTCACAACTCCTTTCAGTAGTGCCAGTTCCAAACCTGTTCCAGTGCCTCACCACCTTCACAGTAAAGAACTTCCTCCTTATATCTAACTGAATTTCCCCTGTTTAAGTTTGAACCCATTACCCCTTGTCCTCTCACTACAGTCCCTAATGAAGAGACCAACTCCAGAACCCTTATAGGCCACCTTCAGACACTGGAAGGCTGCTATGAAGTCTCCACGCAGCCTTCTCTTCTTCAGGCTGAACAGCCCCAGCTTTCTCAGCCTGTCTTCATACGGGAGGTGCTCCAACCTCCTGACCATCCTAGTGGCCTCCTCTGGACTTGCTCCAGCACCTCCAGAGACAGAAGTACGCAAGTCCCGCAGCCCCCACCTTTCTGCCCTCTGCCCGTTTACCCTGAGGCTGATTCCTCGCTACCAGTGCCCTAAAGCTCAATCTTTCTTTCCGCCATTATTAGTAGGTAAGAACAGCCACAGCAGGTCACCTAACAAAAACTCGGGTCTTACTGAGACACGGTGGAGCCAGCGTCAGAGCCAGGCGCGGCAGCGGGTCTGTATGAGAGGAGCGCGGGCTGCCTCCTCCCGGTTCCAGCCGCCCAGCCCCGGGCCACAGCTGAGCGCCTCAGCTGGGCGAGGGGAGCTCTGGGAGAACCCGCTGATGGAAGGACAAAATGCCCACAACTGTGAGGAGAACATGTGAGAACCGGACCGAGACCAGGAGGGGGCAGAGATTCCCCGGCAACCCCAGGGAAGCCGTGCCGAAGCAGGGGGAGAGCGTGAGGGGGAGGAGTGGCAGAGAGGATCTGCTATGGGCTGAGCACAGCTCCCACTCCCCGTCTTTCTGCTCCATTCATGAAGGAGGTGGAGGCATTAGGACAGGAGTGAAGTTAATTCTTGGAAGAAAGGGGAGGTGGGGAGGAAGAACCAGTGCTTTAATTTCTTTCTCACCATCCAACTCTACTTTGACAATAAATAAGTTGACTCCCTTCTGCTCATGAAGACATGGGTGAAATTATCTCCCAGTCTTTATCTCAACCTTTGTGGGCACCTGGCCACTAGCCACAGTCAAACCACCACACATGGTGACACCTTTAAGCCACCAGCCAGTCACTCTAGTGCCATAAAGCTGGTTTGGTTGGGGCTAAAAATCATTGGCAATGTTTTAAAGGAATAGGCTGAAAGGAAAAATTGTGGTTTAGACAGCCATACTTCTCTAAATAATCGCAGTCATATTGCTGAACGGTCTCTGTGCAGCAGCTACTACCAGAGAAACAGCAGCATTGGTGCATGTTCTTTATGTTGGTAGGAAACAAAAGGACTAGCTGCAGATCTATATGTACACTAGTAATATAAGGCATTTATATTACTAATGATACTTACTTCACCTGTTCTCTATTTTTATGTCAAGGGGCTCATGGTTTTGATGTCTTCTTTCAACCAACAGTTAACCTTGTGAGACTCTTACACGTTGTAGCCATTCCACATGCTTCAGGGTGAGATCATGAGAGATTCATATAAAGTCCAGTTGGTGGCTTCCCCATTCCCAGTGTAATTGGGAGACAGCTGTCACAGCACCAGACAGTAAGGGAGCAAAAGGGAAGAGCACAGAGGGCACAATACACCTGGTATCCTGGAAAGCCTTAGTAAAGGAAATTGTCAGGAATTAAGAAGGGTAAGTCACTGGCAAATTAAAAATATCTTTACATTTTTGGCTGAATGTTGTTATTTAAACTGAACAGCAATCACAAGTTTTACTACAGGAATATCTTATAATCCCTGTGCTATTATGATGACTCCACAATATTCCTGCATATATGAAATAATGTAGTTTAGAGAGAACAGATTGAGGAACTCTCTAGACTTCCATTACAAGGCTATCTCCCAAATCACCATATATGGAAAATTATGTCATTGATTTTACAACCCATAACTCATCACATTTTCAGCATCCATTTCTGAAGACAGTGCAGCAGGGCTGCTTCTGCCAGGGAACTAGAAGTATGCCATATGTGACTGTTTCCTGTGGAGCTATCAATTCCATCATCTTATGACACATCACCTTTACACCACCTCATTTTACTCATTTTACAAAATTTACATTTGATGAGGAGGACCACATTTTTCATTTCTTTCAGGAAGAGAAATGTACACTGAGATGCATCCTCTGTGTGGTTTCTTTCAGTCTGTTCACAAATTACCATATTAGAGGACTACTTCTCCCTAAGTTACCTGTCCGTTTTCATCAAAGCACCTGCCACTCACTGCACTGCACTTCCACTTTATTGTCTTTTTGACATTCGGCCTGGGAAGCCTCCTAATGAACAGTCAAAGAGACATCCTGCTTTGGGGGAAGTTTTTCATACTGTTCTTCCATGAAAACTCCCAAGCTGGATGTATTACACTGCAGCATACAGAGCTCTGAGTACACCAGTAAACCCTATCTCTGTGTTTGTTTCAATGAACAGTCTACTAAAACATCTATTTCTAGAAATGTTTTGGAATGACATGGACATCTTGTCGATGACATGGACAGTGGGATTGAGTGCGCCCTCAGCAAGTTTGCCGACGATACCAAGCTGTGTGGTTCGGTTGATACGTTGGAGGGAAGGAATGCCATCCAGAGGGACCTTGACATGCTTGTGAGGTGGGCTGATGGCAACCTGATGAAGTTTAACCATGACAAGTGCAAAGTCCTACACCTGGGTCGGAGCAGTTCCACACACAGCTACAGGTTGGGCAGAGAAGAGAATCAGAGCAGTCCTGTGGAGAAGGACTTGGGGTGTTGGTTGATGAGAAAACGAACATGAGCTGGCTTCAGTGTGTGCTCACAGCCCAGAAAGCCAACCGTATCCTGGGCTGCATCAAAAGAAGCATGACCAGAAGGTCGAGGGAGGTGATCCTGCCCCTCTACTCTGCTCTTGTGAGACCTCACTTGGAGTATGGTGTGCAGTTCTGGTGTCCTCAACATAAAAAGGACATGGAACTGTTGGAACAAGTGCAGAGGAGGGCCATGAGGATGATCAGGGGACTGGAGCACCTCTCGTATGAAGACAGGATGAGAAAGTTGGGGCTGCTGAGTCTGCAGAAGAGAAGGCTGCATGGAGATCTCATAGCAGCCTTCCAATACCTGAAGGGGGACTATAGGGATGCTGGGGAGGGACTCTTCATTAGGGACTATAGTAAGAGGACAAGGGGTAACGGGTTCAAACTTTAACAGGGGAAGTTTAGATTGGATCTGAGGAAGAAAATCTTTACTGTAAGGGTGGTGAGGCCCTGGAATGGGTTGCCCAGGGAAGTTGTGAATGCTCCATCCCTGGCAGTGTTTAAGGCCAGGTTGGACAGCGCCCTGGGTGGCATGGTTTAGTGTGAGGTGTCCCTGTGCATGGCAGGGGGTTTGGAACTAGATGATCTTAAGGCCCTTTCCAACCCTAACTATTCTATGATTCTATGAGTTGAAAACAAACTCAAACAAATTGCAATTAAAAGAAAAAACAGGTTACATATATTGGAGGGCACGTGTTAGACAGAACCCTTGGGTTTTTTCAAGGTTTGGAAAATATCACAACAAATCTCTTTCTGGGTAGTTTCATAGGCTTTTATGAAGCTACCAAAGTCAAAATTAACACAGTCGATGCCATTAGAGCTATCACATATTGCAGAAAATTTGAAGTTGTATTATTTTTGTACTATAGTTGACCAACCCATCTAGACTTGTATACATTTCCAACAAGCTTCAAATGTTCTAATGTTCATTTTAGAGCTTAGATTTAAAGTAATTAGTTTTGAGGAATCAGAATTAATGTCGAGATTTATTGCATTACTTCTTCACTATCTTGACCAAGGTCAAGATCACATTTTCAGACATTTACGTACGAAGTACATGGATAAAATGAACAACCAAGTCGTTCATCTGCTCTCAACTTACATACGTCAACATACAGATTGAATGAGGAAGCTTTGAAAGCCGGGTATAAGTGCTCACATTTAGTATTTTAATCCGTATGTCTGTATTATCACAAAAAAACCAGCTCCCTTCATTTAACCATTGTAAAGCCTGAATCTGCATAAATTAAACTTCTGTATGCAATAAAACAGAAGCTGTAGTAAGTCTTTTGGGTTGACCATGAATTTCAGTGAAATACAGTTTTTTAGAACTGCTGTTAAGTATGGTACAGCATGATGGAGATTCCACCCATTTTTGCTAAGAACCTGAGTTTCAGGAGTCCAAGGTGCAATAGCACTGCCAGCTACACAAGGAAATTAATTACATATATATATTGCAGCTTTTCAAAAAGCATACTCAGGAGAAAATTAGTAAGACTCAACTATCAGAAAGTACTTACATTGCCATGGAAGAAAATATGTCAAAACAATAAATGATACGGCTTATTTTTCTTCGTTCAGTGGTAGAAAAATAATTTTTGCCTTTTATTTTCACTACAAAGAGAGAGGATAAATTTACAAAAATTACACAAGCAGACTCTCAAACATCTATATTTTTCTTTTTTTAAAAAATTTTCTTTAATCCCTACATAAAAATGAAAAGAGAACTATAATTTTCCAACTTTTTCCATTCAGCTCCAGACAAGTAAGCCAAACCCTGAATTAAAATACATTAGTGTATCATGCAAAAAGTTGCTTAGAACTAATTCAAGTATGACATTTAACAGGATTTGGTGTGTTTATCAGCATCTCTAGAAGAAGTATTAAGGGCAAATGCATTTCAACCACCATTCAAAAATAAAACTGTCATATTTCCGGAACTACAACCTCAGTAATACTGTATGAGTTTGGTTTTTTTTTACTCCAGAGGTAAATATATTTCTTATCTGTTTGCCTGCCTTGATTCTTAGTTGCATGATCTGAAAATCCCACAAATAGTCTGAGATGAGAAGAAAGTAAGGAATCAGTCCCAACAAATAGGTCATGCATGTACAACAAACTCTTTTTGTTTTAAAAGAGGGCTGAAGAAAGAGAAAACTTTAAATAGATTTATGCTTGGAAATGTAATTAAAAAGCCTCAAGTGACAGCTGCAGTATTTTATGACTGTGAACTTACAAAAAGAGAACACTTTGGGCCAAAATGTAATGTAAATATATTAGCTCCCTAACAGAAGCTTAAACAAATGGCCTTTCATTTTCTGAAAGGATTCTTGCCACTTCTTCCAACACCTACTGCATTGAGGAACCATGTGCTTCAGGCAGCTGACGCTGAAAATCATGGGGTTTACCCTTCTGCTGGTGGTAGTGCTGGATAAGATGGACAGAGGTCCAAACAGAGACTGAAGTATTTAAGTTACATTTTAGTAAAAATAAAGGTATATTCTTTAAGGTGCAGAATATCTCTCCTTAAAGAGACAATACTGACAAACACAGAGAGAAAAACAAAACCAAAAACTTAAATGTAGCTTTAATACCACCTCTTATGCTACCCGTGTAACAATCTCAGGCACGGACTCACCCTGGATTACCTGTCTGTAGGCTGCAAACTTCTTAACAACTACAGGTTCCATCTGTTCATCCATACCTTATTAAAGTACCACCTGACCACCACCCTAAAAGTGCAACCTAGCAACTCTCCATGATGTTTAAGTCTTCCTTTTCAAAACTGACATCAGCTTAATACAGTGAGTACTCCAGACTACGAATTCTACATCCTTTCTCACTATGTGGCATCATTTTGCACTTTCAGAGAAGGTAAAGTCTTCTCCACAATATCACAATGGTATTGATTTTTGAAAGGAAAGGAAGACAAGAAACAGCTCATCTGTTTTTGATTACCACATATAAATGGTGACAAAATAATCTCCCAGTTACAGAGACAGATTTGATTAAAGACATCAGAGTTCAAACATACTCACTAGCTATGCAAACAGAAAGAAGAGTGCCAGCATTTTCCAAATGCCTCAGAATATATGAAAGGAATCTATACACAAAATGTTCTACAGAGAAAAAAAAAAAGTTCAATTAGAAATGAAGATGCCAAACTATCAGCAATTTATCCCCATTCAGCAAAGTATTTTAAATTGTTCTTTGAGCAGTCTGATGAGCAGTTATATACAGTGAAAGCTAGTGTGTGCACAGACATTGTGCTAGCCCAGGTCTAGAAAACAGAAAGGAAAAAAAACCAAAACCTTCTTCAGTAACATATTTGAATTAAACAGACCTGCATTAAGGGAGTGTTACAACCCTTGCTACTTCCTCCCACATGATTTAATTGAAAGCAGGTTATTGTTTAAAAACAAAAGGGCTATCTGACAAGAACATACTGACATCTGCTGGCATTCTATAAATGCATTTCTCTAAAGACTAGGATTTAATACCCTCAACATTTTCTTCTTATCTAATTGGGCTATATAACAAATTAACATTGTCTATACATGAATATGACAAATTAAAGTAGTATTCTATACTTCCAAATGTTAAAGTGCTCATGACATTCTGTAGCTAAACAGTCTTCACAAACATTCACTTCCATATTTGATTTCAAAAGTATCACAGGAAATTATTTTTGCCTAATTTGTATAAAAATTCTCAGTGATAGGGCAGACAATTTACATTCAAATATTTCCCTAATTTTCTTGCCAACAAAAGACTAGTATTTCCAGTTTACTATCCAAAGATTTAACAACACCTGCCAATCAGGCAAGGCTCATAATAGTACCTATTGTTTCACAGTAATGGTTAGCAAATTAAAAGAACAGATTTTATTTGTATTAGCACCATAGCAAAAGGATACATGTAAAGATAACACACCAATCATCTAGCAAACCACATATTGAAAGTGGTACCTAAATACACTAGAGAAGATGCATTATCTCTTACCATTCCACACAATCTACACAGGTATTTTGATAACGAGGTTATAGTCCAGAAGACTGAACACCTTTTCAAACTACAGCATGTGGAAGTCACAAATTGTAGTCAATGCATGTAGTTTGCAAAGCAGCTTGAAGAATGGGGTTGATTGAAGAATAGGGTTGTAAATTAGTAACTTCAAGGACATTAGGCTTTGTAGCAACTATAGAGATAAGAAAATTGCTAAGATAAGCATTGTGCAAAAATCGGCCAGAACCTGCCTGGTGGTTACTGACATGACAACAATCTTAAAACAAAGTGATGAAGGGGTGGTACAGTGTTTTATGATGTAATGTATAAGTAACTCAATGAATATGTATGTAATCTAATGAATAAGTATGTTTAAGTACAATATAATCACAGCCTGATTGATGCTTGGGAGGGACACACTTGAAGTAGCTATCCCCCATGTCTCCTGGCACCACAGTAAAGAATACCTGCTTGTCAACTTAAACTTTGTTGGTGAGTTCTTGGAGATTACTCCAAATCTAGCTCTAACTTGGCATCACTGTGAATATGGAATAGTCTGTAAATCTTCATACACTTCTATATTTATTATTTGAAAAGCATGTGATACACTCATTTAATGTTTGCTGTTGGAATCACAGCTTAACATCTCCTCCCTCGTGTGCTGTAATACAAACTTATAGTTGATAATTTAAAAGCAAAATAGAAGGAATTAAAAACTGTAGATCATAGTGTCAGCAACTCAGATGATTGCACATACATACTGAGACATAAATTCGGTATTAAAAAAAATTATAGAAATCCTTAAATATGAACAACTGCCAGGCTGTGATTAGTGGAACGCAAAATACCTTCCTTAAATTTTTGCGTTTCCAAATCAACTGTCAGCTGCAAGGCCAATTCTTTTACTCAGTTCATTACCTGCATACATTTCCTAGTTGTAAAAGGATAAACGTAAACACCAAATTCACCTTTCTACTTCATTATCTGTGTCTATTTTTACTGTATGCACTTGTGTATTTTATTTTACTCTATGCACTAACCAGCATCTGTATTTCTTAGGCCAGACATACTAGAAGAAGTGACAGTAGTTTTTAAACATGAAAACATACAGAGCTGTCTTCCTTACAAAAGTTTAACTAAAAACCTTACAGCCCATTAGAAAATCAAATCAATATGTGGTTCTGACAAGAGGAAGGAGAAGCAGTACCAGTTTGCTTGGCTCACATTTTTATATCTCAGCCATAAGGAATGGTTCCCGTAGCCCTCCACTCAAAGGAAGAAGATAGCATCCACCAACCTCTTAGGCAAAACAAACAGTACAGTGCAGTGTAAAATTAAGTGTTCACTGATAGTTTCCCAAGAGCTCGCCAGGGAACACAGCTGGCTGCCACCAACACACAGGGGCACAATCAGAGCTGTAAGCGTTTAGGCACCACGCACAGCACCAGCACAAGAGCAAGTACTTCATAAGCAATTTCAGAAAAATCCAGCTACTCACATAATCTGTAGAAAACACCATCCAGTTCACATGTTTAGCTATCATAACAAACACACAAGTCATCTCGTGACACCAGTCATGCTTCTTGTCGCCAGTCTGCCCATCTTTCATCAGTGTGCACACTTCCACAGTCCTAACATGGGGCATTTCTTTCTCTTTTCAGCACTGTGCCAGGAAAGACGACACATACAGAAGTGTCAAGCTGCAAGACTACTGCATTATAACATGCATTTGGAATTCCCTTTCAATTCCTCATTTGAGACAGTTTTTTATTAAATTATTCACACTTCTTATATATTAAACATCAGCAGAGCAAATTCTTAAAATGGAAAAAAAGGGGAATATGTTACTACCCTAAAATCTTCCTACTCTTTAAAATGTCATTCCAGATTCTTAAAATCCACAGCCGGCATTTCAGTGGAGTGAGAGAAAAAGCACATCTTTTGGAGATCCCCAAAGTCAGTCTTTGACTATGGTATCACTGGTTTCCCCCATTCTCAGGCACTACCACCACAGTCACTGCACAAGTATCAGGCCTGAGACATTAATGAAAATAAAAAGAAAAATCAGACCAGCTTTTCCCTTAGCAAGCCGGAGGACTCTAAGCACAGTGATCCTCAATGTTTCAAGCTCCACCATAAACTGTTCTCATATGCATTGGTAAAACTAACACAGGAAGTAACAAGAGGAGCCCACATAACAGAAGATTAAAAGACACCAATAGTGTTGTTCTTCCTGGTTATGACCAGTATTCTTTCCTATTGATTTAAATGAGAGAGGGTCTGTAACCCTTCAGACTTACTTTGGATACCTTCTAAGGAGATGAAACTTGAGAACAAATTATATGTATTTTAAATAGCAAAATGAACAGCAAAGGCTGTATGAGGTTTTAGTACAATGTAATGCAGCAAGTCATTTCTTATGGAGATGTGAAACAGACATGAACTGAAGATGTGCTTAAAAGACAGCAACACTAAGATCTGCTAATATTAGAGGTGCAGTGCGTCATTTAAACACATTTACAGAAATAAACCAAATTATTGCCTAAAATTTACCTCAGCTGATAAAGATGTATCCACTTATGCAACTAAAAGAGCATTCCTATATAGGCAAATTTAACTCTTTCACAGCAAAGCACAAAGAACTGCAGGTGCTAAATAGTCCAATTCTGGCACACTAAAGTCAGAAATAAGTAGATAGAAAGAGTTCATCACCTGGGTTCACTTGCCCTCAATTTTTACATTATCTGCATGTATTATAATTTTCTTGTGAACAGTATGATCATATACCATGAAAATTTGTAACAAAACTATTCCAAGTATGGCGACTAATTTTTTCACTCCAATTTGTATTTTAAACAACTCCTAAGAAACTGAAAGATATTCTCACTTGAAAAAAAGTTAATAAATAAATAAAATTTTCCACATTAGAAATTAAGTGTCCAATCTTTCTGTTTCTTGTACAATCAGTGGCAAAATATTTAACACTTCAGCAGGTAAAACATTTTTATTATTGTAAAATGCACTATTCACTGGAATATACTTACCTTAGAAATTTGGATTCACATTTTAGTCTACTACTTTCTAACAGTGCAAATATGGAAAGGAAAAATATGTCTGTTACTTTTAACGCCACAGGAAACTTCCTTATTTTCCTTTACTTTGATTGCTTGCAAAGCCTTAACACAGAAAAGCATTATATTGACTTTTAGATATATTTACTAAGAATTGCGTCTGGTTTAAGATGTTTATAAAGCAACACAGATATTATTCATGCCCTGCTATTATTTTATTCAACAACACAAAACCCACCAAACACAACAATAAAAAGCCCCACAACAAAACCCCAGCACACCACAATGTCAGACATGCAATGTCAATCAGAGATCAATTGCACCACAGTTCAGGACACAGAAAGACAAAATCATCAGAATTTGAACTCTGTGGTCATCACTGTAAAATGAATTTGCTATTCAAGCCCAGATAATAGCGCTGATGGGAAAGAAAGTGTTGGTACCTGCATTACCATTAACTTATGAGAGGCTTGATTTTTTCCTGTATTATTGGTACTACTGATAATTACAGAAAAAATTGCTAAAGAGCAGCCAAGGAGACAAGAGTACTCTACAACTTTCCTCCAAAAGCCACATTATCTAGAGTAAGCCAGAAATACAACCACGCACACTTCCTATGAGTACAGCCCACTGTCTTCCAAGTAGCACACTGAGAACTTCAACCTCTGGCATCAGAAACACAAGCCAGAGATTTGAGACATTTTGAGGTGGAGACACAGAACATTTAGTACCATATGTACCACACTGGTACTCTGTGGGTGCACGTTTATGTGCATGTGTGCAACTATCGTAACGTATGATGTTACCAAGGTACCCCAGCAACACTCATCAGCAATGCACTGGTGTCCCTTCTAAAAGAAAAATTTTGCCATGTGTTAAACTGCCATTTTAGTTATCCTTTGTCCTTTACTCCCCACTGTAAAAGTACTGATAAAGTCTAAAACCAGCAAATTCCTCTAAGCCAAGCAATTGGACATGGTGAATAACTGTGCTGGTTTTGGCTGGGAGAGTTAATTTTCTTCCCAGTAGTTGGCAATGGGCTGTCTTTTGGACTTGTGCTGGAGCAGTGTTGATCACACTGGGATGCTTTAGTTATCACTCAGCAGCGCTTACACAAAGTCAACGCCTCTTCTGCTCCTCACCGTACCAGTGAGGAGGCTGGGGTGCAACAGCAGGTAGAAAGTGATGCAGACAGGACAGCTGACCCCAACTGACTCAAGGGATATCCCATGCCCTGTGGTGTCATGCTCACTCAGCACGTGAAGCTGAGGGAAGAAGAAGGAAAGGGGGATGTTCAGAGTGATGGTGTCTGTCTTTCCACGTCACCATGACACATGAATGGAAATGGCTGAACACATTCCTGCCTTTGTGTGTGTGGCTTTTGCTTTACCTATTAAACTGCCTTTGTCTCAACCCAAGAGTTTTCTCACTTTTATCTTCTGATTGTCTCCCCCACCCAACCAGGAGGGAGGGAGCAGCTCTGTGCGGCTGAGTTGCTGGCTGGGGACAATAAAATGGTTATTTGCATGCACAGGCCTCCCCCTGCAATTGTTGTCACAGGCAAACTGAGAAAAATAAACTATGAAAAAGACTGCGAGCAAATGACATTCAAAGCATTCTGAATCCTTGCATGCTCAGAAGGACAGCGCTTTCACACCTCGGTGTTATTACAATGCCTCATGCAAACTTTCCTATCTCTTTGATAAATCGCAGGTTTAGAAGAGCTAGACAGCTGCAATACTAGCAAAAATAAAACTGTTGATTGCTACTTTTACCTCAGTAGTTCCAGAACCAACAGAGAAGAACACATAGGAAAATCAGGGGATATCTGCACTTCCTATTTTTAACATTTTTTCTCTTCAAAGTGGAAATAATTCTACTAGATGCACATGGAGGCCATAATATCCAGATAGTGCAACACTCATGTTGGATTTTAGAAGATGGGGAAAACCCTTTAACGAGCAAGAAAGGCTTCCTTGCTTTTGATAGTAATCAACAAAACTGACACACATCCACAGCATCAGCATCACTGAACTTAATAAGAGAGCTATTAGCATAAGAATATAACACTTGGCAGTGCAAAAACAAAGAGCATCCATTTTTTAAAGAAACTGGAACAATACTACAGCTTCTTGTAACAAAAACAATGGACACCTCTCATTATAACAAGAGATATTATGACTCGCTTATGTCTAATTATTTAAATATTTGGTTTTATTTTAATGTATGATTTTATTATCTTGTCCTTTATCATCTATTACTGCTGTTACATGCTTTGTATAAAATTTGTAGGAAACTGTATCTTCCTAAATTTGATGACTAATTGTTTCTGTTTAAAAACTGTTTTAAATTATTTCTTTTCTGTAACAACAGGGTTTGACCTGGTACTCCAAGATGGTACCATGACCTCACCATCCCTTTCAGCTCCCAGAGACTCCCTACAGTGCTGCAGAACTCCTTAGATCCCAGTACCAGAAGTTTATTGTGATAAACAGTTGGATACTCTATAGCAAAAAAGCACCCTCATATTTAAAATATAATAAAACATTTAGGTCCCTACATAGAGAAGTTTGCACATACTGAGATATCCAGCAACATTCAACTCCTTTTTAAAATGCACTCACGTTCAAACAAATATACATATCTTAAGAAAAATGGCTCCCTGACTTCAGCAAAACAGCAGTCTGAATTGATTCAAAGGCAAGAATACAACCACAAGGACTGAGACACTGGAAAAGGGAAAACCTCGGTCTAACCGCATAAAAAAGAAAAAAGAAGTAAAAGAAAAGCAAGTAAGAAATGTTACCACCAAGAGCTGATTATGTACTTTGCTGCAGTGAAATGGCAATTCCTGAAAATAAAACTATGCTCAAAGTTATTAAAGGGGCCCAGGTACCTGCCTGTATCATTCTGCCCATTTGAACCAGTATGTCCCAACACACACTGATTAATCAGGTTGCATATTGGATATGACAGTTCCCAGAACGAGGACGAAAGATCATATCAGCACCAAAGCAAACCGATTTGAAGGCATTTTACAGTGGCAGGAATAAAAGTATCAAAGAACTACAATTCTAGAATACTGCTTATACAATGAAAGAAGATTCTACTCTTGTGTGTCGTACCCCAGAGTGCTCTGCGCATTTAGGCTACCTGGGAAGCCCTTCACCCACTCCTCCTGAAACTGGGCTGTATGGTTATTTTTCCCACAGTGGCATAAGATCCTCAATAACTTAAACAGGGGAGATTCAGATTGGATACAGAGAAGAAATTCTTTACTGTGAGAGTGGTGAGGCACTGGCAGAGGTTGCCCAGAGAAGCTGTGGCTGTCCCATCCCTGGCAATGTTCAAGGCCAGGTTGAACAGGGCTTGGAGCAACCCGGTCTAGTGTGAGGTGTCCCTGCCCAAGGCAGGGGGCGGGAAATGGATGAGCATAAGGTCCCTTAGAACCCAAACCATTCTATGATTCCATAATCAGTTACAGCCAGAGATTCAGCCCTGAATCAAACAAAAGCAACACTGCAAAAGAGAAACAACAAAACAGAAACAACAAAACAGAAACAAATCAAAAACTCATGGTATGTATCAGGGATTAGAAAATAGCAACAATGAAGGAATCTGCTTTTAAGTTGAGGACTTTCATAATGAAACAACTGTGCAAAAGACGCAACATGGACCATTTTGGTATCTGTCAAGAGTTCAATACTTGTAATGACCAGGGGAAACCCAATTGGTCTCCTGTGGAGTCAGCTGCAGACTAACATACAATCGTGATGGCAACAGAGAAGAGGTCATCATGAAGTGAAGGAGCCATTTGGGGAGTGTTCTAAATTAAGGAGTGGGAAAGGGAGGTCTAATATCCTGAAATGATCAGGAGGCTATTTAGATCCATTAATCTTCCTGCTGGGTCACTCTGTGTGCCTCAATTCAAACTGCACTCTGGGACTTCCTTAGCATTTATATTGTCACAGGCTTAAAATGGATATCATCATGTGGTAGACAACATTTTAGCTAGGTCGTCTTTGATGTTGGAGGAAAGGACATTTAAGTAACCAGTCACACACACAGTAGACTGCTGCTGAGTGAGGGTTTGGTTTTGTTTCGGGGTTGGAAAACTGTAGAGTTTCACTGTAATAGTAGATAGTATTTCATCAAATTATTTCCTGTGACACTTATCAGACACAACTACCCAGTAGCATGAAACTGATGCTTCAGCATTTTTTCCCACTGAAGAAGCAAGACTGTAAGCTCTGTGGACAAGGACTAGGTAGACTATGCTGCATCCCAGGGGAAAGTGTTACAGAATTACATAAATTTGAAGACAGAAAATATTCTGAACCCAGGGATTAATACTATCTTCTGTGTTCTCATATAGGGACTGTTTACAGGACCTTCATTTACTATTCAATTCATTTGCTCAACAAAGTGTCTGCATAATATTGGACAATCCTTAATTTAGCAAAAAATCCTAACTGTGAGAGATAAGTGGATTTTTTTCTTGCCAGGGCAGACAAAGATCCCAATATTGGCTTTGACAACGACTATCAAGTCTTTTTCCTGGATCAGTGCCATTCAACATTGTATAATTCCTCTCTTCCTGAGCTACCAAATGTCATAGAATCATAGAATCATAGAATAGTTAGGGTTGGAAAGGACCTTAAGATCATCTAGTTCCAACCCCCTGCCATGGCCAGGGACACCTCCCACTAAACCATGCCATCCAAGGCTATGTCCAACCTGGCCTTGAACACTGCCAACGATGGAGCATTCACAACTTCCCTGGGCAACCCATTCCAGGGCCTCACCACCCTCACAGTAAAGAATTTCTTCCTCAGATCCAATCTAAACTTCCCCTTTTTAAGTCTGAACCCATTACCCCTTGTCCTCTCACTACAGTCCCTAATGAAGAGTCCCTCCCCAGCATCCCTATAGCCCCCCTTCAGATACTGGAAGGCTGCTAGGAGGTCTCTATGCAGCCTTCTCTTCTCCAGGCTCAACAGCCCCAACTTTCTCATCCTACCTTCAGGCAGCAGGTGCTCCAGTCCCCTGATCATCCTCGTGGCCCTCCTCTGCACTTGTTCTAACAGTTCCATGTCCTTTTTATGTTGAGGACACCAGAACTGCACACAATACTCCAAGTGAGGTATTGTGGGAGAACAAAAAAAAAAAAAAAAAAAAAGAAACACAGAAGACATCTAAGACCTATTTATCAAAATACAAATTTGAAAGATACAAGCAGAAACTCAGGAACTGGCTATCCAGAGGAAAAGTAACTCCTATTCATCAGCCAAACTACTTTTGTGAAAGACAACTACCTTTATGTAATGGACAAACATACAAAAGAGATGGTTTTTTCAAGACAACAAGAAAACTACACAATATTCTGGGTTTAGATGCAGGGCTCTATATCTGCTTCAGGTTCTCAAAGACCTAACACTCATTTGGCTATCAAAATCAGAAACTCCACAGGACATTGTCAGTTTTTGTAAAACAATAGCATTACACATGTGACTTTTTTTTCCACATGTATTTTCTCATGTGTCAACTACAGATATTTGAAAGATAAAAAAGCCATAAAAGACCAAAACATCAGATTACAGTGCAACCTAGGTTCAAGGAAACCAACTGCAACTATACTGACCTTTCCCACCAGGGTAGTACACAGAATCATAGACTGGTTTGTGTTGGAAGGGACATTAAAGATCATCCAATTCCAACCTCCCTGCAAAGAGCAGGAACTCCTTCCACTAGACCAGGTGTCTCCAACTCCTGTCCAATCTGGCCTTGAACACTGCCAGGGATGGGGCAGCCACAGCCTCTCTGGGCAACCCGTGCCAGTGCCTCAGCACTCTCACGGGATAGAACTTCTTCCTAATGTCTAATCTAAATCTACCCTCTGTCATATAAACCTACTAATATTTTCTCTCCTGGTGTCGATTGATGGTGTTGACTTCCACACAGCAAAACCTTTTTCCTATTGTTTTTAACACAACTGTGCAGTATGACTATTTTCTTCCACCTGTACACAGGTGTTCTTCCACCTTCCTTATAATCTCTTCAGTTGTTAGAATCTTTAATTTGAAATAGTAGCATTTCCCCATTTAAAGCTTCTCCAAAATTTCCTGCCCACTTTTTCATGTACTCACACCTGTAAAACAGTTAAGATTTTCTATATCAAGTTCAAGTTTCACAAATTTATTAAGAAAAAAAATAAATATCCTAGAATTACAGAACACCAGGTTAGAAGGGGCCTCAAGGATCATCTGGTTCAACCTTTCTTGGCAAAACATGACCTAGACTAGATGGCCCAGAGTCCTGTCCAGGTGAATCTTACAAGTGTCCAACACTGGGGAAATCCACCACTTCCCTGGGGAGATTATTCCAATGGCTGGTCGTTCTCAGTGTGAAAAATTTTCCTCTTGTGCCCAGGGACTTCCATGTGGCTCCTTGTAAAAAGGGAGCCTTCATCTGCTTATTTTCAAGCTAGCTCCTTATTATTCTGATCATATAACATTTGCTCATATCTACTACAGAGCCTGAACTCAGAGACAATAAAAGCCCTAGAAAACCTTTGGAACAGCAATCAGAAGAGCAAGATCCTGACAGTGTCTGCACCAAGATAAGTATGTTATCACATATTCATGCTTTATTAGATTCTAAAAAAATCCAATGGAAAAGTGTTTAATAAATGCCCAAAAGGCAAAGTCTGAGTCACAACTAGCACTGTGACAGACTCAAGATCAATGAACTACAAAACACAGTAGAAAGCTGAGATTTACTTGCTCCAGCTCTCACTACTGTTTGTTTAAAGATGAGAAGATTAAAAGAAAAGCAATTGCTTGAAACATATTCTAGACTGCATCCTTGTAATTCCTTTTTTTGGAATAACTTCTTCTTTTGTAACCTTAATTTTCTTGGCCAGGGGTGTACACTGGAGGGTTGAAACCAAGTGTTTTACCAACAGAAAATGTATATATATTTACAGTGTTTGTAATGCTGGTGACAAAAAGCTGCATCTGGCCCTGCAGTCATTGTGCCATTCATCTTCAAAGTGTGTTAGTTTTGCATGTTTGCCCTTTAACACAGTGCAAGACTTTCAACTCAACCTGTTGTAACCACATTTCCTTACGCCTTTCTGGCTGAAGCAGAAGGCAATTATTTTAATGGATATGGGTTTGCTCGGTCAGTTTTACAAAACCTCCCTGAGTGACTGCAGTCAATCTCCCGCAGAAGGACACTCCCAGTCTGCACTACGTTTCCCACTCCAGGCAGTTATCTTCATTTTAGGGCACTAAATTGCATAGGTGGGTACTAAAGCACCTGTCATACGTGGGTACTAAGGCACCTGAATTGTGTATTTACCTTGTTCCTTTCAAGGCATTAGCTGCAATAACGTCTTGCTGCTTGGAAACACAGGATTTTAGAACTGTGTCCAAATTCCAAAATGTTCTGGGTTTTTTAACTGGCTTTCAGAAAACTGCCACAGAGCTTTAGATTTGGGTATGTGTCTCATGTTAGACACTTCAAGCAACTTGAAAATTGCTGAAAGATACATACTTGCAAAACCCAACAGTTTCTTTCCCCTTGACAAGAGCCTACAGAAACTACCTTGAATTTCTAAATATTCATTAAAAACTTCACTTGTAAATATTCTTATTTCTGGACAGGTTCTTTGCAAAGTACTAAATCTGGAACAGAAGAGTAACAGACATTAAACTACAACTACTTGGCAAAGACCAGTATTTCAAAATATGAGAAGCATAGTTTTGGCATTTGTTACTGCTCAGTATGTAACTGCAATCCATACTATCAATCAAACACAACCACTTCTTTGTGCTCTTCAGAAAGTCACACATGCTTTAGTATTGCTGTAACACACCACTGGTCAACACAGCACCCCGAAAGTGTTCTCCTGTGTCAGGTAAAATTTCTTTTCAGTTTTCATTCATTTTTCAGTGCATTAACTTAAAGGACACATATAAAAATTATCTGATTTGCAGTTAAGTTGTATTTCTGGCATATTAAATTTTAGCAAAAGAATACAGTTATGAAAGGAAAGTATAATAAATACTGATAGAGAACTTCACAAGCAGTTTCCTATTCAATCAGAAAAGCATACATTCAGAATAGGTGATAAAACCCAGCATGTACTGATAATATATTCAAGAATACATGATGTAATGTTTTGAGAGGATTTCCACTGCAAAATTATTATGGGCACTGAAAAAATCAATTATTTAATTAAAAGGATTGAACTACTCATAAAATGTGCAACTAAGCAAAGAATTAAAAACAAAGAGCGAGAATAAAAAAAATTACTTCTCATTAATGACTTGGTAAAGGACCTCAGAGACAGAAGCTTTCTGCTTTTAGGAAATATTACAGCTCAATTTCTTTATGACCACATCAAGAAAGGCTGCTACAGATGGCAATCGAGACACCCTCACAATCAAGACCATAAACAATCAGACCACCTCATATTCTGTGTGCTACTCTTTTAAGCCCTGCCCATTCACTTGTTCCCTATCTCCTCAGCTTTATTCACATGCTACTTGTATGAAGGTGCATGAGCCAACAGCATCCCCCGCTTCTCCCAAACAGATGCACAAAATAGACACAGTTAAAAAACTCCACATTTTCCAGCTACTGTATTTCTCTCAAGCTATAGCATTACATATCAATCTTAATTACAGAAGATTCATCCCTTTCAGACTAATACAACTTTCAGACAACTGTACGCTTAACATAGCCGTGCCTTCCACGACCGAAAATAATATTTCTTCTTGTGGCCAGTACTAGGAGTTCTATCTTTACAGTACATAATGCTTATGATTACATTTACAGATCAGATAATGCCATTTCAAAACTACAGTGTGATAAATTAAAACGTTGAATTATTTAACTCAGCCACTGGTCTCGTCGGTCCTATGTTTCCAACTAGCTCAACTTTACCCAGTGCAAGCGAATACTGTACAGCTCTTCAACAAAGCTTACCTGTCTGCACAAAGTGAGACCAAGGATAATATTTCCATCAAATCCCTCCTAAAAACTAAGCAGAACCTGGTAAAGCCAGCATGTACATCGCGCTGGCAGGGAAGCTGTAGGTCCCCCAGAGATCAATACAAAATACTGGAGAGAGACTGACTTGGTCTACCAGAGGGAATGAGACAAGATTCTTTAAAAAGAATGAAAACCATATATTAAAATAAAATTAAAAAAAAAAAAAAAGCGATGAAGGGAAAAGAAGCAAAAATACAAAGAAAAGTAAGAGGAGAAGGGGAACAAGAAAAGTACCCAACCATCCATCATAGATGACACAGGTATGAGCTGATCCTGCCCTGGGCAGAAAGACTGACTACAGGAGTGGCTGAGTGCCCTTTGGCCCTGCTCTTCCATGTTTAACTTCAAAGGAGCTTTGTGGAGGTACACATCTTGGAAAGAGAGAAGAAGCTTCAAAACCTGCTAGGATGCCTGAGGACATCACATCCTCCCTCCTTTGCAGCCAAACAGTCCTGCAGGTTAGTAAGGGATTACATATGCATAGAGTGTGCAGGCAACAGTATAATAATTCACAGTGCTGGAAATTGGACCTTGTAATTGTACATGTGCAGTCATATTCTGTACAGGAAATATATCACATTACACATCCAGGAATTAACAATCCCACTCTCCTTCTCAACACTTGACTCCTGCCAGTATTTCTGTCATTTAAGGTACCCTTTCATGAAAGCCAGAAAAGCATCCTCATCACGTCAAGGACACCAAGCACTTCCATTACAAGAACCATAAAAATCATCAACGTACTGTGAATTTTATTCATTGCGTTTGCCAGCTATATTACTGATAGTCAGTTACGCACTAATAGAAAAAAAAAAGAAATATAGTCTTGACACTATAAACACAGACTTCATCTCAGGAAATGCCAAATCCTTTGTCTGGTGCATTCACGAGAAGAATAAATTGTAAATGAAACTTGGGCAGCCAAGCCTTTAAAGCCTGCATGAGATAGGTACTAGATCTGGACTATAATCAGAAAGGCTACATAAAAACAGCTCCCCAAAAACTCTGTAACACAAAATCACTCAAGTAAAAGAAAATAAAAATAAATTCAAGACGTCATAGTTCTAAACTGCTACTATAATCCTGGTAACTGGAGCATGGGATAGCAAATACTTTTCTAAAAACTAAATGATCTACTGAGATACACATTGAAAATTCACACACACATGCACCCTTGCCACTCTTCCCACTATATATTTTCTCAAGCAGCTGCAACTATTTGGTCTTTAAAAAATCATTATTTGATTATGAGAACTAACTCATGTCAGTTTAGATTGCAGGACATTCACAGCCATCAGTCTCTACCACAGAGCGAAAAAATCTTGTTTCTACTTTTACAGCCCACACATACAATTGTTTTCACGCTGCTCAATGACAAATAAAACATATAGTATCCTTCCTCTCTGAAGTATCATCAAGCCTGAAGTGAGAAAAGAAGCAAGGGACTTGACATTCTTGGGACACCACCGACAGTGTCTGCTGTATTTTATGATCTAAATCATCTTGAATGAGCTGAATTTTATTGAAAGTGAAAAAGCAGTCATCACTGGATCCCTTCAGAACCTAACATACCCTGCCACATTTGAAATTCAGAGCGCAGATAAACAAAAGCTTCAGATTTGGACAAGATCTTTCACACTTCGCTGCTGTGAATCACTCCAGAGTCAAACTTCAGACCACATTTGCTTCACCATCTGCTGCCACGTTGAGTTGGCAGCACAACATCCAACAGCCACATCAGAGATTTTGGAAAGGCAGAACGTGTGCCCCTCTGCGCTGCTAAACCGTGCCTCAGCTGAGGAGCGGCACTAGGTGGAACTGCCTATACGTTTTAGTGTGGCTTCACCTGTAGTGAACGCGTATATTGCCAACACTGTCACCTTTTTCCCTGACAGAAAAAGATAGGAGAAAATGACACGATGTCGCTTTTAAAACAAGTAAATGTTGACGACTTACAGACAAGTAGTTCCCCAGCAGTTAAGCACCTGCACTCTTTTAACCAGTAACTCAGCTGAAACCCAACTGGCCATTTTTCTTCTTGTCTTTCGCGGGCCACCTCCGTGCCAGCGTTTTCTCCCGGCAGCACCCTTCTCCGCGCCGTTTCGCGGGAGGACGCTCAGCCCGCCCCGATGCACGGGGATGGCGGCTCCAGACCCTCAGCAGGCGCCGCGCGTCCTCGCCCCCGGCTGTCACCGCAGCGCCCGGTCCCCGAGAGCCCCTCCTCGGTCGGCGGACGCCCCGCGGACGCGCAACCCTCCGCCATGAAACTTTCCGGCCGTGGCGACCGGGCTCTTCGGGCGCGGCTGCCGGCCGGGCAGGGGAGGGCGGAGCGGGGCCGGGCGCAGCTCCCGCCGCTGTGCACCTGCCGGGTGCCCCGCACAGAGCGGCTCCGAACCCCCCGTCAGGCCCCATTCGAAACTCACCATAAAGAGGCGAGCGGAGGCGAAGGGTCGCGGCGCTTCTCCCGTCCGGAGCGGGCGGCCCCGTCAGGCGAGTCCCAGCGGGACGCGGCTCCCCGCCGCCGCAGCCCCTTCCCCACGGGCAGCACCGCCGCCCTCACCGCCGCATGCCGCGTCCCCGCCGCCCGGCTGCCCCTGGGCTCGCAGCGAACCGGCAGCGGGGCGCCCGGCCCGCCCTCGAGCAGCGGCGAGACCCTGGGGGCCGTCCACGCCTTCGCAAGGGGTGAGGGAGGGGGAGCGGCTCCCCGCTCGGCTCAGCTGCGGCCGGCGGGAGCCCGGCACCGGCCGGACACAGGCACCTTCCCGGGGATGGAGGCGCCGCCGCTCTCCAGCCGGCGCGGAAAGTGGCTCCGGAGCGGCGGGCGGGCGGAGGTGACCTTCAAGCCCGGCAGAGCGGGCTGAGGCGGGGGGAGGTCGGCGGGGGGGTGGGGGGGGGCGTTGCGCCCCGGGAGGCGGCGGCGGCAGCACCCCCGGCTCGGGAGCGGCGGCGGCGGCGGGGGACGGCGGGATGCAGCGGGCGGGGATCGGGGCTCGGCAGGAGGAAGGCACTTGCACGCCCGCGATTGGCGGCCGCGCGGCGGCGCCCGGGCAGCCCCAGAGGCACCCCCCCACACCCAGAACCGCCCCACACCGCCGTATCGGGGCACCGGGACTAAGGGCGGCCGCGGTCGGGAGCTGCGCCGCGGCGGAACCTCCCCAAGTCACCGGAGGCGCGATCCCAACTTTTTGTTCTCGCGGAGCGGTGAGATACCCCGGCAGAACCGGGCACGGGCTGTCACCGCTCACACAGACACACAGACACAAAGCGGCACTCGGAAAATAGCTGATTAAAACGATGCCCTTGGCGATACTTGGGCACCCCTGCCCGCTCCCTCCCCTTCCTCTTGCCTAAAAGGAAACCAAATCTTACAAGAATTCTGACGCTCCGCTAATGAGAAGAAGCATCGCAGCATCCCTGAACGCGCCAATTACTGTTAAATCAGGCTGACAGCAGCTATTTATGACAAAGTTTTTTGGGAAAAAAAAAAAAAAAAAAAAAAAACCAAACAAACAAAAAAAACAGACATCAAGACCTGCCAGAACACTGCCTCGTCCTTTTCGATGCATGAGGTATTAATTCTGTACCGATCACACATTTTTGCACTGCTCAACCGTCAGTTACAATAAATTAATGCCACAGAGATTTAATTCAGCATGTAAACTTATATCAATCACATACAGGTAGTCTGAAGACAAGAAAGATATGCTACCCCCTGTGGTTTAGGAGTGGGGAGTTGTTTGAAGTATATAGATGGAAAAAGAAACCCAGTAATAATGCAGGTGATAACAAGGAAGCAAGCTTTACATCACAAACAAATAAATCCTTAAAAGAACTTTACAGGAATAACACCCCCATAATTTCTTTCATCTGTGCAGAAAATAAATACAGCCAAAATACTGTGAAATTCAACCGTAGTTTGCACATACATCACATACCTCAAAAGCACGTCCCTGTATCCCGGTGCCTCTACTCGTGGTTTTGGGGCTTGGTCTATTTCTTTTACTGTTTTATGATCCAGCATGTCATAACGCAGTGCAACTGCTCAGGACTGTACTTTTAACAGGTCACACCAGTTTATGGAGCTGGGTCGTTTCAAACAACAAGCTCAAAATTTATTACTCCTCATCAAACGTAAGCAGTGTTAAACTACAGGCTGGAAACCTTTAGCTACACCTTGTTTACATCTGTTAGACTACTGAGAGGTATGAAGTTAGTCCAAGATTCATTTTCAAGATCAAAATTTCTATTATCTAGTCATTACAAGAGTATCTCAAAATGGACATCACACTCTGAAGGCTGAACCCCATTGCTGTTGTATAAAGATGCCTGGATGGATCTTTAAATCCATGTTGTGGATTTCCTTCACTTCTTATTTCAGCTTTCCAATTCACTACTCTAAAATCAACACAAAGGCTGCTGTGGAAGGCTCATGTGTCCCACAGATGTCAACTGGAGGTCAAAATGTTATGCTAAAGGTCTTTAAACTACTACGGAAGAATTTTACAGTGAGTAACTTTGGTTATTCCTTGCAGTAGAAGATACCTAAACCTGTATTTACTGACCTGTCTATGAGAAAGTGATACTAGTAGAAACTTAGTGAGTACAAATTAAACATTATGCTGGCAAAATTTCTTCAGCCCTTCCTTAATTTGTATATTTAGGCCCCTCATAAGAAAATACTTTTCCACATTCCAATTAAATATCACTACTGACTTTGGCAGGTTTGTCATATGGCCAGATACCTCCTGCTTCACCAGCACTTTCATAAAGACTGAAGTAATAAAAAAACCCGAAAGACAAACTTCTATGTAAATAATTTCTACCCTTTGAGTATACAAGCTCATGCAATAGAGGCAAACTTTGTCCCCAGTGAAATTTTTGCTATTAATCTCTCCAGGGCAAATCCCAGCTCACAGCACTTACCACTGATGGATTCAGAGTAACAGTAGATTCTGCTCCCCATAGGCTGAAAGACCCTTGTACAGGACCATGAAACACTAGGGTTATGGAACACAAAGAGAAAGGGCTGTCTAGTGTCTTCTCCAATTTTTAGGCATCTCAATTTCTTTTGAATCCGACCTGTAGTCTTTCAATATTCACTCAGCTGTTTGTACAGCACTAGCAGTATTTCTCTAGCCAGCTGCCAGTCTCAAGAATGAAGAATTACAAGCTATTTTAAGATGCTAAAATAATAAACAGGTGAAGCTCACACAAATATATGAGCTGTACCAAAGTCCTGCATTAAAGAACACAGAAATCTCACAAACTGAAATAAACAAAATGTTAGTTTCAGGCATTTGAGCATTCCTGTTGAGTATCATGAATGCTCAGTGGAGTATTAAGAACTACTCACAGAACTAAAACTAAATCATGTCCACGTTGCTAGTTTCATCTGTCCTTGATTACAGGCACAAGTATGTATGAAATGACTGGAGCAGAGCTTGTCTTTTGGATCTCAATAGCTACAGATTCTCCTCTTGTATAAATACCGTCAAAAAGGTTCCCTTGGGTTATTTTTCCATAACCAGTTTCCCTTTGTTCCCTTCACATGAAAGAGCTTTCAACTGCAAGTTGTATCTTGCTGAAAAGAAATCCATACCCCAAAGTTTGCCATCGTTCTTATATATAGGCTCCCAGCTGAGGTTAAAGTTTTGGTTTTGTCAGTGGCTGTAAGAAGAAATTACTGTTGGTTACAAGACATGACTGATAAATTACGGGCACAGAAACAGCAGCCAGCAGAGACTGCATCATATTCTTACACGGGTCATTGGCAGTGCAGAGAACAGCATCCAAATACTGTTTCCTGTTCCAGTTCTCCAGGCATTAAAAAATTTCCTTTCCTAAACAGGTTGTATCCAAACGTACCTGCCTATCTCTTAGACAGTAACTGTCTTCAGAAAGGTATCTTCCTATTCATCCATATTTGTAATATTCACTACATTTGAAGCATTCAATAAAAAACAATGGTGATTCTACCCCGAAGTCATAACCGCATGAAGACACAATTCATTGTAATTTCTGTAGGAAATGTTTACAAAGAAAACAGACAAATTTAATAGAATTGCCTAACCATGTACTTGAACAAGTTGGCTTCAGAAGGAGACATTTTCCAATTTAAGGGAAATTATCAACAGCAAGAGAAGGAAATGAAGGGCAGGTAAGAAAAGCTCAGTTGAAACACCATGTTTTGATCAAATTCCATTCAGAGATTAATTCTTAAAATGTTCTAGCAAATTCCTTTTTCTGAATGAAAACCTATTTCAAGTTTTTTTTTAAACATTTTCCCTTCCAAATAAAATATTTTCAGAGTTTATTTCATTATTTATTTTTTTTCCCAGATTGAATTGGAAATAAAACTGTTGTGCAATTATTCCAATCAGGAAACACCTAGATCCTCATGAAAAACAATAGAGTTTGCGCCTTCTGCAAGAAAGCAGCTGGTCAGCAAAAAAAAGAAAGCTGTTGCAATTTTCCTGGCTGATGGGTTCTGGAATAGATGAAATATCTTGGAGCACAAGACTCATATTGCAAAACTGAGAGCTTGTGGTGTGCAAGGTGGAGTAGACATGTCCTGAAGACCAAAGGGAGTAGGAAGTGAGAAGCACACCACAAAGGTAAGCATCAGCACAGATGTGCAAAACTTCCTCAACCCAATAAACTACTTCAAAGTTGCTGGACTAAAAAATAATACTTGAAGAGGAAAATATTCAATAGTCAGAAGGTTCCTCAGCTTTACTGAAATATTTTCATCTTCCTTCCTCTTCTTTCATGTACCATCTTGATCTTCAGAAGCTGTAGTGATTAAGGTTCCTCCAGCTTCCATCTAGGCCATCTGTTTTGTCTGCTGTCAGCCTGTTGAGGTCTTTGAACTCATTGTGGACATGCACTCATAACTCTGATTGGCTCTTCTCCCACATATTTTTGCAAAATAGACAATTAGCACCCTTGCTTTCAGCTACCCAGACCATATATTCTTCTTATGAACGCTCTTAATGAAATCTGGGTCGGTAAGGCAACTGCTAATGCTGCAGGACTAAATGTTGTACATAGAAATGTGTGGGAGGATCACTGACAGCAGAAAGTCTGCGATTTGCTTCCCATCCTCTAATCAGCACCAGGAGGCAAGAAGATTGTCTTTTTTCTCTGTATAACTTTTGAAACATGATCACCATTTTCTCCTGTGAAACTTGTGAAACACAGGGTTAGGCAGCTTATAGCAGACTGCCTGCTAGTTAAGGGAAGTGTTACTCACAACAGAGCTCGTGTTAACAGTCACCCAACTCTACCTAAACTGTCTTTCAGACTGAGAACAGCTCATGGGCAACATCTGAAACCAAACAGGCACACACGTACAATGAAACTTTGTCAGGTGCAGTGCCCAGTGACTTGCCTTTAGAACTAATTTGTTGCTCAATCCTGCAATTATAAGTGGCAAACAGGTAAGTGATGATTACTGCAGTAGAAGAAAAAAAGGTTTCCTTGCTTCTTGCGGAAAAAAAAAAAAAAAAGAAAAAAGGGCAATAAAGAAAATAGATCTATGAAAAATAGATCTAAAGAAAACAAATCTATGTGTGAGATAAACTGGAAGTATGATTGGACAAAATAATTGTAATGAACAGCAGACTAAGTAAATGCTGCAGATGCTAGAACAAAAAAAAAATCAAGAGTAAGTGGAAAAAAAAAGTTTTGAAGTCTTCAAAACAGAAAGATTCCATGCATTTGTAAGAATGATATAAATAGTACATACGTATTTAATGCTTTAAAAATTCATAATACCTTTGCAGCAAAGAACGCCTACAACATGGCTTCACTAAGGGAAATCCTGCCTGACCAATCTGGTGACCTTCTATGAAGGGGCTACGGAACTGATGGACAGGGGCAGAGCAGTTGATGTCATCTACCTGGACTTGTGTAAAGCCTTTGACACTGTCTCACATGACATCCTTCTCTCTAAGTTGGAGAGACATCAATTCAATAGGTGGACCACTCAGTGGAGAAAGAACTGGCTGGGTGGCCACATACAAAGAGTAGTGCTCAGTGGCTCAATGTCCAGCTGGAGACCAGTAACAAGTGGTGTCCCCCAGGGACCGGTGTTGGGACTGGTCTTCTTCAACATCTTTGTGAGTAATATGGACAGTGGGATTGAGTGCGCCCTCAGCAAGTTTGCCGATGACACCAAGCTGTGTGGTTCGGTTGATACGTTGGAGGGAAGGAATGACATCCAGAGGGATCTTGACACGCTTGTGAGGTGGGCTGATGCCAACCTAATGAAGTTTAACCATGCTAAGTGCAAGGTCCTACACCTGTGTCAGAGCAATGCCAGGCACAGCTACAGATTGGGCGGGGAGGAGATTCAGAGCAGCCCTGTGGAGAAGGACCTGGGGGCGTGGGCTGATGAAAAAATGAACATGAGCCGGCTTCAGTGTGCGCTTGCAGCCCAGAAAGCCAACCGTATCCTGGGCTGCATCAAAAGAAGCATGACCAGAAGGTCGAGGGAGGTGATCCTGCCCCTTTACTCTGCTCTTGTGAGACCTCACTTGGAGTATTGTGTGCAGTTCTGGTGTCCTCAACATAAAAAGGACATGGAACTGTTAGAACAAGTGCAGAGGAGGGCCACGAGGATGATCAGGGGACTGGAGCACCTCCCGTATGAAGATAGGCTGAGAAAATTGGGGCTGTTGAGCCTGGAGAAGAGAAGGCTGCATGGAGACCTCATAGCAGCCTTCCAATACCTGAAGGGGGCCTATAGGGATGCTGGGGAGGGACTCTTCATGAGGGACTGTGGTGAGAGGACAAGGGGTAATGGGTTTAAACTTTAACAGGGGAAGTTTAGATTGGATCTGAGGAAGAAATTCTTTACTGTAAGGGTGGTGAGGCCCTGGAATGGGTTGTCCAGGGAAGTTGTGAATGCTTCATCCCTGGCGGCGTTCAAGGTGGGGTTGGACATAGCCTTGGATGGCATGGTTTAGTGGGAGGTGTCCCTGCGCATGGCAGGGGGGTTGGAATTCGATGATCTTGAGGTCCTTTCCAACCCTTACTATTCTATGATTCTATTATTCTAACATATCCACAATCGCTGCAAATGTATTCCTTCATTCGAAGAGCTGTTCATTTCATTATCAGTGGTAAGTGAACACGGAAGCCAACCCCAGTGAAATATGCAAGGTTCAAGTAAAGTAAATCCATTAGTGTTGGTTGCTGGTGTATTACAAATTTCAGTGCCATAAACACTTCATGACTCATCTTTAAAGTAACTATGGTTAGTATATACTTTGGTAACAGTCCATTGGTAGTTAACCCTTCAGGTGCTATCAGGAAGTGCAGCCTTGAAGGATGTGGAGAAAGACAGCATCTTGATTCTCAAAATCCATGGCAAAAGAGAAATCCTGACACAAGATACAAACTTAAGGAAATGGAGAAAAAACAGCTTTCATACACAAAACATGAAAACAAAAGATGTCACATTTTGTGCACAAACCATTCTGGTGGTGGTGGTGATGTTTAACCTCAGAGTTCTTAAGAACACTCTTTCATTCTTGACAATTCACAACATCTTGAGCACTTGCTGTTTGCTGGATGATGTGTTGAACAGAGTTGAATAAGGACAGTGATGATAGCTCTCAGTTTCAGTTAGATTGAATGTGTCATTTGCTTGTGCTTTGTAGAGCAAGAATTATTTGCTGTGCATCAAATACTGGAGTCTGAACAGTTTAATGCTTTTGTCTTGATGTCAGAAGGTGGCATTAAGCCAGTGCTGTTATGTTGCTATGACCTTTTTGTTCATATAGTTCTACTTAGGAAAATAATTCTGGGATATTTGACACAAATTTTAAGTTACTTTTACATTTATATTTCAGATTTCAGTCCCTCAAAGAATATAAGTAACTATACTTGCACATAGATTTAATATCTACTTAATTAAGAATGTATAGTTATTTAGTAGATTCTTTAAATAGAAAGATAATACTTCTATTTTTAATGCCCTAATAACAGTAACTGCTTGTCATATATCTAAATATCTATAAATTAGGGAGTTTCCTACTTACTTGTCAGCAATAAAATGTTAATCTGTTTCATTTCTCCAGGGAGCTGTAATTCTGAAATAAGAATAACGTTTCTGTCTCCCCTGACTTTGACTTAAAGCATATATAAAATTTCTCTTGAAGAAACATCTAGAAGAAACAATTCCATGCTCAGCTCATCACTGATTTTTACCTGTGTGCTTTATATCCAACTTATTTTGAGAGTGCCTTGGGATTGAAGACTGTTCAGATAGGGCTGATAGGTTATTGCTTTACATGTGGAAAAAAGGTCAAGCTGGTTTAAGTGACCTTTCCTGTAGGAAAATTACAGGTTTGCATGTTGTCTTTTTGTTATCCTGTGTGGCTGGATTGGTTATCAGGTTCTGTGCTTTCCTTTCTAATTTATATTCAGCCATTTATATTTAGGCAATAGAAGTGTTGAAAAGAATTATCAAAAGCAATAACATAAGCATTTTTTCTTCAAGTGTGGGACACTGGCAAAGGAGGAGGCATGTCCTGCTACTTAAAGAATCACAAGCCACTTCCCCTTTCTCGTCAGCTCTCAAATGGTTTTCTTCCCTTTAAAATGAAAACAGTGACCTTGCCTTTCTTTGTGAAAGAGCTACAAGATTATTTAGCTGTAAACACACAGCCAGGCTACCGAGGAATTCTATGCTGGCCTGCGTGGACCATGCCATGGAGCTATTGGTCCAAGGAGCACGCTATTATTTTTTAAGCAAAGTAAATACTGCAGATGCTACAGGAAGGCTTTGTAGTTCTTGACATAAATGTGGACACCTGGACAGACTAGAGGCTCTCCTCATCTTCTCAACACTTGGGTAATTAGTAATTCACGGGTGTCCTGGGTTCAGCAGTAGCAGTCATTTTTCTCCTTCTCGGTAGCTGGTGCAGCGCTGTGTTTTTGATTTTGGGCCTGGGAACAGCACTGATAACACCAGTGTTTTCAGTTACTGCTTGGTAATGTTTAGGCTGGCCAAGGACTTTGTGAGTCTCATGCTCTGCCAGGGAGGAGGGGAAGCCGGGAGGAAGGAGAGACAGGACACCTGACCCAGACTAACCAAAGAGGTTATTCCATACCACGGCATGTCATGTCCAGGATTTAGAAATGGAGAGCGGAGACCCGGAAGGGTGGGGGTGCACGGTGGGGGGTGCACTGCTTGCTCGGGCTTGATACTGGGTAGTGAGCAATTGTATTCTTTCCTTGTATTTGCCTTGTCATTATTATTATTGGTGGGAGTGCACTGTTTGGTCGGGCTGGGGACTGGTGGTGAGCAATTGTATTCTTTTTCCTTGTATTTCTCGTCATTATTATTATCGGTGGTAGCAGTAGTGATTTGTGTTATACCTTAGTGACTAAACTGTTCTTATCTCAACCTGTGGGAGTTGCAGTCTTTCAATTCTCCTTCCCATCCCTCCAGGAGCGGAGGGAAGAAAGAGGGGAGAGTGAGTGAGAGAGCGACTGTGTGAGTTTATAGACTTAAACCACGACAACGGGGAAAGTATCTGGACTGGAGAGTGTAGTTATGCATTTGTAGTAGACATTTGGGATATATTTTGTGCTGTGATATGTTGTCTGTAATTCCTGCATTGCCACAGCAGGATCCAGCATGATTGAAGCACTGACATTTTTTAATGGTTTCTTCAAGTGTAACTTCTTTTGATTATGCTATAATTAATAAACTTTTAAATATAGAATCATTTGTACAGGTTTAGAAGCACTTTTTCCATACTTGCAGAATATGCAGTTTTCTATTTCTGAAGCTGTCTGAACAAATTGGCACCTATGACATCTTCAGAAATGTGCTAACATTTTCATCATAACCTCTAACTTTTCATCCCACAGCTGGGGAACTTATTGACTGAAACTTCCATTTACATATATACAAAACTTAAATTCTTATTTTGAAGTATTTACTGAAATACTCCTGTTCAGAGGCAGAATTTGCAAATGCTTTCATGAAAACTACTTGGTTCTCAATGCTCAAACCCAGGAATTTCTAGCTAGCCTTTGTAGTTCCTGAGTTACTGGGTTTTAACATTATCTATCCCTCAGTCTAACTATGGGTTTAGCATTACTCCACAAATTGAAGTTGTCAAATCCTGGAGTGCGGAATAATATAGCTGACAACCACTTGCCTAACATCACATTTAAAACAGTTTTATCAACAACAAATAGAGAGAAGCTATCGTTTTGCCAAGAGAAAGAGAAAAAGAAAGAAGTCCCCTGGAAATAATGAATTTTTCCAAAACATTTAGCTCTGGATCCATATTGCATTAAATAGAAAATCAAGCTGAAAAGTAGCCCATTATAAATAGGAAATAACAAAGGACAAAACCTGCCGAAGTGTATTGACTCACTTTTACATGTAGAGCGTCCCAGACAATCCAAGAGCTGCAAAAAGTCAGATCTGCCACAATCTCTGCCTACACATCTTCAGGAATTAAACTAGAGTTATAGAAAAAGGTAATTTCTTTCTAGTATTTTTATCACTAATGTATTCACAGCTCTGCTCTCGTATGCGGAATATATATTAGATTCATAAAAATGAATTGAAATTTACTGTTTCTTGGATTATCTTATTCCAGTTAAATCCTTGATTCATAAGGCAATTGCTGAAGATAAATAGAAGTTCATGAATTGTTCATAAACTGCAAAAAAATCAGAAGCAAGAGATGAAAAATGTAAGACACACAACCCTTCATTCGCAAGCCACAAATTCAAGTCGAGGTTTGAGATCTGCAGCAACCATGATCCATTTCCATCTTATCACCTGAAGGCTTTCTGGTAGCATTTGCGAACTCAGTCTGTACCCTTAGTTCCATCTTTATAGGATAAGTGGCCACATAAATAATTCACTGAACCCTGGAACTTGTCAGAAACAAGAAATTGTGAAATGTAAAGACTCCTTCATCCTCCCAACTCTATAAACAGCACATATGAGCTAATTTTCTAACCTTTCACTAAGCTTTATGTAAAAGTAGACACATAGGAGTTCTTGCACATATTTAATAAAATAAAGCTCCTCAAATATAATTTTTTTCTAATAATGTACTGGAAATACTGCCTTTGAGGTTTTTCTGTTCTTTGCTGGAAAATGATTACGAAAACCTTCTCACCAGGGACCTCTGGCTACGCAATTGTTAAAAAAAAAGCAAGCTTCTCCTTAACTGAGTAATTTCCACCTTCTGTTGTTAGATAGGAGTACTTCAGAGGCACACTTACTTGAAAGAAAGCACAGATGGGGGCAGGGAGACATGCCACTATTTATTTTAGGTTTTTCATGTTTCTTGTATTATGGGAGAGATTAATGGATATTTAATGAAACGTGATAATGTGTGGAACCTTAAGCATTTCTTAATATGCATGAGAGAGAAGACATGGAGATTGATCCCCACCTTTCTCTTGGCAGGCAATAAACAGCACTCTTGAAGTGATTCCCAGCATAACACTTGAGACACTTATCTGCAGCATTTTGGTTCTAATGACTTTGAGCCTATGATGTTGTGAAGGACAACTCCTCTCCAGCGATGAGATGAAGAGATTCTGATAGCCACTAATGCTCAGATGAAGTCTGTATTAAAAATTAAGAGTACATGCATAGTCACTAAGGTTTTTTTTTTTTCTATAACTACTTCTAAGAGACTAGAGTTTAAATAAGTCAGATTTTCATAAGATTTTATGTAAATTTAAATACTTTGCCCATGCTCAATCTGTCAGAATTTTCCTGAGAAAGTGATTGAAAGTAGGCATGTAGTTTTTGCTTACAAGGCTGGCTACATCATCACCTTGAGACCTTGATGGAAACAGATGTAGGAATTGGACTTCTGGACCAGCTCACACCGGCACATAACACCACTGGAAAACTGTGTCCAGTGCTCTCCATTTACCACCATTCACTACACTACATTCCTATTTTTAGAAACTAAAAATTACAACTGAGTTACTCTTCTACTGCTCTTTTTAGAGCAAGTGAAAATTCAGCCCACAGGTAGCCTGCAGGCTGTCCAGATGCACACAAGTTGGGAAGTAATCTGAGAATTGTCCCTGTGCCAGATGTTCCAATTAAGAAACAAACAAATAGCACTCCTTCAAACACTTGCACTTACCAAAAGAGTCAACACAAGCATACGATATCAGACAAATTATATAGTTGTGGCTATTTCAGCTGTACCTGTCAATAAAACAGTGCTTTTTAGGTAAGAAATGTGTTGAAATAACCTACTACCAGTGATGATAGTCATACTGCAGCAGCATCACACATTTCAGTACTTTGATACGTCAGAGATTTTCTAACACGTATTTGCAGCCAGCCAATGAATTCAGAAAATACCACACCAAGACACAGATAAAAGAAGGTGCTTAATAGAGTTTTACAAATCACCTTTGTGAATTGCCTTTATGCAAATAAAGGCCATATGTTAATTGCAGAGATGTTTAAATATTTTAAGGAGTTAAGCATTTATATTTTTATATAATAGAATCAATAAAAAACTAATACCCTCTTTTCCAGTCTACTACATAAACTTAATTGTGAGTTAAAGTGTTAATGAACCTATGGTAACTTTCCACTGAGAACAAGACAGGTTGTAATAGGCTAACCAGGACTATGCATAACATTAATTTCCACGACAGTTCAACTAGGCACCCACTACTTCAGAAAACTCCTTTAGGTTACAGTTTACTTCTTGAAGAAACAAGTTTTTTAAAGCTGACATGGCAGTAGAAGTTAGGCTTCCAAGGGCTTTGATCTTTGTCAGAATGAGAGTTAGGACCCTAAACCACTTGAAAATGCTATGGATTTTATAGAAAAAGTTGCTTGATTCATCTTTAGCAGACTGTAAGGTTTCTGACCAACTGTAAGGGGCCACTACTGATTTGTGTTATTAACCTCATTTGATACATAATTCGTTTCTCCATTAACATTAATCCTTGTAAAATATTTCTAATGGTTCTCCAATCAATCCATGCCCTTTTTTTTTTTTTGATTGCAGAGTCATTGCAGAGTAAGATAATGCTTTTTATGAGTACGTGTGGCAAAAAAAAAGAATGAACTTATCTTTAAAAAGAAGGCTTTCTTGAAAAAGAAGCACATCACCACTTTCATGTTTCCGAGGCCTGAAAAGCAGTCAACTATTATCCATATGTAAGGATTCCTAGGTAAAAGTTTCTGAAGCATATAACATTAGGGCTTATATTGTATTCTTATACCAAACACTGTTAAAATGCTTCAGCACTATTCAAATAAAAACCAAAACTCCATGGGTAGGTAATACTTTCTTTGTAACTGGTGAGAGATATGTGGAACACAATTTCTCTTTCCTTCTTTGCACAATACTGTTCTTCTGCAATGGTAATGGGAAACCTCCAGTTAGTGGCATCTGGTAAATATGGGAATATGATGGTGTGAATATTTAGTTCCATTAATAAAACAGCTGTAATATGGCTGAACTGTGTGGCAACAAAACAAAGACCTTTTGCAAGGACCATTGCTTTCTGCAGCATTTAGGGAGTTTGTGTCAGCTTCATTTTAAGCTCAGCAATAGAACCATCAATTTAATTGGGTAGGAAACAATAAAAAAGGCATAGAAACTGATTTGGGATGTGGAAAGTACATGTTTTTGGTGAGATTTTACCTGAACTGCTCATGAGCAGCCCAGTTAATACTGTCACATAAGTAGCTATGTTTAAATTCCCATGTTAACACACAGAAAAACTGGAAGATTTCCTTCACCTATGAACTGTTATTACTGCTTTCTACATAGGCAGGAAATCAATATCAGAGAATTTCACAGCCATATTCTCAAGCCTCTTGTCACAGCTGTGAAGACAAGTAGTACAAGACCTGATCACTTAGTGGTTTATGCCTTTCACAGGTATCTCCCTGTGTCCCAAGATGGTTGCACATAAAACATAAAAAATCCAAGGCAGTGTATGCATGTTTCTGATAAACTTTTTTTTAAACCTTAGGTTGCTACAAATGATTAAGTAGAGTGAATGGGAAAGAGCAAATCAGACCCCAAAAGCTTTTCTGATGACTTCTTTGCACAGATGTCACCGTAATGCCCCTCAGCTACTACAACCTGGCCATGTTAATACAGCAGTGAAACCTGTCCGGAAGCAGTAAATTATGCAAACTAGCTAAAATGAAGGCAGAAAAGTCATTCTTTATAGAAAACACACCATGTTGAATTTTTGTTGTCACTCGCTATGGACAAACAATGTACTTTTGTGCATATCTGCAGTTTATCTCTGTCGCACAAGTATAACTGACACAAAACCATAGCATACAGTGCCTTTTTCACCTTTCCATTGACTAGAACCATGAACGGTTGAACTGACCATGGCTCATTCTGCAAAATTAGCTGTGTTTTGAAGACTATTCTGTCCTAACTCTGTACTCAGCCAGGATACTAAGTCTGTGTTTGAAAGGTACATTGACTGCATACTAACAAAGTAAAATTAATTTCATAACAATTAACCTTTATCCATTAGAATTAAAAATCTATGCAAATCCTCCAGCAAGACATAATTCTTCCACAACACTGACAAAAACACTCCCTCTTACCTTTTTGTTGACTTTCCATTTCTAGTACCTGAAATATAAAATTCCTGTCATCATCCTCCATTTCTTCCTGCTCTCCTTTTATCTACTTGTTTCCTCATTTCTCTGTTTCATCACAGTAGCTTGGATTCCTTGTATTCTACTGTATTTTACATCTTTCTTTCCACTGGACAACCTCTTATGACTTGAGTGCCAAGAGTGAAATCTCTCCACCATTTTACCATTCCTGAGTAGCAAAGGGGACAGAAGTTTTGAAGAGGCCTCATGATTTATGTATTTTCATTGAGCATTCTTCATCTTCTGTAAAGTGTCAGAAAATAATGATGTGATGAAAAGTTTTTGAAACAGGATGTGAAAGGCCATACATCAAGACATCGTACTCTAGTAACCCACTCCCAGCTCCCCTTTGTATTCCATTTTCGATCAAACTGTTCCAAGGCTTTTAACAAAAGGATCACACTAGTAGAAGACTGGACTTTACCACAATAAACAAATGAGAAACTTGAATGCAAATAACATGTTAACACATTCTTTTTATCTTATTAGATATTTATAATTTCTACAGTGTAAAATTATTTAAACCTCATTAACCTCATAATTACCACTACTATAAAGTGAATTTTGTTTTAGTAAACTCTACCAAACAAGGCTCAGAAGTACCACAAAACCATCTCTAAGGTGGGTTAGTAAGCCTATGTAACAATCCTGGAGCTGAAGGAGCACACAGCCTGCCTTAACAAAGCTTTCAGGAAAATTTATCCAAGGACCACATGCAATCTGTTCTGTAATGGCTATGAGGACTTCAGCAAGCTAAGCTTGGTTCTTTTCAAGGCACCACCAGCTTGGTTGACAGGCTCAGCTCTGTCTTGCAGTGGGGCCATTATAGCCAACTGGAACCAGTCTGAGTTCTTTTCTTAGCCTTTCTATAGCAGCTGATTGAAAATCACCTTAAATGTGTCAAATGAACAACAAACAAAACTCTCTCAGAGACTTAAGACAGTAATGCAAAAGAGGGATTTGCTGTTCTAAATCAGAAGTGCAATTACCTGTAAAACTGAATTTGCGTATTTACTCTCTTGAAAGCTTTTATTTAGAAAGCTGTGCGTTATTCCTTTGGAAACTGGCAATGCTAGACACAAAAAGTATTAAAAACAGTTATTAAACTTGTTTCAAATGTTGATCTTTATCTGAAGACCATATGAAAAATGCCCAATTATAACAGAAATGTTCACTTCTGAATGTTATTCATCACCTTTTTTGCTTCATGAAATTTGCCTCTAGTCAGATTCTGCCTGTTGTACCTGCCAGGGCAAACCCATCTGCTTACAGCCATGGCTGTGCCTGCATAGCCAGTTTGTATTTTTATAACTTCATCATACTGTCAGAGAATTCCTATCTTTTTTATACAGCTGTAGAAAAATCAAGCCAGAAGAGTTCTGGAAAACCAGCAAACTGTAAGCCATTCCAAAATAAAATTAAAAGATCACCTTATCACATTATTAAAATGCATATGCATACATCTGCTCATAAATAGTTTACAACTCCAGTCAGGTTTCATTCATGAGATGTGTAATGAACAAAACCACTATAAATTTTAAAGGAATTTACAATTAGCGGCGTTCAAGGTGGGGTTGGACATAGCCTTGGATGGCATGGTTTAGTGGGAGGTGTCCCTGCCCATGGCAGGGGGGTTGGAACTCGATGATCTTGAGGTCCTTTCCAACCCTAACTATTCTATGATTCTATGATTCTATGATTTCACTACAGCATATTAATAAGAGAAAGACTATGCTTTGAAAGTAATAGAGCAGAAAAATAAGGCTATATCTTGTCTCAGGTCATATAAACCTTCATTTAAAGGTTATCAGCGCGTTTTGGTTCTTGGAGCTAGTGACATAAAACTAATTTATGGTGACCAGGCAGAAGGCACCCAGCTGAAGAAAACCTCCCCAATAATCAATGACAAAAGAGTCACCTCAGTTGGGTTTCCACAGCAAACTAAGACAGCTTCAGCACACACTGCTTACCCACTCACTCCTCTGCCAAAAAGGGAAAGATTTGAAGACCTAGTTAAGCCTGAAATTATGTACCATCGTGGAATATTTGCCTGTGATGCAAGTGCTTCTGATCCAGAGGTAGCCTCAGAATTTACCCAGTGACTACAGGCACACATAATTTTATTGTTCTGTGTGAAAATAGCACATATACATGCAAGTGCTGTGTTTTTATTTAAGGCAAAAATTATGCGAACCTATGGCAAGTGTTAGGAGAAAAATTAACCATGACAATGAGGAGCAGTTACAGTTACAGATCTGATATTGCACACTTCTGCATTATATGGAATTCACTACAATGTCTTCTGTCTTACAGCACAGAGTCCCATACAATTTTGAAAAAGCTATAGGAATAAACAGACACTACTGCTTCCACCTAGAGCTTCTTGCTGCTTTTAATAATTCATCAGGCAAGAATCATGTACAGACAGGAGACTGTCCTGAGTTCAGCATTAACAGTCGTTTTTCTCCTTCTTAGTAGCTGGTGCAGTGCTGTGTTTTTGACTTTTGGCCTGGGAACAGCGTGATAACACCAATGTTTTTAGTTACTGCTAAAATGTTTACTCTAACCAAGGACTTTCTGAGTCTAGGGTTAGACGACAATGAATAAGGACCAAGAGATTTTCCCCAAGGCTGGACAGTCGTGAGTGGCAGGGTGTGTGGGACAGTATGGTCAAGTATGTAGTCCACTGGGACCCTCCACTGCTTTGAAAACATCGGAGATGGAAGGCAGCTGTATGGAGTCCCCAGCAATAACCTGCAGAAACTGCTGAAGAGGAGGGTGAATCATTTTGAGTCTGGTGGGCCCATGACACTTCAGGCCATCAGGGCAGAGATGCAACACAGAGATGGACTCATGATCGAGGGGTGTACTTAGCAATGGACACTATTGCCCAGATTGTTCACGAGTGTGAACACTGCACAGCCTCTCCTGCTCTGAAAGACTCTTACAAGAGATGGAGCCCAACAAGAAGTGTTAGAACAAGTCCAGAGGAGGGCCACGAAGATGATCAGGGGACTGGAGCACCTCTCGTATGAAGATAGGCTGAGAAAATTGGGGCTGTTGAGCCTGGAGAAGAGAAGGCTGCGTGGAGACCTCATAGCAGCCTTCCAATACCTGAAGGGGGCCTATAGGGATGCTGGGGAGGGACTCTTCATTAGGGACTGTGGTGAGAGGACAAGGGGTAATGGGTTTAAACTTAAACAGGGGAGGTTTAGATTGGATCTGAGGAAGAAGTTCTATACTGTGAGGGTGGTGGGGCCCTGGAATGGGTTGCCCAGGGAAGTTGTGAATGCTTCATCCCTGGCGGCGTTCAAGGTGGGGTTGGACATAGCCTTGGATGGCATGGTTTAGTGGGAGGTGTCCCTGCCCATGGCGGGGGGGTTGGAACTCGATGATCTTGAGGTCCTTTCCAGCCCTTACTATTCTGTGATTCTGTGATCATGGACCAGATGGAATTAGCAGCTTTAGGGGGATTCGTCCATGCACTAAGGAATGATCTCCATAAGCCTTTGTACAATCCAAAAGCCTTTGTAGAAAACTCTCAAATTGGTGCATGCAGGCCCAGCAGGCTGTAGAAACTGGGTACAACCTACATTTAAATTTAGGATCATCATCTCTTTTTGAGAGAAGAATCAAATGATACTTAAAATTATAGCTTTCCCATTTACTGCATTCTCAGTTAGGTAATATTTACAATAAAACCAAAGCACCTGTACAGTTTTAATAGCATACTATAAAAAAAAGTGGTTTATAGACAGATGGATGAGGACATTGTGAACACAGCCTGTTTTGATGAGGCTACATTTGCTTCACCCTTAGTAACAAAACAAAAGTAATTTTTTGTTTCAGTTAACCTCTGTCCTATTAGATGCTTCCAGAGTTTTTAAGAAAGGATATATCCAGTAGCCGTTTTATGTTCTAGAGAAATTATATCACTGTATTCCTTCTCTAATAGTTCCATGGCTGTTTAGCTGCACATCTGTATGTTGTCACAACATCAGTATGCAACACTTCCAGATTTCCTTAGAAGGAAAAATCTTCAGTGAAATTTCCAAGTTGTTTCATCACTGAGATATGGTATCTGTGACAAACAGATACTGCTGTAGAAAAAATGCTGCAATACTTAGTCGAGACTGAAAATCAAATTATCATAATAGTGGAATTCCATGAGAAAACTCTGAAGCATTATCTATATAATCAGCTGTCCTAAGTGAATCTGAAGTGCCAACTGTTTTAGTACCTACATTTAGTTCTTCAATTAGAAGACTGTGTATCTTCCATTTTATTGGTGAAAAAACGATCAGAAATGATCAGTATCAAAGAACTTGCCATTACAAGCTACACAGAATTCCTTTTATAACATTTTCAAACCAGATAATGCCTTTGATCGGTTCTGAATTTTGGACTTCTCATTCTACCTTTCAAATAAAAATAGCTTATATTAATATAATGTAATACATAGTAATTATATATTAATAACAAAACTTAGAACAAAACAAAAAACAATTTAAAGAATTTTCAGCTAACCTATTACCTTCGAATATAAGCAAAGCTGACTACAATTGTGAGGTTTCTCAATATTGACGACAGTGATTTTCTAGTGTGCAGTATAGATGGCAGGCATGATTAAGCAGAATTATTGAGATCAGATTTTTAAGTAATGAATACATTTGAGGAAAATAAGAGGTTGTTCATCAAAAATGAAAGAGCCACACTAGCAAATATCCTTCTGGTACTCACTTCTCATTATCTTCTGCTGCTTAGCTCTGTAAAATGAGGCCTGCACCACTTATAATACTTGCTTGCAAGACTGACACAGAAATTTTCTCATTTATTTCAGTGAATCAAGGCTGCCAGATTGTATTACAGATCTTTACAGCAATTGAAGTTATTCTTCTTCGCGTCCACCTTCATGCCATGACCATAGAATCATAGAATAGTTAGGGTTGGAAAGGACCTTAAGATCATATAATTCCAACCCTCCTGCCATGGGCATGGACACCTCCCACTAAACCATGCCACCCAAGGCTCTGTCCAACCCAGCCTTGAACACCGCCAGCAATGGACCATTCACAACTTCCCTGGGCAACCCATTCCAGGGCCTCACCACCCTCACAGTAAAGAATTTCTTCCTCATATCCAATATATACTTCCCCTATTTAAGTTTGAACCCGTTACCCCTTGTCCTCTCACCACAGTCCCTAATGAAGAGTCCCTCCCCAGCATCCCTATAGCTCCCCTTCAGATACTGGAAGGCTGCTATGAGGTCTCCATGCAGCCTTCTCTTCTGCAGACTCAACAGCCCCAACTTTCTCATCCTATCTTCATACGGGAGGTGCTCCAGTCCCCGGATAGTCCTCGTGGCCCTCCTCTGGATTCATTCCAACAGTTCCATGTCCTTTTTATGTTGAGGACACCGGAACTGCACACAATACTCCAAGTGAGGTCTCACGAGAGCAGAGTAGAGGGGCAGGATCACCTCCCTCGACCTTCTGGTCATGCTTATTTGATGCAGCCCAGGATACGGTTGGCTTTCTGGGCTGCAACACCCAAGCCTTTCTTCGCAGGGCTGCTCTGAAACTCTTCTCTGCCCAACCTGCAGCTGTGCCTGGGATTGCTCCGACCCAAGTGGAGGACCTTGCACTTGGCATGGTTAAACTTCATCAGGCTGGCATCAGCCCACCTCACAAGCATGTCAAGGTCCCTCTGGATGGCATTCCTTCCCTCCAACAGATCAACCGAACCACACAGCTTGGTGTCATTGGCAAACTTGCTGAGGGTGCACTCAATCCCACTGTCTATATCACCGACAAAGATGTTGGACAAGATCGGTCCCAACACCGATCTGTGAGAGACACCACTTGCTGCTGGTCTCCTGCTGGATATTGAGCCATTGAGCACAACTCTGCGTGCGGCCATCCCATGATAATGTTTCTTCTGTGGGAAAGTGTAACTGAAATGAATGACAGAATAGGAAAATGAGGAGCATAGAAGTACCCTCACTCACCTCAGGAGACTGGAACAAGCTCAGCCATGCGAACTCTGTTTCTGAGAAGGCAACTGCCTTTTCAATTACGTTCCATATAGAAAAGTTCCTGAAGGGGTGGGAAGCCTCCAGGGGAAAGAGAAAAATAAAGTTATGTTTTTTCTAAAAGTCTGAACTCTCTTTTGTCAGTTCCTAGAAATGACAACTGACAAAATTTGTGTTATCTACAGATGCTTTGGTTTGTCCAGGTAGCTAGCCCAGGCAAACTGGGTTGTTTGGAGAGCAGGAGTCTAATACTGAGAGACTGGGTGAGGGAAGGAGCAGTCTGCTTAGCTGTATGCTAAGAAATGGAACTTCTCAAAGGAAAACTTGCTTCTTTTTTAAGGAAAAGATTCTGAGTATTATCTAGTGGTTTCTATATATAGGGATTAGAGGGAAGCAAGGGCACAAGCATATTGAAAACATAGCATATATTCGTGGTAGTTCCCAAGCAGTCTGAGCAGTAGCAGGCCACACCTTGAATGGTGCCATGCATATCGCAGTATTGCTTTCTCTAATACTTGACACTTCAACTTCCAACAGTGATTTATGTGTCATATATTATCTTGCCACTAATTCTTGTTTAATCTGGAACCAGTAACAAGCTTTGGCTGGCATCGCTCCACAAATGAGTTACATTTTTTTCACTGAGGGAGGAAAAAAAATTAAAAAAAAGAATTTGAAACCAGCCTGCAGTGGAAGCGTGAGGATGTTGTCCTACACTAATCTTATGGCTTCTGTCCCACTTCCACTGACAAATTAATTACAAATGTATAGGCATGAAGTGCAGCAGAAAATTTGATGCTTATATTGATGAGATTAATGGACTATTATCTCATTTCCAAGTACTCTGGATTGATTTTATGGCCCCTTTCCTCTGACTGGTTTCAAGCTCTGTTTAAAGAAAGGCCAAGGCTAGAAAACCTGTGCCTCGGCTTTGCCAAATTTGGGCTGTGTTTTACACAGAATTTATTTTGGAATCATATTCACAGTTTAAGAAAGTATGTGCAAGGTCAAGCAAATATTTACAAACACCAGTGAGATTTTATCCTAAAGCAGGGAAGATAATTGATGACATAATTATTTCATCATAATTATGTGATTTTTCTGATAGTATGTTGTCACTACAAGGAGGAGAGATTGAGGACCCAAGTCAACATAGGAGATATTACAACATGTTCAGTATGTTAACTTTTCAAAGTTAGCACCTCATTTTTTCAGTATTCTTCCTTTTTAATTTTTCTTTAGAAATATTATGCCATGGGGAATGAAGCAGCCAGGAGCCTGGTGCTGATGATGTTATCACAGTAGTACATCATCAGAAATGTTGTTTTAACAGTATGTTTTAAGGATAAGGTGCTTTAATGATGTATTTCTCAAAGTCAGCACCAGCACAAATTCCATAAAAGATAACAGTAAATAGACTGAACATTCTATACTGACTTGCTAGTAACACTCCCGTATGGCAGTAGCAAAGCAGAGAACACAGTCTTAGAATCTTTATATGTAACTATACTATAAAATAAATAAATGGAAAAAAATAACATCTATGTAGCTCTAATTTGCTTTTACAGGAATGAACTAAAGAATCTTCTAATCATACTCACACCATTTTAGGATTATTACTGGGTTTGGAATATTACCTTCTCTGGTTGTAGAGTTCTAAAATTATGTATGAATTGGCTGATTAAAAGTGGAAAAAATATTTTGCTGCCTATTTTCATCTAGAAGTAGTATATCGTTGCTAGCTGAAGAGTGAAATGAAAATATAGCAACAGAACTACCTTCCCACTCTGACGGTGAAAAAAATCACTACAATATTCATCTACTCCTATCAGATATGTGGTCATGGCCATTGTCATAATACATACTACTTTTCATAGTACTAAATTATTTTTATGTATTTTCTATTATCAAAACATACCAGAAATGCTTGTGAAAATAGTGATAATTCTATTTTTAAGCACAAAATCACAACTGGTTTTCAAAGTAATACTGCAAAGAAGCCTAAGCCCGCAGTTAGAATAGTCTCTCATAATTATAAACAGCAAAAAGGGTATACTAATATAGCCCTATATAAAGAAATCAAGATTTTATAATCAGCCTGAGGGAGCCTGCTTCTAGAAAAATATCAGATCTAGGAACAAAACCTGAAATTGAAAAATGCAGCAAATATTTTGTATTTTGTGCATGGAATTTCACACCTTACCACCCTAGTTTCAAACGCAGTTATACCTCAGGGATTTGAACCCAGATCTAGCCTGGTAGATAAACTAAGGCTGGTTAGATACCACACTGCAGACTGAGCTGACATTAACACCACACACTATCCAGCCCTGCTGCATGTTGCAATTAAATACCAAAGGTACACTTGCTTTGCATCTACAAAGAATAATATATTTGATGACTCAGTATGTTCCAGCAATTCAAGCTTGCAAGCTACAAATTCCCCAGTCATCTCACGCTTTCAGCTGAATTGCAAGCCTGGAGATAAGTCATTTTATAAACACATCTAATCAAATTCTGTTCAATATGCCAGGCAAATTGAAGGTAGACAAGTATATTCAGAAAAAGGCATTTGAAATTAATTTCACATATGAAATCAATCTAACAACCAAAAAAAAATAATGCATTTGGTGACTCATTTGAATGTCAGAACATCAAGAACTGAGGAAGGGAGAGAGACTGGAATAACTAAGTCCCAAGAAGTGCGTGACAAGTGCGTACAAACAGCAAAAGAAATGTTTCCACCCCTCTGCTCATAGAGGACCAGCATGAACAAACAAACAAGCAAACAAACAAACAACAATAATAAAGCCTCCAGAGAACTAAAGGATGCCTGGGAAGATAGAAGAAATAAAACCAGCATATCAAAGTCTTTATGGAAAAGTTTAAAATAATTCACCATCTCCTATGCTTTCCCCAATCAATGATAAAAAGATAACCTATAGACAAGTGAAAGCAAAAATACATGAGAAAAATACTCACTGTATTTCTAAGATAGTCTAAGATATACATTTACTGAAATATAGTGCATCGCCTGGTATTAAATAGCATTACAGTTTAGATTCTCCTCAGAGGACTGATCCCAAGATACAGCCTTGCTCTAAAGCACTTGCCATCGCTTTCATATAGTGATCACATATACTGTCCTCCTATCCTTAAATGGTACAAATTAACTTTAGAATCAAGCTTACCTAGCAGGACTCCCAGAAAAGAAAAGAAAAAATTTAATCCTTTCTAGGAAAAGAAACCTCTTCAAATTGGCCAGGCCAATCTGGTAATGGGAAAAATGCCTCCTTCATAAATGCAAGATGATCAACACAATACATACAGATTCTCAAAGATGCAGCCTTACTTTAATTCTAGGGATGCAGAAGAGTCCTTAAGGATGAAAAATACGGTAGACCTTACTAAATTTGTGAGTTTTAACATTCATCTCTCAATCCTCCTCCTGTACTCAGAAAAGCTACATCCTCTAAAAAGGTGAATATCACATCAGTTTTTCAGTCTTTGACAGAATTATGAGCCCATTAATAACAAAGAAAATAACTGCATATTAAAAAGCCTACAAAGTTTTAGCTGAAAATTGTTCTCCTAAACAAAGCTGAGCTCTGATTGTACCTTAAGATTATATTATATTCTTCTGACTTAAAAGAAGCAAAAATAAAAATTGCATAGCAAAGTCAGGAGTGAAAGGATAATGAGAACAAATGTACGCATGTATCCATGTAGTGGCACAAGAAGAGCATATCTTCAGTTCCTGGACGTCATGGGCAGACCTTGTCTGGCTGTCTGATGCCCACCCAGCCACTCTCTCCCTCCCCCTCAAGGGAAGAAGATAAGATAGAAAAGTTCAGAGGTCAAGACTAAAACCAGTTACTGTCATGGGCAAAACAGACTTCACCTCAGAAAAATTCATTTAACTTATTGCCAATTAAAGAACGACTTGGATGGTGAGAAACAAGTCAAAAGGTAAAACACCTTCCCCCACCTCACCTTTTCCACCCTGACTCCCACAGCTCAACGCCAGTCCTTCATGCTCAAATCCTCTACTTCCTCCTCCCCAGATTGCAGAGCGATGGGCAATAGGAGTTATGGTCAGCCCATGGCAGCTCTTCTCTGCCACTCCTTCCCCCTCACAGTTTTCCTCTTCACCACAGCCTCTGCAGGGCTGCCAGGGAATCTTTGCCAGGGAGCCTCCTGCCTCCTTCCTGCTCTCACATGCTCATGGGGCTGGATCTCACACTTTTTCCTCACTCCTCACTACCTGGGCAGGGGTTTGCCCCTTCAGCTGGCCCCAGCTGACTCAAGGGGTATTACAGACCAGGGACCAGGTTAGGAAAGCTGAGGCCCACTTAGAATTAAACTTGGCTAGGGATGTTAAGGATAACAGGAAGGGATTTTATAGGTACATTGCCAATAAAAGACAGGTTAGGGACACCGTGGGCCCTCTCCAGAAGCTATCGGGAGAACTGGCTACCCTGGATTTGGAGAAGGCTGAGGTTCTTAATGACTTTTTTGCCTCAGTCTTTACCGGCAAATGCTCTGTCCACACCACCCAAGTCTTGGAAGGCAGACGCGGGGACGGTGAGGGTGGGGACCCTGGGCCCACTGTGAGGGAGGATCTTGTTCGGGACCACCTTAGGAACCTGAATGTATACAAGTCCACGGGACCGGATGAAATCCATCCACAGGTCCTGAAGGAGCTGGCAAATGAAGTTGCTAAGCCACTGTCCATCATATTTGAAACATCATGGCAGTCAGGTGAAGTTCCCAATGACTGGAAAAAGGGAAATATAACCCCCATTTTTAAGAAGGGAAAATGGATGAGCCAGGGAATTACAGACCAGTCAGTCTCACCTCTGGGCCTGGCGAAATCTTGGAGCGGATTCTCCTGGAAGGCACGCTAAGGCACATGAAAACCAACAAGGTGCTTGGGGACAGCCAGCATGGCTTCACTAAGGGGAAATCCTGCCTGACCAATCTGGTGACCTTCTATGAAGGGGCTACGGAACTGATGGACAGGGGCAGAGCAGTTGATGTCATCTCCCTGGACTTGTGTAAAGCCTTTGACACTGTCTCCCATGACATCCTTCTCTCTAAGTTGGAGAGACATCAATTTGATAGGTGGACCACTCAGTGGAGAAAGAACTGGCTGGATGGCCGCATACAAAGAGTAGTGCTCAGTGGCTCAATGTCCAGCTGGAGACCAGTAACGAGTGGTGTCCCCCAGGGACCGGTGTTGGGACCAGTCTTGTTCAACATCTTTGTGAGTGACATGGACAGTGGGATTGAGTGCGCCCTCAGCAAGTTTGCCGATGACACCAAGCTGTGTGGTTCGGTTGATAAGTTGGAGGGAAGGAATGCCATCCAGAGGGACCTTGACATGCTTGTGAGCTGGGCTGATGCCAACCTAATGAAGTTTAACCATGCTAAGTGCAATGTCCTACAACTGGGTCGGAGCAATGCCAGGCACAGTTACAGGTTGGGTGGGGAAGAGATTCAGAGCAGCCCTGCGGAGAAGGACTTGGGGGTGTGGGTTGATGAAAAAATGAACATGAGCCGGCTTCAGTGTGCACTTGCAGCCCAGAAGGCCAACCGTATCCTGGGCTGCATCAAAAGGAGCGTGACCAGCAGGTCGAGGGAGGTGCTCCTGCCCCTCTACTCTGCTCTCATGAGACCTCACTTGGAGTATTGTGTGCAGTTCTGGTGTCCTCAACATAAAAAGGACATGGAACTGTTGGAACAAGTGCAGAGGAGGGCCACGAGGATGATCAGGGGCCTGGAGCACCTCTCGTATGAAGATAGGCTGAGAAAATTGGGGCTGTTGAGCCTGGAGAAGAGAAGGCTGCATGGAGACCTCATAGCAGCCTTCCAATACCTGAAGGGGGCCTATAGGGATGCTGGGGAGGGACTCTTCATTAGGGACTGTGGTGAGAGGACAAGGGGTAATGGGTTTAAACTTAAACAGGGGAGGTTTAGATTGGATATGAGGAAGAAATTCTTTACTGTGAAGGTGGTGAGGCCCTGGAATGGGTTGCCCAGGGAGGTTGTGGATGCTTCATCCCTGGCGGCGTTCAAGGCTGGGTTGGACAGAGCCTTGGATGGCATGGTTTAGTGGGAGGTGTCCCTGCCCATGGCAGGGGGGTTGGAACTCGATGATCTTGAGGTCCTTTCCAACCCTAACTATTCTATGATTCTATGATTCTATATTATGCTCAGTAGTAAAAGCTGGAAGAATGAGAAAAGAAGTGAGGAAGTTCAGAGTTATGGCATTTGTTGTCCCAGGTAATTGTTATGAGTAGGGAAATGGCAAAAAATCTGCCTGCTGATGAGAAGTGAATGAATTCCTTATTTTGATTTGCTTGTGTGTGCTACTTCACTTATTAAACTGTCTTTACCTCAAATCATTATTTTTTTCTCAGTTTCGCCCTCTGGTTCTCTCCCCCATTCCACACCGGTGCTAAGGGAGCAAATGGCCATGTGGGGCTTTAGCTGCTGGCTAGAGTCAACCTTGCTCATGTTTCTGCTCACAAGAGTTCTTAACAGGCACATGCCTAAGATTTTCTCCAGTACTCTGATACCTCATCTCCTCCTGTCTACAATGTTTTTGGTTTCTTTAATTCACTATCTTCTGAAAGCAAGATAAGTCACCACTATTAGCTCTAAAGCAGGCTAACTTGAACACAACTGACCTTCACCAGCAATTTTCTCTTTAATATCATGAACACAGAGTCTCTGTGAAACCACTTATTTTGGCCATTTTTATTTCTACTGCACCCTAGCACTGAGTTAATACACTTCCTTCTATCTTTAGTCACTGTGGAGCACAGCTTTCTTACCTTAACGGACTCTCAGGTAGGCCTGGAAGAACTTGATCTGACCTATACAATAAAAGGATCCCCCAGAGTGTCCTTGCATTTACTTTATTTGTCCTTTGTACTTATTCAAGCAAACACAAAGGAGCCATGGGGCAATAGTGAATTAGGACCTAAATTTTAATTCTTGTTTTAGATCCTTGATTGGTTTTATTCCACTAGTGGCAAGCTCTCAAGACATAAACAGAATTAAAAATGCATGGACTAAACTTAAAATGTAATACTTTTACTTAATAGCTTCAGCTATTGAAAGTTTAAAGACATACTTTATTTCAATTATAAAATGAAACATCATTTTGTACAAAGGAAAAACATCCGCTGAGATGCAAAATCCCTTTTAGAGATTTTATTTTACTATTTCACTATTTTTAACCCAAAGCTCCAGGGGAGGTACTATCAAATAAAGCAAATTGTTTCACCAAACCAGGTTATCAAGATGACCTAATTTAATCTCTAGCTGATGAGGACAATTCCTTGAAAGACTACCAGTCTCCAATGGTTTACCTTGGTTTAGTATATTAAGTAAAGAAAATTAGTAGAGTATATTTCTTTATATTTATAAAATATCTTAATTAAAAATGCTTTAAGAAACCCTTGTGGAGTATTTAGGAAACATGTACTACTTAACTGACTTGCTATGGAATGATTTGATCCAAGAAAACTCTACACAGTGTAAAAAAAATCCAAACCCTACTTAACCCTTAAACAAGCTGAAACATTTTGCAGAACCCCAAGTGCAGCCATCACAGGTACATGTACTCAGGAATTTTATGATGATTACTCTGAAGTCTGTTCTTTTCTACTGTGGGTGTAACTCAGTGTTTGTCTATTTTTAAGAAGCTATGGCACAGAAACAGCTGTTGATAATCTGCATACACAGTATAATGTGCACAGACAAATCACTACACGTGAACAGTTTATGTAGCACTTTTTACCCTTTCTTAAATATATTATCACAGAGGTGCCACCAGTATCGCTGATGGGCTCAGCCTTGTGCACCGTGGGTCCATTCTAAAGCCGCGTGAAACTGGCTCTGCTTGACAGAGTGGTAGCTCCTGATCTCTTCTCACAGCAGCCATCCCTACAGCACACCCCCCCCCAATATTACCACATAAGCCCCATACACATGGATAGCATATAACAGAGGGGAAAAATCAATGAGAAACTTCAAAGACCTCAATGAGGTTAATAAGAAATCTCTTGATCACATAAATCATGTACTACATGTTGCTGTAACTGAATCAGTAGTGAAAATAGCAACTTCCACTACTGGCTTGAATTTTTCAAACAATAAGGCATAAGAAAAAGCAAAAAGGGCTTTCACACATGCTTCATGCACCAAAAGACCTTCATTAGATTTACTGTAAAAAAAGGTAGTGCAAAAAAAGTGGCCTAGAGATAAAGGCCTATATCATTACGACGAATTTAAATTGGACAATCTGTCAAAAAAATGCACTTCTGCTGTAAACTCTTCAAGTTTGTCTCTCTGGGTCCTACATGATAGAAAGCAAAAGTGTCCAGACATGACCAGTGAAATATACTATGTATACAGACACTTTCTACTGCTCCTGATTCCTCCTGTATCAACTTTCCTACCACTAACAAAAAGGAAAAGAGCTTCTCTGAGAGACAAATGGGAAGGAGACACCATACATCCTTCTATGAGCAACTGTCCACTGATCGGGAGAAAACTGTACTGAGAAGGTAGAAGAGGGAGGCAGGAAGGGAGCACTGCAGCTCATTCACTGGGGCTGTTCCCCTTCCATCATTCCTCTTTCATTTTATAAGTGAAGGAAGAAAATGAAAACACAGAAAAAATATTTCTTTAATAGGTGGATCCTATAATGTAGAATATAAATGTATTTTCTGTGACTGTAGATTTTTTAAAACTGATACATGGTGTCACATACATTTAGATAATTTTTTCAGGATGGATATATCTAATTATTATTAATATGTGCACACAAAAGCAGCTATGCACTACAATCATGGTGTAAAAATTGGGTTGAATGGCTGCCAATGAACAATTAAAAGCATCTTAGTTGACCAAGCTTACAATTTAAATTCATTTGAAGACATTCCCACTGCATGCTCTGAAACAATTAAAATTTGTTGCAGATGGTGTCTTGGATATAAACATGAGAAGCATTTGTGCCCTTGTGTGAAGTTGTTTTACTATGCTTATGCTGTAAAAATCCATCTAATCAGGATTATCAGAGGGTGGTGGAATATTAGACTGCAGACAGACACTCTAGTGAGTTACTCAGGTGGAAGGCAACTGAAAACTGCGTCAATGTGCATGGATTAAATCTGGAGTCATAGCAGCAGGTCAAATGCTTATTTCCAGCTAGAATATGAACAGGACTGGAAGAATCCCCTTACCAGGAAAGCAGAGGTTGATTTCAAGGGATTATTATTGTAGCTTATTTTAAAAACAAAAAAGTGAAAGCTGAAATCAGTTCATAGTGGTGTCTTGAGCTACCAACAGGGATCTCTAAAAAGGATATGGCGGTACTGATATAAAACTGAGGATTGCTTTCTAGTGGGCTGACAGTACATGGTGGTCATGAAGATGATGCAGAGATTCATGGGGGGAATTCCTTCAGGGAAACATATAGGATATCACCATTTTATAGCTCCCAAGCCAGTGGAGAAAGTTCATAAGCTTGCACTGCTGCATGGTGGGGAAATCTTGGCTCACAGAGCAATTCTAATTCCAGAGTTTATCCTGTAGTTGACTACTAAGTTCCTAAATCCTGATTTTGCATTCTTCCACTATTTTTGTAAGTTATTTACCATAGAATCATAGAATAGTTAGGGTTGGAAAGGACCTTAAGATCATCTAATTCCAAACCCCCTGCCATGTCCAGGGACACCTCCCACTAAACCATGTCACACAAGGCTCTGTCCAACCTGGCCTTGAACACCGCCAGCAATGGACCATTCACAACTTCCCTGGGCAACCCATTCCAGTTCCTCACCACCCTTACAGTAAAGAACTTCTTTCTAATATCCAATCTAAACTTCCCCTGTGTAAGTTTTGGCCAATTACCTCTTGTCCACTCACTACAGTCCCTAATGAAGAGTCCCTCCCCAGCATCCCTATAGCCCCCCTTCAGATACTGGAAGGCTGCTAGGAGGTCTCCATGCAGCCTTCTCTTCTCCAAGCTGAACAGCCCCAACTTTCTCATCCTGTCTTCATACGGGAGGTGCTTCAGTCCCCTGATCACCCTTGTGGCCCTCCTCTGGATTCAATCCAACATTCCATGTCCTTTTTATGTTGAGGACACCAGAACTGCACACAATACTCCAAGTGAGGTCTCACGAGAGCAGAGTAGAGGGGCAGGATCACCTCCTTTGACCTGCTGGTCACATTCCTTTTGATGCAGCCCAGGATACAGTTGGCTTTCTGGGCTGCGAACGCATGCTGCCGGCTCATGTTCATTTTCTCATTGACCAACACCCCCAAGTCCTTCTCTGCAGGGCTGCTCTGAATCTCTTCTCTGCCCAACCTGTAGCTGTGCCTGGGACTGCTCTGACCCAGGTGTAGGACCTTGCACTTGTCATGGTTTAACTTCATCAGGTTGGCATCAGCCCACCTCACAAGCATGAGGTTTCTTCGCTTTTAAGAAAAACCCAGCCTTTAGTCATGCAAATTTGCTACTTCACTTATTTCTAAAAGTGTATGATCATTAGTCTTCATTTTGTGATTTAGACCATTTTGGCAGGTCCTTTCATTCCTATCTATGCTAAAAAAGTTTTTTTCTTCTGGTGATTAAATAGGATGCTAAGTATTCAGAGAGTCTGAACTCCATCATTCAAGACAGATCTCCAAAACCTTGTTGCTGCCTCAGTTTGTTGTTAGGGTTTGCAGAGAGAGACCCATCCAAAGAAGAAGCTACTAACAACGTCTTGCTTAACAACAACAGCCTGCTGCAATGCTAAGCATCACAAAGCTCAGACACATCACTATTTATAAAGAGAAACAGAATCTTCTATATGCTTGAAGGGATAAAATCACATTTCCCTGGTTGTATATATAGGACCTTTTGACTACACCTAAGTAATATTTATAGATGCTCAAATAGTTGTTAAATTATTATTTAGAAATTCAGTCCTCAGCAAAAAACTACTGTGACTTGCAGTAATCAATGATGGCTGACACCACCCAGGTCAGTTTTATATACAAATGACCTTTCTTATTGTCTGTTTATTCTCTAAACATTCAAATGAGCTTATGATGCCTTCACCATGTCTTTTTTGAAACATGCAATTTTTAAAAAAATCAAATATTGTAATATAAGTAAATTACACCTCAACACATTACGGCTAACCAGCCTGAAGAAATACATGGAAACAAACAATAGTTTTGCAGAAGAAATCTGTTTTCTGTGGTTTTGAGAAAAATAATTAAACCTGGATGAACACAGTGCAAAGGAGTTAGTGCTTTATCATTTTTTTGCTACAAATGTGGTGATACTTTGATAAGAGTGATTGATTGCATCTGGGTAAGTTTACTTAATATTTGCTGTGGACACTGTCTTGACTGAGGCTCAATCAATCACTTTGAACAGGAAATCAGGGCTAATGCACTAAAACAATATCTGTTATGCACTCAGTTAATCCATCACAATTCTCTTGTGCAGTGTCAGGCAGCAGTCTTACAAGTGGAAGCTGACTTAAAATGAATCTTTTAAGTTTGCTTTTATTTTAAAAAAAGATCCCTTGTTCAACTGTTTACAACATTTTAAATGTACAGGAACCACATTCCCCACCCCAAGTTGAACTATGTTAGGAAATTTGAAATAAATCAAATGCAGTGCAGCTTTTAAAGATTTTCAACGGAAAAACATACACTGAATTTTGATGTTGCCAAATTTAACAACAAAACTCCAGCGGGGTTCAAACAAAGCCAGATCATCTATAACCTTAGGTAGACTTGAATTCCTATTGCTCACCTTAGTATTTTTTATAACAACTTCCTAAACTTTTTCTTTTTAAAGTGACTGTTAAATTTTGGTATATTTTTATATGTGAAATAGCCCCATTTCTTTTAGTTCCTTGTAAGTCACAGATAAGCTTGTCTGTACAGGAAAGTACATAACTAAACCAAACAATTAGAAACACATAAAGGATTTAGACATTAAGATCTAAGGTGCCTGTTTACACACCTGGCTAAGAAGAAGAAAACATCTGTTTACTGGAAATTAAGCTGTAGGATAGAAAAATATGAAACTTTGCCACATGAAAAAAAAAAGAAAAAAAAGAAAACCTATCAAATACAGATTCTTTTCCTAAATTCATCATTTCATTCCTCATATATGAACATTTAATTGTCAAAAACAACAGTAGAAACTTAAACCATGAGGAAGAGCCTTCACACAGTCAGGAAGCTGTAGGAAAATCACCAGAAGACAGATATATTTCTGTAAAGTTCCTCTGAGTTCCTTTCAGTTAACTAACATATCATTTTATCATGTGGTTTTGGACAGGAACAATCACAGAATCACAGAATCACAGAATAGTAAGGGCTGGAAAGGACCTCAAGATCATCGAGTTCCAACCCCCCCGCCATGGGCAGGGACACCTCCCACTAAACCATGCCATCCAAGGCTATGTCCAACCCCACCTTGAACGCCGCCATCAAATGGCTAAAATTAATGATGTGGTTGTTTCTTTGTTACCGTCTTTTAAATGAAAATTTTCATGTATAATATTATCATTAGTTCCTCCTCCTCTTCTGCAGAATTCTTTTACAAATAGGGAGCACTTAAAATTTTGGAATAACTTTCAAATAACAGGTATCTATATCAGAACCACTGCAGTAGGGGAGGATGAAGTAACACTGGCCTACGTAGAGGCAGAGCACAACTTCATGTATTAGGAAACACGGAGTTCCATGCTCCTTTGACACTGCAAGAAACCAGACTGGCCCAATAGAGTATTACTTCTCATAGAGAAGCTGAGGCCTTACGAAGCTCAGCTATTTAAAAAGCTGAGATTGTATTGACTAACTGCAAATCATACCAACCTTGCAGAATCATAAAGAAAACATACCCCTGTTACTTTCATGAATAGTCTTATTGCATATTGTTTATTGCATATTACATAACTTACATTGCGTATTTAGAACTGAATATTTGGAACAGATGAATCAATATATAAAACAGAAGCTTGAATCTGTCAGGTGGAACAATCTCCAGAGGAAGGAAATCACTGGATTTTGTCACACAGAAAAGATTGAGCCTATGAACTAAATTTCTCCTCCAAGACTCTAAAATTCCTTGTACTATTCTACTTCTTTTGAGACTTCAGAGTGTGTATGATCATTAAAGACTTATCTGCCCATACTACTTTATCTACTTTCAAATTCAAATGCCCCTTAATTGTCACCATAATGTAATTAACATCTGTAGGTCTCATTCACTCATATACATTCCCCTAAGAATACCTGTAGCTACACATCAGTGTGAATCTCATAATTTCTTCCATTAGATTTCTCTTTGAAAGACGTGTTCTTGCAGAGTTCTCACACTTAATTTTCATCAGTCGCCTTAAAGAGCATCTCAAAACACTGTCTAGCCAAAGTCAAGCCTGAGCGTTCCTGTATGCTGTAATGCTACCAGCTGTTTGATAACAATTTTTATTTCAGTTTTCTATGGTCTTCTGGATGAGATTTCATCAACTTTAGAGACCCAAACTTCCCAGAAAACAATTTACTGTTTTAAATGGGCTCATGCATTATTTTGCATAAGTTCATTAGCTGAACAATACCAATGCACTTTAGAGCTCATGAACAGCAGACGGACCTGCAGAATACACTCAAATGGAGAGTTCAGAAACCTTAAGTATCTTGAGTTAGTAGCCACCGTCTCAAACTGGAAACATACCTTTTAGTTATGTACAAAATATTATTAAAAAAAAAAACCAAAACAAAACAAAAACAATTACTGAACATTGGTTGTACAAGAAATTTAAATTCTGTACTGGTCCACTGAAGAAGCTCGCAATGACCATCAGAAATCACATTTTTCTCTTACTGCATCACTGATACCGTCTATTTTTTATCATTGCTCTACTATTCAAACTTCAGGTGCCATAGGCCATGCCTTCAGTCCTGTTTTAGAGATTTCTTTATGTCAGTAATTGAATGGTAGCCTTTATGTCAACTTGTTTGTCGACCCTGAGCACTGTCACTACCAGTACCTATAACAATGATTTCTTTTGAGACATGTATGTCACTCTCTCCTCCAAGAATTTGTCCAAGGCCAACAATTCACTTCAAATAGCTATTCTGAAAACCATCAGAATGAAAACAATTTGCAGCATTATTACCTTAGGACAAAAATGATGCACTGATTTATCTATGTGCAATTTCTCCTATATCCTTGGTCTCTTTACACATAAACAGCATTTCACCAGTGTCTTGGATTTAGACCTCCAGCCATAAGGGAACTCAAGAGATGGCAATGGGAAAATAAGCTTCCCATTTTGTGACATATTTAGCACCATTACTATTGCTAAACATTATTGTATTTAGTTTGATTTCTTTTTTATTCCATAATTGATATCAATACAGTGTCATCTATATCTTCCTGCAAGCAGAAATGAAGGCACTAAAAGTGTATTTACTCCATGTCCTTCATCTTTCATCACAGGCTTGGTCAAAATGTAATATTAGGACTAAGACCTCTAATGGTGAAAAAAACACTGGCTAATAAATCCCATTTTCACCTCTGACCTAAGTAAACAACTGCCTCATGTCGTGTCATTCTGTGCTTAGCTTAATATCTGGTCAGCGTTTTTCCTATTACACATACTGTGAGAAGACAGGTAGCCTCAAAGAAAACTCATTCCATACGGTGATGCAGTTTGAGGCTTAGAGGAAGCTGAAGTTTCACATATTATGCTCAAAGACCATTTACTGTTTTTCTATCCTGTGCATTTAAAATAAATTCATACAATCAGAACAATTTGGATTGGAAGGAACCTCAAAGATCATCCAATCCAAGCTCCCTGAAATGGGCAGGGACACCTTCCACTATACCAGGTTGCTCCAAGCCCCATCTAACTTGGCCTTGAATGCTTCCAGGGATGAGGCAGCCACAGTTTCTCTGGGCAACCTATGCCTGTGTCTCACCACCCTCACAGTAAAACATTTCTCCCTTATATCTAAACTAAATCTCCCCTCTTTCAATTTAAAGCCATCCACCCTTGTTGTATCCCTACATGCCCACATAAAAAGCCCTTCTCCAGCTTTCTTGTAGGCTCCTTTAGGCACTGGAAGCTGCTCTAATTTCTCCCTGGAGCCTTCTCTTCTCCAGACTGAACAACCCACAGCTCTCTCAGCCTGTCTCCATAGCAGAAGTGTTCCAGTCCTCATGCTGCCTTTGTAGCCTCCTCTGGACTAGCTCCAACAGGTCCAAGTCCTTCTTATGTTGAGGGCCTCAGAGGTAGACACAGTACACCAGGCAGGATCTCCCAGGAGTAGAGTAGAGGGAAGGGGTCCCCTTCTTCAACCTCCTGATGACGCTCTTTGCCATGCAGTCCAGGACACGGCTGGCTTTCTGGGCTGCAAGTACACACTGCCCAGTCATGCTGAGCTTCTCATCAACCAACACCTTCATGAAAATTCATGCATAACAGTTTTAAACATACGTATTTGTAGTATATAATATAATTATGTATAATAATGCATGGATTTTCACTGAATAGCATTCTAAGAACTGTAAAAGATTACTGCTTATGGAATGTCAAGCTAAATTCCATTGAAATACTAGTGCTCCCATAATTAAGAGAAACACAGTCCGAAGAAAAGCTCAAGGTTTTGTAGTGTTGTTGTGTGAAACTGGAAATTGATATTGTCAGTCAAGATTCTCAAAACAAGTTATTTTGGTCACTTGAAACAAAGAATGTGAGAACTTCTTTAATTATAACACCAACTCTGTCGTATATGAATGCAAAATGCAGGGGTCTACTCATAGAAGATATGAGAGATAATAGTTCCTTAAAGCCCCTCTCTCCCTGCTTCCACACAAACATACATTATTCAGCATGTTAGAGACCATCTGGAACTTGCTCCTGAAATAGCCCAGGACTTGATGACCTTTCAGATACGCTTCAAAACCCATGTGTTTGACAAGGCTTTGGGGGAAGGTTGTAGGTGTGCTGTTTCTGAAAGGATTAAGCAGGCTATTTTACAGTTTTGATTAATGCTTGATTTAATTTACTATTTGTATGTGACTAGTTTAGATACTGAGAGGTCAGCCATTTTTACTGTTAAGCTGAATGAATGCTTCCAGCATTTATTGCTTTAACATAAATATGCACATAAACAATCACTGGCACCAGACCTGATTAATGTCCATTAAAGTCAATGAGAAGGCTCTCATTGCTGAAGGTGGTAGCAGGCTTTTTTAATACAGAACCTTTCCTCCTCTGAGAGAGCAATAACGCTTGCATAGAGTCAACTGCAACAGCGCATCTACGGTTCACTCTTACAACAGCTAAATGAACACCAGATGTAAGACTAGCTAAATGCTGGTTTGTATCCATGCAATAAGTAAACACATTAAAAAATCAAAAGCATATATCCTTAAGAGTCATGGACCATGTAAGCGTCTGAAGAAGTAAATCTAAACACAATTCCATATACGTAATGACTGAAAGTTGCAAAATGCTCATTCTACTCTTGCTTTCTTTATCCTTGCAACTTTCCATGTTTTAAAGGACTGAATTTAGAAACTGTATATATACCTTGTGACAAGGACAAAGTTTTTGAATATGGTATGAAACATGATGAATGATAAATGGTGTGATTAAAAGAGCAGCGTATGGAGAAGAGAGTATGGTTGGGCAAAGAGGTTAATGATCTTGCTTTGGTTACTCATATGAAATAAATAATTTCAACATCATGTAGCATTCATCTATTTTTGGAGAGTAAAATAGTCTGGTCTCTCATGTAGCCATAATCACAGTCAATGGACATGTTATCTGAGTAAATACCACTATAAGCAAGTATGGTTCAAGGCAAGAAACATACTTTTATACATAAATTTGGTAGAAATTTAGAAATAGATATGCTGTGTATACACTTAGGGGTCAAAGACACATTATTCCTTCACTACCATACCTGTCCTCCATCAAGACTTTTTTTTTTTTTTTTTTATGTTTGCTGGAAACTTTCATGACATATTTCTAAAACATACACATTTGCTAAAATGAATGAGTAGGCTGAGTACATGTGTGATACCACCACAAAACCTGACTCACCATGTCCTCTTTCAAACTTGCCATGGATACAACATGGTTTAAGCCCAGCCAGTAACTCAAAACCATGCAGCCACTAGCTCACTCCCCCTTTTTCTCCTCCATGCTCCCAGAGGAATGGGGAGGAGAATGAAAAGAATGGGAATCCCAGGGTTGAGATAAGAACAGTCCAGTAATTAAGGTATAATACAAAACTACTACTGCTACCACCAATAATAATAATGATAACGGAAATAACAAGGGGAGAGAATATAAAACTAAAAGTGGAAAAGGAAAACAATAAACAAAAGTGATGCACAATACAATTGCTCACTAACTGCCAACAGACACCCACCCAGACCTGAGCAGCAATCTGGGCCTTCTGGGTAACTGCCCCCAGTTTATATACTGGGTATGACGTGCTGTGGTATGGAATACCCCTTTGGCTAGTTTGGGTCAGGTGTCCTGTTTCTGCTTCCTCCCAGCTTCTTGTGCCCCTCCTCACTGCAGAGCAAAAGACTGAAAAGTCCTTGATCGGAGTAAACTGCTTAGAAAGAACTGAAAACATTGGTGTGTTATCAGTGTTGTTCTCAGGCTAAAGTCAAAACCACAGCACTGCACCAGCTACTAAGAAAGAGAAAAATAACTGCTACAGCAAAACCCAGGACAGGATAATACCATAAAATTTTCAGTATTTTCAATAACAAGCTCTGGTCAGATCTTAAATTATCTCAACCCTTCATGCCCCACATTGGGTGCCAAAACATGAGTGTCGTGGTTTAAACCCAGCCACTAACTCTGTACCATACAGCCATTCACTCACACCCCACTTTTCCTCCCTGGGCAGGATGGGGAAGAGAATCGAAAGAATGTAAAACCCACAGGTTGAGATAAGAACAGTCCAATAACTAAAGTACACTGAGAATAGAAAGAACACCATCAATAATAAGAAAGAAGAGGAGAAATGAAAGCTCAGAAAACCCAATTGATGAACAGTATAACTGCTCAGCACCCATTGAGCGACACCCAGCCCATCGCTGAGCAGTGACCAGCCCCTTCCAGCCAACTCCCCCCAGTTAATATTCCAAGCATGATGTGCTGTGGTATGGAATACCCATTTGGCTAGCTTAGGTCAGGTGTCCTGGCTCCCTCCTGGCCTCTTGTGCCCCTCCTCACCGGCAGAGCATGTGAGACTGAAGAGTCCTCGATCATAGTAAGAATTACTTATCAACAACTAAAACACTGGTGTCTTATCAGCATTGTTCCCTGACTAAAGCCAAAACACAGCAACTAGGAAGAAGAATACAACTATGCCAGTTGAAACCAGGATAATTTGGAACATGAATTCCTCTCCAAGCCAGTCACTACCAATGTAGCTTTTTTTTTATTTTATTTTGACTTCCAGTTTAAGTCTCTCAAGAACATTTTTGTTTCAAGAATTATTTTTATCTGGAGTGGTGTAATGCCATGCAATACCTTGTAACAGACTATGTCTCCAGCCGTTTAGGTTGCTTATTTACCCAAAAGGTGGCTTACAAAGTGCAGGTTATGGGGATTAAGTCCTGTAGCTCCCATGGTGTACAGCAGGAATTACACAGTTGAATCCTTGCAAATTCTTTGGGGAAACTGATTAATTTCTAATGAGTCATTAATCACTTCTCTGATTTCACATGTACTGAAGTAGCCTCTGACATGAACAGTGAAGTACAGTATTTGCCATTTCTTAGACAGAACTTGATTATTTACTTGATTAAAATGGAGATGAAACAGTAGACAAGTACAAGATTTTGAAAACTGGCTAGCGATGCACACACTTTGCTGTTGACATTCAAACAACTTGCTTAAGGATACTTCAACTAGTGCTGTGCATCCACTAAAAAATGTAACTAAAACGCGTCAGGTCAAGCATTAAGAACCTATAGCACCTTTAGTCTCTAGCTGAATGTGAAGACAATGTCCGCATTATTTGTTTACATAATTAATTAAAAAAATTTCAAGGGCTAGCAAAATACATTTTTACCTGAACAATCCAACTTGTGAGCTGTTTCCAAAGACATCTACTTTCAAACTGCAGTTGTATTTAAGAGAAGTATTTTGGGGTTCAATATCCCCAAATGCTTATCTAAACTGTAAGGGTATTAGTTAGAACTAATGATGCATACTACAGTAGTTTCCTCCCTTTGACTGAAGAGCAAAGTAGCAAGCACAAGTCGTTTAGATATATTGGTATGAGGAAGGCTGCTACTTTTAAAATATCACTCACTGGTGAAAGCATCAACCACCCAACATATGAGCATTGAGATAAGCAACAGACAATTTGTAAACTGATCAAGTCGTGCAATTTTTAAATTCAAAGTATTAATATTATTATGGCAGGTTTTGAAGTTTATTTTTTAGAGTAAAGAAGATTCATCTGAGAGCAAAAAATCATGCTTAAGAACACATAAAAGCATATATGGAGAGAAAGTGAAGGAAATAAGAGTAATATGATAATGCACTTATTGGTAAAATGTTGGTTTGTTTTTTTTTTTTTTTTTTGGCAAGAATATTTTTTCCAACAGAAATAAGTTATTTCTGCATCAGCCCAGGTTCACTGCATGAATTGGGAAATATATTGCTGGGGTGGCTTTTCTGCATCTATTAAACTTTCTTTATCTCAGGCTACAAGTTTTTCTCACTTTTGCCCTTCAAATTCTCTCCCCCATTTCACAATGGGGGAGTGAGCGAGCGGCTGGTGGAGGCTTTAGCTGTCTCCCAAGGTTAGCCCCCAACACCTGCAAAGACATTTCAGGCTGTGAATTTTATATAGATTCATATATAAACACAAACTTCTTGGGTTGAAAATGTGTATTTTGTGAGGAACTAGTTTTGCTTCTTGCTTCTGAAGAGAAAAATGGCCTAGATTTTTATGCTTAGTTATAAAGCAATTCCAGCACTTCTGAACTTTGCTGCAAGAAATATGTTTCAAGTACCTTGTACATTTATATATTGATTTTTGAAACCAGTTCAACTTAATGTACATTTAAATGCTAAAATAATTTTATAGAGCCATCACAGTTACTCAAACAACTTGAACAGTCCAAAGGAAAGAGGTATTTCTTAAACATTTGAATATATATTAAAATAAAATTGTAATGATATTTAGCCTGTTATTCATATGAATATTTTATATAAATACTATTTAACAACACTAGCAGCATTTTGTGACTCTCTACCAGTTTCTTGAAAGTGAAGAATTGGTCAAGATTATCAGTGGGTTATCAAATACAGGGGAAAATAATAACCAAGAAATCCCTCTAAATGTATTTTCAGTTTCATCAAGAAAAGGCAAAGTGTTTTTTCATGAAACAGGCTGTTTTGTCTATTCTTCATGGGTTTGGGTTAGCTGAAGAAAAAACATTCTGTAGCACTTGGTACTTTTCAAAATCGCAAACAGAGTATGTTTCCCAAAACTTCATCTGAGTCAAAAAACATTCCCTGCACAGTTTGTTGCACTGAACTCTGACCAAAGGGTCACTACGATTTAGAACACTATGGACTCAGCAACAAAATAATGAGATTTTTTTTTTTTTTTTTCTGTTAGAGCTTTGTAAGAAACTGTGAAAGGGCAGAATCTGTGGGCAACAGTGACTTCTGGCATCTTTGGCAGGAGCCAGCTGGAAGGGTTGCTACGTTGGCCAGCCTGGTGAGAAGCTGGAAGGAACTCTGTCTGAATCCTTGGGGCTAAAAGTAGATAAGAGTCTCCATAGTCCTGTGGAGCTAACGAATTGGACAAGGTGAGCCTGGAGCAAAAAAGGATCTGTGAAAATCCTCAAATTGATTCTCTGGAAACAGAGGAGACAGCTCTACACCAGCTACGCCACACTATTTTGTGTAGGAAGGAAGTCCCAGCACACAGCAAACCTATGAAAGGGCAGCTTACTTTCTACGGCAGGTGATTCTAAAGCAGTTGATGTTTCTAATGATTCTCTGTGAGAAGTCCAACTACACAAGGGAATTAAAGTAATTGGGGAGGTAGTTAACATATGCACAAGTGAGAGAGCTTGAATTCAGTACAAACAACTCCTTTCAAAATTAGTTTATAGAAACTGGTTAATCTAACACTGTGGATGTGATGATGAATTTAATGTATTATTATAGAAAAGGCAGGAAGCTGAAGTACACTAAGAATCTAAGTACAACTAAAACGTGTGAAAGCGGATTTGGTGGCATTTGTTTCAACACGTCAAAGCAATTCCTGAAACGTGGGAAAAGATGCAAAGATATAAAGGATTTACTGGCACACCACATTGATGGCACTTACTTTGACAGATGTCATTCCTTCAACAGTGGAGCTGGTTTTGGTGTAAATAGAATTATAAATACCAAGAGAAAGATTCTGAGAAAACATGGGGACATGAGCTCTTAAAGTTTTACACTTTTTCTTTTTAAGCCCTTCAGACACTCAACCTTCTGAAATACTCCAGAATGAAATACTGGGAGTTTATTCTAGCCTACAGAAGATACCAAATTTGATTCCTAGTCAGGCAGGTGCAGATTTAACTCCAAAGATGTAGTAGTGTTCTGTTCTGCTTGAACTAGTATCCTGATTACAAAGAGTCCACAAACGCAAAGACAAGCAGAGTGAGATTTTTATAACCTCTCATTAACAATTGCTCACAGCTGTTTAGTATACATAAATGTAGGCCATACCATCTGGTTTTTTATTATTGGTAGCAGGACAGAGACTGTCAACTGGTTGGGCTTTTTTTTTGTAAGAGACTGATTTTAGTGCTGAACGAGCCAGAGTATTCAAGTGAGCAGCAGCTTCATGTGGAGAATATATTTTACAGAAATACAAATATTTAAAATACAAAGTATTTCACCCGATCAGCTTTACAGTCTTGTTTCATTTTCTTACCTCATCTTATTGACTGGGATTTCTACAAGTTGACAGCATCCTCTCATGACACTAGACTCCATGACATAACTGCTTTCATGTACTGTAGTAATACAATCAAGCAGAAAACTACAGAGCAGCATTGGAACAGGAAGCATGCTAGTAGGACAGTTGAATTAATAATAATATGTCATGGTTTAAGCCCAGCCGGCAACCCAGAACCATGCAGCTGCCCACTCACTCCCCCCCCTTCCTTCCCCCGCTCCCAGAGGGATGGGGAGGAGAATTGAAAGAATGCAAGTCCCACGGGTTGAGATAAGAACAGTCCAGTAACTAAGGTATAACACAAACCACTGCTGCTAACACCAATAATAATAATGATGAGGGAAATAACCTTGTGAACCCAGGACATAATAAAAGACAAATGTTGAGATTCCTTTTTTCCTCTAGAAAAGGAGGAAAAAATTGTGTTTTCCAATTCTCTTTCCATATGAGTCTTTTCAATTTCCCAATCAACATTACTGTATGAATTCTTAGTCAAAGACTGCACAGACTTATTGAAAAGACTATTAACTGCAGTAATTTTGGAGTTATGGCTTTTGAATTGAAGGTCATGACAGTTATGAACGAGGCTATGGACTTTTTTACTCTACTTCGTGGACTTATGCCTTCAACAGAAGTGGAAATTTAAACCAGAAATAGAATTGCAACATGACAAATGAATAAAACCCTAAACTACAGAAAGCAGGGCTAAGAGGAGGTCACTTGTAAGGCAATGCAATGAATTTGTGATGATGTTTTGACAAGCAAATAGATCACTGAATCCAATACCTGATGCTAGCAATGCAGCACTTTTTGCAAAGCTTTATCTTAAGAAACTAACAACAAACCTTCCTTCAGAATTTAGTTAGACTGGCTGATTGAATAAACATTTTTAAGCCAGTATCATACACCTCACTTTCCCCTGTGAGTTGAATTATTCTCTCAATTTTCTAATCTTTCTCTGTTCTTCTCTTCCTTTTCTGTCCCTACAAACTGCATGCACAGACAACGTTTGTCTCATTCTGCACCCTTCAGTGTTTATGTAGCTTGGCAATCAGCATTACTGGTTTCAAAGTAATGCAGAATTAAGTTGGACTTTGTCACCATATCAAGAAATCAATGATACACTGAAGCTCTTTTTAATTAGGACACTGTGGTCCTGAACTCACCCTGAGTTACAAAGATTAAACAATTGCTTATGGCATTCTCAATGTGTGATTCACCATACTGAAAGGAAGATTACTGACTCAAACGCTAAGTTATGAGAACTGATGAAGTCTTGCTGAGTGCAGAAATTCCTTTTAGCACAAAAAAATAATGCAGTTTTATGACCCAACTCTTTGAACAATTTTAATTAAGGACTACTATGATAGAAAGAAGTTGAAAAGCTATTTAGTAGGAAGACAGGCTCACATTTCACTGTTGACTTATGAAGTCAACATTTTCAAAGATGTTACTGGGCTTTGGTCTATTACTTTCAAAGCCATTAACTTCACCCAGCACATTTCTATCTATAGATCTAGGAGCAAAACTGTTGTGAGTCTTCATGAATTAGGAACCTGCGAAAGTCAGTATCACTTAGACATATACTCTACGTGAGTAACTTCTTCATTGTTTTTCCCCTTTAAATTTAGACATACCACTTTCAATAAACAAATGTTTAAAGATTTACATTCATATCTTCCATAGGTGTCATCTGGCACAAGTCCCCTGATCTTAGTGAAGCCACTTTAATTTACCACTCAAAAATGTGGCCTTAAAAACACTTTATATTTAGAAGTGTAACTAATTTAACTAGACATTCTTTCAAAAAGGTCATTGTTACATTCATTTTAATAATAAAAATGGATGGGGAACATGCTAAGGGAAAACAGCATATTTAAATGACAACAGAGCAAGAACAGTAATATTCTTAAAATGCTGTAGCACTATGTAGCACAAGCAATAAAGTATCTGCAGATGCAGGAATAATGAATGGTTTTGAACAAAGTATATTCATGGCCTTTCATCTTCCTAACTTTCAAAACTTGTATTTCTTAATGCTGAAGTTAATTTGCCAAAATTATGCCATTTGTGCAAAAGAAAAAGGAATATTTGCCCCCCAGTGTCTTCCATGATAGTAATCAACACAGCACTTTGAGCTCGCTTTTTAAAAGGTATTCAGACTATACAGTAGGAGTTTCAAAGTCCCACTTGGTTTTTTACTAGATTCTTAGGTATCTAATTTCCTGCACAGAATAACAGTTCTGCCAATCCCTTGAGGGAATCCCTAGTGAATGCTGAAGTTGTCAGCACACGTTCACTATTCCATTGTTATTCTTATTCTATCAATCATTTTCAGTTAAGAGAAAGGTGTGCTTTGGCATTGAGATATAGGCCATTCATCAAGGTTAGGAAAAAGGAAAAAAAAAAAAAAAAGAAAGAAAAACTTAGCTCTTATAAGCAAATGTATAGGAAGTAGCAGCAGAAACAAAGATGAGGAAAAAGAGCAAGGAAACACGCTGGACAGGGTGCAAGCCACAGCAAAGAGCACAAGAAGTACATACACACATAGCAAGATTCACACTGTGCATACGCTTTGACTTGAAAATGTTAACAATGGCCCTTAAATAGTATGTGAAGCACAACCTGTAAGGGATCCTTATAGGTGTTGAGAAGAAACATGACACAAATGCAGCCTCAGGCTTGAAGCCCCTGAAACCGTAGGTCAGGAACTGCAATGCGGTGCAGTTAGACCTCATGTATTATTTGGCATCTGACAATATACAGGTACTCACCAAGTCTTCCAAATTATAAACAAAAGAACTACAAACTTGTCCTTCTGCAAATATCATCTTAGGACTTTCTAAGTATGACTTCTTCATTACGCTACTGCTAACAGATACAGTTTGTGTATGATGTTAACAAGTTTCTTGCCACTCTGAGGTGCTAGAAGAGTATAGTAAAGCATATTCTTTCCTAAATTAAGGTTAATATACTGTATTCACACACTACAGTAAAGAAACTACCTCCCATTGTACTAGATTCAAAGTAGCCTTCCATAAGGATTATTTTCTACGTATCAAGAGCAGGGGACCAGTGAGCTTCTCAGCAATAAGGACACTGTTTGCCAAGAGACATTAAAGACAGGTCTACACCAAAACTTGGCTCGTTCATGGTCTACTTCAGAAAGAGACAGAAAGAAAACAGGACTCAATTAGAGTTAAGTGTTCAAGACCTCTAAAACTGAGTGTATAATCCTATTTTCATTTTCTTAACTGAAGGAATATTAAATTGCCTGTATTAATTTTTATTTTAGAAGATGTTATGAGCTCATTTTCATATTAAAGATTCTTCAGGGCCCTTTCTATACTTCAGCTCTTATTTTAGTTTAACTTAATTAAAATCTTTTGGAGGGTTTTTCATGAGACATACTTAGCCTTTCAGTAACAGAAAACAGATAATTATATCACTACTTTCTATAACATTTGGATATGAACTAAACAAAGTGAGGCTGTCCAAGCTACTGTGTTCCAATAGTGTCTGTCTCATTATTTTATACATTGGACAGGCCTGGCAGTACTAGATAAGATCCTCATGATACTTCAGGCCTTGCCTCAGAATAATACTTACTGCCACTGAAGACATTGTATCAGGACACCAGGCCTGTAACCACTCAAAGAGAAACACCTCCCCAGGCTCCCTGTATTCTTTTACAGAAGAAAAATAAGAACATATCAGCTGTTATAGGCTCGTCTAGAGGCCACAGCTAGGTAGGAAGTTGATCCACACCTCTTGAAACCTGTTGTGGTTTAATCCTAGCTGGTAACGCAGAACCGTGCAGCTGCTCACTCCTTCCCTCCCTTCTTCCCTCCAGGAACGGCAGGATGGGGAGAAGAACTGAAAGAATGCAAACCCCACGGGCTGAGATACAATCCAATAACTAAAGTGCAATACTACTACTACTACTACTAATAAACTGCTACTAATAATAATGACACTAATGATAAGGGAAATAACAAAGGGAGAGAATATGAAACTAAAAAGTGAATTGAAAAAAAAAAACAAACACCCCAACAAACCAATGAACGCAAGTGATGCACAATACAATTGCTCAGCACTCACTGACAGACACACAGAACAACCCAAGCAGCAATCTGGGCCTTCCAGGTGACTCCCCCCAGTTTATACACTGACGTGCTGTGGTATGGAATACCCCTTTGGCTAGTTTGGGTCAGGTGTCCTGTCTTTGCACCCTCCCCACTCCTTGTGCCCCTCCTCATTAGCAAAGAATGAGACTGAAAAGACCTAGATCGGGGTAAGCATTACTTAGCAACAACTGAAACATCAGTGTTATCAGCACTGTCCTCAGACTAAAGTCGAAACACAGCACTGCACCAGCTACTAAGAAGGAGAAAAATAACTGCTACAGCTGAACTCAGGACAAAACCATAATCATTAATCATTTCCTAGCACCCCTATCTGTACAGTTATTTTTTAGTTCAGTAAGGAGACTCCTAAATGTTCACAGAATCATAGAATAGCTGCGGTTCGAAAGGACCTTAAGATCATTTAGTTCCAACCCCCTTGCCACGGCCGGGGATACCTCACACTAAACCATGCCATCCAAGGCTCTGTCCAACCCAGCCTTGAACACCGCCAGCAATGGACCATTCACAACTTCCCTGGGCAACCCATTCCAGGGCCTCACCACCCTCACAGTAAAGAACTTCTTCCTTATATCCAATCTAAACTTCCCCTATTTAAGTTTTAACCCATAACTCCTTGTCCTATCACTACAATCCCTAATGAAGAGTCCCTCCCCAGCATCCTTAAAGGCCCCCTTCAGATACTGGAAGTCTGCTAGGAGGTCTCCACGCAGCCTTCTCTTCAGGCTTAACAGCCCCAACTTTCTCAGCCTATCTTCATATGGAAGGTGCTCCAGCTCCCTGATCATCCTTGTGGCCCTCCTTTGGATTCATTCCAACAGTTCCATGTCCTTTTTATGTTGAGGACACCAGAACTGCACACAATACTCCAAGTGAGGTCTCACAAGAGCAGAGTAGAGGGGCAGGATCACCTCCTTCGACCTGCTGGTCATGCTCCTTTTGATGCAGCCCAGGATACAGCTGGCTTTCTGGGCTGCAAGCGCACACTGCCAGCTCATATTCATTTTCTCATCGACCAACACCCCCGAGTCCTTCTCTGCAGGGCTGCTCTGAAATTTTGTATAAAGATATTATTTTGAAGTAAAGAAGAAATAATAAAAAAATGCATATATGCAAAACTAGACATTAATAGTGTAGGTGTAAAAAAAGGCATAGAAATGTATGTTGTAGTTCCACTTTGTAATACAAGGTATTTCATAAATATATTATTCCATTAAAGAACCTTAAATCTAAACTATTTTATTGTGCGAATTCTGAATGCTTAGAAGTTAAAACGTATTACACTGGACTGACAGTAACTTTGCACATATAAGTACTAGTATATATTCAGGAGTCTAGATTGGTAGAATTCTGTTGCATACAAATAACCTGAAACATTGAAATGTATGCTACATCCTCAGTTTCCAAAGGGAATCAGATAGAAGATCTGACTATGTGTTTTCTACATTAAAAATTCAAATCAGAATATGTAAAGGAGTTTAAAATAATAATTACATGAATTCCAATTAAGTATTACACAGTAATTACAATGAGTGCTATTAGCAAATTCAAAATACAATCTCAGTTAAAGCTACTATGGTGAAACACAGCAACAGACAGGTGCACCCAAACATCAACAAGTGGAAGAGAAATTACAGGTGCTTGTATGTTAGGGAAAGTGAAATTACTCACTTCCTTGTGGTTTATGCTACCTCAGTCAACTAGGTTGTTGCTGTTTGATGCTTTGGTAGTTTTTATAGGCTAAAGTATTCTTCAAAATGAATGCAGTGCAGAATCCAGAAAATAATTCATGACACAAAACCAATTGAGGACCCACCAAGTCTGTAGGAATTTATCAGAAACAGAAAATGAGAGTTACCTCTCTATAGGGTTTGTGTTCTAGTATCTGCACCAGGTGCTTCAATGGACAATGCAAGTGACATCCTGATTTTAATATATGAAATCTGAGTTAGCAACTGAAGTTTTACCCTTAATAGAACTCCAAAAAAACAGACAAGACTTTGGATTTAGCTCTCTATACTTGAAAACTTAACAGTCTTGCAGCCAAAAAGCATGTATACATGGTATGAAAACTGTCTTTGAAAAATTCTGCATCACTGGAAATATTTATCATGAAATAGGTGCATTTGGGGGGTCTATCATTTTGTTTGTACTGGACCACAAGCTAAAAGCACATCATGTTAAACTGCAATACACAAAAATACATATATTCCATGCACACCATTCATTTTATTGCATCTGTGCAACCGAGACTCTGAAAGTTTCCAACTGTATTGTGAATTAAGAATTACATACCATGCATCTGCCAGTAGACCCAGTTAAACCTCTGGCTAAACACCCTTCCCCAGTATTTTTTCCCAAAACTGCTACTAAATTCTGTGTTCTGAAGCTCTACTATTTGACATTACCTTTTCTCTTAAAGCATTCTACTAAAGTCATCAGAAACTTCCCTTAATTTGATCTAGATAGACTTACTCTAACCCTAGATATTATTCAGTGTCCCTAAAAATTCAGCTGAAACCACGCTGTCCTTGTGATGTAGCCACAAATACAGAATTATTTCTACAAAACAGAATAGGTAAGTTGAGATTTCCTCCAAAGACTTCCAATCTGGTGGCATGATTTCCGATAGGAGTCATTCTACTCTAGATTCCCAAGGAAGCTGTGAATGCTCCATCCCTGGTGGTGTTCAAGGCTGGGTTGGACAGAGCCTTGGGTAACATGGCTTAGTGAGAGATATCCCTGCCCGTGGCAGGGGGGTTGGAACTCGATGATCTTAAGGTCCTTTCCAACCCTAACTATTCTGTGATTCTATGATTCTAAAGTTATATTTGTAATTAATCTTTTCTCAGTCCTAGTATTTTTCAGAGATATGATTCTAAGGTGCAATTTCAGTAGGGGCCCTGGGGCTGTTCCAGTGCTATGAATGTGGGATCCAAATGAAAAATCTACTTGGAGAAGTAGAGCCAGATTCAAGTATGAGTAAAGCCTTGGAACAGACTTTGTACATGTGGTGGAGCATGCATCCATTCAGCCTCCCAGGTGGGCTTTTAAAGAGAGTCTTTATTTTTCCTTTCAGATTGCAATGATTCTTCTCCCTCAAAAACTTTTAGGAACTTACAATGTCATTATCGTTTTTCTACATTTCAGAGGTTGCCTCATAAGAATAATGATAGAAGAGAAAAAAGTATTTTCACCTCAGCTTCTTATAGGATTGGCTTACAAATCTTTACTTCATCTTCTGCCACTCTTTAAGCACATATCCAGAAAACACAAGTAAAAAGTCCCAGAATAATTTTAGGATTTACAAAACATCCAATTCCTATGCTAGCTGGCAGGACAAATAGTCATTATGTGCTCTGACAATCAGGCCATGATCATTGGAATCTAGATTTCTGGCATCTTGGAGGAATAAAGGATCCAAATACGGCACGAGTGGCTTTGGGGATGTTTTAACTGGAAGAAATTTTTCTGAATCCCAGTTCTCCTGTTGTTTCCTCCTCACACACCCCTGCAAGAAAATCCTCTTCAGTGAGTGAGAGTAAAACAAAAACCCATCCCTATCTTACCAGTTTCTTTCCGGGGATGGAGTAGAAATGAGGTATACAGTTATTATGAAAGACATGGGGCAAAGATGACAGGTAGTCTTCAGAAATACAGAACAGAATTCCTGGACTATGTGATCCAAATCACTAGCTATTAACATTTGGGTAATATGTAAACAGATTTTCAACAAAAACTCGGAGCCTACTTCTGAAAAATGTTTCAATGGAAGGGTCGTGGGGGTGTGGTGGTGGTGGTGGTGGTGGGGAATGGGAAGTCAAACAAACCGGATTTCCATTTCAACAACTAACAGTCATCTTAAAAGCCAGAGTCTCCAAACCAGCACAGGCCTGAAAAGCTCCGGGGCCTGTGGTTCAAGTGAGTCATCTGACTTTAAAGCAAGGACATCTATTTTAGTTCAACAGACTTTCTAAAATTAACTAAGGTTCACAGCTTTGCAAAAAATACATACTGAAACAGTGAACTCCTACACCCTTGATGGAAGTCCTCTAAATCTGGATTCATACTAATAATTAAAGTTCCACACTCCGAAGGCTCTTCTCTGGGTTTTTGCCTCTACCCAGTAAAATCACAGAAAACAGAAAACTCTAACATTAAGAACAGGCTGAAAGGAACAAGTTGACTTCCACAGTTCTCAGCCATACTAAGGAACTGAATGAAATATACAATGTCATCTTCAAAAAAAGATGCAGCAAGACCTATTTTTGTCCTAGCCTTAGCCCTGTCCAAAAGAGAAGAAAAATAAGCACTCTGTTAGTGACAGATACATATTTAGCCTTCCAAAATAAGCACCATTTCACTCATGTATATTATTCACAGAAACCAGAGAGGGCTATCAAGAGATTCCTCTTATATTAAGGATTCTTCATGACTCCACACAAGACTTCACAGTCTGGAGCCAGAGCTGGCTTTACTTTCTCTATCCTTCCCAGTATCATCAAGAATCCACCTGCTTGCATCTAGCAGGTAACTCACAAGGACTGCTGCTTTCTTTTTATTTTTTCCTTTCTTCCTTCCTTCTTTCCTTTGTGTGCATGTGCTTATACACCATACACAGGTATGCGTGTGTATCTGTATGGCTGTGTATCTTTTATGACTTCAGAGTTCATAATTACAGTACAATGAAAAACAGTTTCTCTTGATACACAGTCTTGGATGGCCATGAACTCTTCAGATTGCTTATACCTGGCTACTTCTCTCTTAGGTATGCATAACATTAGAGGCTCAGCCAGAGCACAATTTCACTTCTTATTTCTTGCACTGCAGCCTCAGGACAGAAGCCTGAGCAACCTTGATGCTGCTCTCTGTTGTGACTGAGTCTAAGCAGTAATGATTGTGGAAATGTATCACATAACTATTAACACTTCTTCCTCAGAGTCCTCACTTAAGCCAGACCTAGGATCTCAGCACAAAATGGTAATGAGTCTATAGAGGCTTTCTTTTTCTTTCCATCATGATCACATATATACAATTCAGTGTCATACATACAATCTCTCTGACGCCCTCTTCTGTTAAAAGAATTGCTGTCAGCGGCAGCTTACTCCCTCAGATAGCTAACACTGACTATTGAAGAAATCGTTCCTCCTTCATCACGACCAAATTGAAGATGCCAGTTGGTATACCTGGATACCATGCTGGATTTCCAGTCATTCATGTGATTCATCTCTCACTACTCTGGCATCTGCCTTATCTATCAGCAACCCAACATACCCAGTGTCTTACTGCTCAACTGAAATCAAATGTTTTCATCAAGAAACGTCAACATGTTTCACACATGGGAAAGGTCACTGTCCACAGAGGAACAGTGGCAGCTATTTTATTTTACAGCTAAATTACATATTTTCATTACCCTCTTTAATATTTCAGGGCAGTCACAAACAGCATAAATTTCAAAGATTTTCCACAAGACACCACTGCAGCTGAATTCTACTTCTGTCCTGTAGTTTCCTGAGGGTTTAGGCTGGGTTATTACTTTTTCCACATGTTCACTTCTTTACACCATGGGCTTTAAGATGGCCCTGTCAAGGTGGTTTTCATTTACTTCAAAATTATTAGGAGTAGATCAGTTTTGATTTTACACTAAATCCCTTTTATAAACTCTATAATTGAAGTTAACAAAGGTAAACAAATATGAAGTCATGTGAGCCTGGTGAATGGAAAAGGAGAATGCTAAGACAGGCAGAGAGAGGACAGAAACATAACAATGAAAACATTACTTTCCAAATTTCATTTGCTACGTGGTCAGGTTTATCTCTATCTCTTGCAATTTTAAACTGGAGAAATACTGGCTCAAGAAATTTAGGTTACAGAGTCTTACTTATGCGAAAGAAATCAATGCCATATATCCTTTATAGCTTCCTGAAAAAAGAATTTATTTATGTTGAGGTCTAATCTGTTGTGGTCTTTGATTTTATGTTGGATAGCATATTGTAGCATAATCAAATTCTCGTATTTTATCTATACAATTTATGTGCACGGGGATAAGAAAAACTAAGGTACATAACTCACAAATGTATTCCACTAGGAGATTCAAAAACAAGGATGCAAACATGTTAAAAATGTTTCTATAAGTCTGCAATATTTAAAGTAATCTAAAAGTTTCTATGAGAAATTATATTCATGGAGTGAGTGGAGGTAGCATTTACCTGCAATATTATAAACCAAGTCACTAAATCCCATATTTCCACTTATTAAACCACTACTAAGAAGAGTCCTGCTGCTAAAATATTATGTGGTTGTCTTAGAGCAATTTCATTACCTAATGGTTCTGAAAGAACATTATTTTTCAAAGTGAAAGGCAGAGATGTATCACCTTGAATTGCATAAGGTAGCTCTGAGAAATCAGGCCCAACTCTTCTGTGCTTATTCACAAGTGTGGGAAAGGGGAATGAACGCTCTGCTGAGATCATTGGTTATGACAGAAACACTGAATTACATAGCTGCAATCCTACTGTGGATTTTTCACATGATTAGTGAAAAAAAGAGATCCAAACCCTAGAAACATTGCTTTTGGGCCCTATTTCAAGAGTTATATTATGTCCTAACAGTCCACAGAAACTGCAGCCATTCAGAAGCATGAATGTCCATGAGGAAGTCGTCATGACATTCTTGTGGTCCGACCATTCTGGCCTGTTTCAAAAATAAGCAATTTAATTTCATTTTCCAGTATTTTTCCAAATGCGATAGAGTTCTACTTTTCCTACTGCCATTATGTTCATAAGAGCTAGCTGACAGTAGCTTAGTGGCCCCTACATCTTTCCTGAAATTCATGTAGGATAATCCCCAGAGCTGTTTCAGTTCAGTTAGCAGCTACACTAAATCAAACATGCATAGAAATGCAATATTCCCTAACTTTGTGCAGAAAAAACTGTTGCTGTCACAATTTGTATTTATAGGACTTTCTCACATAGCACTGACAGTGCTACCATAGCACAATGTCCTTTAGAAAAAAATATTCCAGAGATTTGATGCCTTCTTACAGTTTCATTAGAGAAGAACAAAAAGACACATAAAACTGACTAAAACCCTAAGGAGGTTTCATGGCATGGAGATTGCTGAAACATAAAAATGCTTCAAAGAACTCCTAAAAGGGCCACATGCAACTGCAAATTACCTTTATGAAGAATAAACTCAATTAATTCCATCCAATAGGAATAATGCAAACCAGGTGAAAGAGAACCAGGTGTTTGGACTCTGATTAATAAAAGCATAAATCAAAGTTGAAACTAAATACCCATTTTCATCTAAATGCTGTTAAATTCCAGTGCTTCTGGAAGTGTATTTAGGAAGTCCTAATTTCTCTTCTTGTTTCCCATGGAACCTTCATTTTGCAATCAATATGCATGGAAATGTAGGATGGTATATGTGCAGCTTCGTCTACCTGGCTTAGGTAGGATAAGATAGGATTGGCTCTGTGAGCAGGTGTATGTGTACCTCTTTTCCTAGAGTGCTGCATAAATACAGATTTTGTACTCACAATGATGTGCACATTTATGGTATGATTTCCATACATATTGAGAGATGTTGAGAATGGCAAAATATCTACCCTTACCCAAAAAATGATAATTATATCTATAGAACTATCATTCTAACTACTGACTAGGCTAATAAACTACAATCAGTTCATAAGTTATGTTTTAAGCATCAAAACTTGCTCTGCAAAGGAAAAAACAATGAGATGCTTGTGGGCTGGATCCTTCTTTCCAATCCCTGTTCTATTTCTTCCCATCATGCTGTCCCAAACAGGCTGTTTGTGGGACCAAAATTTCTCTCTTTCTGTATCCTGCTGTTAATATATAACTCCTTACATCCCTCCAATGTACTGCTGTTCTTTAGGTTAAAAACTGTGATGAGCTCAGCAATGTAGCTGCTTGAGCAGCAGCCTTTGTGAAGGCTATACAGCTAGGTAGTAATTTGGCCAAGTCTCCTGTGAATATAGATATTAATTCCACAGCCTATTTTCCCTCAAAACTGATGAGCCTTTTGTCTTTTCAGGCTCCAGAAAGTATCACATGGCAGCTGAGTCAAACACTGAGTTGCTGGAAACCTCCAGTCCTTCTAAGCCATTCTCAAATGAAAAGTGTTGAACGTGTACTCTTTCAAAGCATGGCAAATCACATCACTGCTACTTCAGAAGCAACAACAGCACATTGCTGAAATACCCTAGTTATCTGCAACATCAGTACAGGAAGACCAAAGAAATACATGGAATTGCAACTCTTAAAATATACTGAAGGAAGCTGAGCCATAACAATCCAGAGAAGTTTATTACATTATGTGTGTGTTTACAATGCTGATGAGTTTATAAGCCTGAGTAAATAAGCCAACCCTAAATAAAAGGAAGCAGTCAGAAAGTTGTCATCATGGTCTACTATGAACATCAACTTCATTTAGATTTATCCACTTCTCATACCTCAATTCAATTCAAAAGAGTTGAAACTCTTTTATGAGCTCATCTTCCACAACAGAATAAATCAACATGCAGCATTTAACTGAGAGATAAAAAATAAGACTGAAAATGATATAAGCATATAAAACCGAATGATACATAAAAGGCCTGTTTCTGTTTGCATTTTCATATGTATAGTCATCAAAGAAGTAACCACCATTTTGCAATAACAAAAAATCTACTATTAACTCCAACAACACCTAATATTGGATAGGCAAAATAGTGCTTGGCAGTAGCTAGAGGGGAAGCTTCATTGTATCCAAGATTTATGTCCTGTTTCCACATTAATTCATATGAAAGATTTTTCTACTACTGGGTTTCCAGGTTGTTTTTTTTTTTTTTGTTTTGTTTTTTTTTTTTTTTTTTTTTTTTTTAAGTTAAACTATCAGTCTTCTCTTTAATGAATATTTGGAGAATATCCTTTTGCTGAAAATAGTTTTGATTTTTTTTCCCCACACATATTTTAAGGTATTTTAAAGTATTACTGTTAAAGTTGCACATCAAAGTGATCTACTGGTATAGCAGGAAGGGCACCTCTATGTAACGACATCAAATTGGCTTATGACACATTTATTGATGAAATGGATGTAGATAATGTTTGTACGGTCAATAACCTTCTTTGGCTATTACTGCACCTGTAGCATGGAATCACGGTTAGATGAACAGATTCAGTCCTCGACTGCGGATCAAAATAACATGGAGAAGATGAAGCAATGAAGAAAGAATTTTATACTTCTGTATTGAAGAGAACATGTTTTTTTATTAGCAGCACCCTGACCTTTCTTAGTCCTCTTGAACTTTAAAACATGTAAAATAATAATAATTAATAATAATAATAATAATAAATAATAATAGACTGAAAGATCTGGGTGTTCCCAGACTATACAGAAATGTTTGTTTATAATTCACCAGTTGAATTGGAGTTTGGACCAACACAGACTTTCCAGTCTCTGCCCAGCTGAAGGCTGATTATTTTGCACAATGTTTATTTTCAGACTGACTGGAGGAGAACTCTTCAGCTGAGTCACACCTACTCAGATTTTGAGTACCACAGCTTCTAATATTTTAGCTATAGGGTCTTGGAAATACAGTATTAAGTTGTTATCAAGCACCCACACTGTCTTGAAAGACAGTTACTGCATGACTTCATATACTTAGAATTTGCAAAGGAAGTGCCCTGGCTCTAACAGATTATCTTGAAAGTCATGGCTGGGTTAACTTTTTCATTGCTATTATAAGAAGGCAAACAGTTTTGGGTTGCTTTCTCTTTGGATTGGGTTTTTATAATTAAAAACATTGTTTCAGTCTATTTCACAAATACTATATAATTTGTCAAATATTTGCTTGTCAATCAGAGCAGGTTTTTATTTAGGAAACAGCCAAAATAAGCAAGAAGAATGAGGCAGTTGTGCCAATGTACTGCATGGGGCACTGAAGAATTAGGAAAGCAGGATTAAAATTTCTCTGTTACTTAAAGGCAAAGCATTACCTGTCCCAACTCTTGTCCAAACCATTAGTCTGTGGAATTAAATGTTCTCTACCATCTCCCCAGCTCAATAATTATTTCATTAGAAAGTAATTGGAGCAAAGATCAAAAGAACAAAACCCCACACTGATTTCAGAGTACCCTGTATTCTTACAGTAAAGATGCTCCAATTTGTGTCCTATTTTGTACAAAATGGATCAGCTTCAACACTGGACTCTGCTTTTTGGACAGCACAGGACACTGCTTCCTACAGTACCCTACGACTTAACTGCAGCCTCCTGTACTTTGATAAAGTTTCCTGAAAATTGCACAGAAACAATTCAACTGCTCCAGGGCTCAGGGTTAGGTGGCCCAGATGCTTTGCTGGAAAGCACATCTGGCTTTTCCTCAGCTTTGGGGGTGGTGAATCTGCTTTGCAGTTGCAAGCCTTCAGGTGGGGCAGGAGCCTTCCTTTCAGTGCCAGGAGTCAACAAATACCTTCCTTGCATTCCCAGAGGCTGGGCTTCTGGGGAAAGGAGAAATGGACTCTGGCCATGTGTCCACATCAGTTCCACTTCCGAGGTCTCAGGGTCTGCATCCCCCTTCTTAGTCTCTCTTTTGCAAAGAGGGCTATATAGATACCTTCATGCTAATCAAAGACTACAAATAAACCAAAGGAGGGCTGTGTAAATAAGTCAGGGCAAGATAAAGTTTTTCTGCTTGCCTTGCCCAAGAATAAATTACAAGTACACAGGACTATGCTATTATGGAACAAAACACAGGAGCCTACTGAAAACCCAGTCATGAACATAAACTATGACAGAAAAAAACCCTCCTCAGCTGAAGGCAAAACTCACATAGCAGACATGACAAAACAAGACACCCTTCCTAATATGCATTTAAAAAATAAAGTTTCTAAGAGTACATTGGCAGCAGCCATTTACTTTCTCTGTACATTTGGGAGCACATTGAGAAGCAGCTTTTCAATCTGAAAGATCAAATCTGACACAATTCATCAGACAATAACAGTGAAATCAAAAAGACAGTAACTGGAAAATGTAATCCTCCCCTGAAATTTTCTTCAGCTCACCATCTGCTTCCATTCTATTACATGCCACTGGGGACTCACTGTCTTGCAACATCTCCTCTGGGTAGAATTGCCGCAGATGTAACAGCAGGACTGATAGCTTCGCTGCATGATTCAACCAGCAGGCTTTGGGTGACACAAAACAGCCTGCACGTTACCCTCTGACAAAGGAGATAACCAAACCATGCAAAGACCAAGTAATGACAGGCACTGAACAAAATACCAATGCACTGCACTGATGCAAAGCATGTGCTTAGTAAACCAGCCAGTTTTTCCCTTAAGTGAAAACAGCAGGACTGAGCCACCACAATAGAAAATTCACAGGCATTTAATCGCAGAGGTTATTTCCTCAGAATATCTCCAAATGTGAGCATTCCCTCCAGTTGTCAGAACTATTTTGCTGACACAAAATTACGCTGTTGGTGTGTGACATCTGTATGCAACTACTCCAACTTGAATTTCTTTCTTTGAAGGAAGGTGCTCTGAGCCATCTGGAACAGCACAGCAGTACCTACCAAAATACTATTTTCTGTCTTCCACACCTTGAGTAAACTAAAATGGTGGAAACTATTTTAAAAGACAGACAATCCTTATAACATAGACAGAATAAAGGGATGCTGATAATCTATTCATTCAGAGTTCATATCTGGTAATTAAAATGCATTATCAAAGGTTATTCTTCATAAATTAACTTTTACCCCTTACCTATATTGAAACTTGTGCAATGCTATGTATGCACATATACATCACAGATGTGACAGCTGTGGGGAGCGGGGAAAATCTGTTTTTCTATTAATTTGTTCTTCATTCTCCAAAATTCAAAGTGCATGTTTTTTAAGTGTAAGTGAACATTTCTGCTTCCGAAGCCAGTCTTTTCAACAATAAAGGAGCAAGGAAGGAGCTGTTTAACTTATTCCTCTGAGTTTCAACTATGGTTGTGTGCCAGAGACATAAACCCTAAACGTCCCACGTGTTCATTTGAAATGCTTAAAGCTAAGATCAGATAATTGGAGTCATGATGAGGAGAACAAAAAAAAATCTATAAATAAAAATTCTTACTATTCAGTGTAGTCAACATTATTAAAATAACTATCGGATCAGGTGTTCTACCTAAAAACTGCACAAGTGTGTTGGTCCACATAGGTGAACATCTTTGCTCTAAAATACCCATTCACTAGAACTCCTTCCTTCTTTAAACTCCAGTCCAGCAACACATACAAGTATGCTCTCACCTTTACTCAGCTAAGCAGCTACATTAGAACATGTTCAAATCACACTGTTATAGTCAGATTTGTGTATAACAAATGGTTTCTCCTATTAAGCCATAATCCTTTGGGAATCAACAACTCCTGCCACTGTTGTGTTAATGTTTACTAGAGATTTATACAGTAAGAGTTGTCTGCTTCACATTTACTGTTAACAACATACATTAAGCAGAATCTGTAATGACCCTGCCCATCACATCAGATCCAACCCTAAAATATTCTAACAGTGACATCCTTTAGATTCTATTAGGAGAAATATTTCTTCATTTCTTGTAAACACCAAATGAAATCCAAAATTATTGGCAGCAATCATACGTATTACATATGGCCGAGGAGTCTTCATGGAATTAATGGAAAAGATTTTATCTAAATTTCCCGTTTTTTTTTTCTTGGTCAAATTTTCTTTATTATTATCTAAGTGAACTCTTATTAGCACTTCAAAATACATGAATTAATTTCAAGTCAAGTGAGAGAAAGCAATCATAGAATCATAGAATCCATATTACTGTTCACATTTGAAGACATATTATGTGTTAAAATTCATCTGGTCTGTTACTGAAATGACAGATCCAAATGATGAAATGCTTGCACTTGATTTTTGTGAAAGGTCATGTTGATTTCTGCTGATGAAAAGTTCATACGTTCGTACTTAGCAAAAATGGGAAATATTCAAATTGAAAACAAAGTATGCTTGAAGAGCAACTTTCGATTTACTGAATTATTGTTGACTCAGACTAGGTAAACTAAGGAAAAAAACAATTCTATACAACAGCTGGCAAGGATCACAATATGTAAGAACAACAGGAAACTCCTGAAACCTTTACAGACCCATTTGAACACCCCTCCATCAGATTCATTTCAGTTTCTTGAAGTCTGGAAGCCTCCAGGACCTTTGGACACATTACAAGCCTGTGATGATGCATCAGTTTAGACAACTACGGAATGAATAAAGATTCTTTTCATTGTTATTATTTAATCTACTCTAAGGTCTGTCTTTAATTTCTTGCTAAGTGATTAACATACATTTGATATGATATTACCTTTCTTACACTGCAATGCAAGGCAATGTTTTACTATTAAAACAATAGTAAAGAACCCCACACAAACTGTTCTAAATACCAGAACATTTGTTTTACCTGTTATTTTTCTGATCAAATTATTATTCTGTTTGTGTGATTCAAAGCATGATTACACTCAATTAAATGGAAAAATCTGTTTCTCATTTTGCACATTTTCAGCATGTGTTTCATTTTTCTCAAAAATTCTTGGAAACTGTGATGCTTTGGGAAACCACTCAAAGATTACAATCCCTCCTGAAGAATAGGCTTTCCCCATGCACATTTAGAAGCATGTCTATGCAGGACCATTACCAGGATGACTTGTTCTGATGTTAGAATGTCCGTTTTAACCTAAGAACAAACTTCCTACTTGAAATTTTAAAATATCCTGACACAGTATTCGCATTTTTCTTTCCAAATCCACTGTGCTGTGGTTTTCCCCTCATCTTCCCACTGTTGCTGTGTCACAAATCAACACGACATTTGGCTCACAGCACCACTCGTTCCAACAGGTATGATAAAGACACTGGTGAAATTAAGCACTGTGCTTGCTGCTTTCAAGGGCTACCGCAGACCACCGTTCTGAAGATGTGTGCTGTCTCTAGGGCCAGGAATGGGGAGATATCTGGAATGTGGACTATCTGGAATGCAAATTATGCCTTGTCACAAGCAGTCAAATTTTAGTATCAGTGGGAGCTAACAGAATGGAACACAGGTCTGTGGCAGTAGAGACCACATGAATCCCTGTGACATGTACATGAAGGTACTTTGAAAATCCACCACCTGAGGACAGAAAGATTACTGGATCTATTATGGCAATGTATGCTGTCACAGACTTGTAATCTAATAATTTATAACATTGCTTTAGAACAATTTTTGGAGCAGATTTCTGGGACCACATCACTGGCTTACGTAAATTGCGATTTTAATGAGCCCCACTACCCTGAGAAGGGCTTCTAGGTCAGGACAGTAACTGTCAGCTGCTACACATTTCTGGTTTTTAAATGATTTGTATATTATGCGTTACACTAAAGATTACAAGACTACTGAAAATATTAAATAGTTACTGAATATGACAGTATTCTCCAGTCTTGTTTTTCAGATGTGCTACCAGACATATCCCCTGCTATGGTTGCCAATATCTACCTTCTAATTAGTTGTTTATGCCAGTCACCACACAGGTCCCTGTAAATCTCAGAGCTGAAGGATTCTCCTGATATTCAGTAAATTGCAGGTGACACCAGAGCAGTGTATGTACCAATATCCACTGCCCCAGTACTTGATTTTAGAGGAGACCCTTTTACAGCTTCTTTCACACTTCCAATAATAAAAAACTAAAGCCCATCAGCCTCACTCTATTTTTTTTTTCCTTAAAATTCCCCTTTGCTGTAATGGCCTTTCTAGTTAATAAAACCTAGGTTGTGGATGTGTTATAACTACAGCCACATCTGATCACTTATACTTCGAACATAAGCTGTATGGAGCAAAAGTCTGTAGTGTTGGACTGATTTTACATAGCAGCTAGCACACAGGCTTAATTGAATATGATGTCTTCCATGAATTGTAACTAATATTGAAAGTAACAGTATTAATGAGTATGCATTATCAATAATATCATTATTGTTATTCTCTGATCATTTTCATAGCTTAAAAATCAATGTCAGGCAATTACTTTAAAATATACAGCGGATGCATTGTTTTCTAATAACCCTACAAATGTGTGTCTTGGTTAAACAAAGAGACAAATTCAGCTCCAACTAAGCATGAAATATGCTGTAATGTTTTCATTATGAGGTTGCATTTGAGGTTGTTCATTAGATAGACTAAGTAGACAAGAAATAAAAATTGAGAGAAAGAAATGTTCAGGGCATCAGTGGAGCTTCTAGTTTTCCACTGATAATCACTCTTTGCAAGACTTCAGGACTCCTACACACCAGAAGAGAGCTGCTTTCCTTTGTCAGCTGTGACTTCCATAGTCAGTGCTGTGACTATGCTGGGTCAGAAAAGACAGCTTCAGTGTCCAAAGTTGTCCCCACATCAACCACTGGCTTTTTTCCTTCTTGGACTGTGGCAGTGGCAGGGGCTTCACTGCCAAGCCCATCTTTGGTCTGTGGTTTTAATGAAAGCCACTTCATGTATTATAAAGTGAAATCTTATTATTCTCCCTTTGACCAGTGGTTTAAGTACAATTAAGTAGAGACTACAGGCAGTAAGCTAGTAAAAAATACATTCTTCTCCTTTACCATGTCTGAACTCTCTCCCACGTAAGCAAGCTGGGTTTGCCATCTATTCCTTACCCTTAAAAGTAACAATCACAAAAGAGAAATAACAGTTTTTCTAGGTTATAAATAGACATACATACATAGCTGTGCATTAGGCAGCATCAGTATGCTTCTTCCTCTGCTTATCATTTTTGCTATGAAAGAAAAGCATGAGGATAATATATACAGAGCATTTAAGAGCATTTGTTTCCTCTGAATGCATATATCATTTGAATGAATATCATTTTGATGATATTCATCATCATTAACTACAAGGTTTGCTTCCATTTCTTTTTATTTTAGTGAAGAAAGCTTTCTCACCAGCAGTATTTGCACTTCTACAGATTTCTAACCTCCCACTGGTGGAAGCTGCATGTACAAGCTGGATTCAATGAGTGAATTTAAATTAGAGAAATATGTACATAAATATTCATTTCCTTAGGCTGTTTTCACACACACACCCCCTTCCCCTTTCAAAAAAAGACTAAGTACTATAGTCAGTGGATTAAGGCACAGTCAGAGCAAGGAAGGAAAGAAATCAGGTATCAACTTCTCATTCACTAAGCCAGTGCAGTGACCTTGTGTCTTTCAGTGAGAAGGACTGAAGACACCTTAATGCTTCAATCAGCTACTTCTTTGTAACATCCCAGGGACATAATGTCTGGCTGTATAAATGATGTGCAGCCTATGCACTGCTCTGGTGCTGATGGCATTTTGCTTTCTCTGCTTATATGAGAATTAGGAGCAAAAGAAACATCTCTGGTAGAAATTCAGGTATTCAACTTGGGGTTTTGTGGTTTGTTTTTTAAAAAATGTAAAACAAGTGAAACCAAATATCCCTTTTGTCTTAACAAACAGCTATTATTTCTAAATCATTGCAAATATTAAATATTACAGAAATTATTCTCTTATTGCTCTATCAGAAATAGGTGCCTGCAGACTATTTAAAACAAGCAGGATACAAAATTATGTTCCTGCATATAAAGTATTTGGCATTAAAGTTGCATTTATCATCCGCTGAGCAACATTGCATATGACAGTATCTCTGGAGGTCATTCTTCCTAGCTAGTAACAGCACTCTGGATTTAGAAGGTATGATCACTTTTACACAGTTCTACTGAGCAGCTATGTAAAGTGGGCAGAGTGAGATAAAGTAGAAATGTAGGGCAGCATCAAGAATCACATTTCAAAAAGGACATACTCACTGCCCCGGTTATAGCAGGAGCAATAGCTTCTCTTGCCCTTTCCTTGCAGCATTAAATTCATTTAGTACAAGTGTAGATCATCCTTTCAGATACAAATACACCTGCACGTGAAAGCTAAATCTGACTTCATGCAATACCCTGCTCCATGAGAGAAGTCAGCAGTAATTTTTTTGACTAATTGATTTAATGGACAGTGAATCGAAGTATAGTGACTACTACAGTATTATTGAGTGGATCTCAGCCACAATTTCTTCTTTTTTTGGACATAAACTGTAGCCACAACCTCAGAAAATTCCCTGAACATTGACTTGAAAGTGAAAATTTCCATAAAAAAAATAAAAAATCTCAGCTAGTTCTTCTGGAATTAAGTGATGCACAATGAAGTTGAACGACTTCACCAAGGAGAGACATCGGTCAGTTAATTCCCTTTAGACCCTTAATATTACATGTGAGATACACATTTCATTTCATCAACTGCAACAGTTCACAAGGACATATGACAAGATAAATTAAGGAATGTGGTAGAAAATGGTCATGGAATAAGAAACCTCAACATGATTTTAAAATGAATGGGAGCTGTGGGCTTAACACATATCTTGGTCTGTATTTCCCCCATGAGCAGTTGAACAATTTAGAGGACACAATAATAATATCAATAGCCATTCACTGTCAATGCAGGCTAGAAATCAAAATGCTTCTGAAAATAAAGACAGTTCAGGTCAGTTCTTTCCACTGTTCCTCTACATTTTTGACAGGAGGACACCTATTATTATCCAGTAACACTGGAAAAAGATTTTTTGCCTATCAGCTTACACTTCTCTATCACTTTCTCTCTTCACTCCACCTAGTGATGACCGGTTTTTGGCAAACATCTGCAAAAAAAAAGCTTCTCTTTCACAAAGCAAAATAAACAACACGTGGTGTATTTAATACAACCAATTGCCTCCCTTTTCAAATGACTTTCACTGCATTCTCTCCTGATAGTATCTGCAGTAATGTCTAACGAGCTGGAAGAATAGGTCAATAATATATGTATATGCATGATGCTCAAGTATCTATTACATATATGTAGACATTAAAGCAGCTTATAGTGTTTACCTTACTACAGGATCTTACCATAATGACAAGCCACCACAGGTTCCATCAAACAAGATAATTTCCTCACACAGTATTGCTATTAATTCCCAAGTATTTTAACTTATTTTTCAAAACTGTAGTACCAAGGACTGTAAAAAGGATCTGTTTGCCTGGCCCTGTAGAGTTAAATCTTGAAATAGATGCCAGTTGTCTGTTCTAATAGTTTTTCTGCTAGCTGCCAGGAGAGAGATCTGTCTGTGAATCAGCTGCTGGTGTACTCTGTACATTTTACTAATGCAATTAAGCATTACAAAATTACAATACAAGAGGGGTGAGAAGCTGATAAGCCCAAATATTCTGAAGAGTTATTCCTTGGGAATACTACAGAATGCGCCTACTGAAGTAAAACCAAGACATTTCTACATGGTAACTATTGTTACTAGGACCCGCCTCCAGAGATCTGTCTGTCACTGTCCAGCACTTCCAAAACACTGCAACTTTTGTCATAGAATCATAGAATAGTTATGGTTGGAAAGGACCTTAAGATCATCAGAAAATTTCCTGAACATACTGTTCATATTGTGTATTTATTCTCAAGCCCTTTCTTAGCCCCAGAAAATTTTTTAAACTGCAGAAAAAAAGTGCTAGAAAAGAACAAGGTTATTGCCTTTCTCTTTAAATGGCATTTGAACATTATTAGCCCAACCAAGGAGATTCTCAGAATTGAAAGAACATGTGAAAGGCCCTCAACAAGAACACAGAAGCAGAGCACAGCTTCGACTAACAGCTCAGAGTTTCTAATTGCACCCTTAGAAAGCATCCTGGCAATAAGGTGCTTAAATTAGTACAGCTGTATAATGATCCTCAAACTAGTTCGGAAGCATCTGGGATTGTGATTAAAAAGAATCAAGCATTTTGGCTCTATTCTTTCACGTTCATGTACACATCCAAAAAAGCTGAGTCAATCCTTTCAAAACTGAAGTTAATGAATTAAAGTGTAACAGTCAAGAATTTATTAAACATTAAGAAAAGCATCAGAGCAAATGATCCAAATGCTATCTCTGTAGGAGTAAAAGGAACGTCTGATTAGCTGTTGCTTTGCACGGTAACACAAAATCAACCAGCAGACTGGCTTTCATATAAAAAGCATTTCTGAAGTGTTCAGAAGAAAAAAATATTTGTCATATGCTGAATCAAATCACTGAGGCCTCAAAGCCTGATGGTCTGTTATCTGACAGAAACCACTGTCCCAGATTCTGGAGTAAAAGAAGAATGTCTGCACTACATTAAGTACAGAATAATGCCCTAGGTGAAAAAGATACAATATCTTGAATCCCTGTATAGCATAAGCATTAACAAAAGGCCTCGGCAGGCACAGGCAGTAAGCATATTAGCAGTCACCTACATAATTTCCCAATACTATTACAGGAGTGAAAATAACAGTAATGATCTCATTATATATGGAGTAAATCCTACCAGAATTGGGGGGTCCAACTGAAGTTCAGACACTGGATAACAAGAGGAAAAGGATGGGGAAATGGCCTCCCCAACATGTTCGAGACCACAGCAGGCTGGAGAGGTAGTCCATACTGAGTTACACATGACAAAATGCAATTTTGTTCTCATGGCTTCCAGCTTTGCCTAAGACTTGCAACAAGAAAATGAAAATTCTTATTAACTCATTTTTGGAACAGAGTGAAATTTACCAGAGATGGTTTTAAATTTAATTGTTTGTGAAGAACATCAGGACCCAAACACAGCAGTTTAAAGGGAAGTGAACAGCTTTCAATTTACCTTGCAGTCTATTATGATCCCAGGCTGCTGATGCAGAAACTTCTGTACTCTAAGCATCTATGTGGAATCACTGTGGCAAGATAGAGTTGTGCTTATTTATGCAGCACATTCATAGCTACCAGCGGGAGAGCAGCAGGGGTGTGGGAGGGAGGGAAGAGTCACCCCTGAACACAACAGCTCATGAGCACTGGTCTCCTATCTCCAAACCTCCAAACGTACTTTTTATACCCTTACTATACATTAAGCTTGGCATATTAAGAAGGTGGCAAATATAGGCCAAAGAGAAAAAATAATTCCGTTTTATTCAGCTTCTAATCTACAAACTACTAACCAGGTTAAAGAGAACCCAAACAACCCATCTTGAATACTTAACAGCTTCCATGAGGCTTTAACAGAAAGAGGGCAGATTTCCATCACTCTCAGAGAAATAGGAGAGAGCTGAGCAACTGGAAAAGGCAGTTTCTTCCCTAGAAAGATGAACTGCTTTACCTTACTCCTTGCATTCTCTTAAGGTATGCTACAGACAATTCTATTCAGATATAGCAAGTATTTTCTTCTTTGTATGTATAACTTGAGCCTTGGCTGACATATAGTTCAGAATTACTTTGAAGCTGTTGTTGTAAGAACTCTGCAATCTTGTTTTGAAGGATTTTCTTTTTTTAAATTCTAAGTCCCAGTGAAAGTCAGTTAGAGCTGGGTTTCTACAGGCAAAGGGAGTTTTCAAACTTTACTGTTTGTTTTTATAAGAAGACTAAGAAAATTAGTTACACACTGGTGGCATTTGCTGCATTTACTTATCATAGCTGTAGCAATTGTTTGTCTCTGTTTCAATTTGATTATATAGTACTTGGGAAGATCTAATGCTGAATAGTTGTGATTTCACCTTATATGTCCCAAAAGTTAGATCACTGACTCTCCATTCTGTGTACCATTTAGTAACCATGCAGAATTCTCAAGTGGATTTTGAGCCACTTCTTTAGCAGAAATGCAATTTAATCACATTTGCGACTGGTTTCTGTTTTTAGCTCTTTCCAAGGCACTTCCATGATGCTTTAAGTTCTTCTACTGACTTGTTGAGCTGCAGAACTGAGGTGTCCTTCTTGTCATTCTTCATCAGATACTTAATCAGTATAAACTCTGTTCTATTTAAGACTCCATTCCAGAGTTTGGTGCATAAAGTGGTATCAGTATAATATACAATATTATCTGCCAGGGGGAAGATAACAGAACTGCCAGACAATACATTATTATCTAAATGAATATTTTTTGTCAGTCAGTAATTCTTGATAAATTGGAAAAACAGATTTATCATGTCACAGAACTGAAGTGAATGTACTTGATACAGATACCAAATAAAGATAACAAACTAGCTTTCATGAAATAGCATGGAGGATTACGATGCTAAAAAGCAACTCGAGTCCTGTTCACTCCTTATTAATGCAAGGAATTTTCTCAATAAATTGCTGAATTGCAAGCTCAAGCACTTACAGCTCAGTCAATGTTCTTAACTCAGATTTCTTCATCACTCACAAAGCTTTGAAACTCAAAGGTGTGCTAAAAGCCACAGTTTTACAGTGGATACAGAAATATAAATCTGTAGTTTCTACCTGATTCAGCCGGGTAATGTTTCCTGCTGCAGTCTCTCATCCAAGATGGAAAAGGAGACAGAAAAATACAGCTCATTTTTGTGAAAGGAATGTAAAGTATGTTTTCTTCTTACACTTTAAAGCAGTGAGAAGTGGGCCCTATCTTTAATCAGTAAACAGCTAAATTCTCATTTAAGGTAAACTACATAATAAAATGCTATCAGAGTACAACATCCTAATATTGTCAGTTTATTTAATGATAGCATTGTTATTTTCTTAACAATATTATATTGCAGACCCAATTTACCAAAGCACTTCAGTTCTGCACATGTGTACTTCCAGTGCTACACAGCCAGAGGTATATACTCGAAGCTGTTTAACTACTTTACTCAGCGAGTCTTAATGGACAGCTACCACAGACAGAATAAAATGTGCCTGCCAAAATTAGTCTCTTAATGACTCTTACAATTTCAAAAATGAGATAAAAAAGTTACAGAAATTATAAAAAATGAAGCACCTTACAATGGGTGCTTTTATTGAGTCTTTGATTAAATGAAATCTGAGAAGGGATGACCCATGAATAATTGTCAGTTCATTTTAAAACTTCTGCACTTTCAATCTTACTATTCAGTCTCACTGAACTTTCAAAGTGCTTAATTAAAAAAATGATTGGACCAAATCTTCAAAATCATTCTGCAGACCTTGAATGCTGAAAAGAACAAGTTACCAGGCACTTTATCCCACCACCAAAAGCGCAAAAATCACTCAAAAATATTTTAAAGCCCTCTTCTCCATTGGGAAACAGCACTCATGTTTTTAAAGACAGACAGCCAGAGCTCTAAGAGTTTTCATTGTCACACACCTGAAATACATATGTGTATAGGAACATGCACAAATCCACTTTTATTTTCCTGCGGTCTTCTTTTATCTTCCCTTTGGTACATTTCTTCTAGTCTCTGACCAAAGCTATCAAGCAGCTCCTAATTTCTCAGCCGCTCAGCTCAATCCCCTTGGAGTGTCTGATTTCCTTTCATAGCAGGTGCTTTGTCCCCTGTCTCTCAGTAACCAAGGCGAATTACCAGGACAATTCTTGTCTTTACCCATCCCAACCACATCTCCCTACTAGACTGTGCCAAATTTCAACCAAAACCTTATGAATTCCCTCAGCGTCTTTCAGGATATATTTTTGTGCCCAGAAATTATCCTTACACCGTGACGTATGTTGCAATCTACATTTCATGAGATGAGATTGAAGAATCACTTTGACATTACTTGATATAAACTACCCAAAAAGAGTCTCTAATGTGATTAGTAAGAAGATTTGTTCTGTTTAAAGTTTCTTTGACTAATACTAGTAAATTGCTAGAGCTGAGCTAGCTGAATAATTTGCAATGAAAAACTTGTCTGATGAAGACAGCTGCATTTCATACTTGTGGTTTGTCAGTGAGCATATTCTGATTTCCATGAACGCATTTGTTACACAAAAATTTAGTTCTAGACATTTCTCTGACAGAGTGAACAAAACTGGTTTCTGCACTGCTTAGTATTTGAGCACAGTGATTGGTAGCTGTGATTAATCAGAAGCTGTCTCAGACTATGCATAGTGTCCACTGATATCAAGAAAAACGTTCTCCTACATTAAGCTGCCACCAGATCAATCCAGTAGGTCACAGCTATAGTTATTCTTTTCCTTTCTCAGTGTCAGTTTAAAGTTCATTTCTTATTAATATTTGTGACTAACTCAACTATGTAAATATCCTTTTGGAACATAGCTCAAGAAAGGAAAAATTCTAGCTAAGCAAAATAGTATTGCTCCTCTATTATCACATTTTTAATTATCGCTAATGATTATTACTCTTATTTCCCATTTTAGTGCATTAGGACTTAAAGCCGACTTAACAGCTCAGGTATTCAGTAGCTATAGAGGATTGGAAATGACAAACTACCAGTACAGCTGAAGTTCTAGACTGCGCTACACCAAACTGCCCAGGCACGTACTTCACAAATTCTTTACTGAAATCAACTGCTTTTATAAAATACTTAAATAAAACTGAAACGTGCAGCTTTCCAATAGAAAGAGGATGGCCAGTTTGAATCAGAGTTACTTTCAGAGCCCAAACTCTATTGTTTATTTAAATATTTCTAATATTTTCTTTTGCGATATCTACACAGAAGAATCTCTTTTGTTCTCTCTCTCCCTCTCCTGACTCCATGAGAATGTCAACTGCATTGCCAGGCCAGCTCTGGCAGGCTGATGCCAACTGCCCTACCTTTATATTTTTCCTGATAATAACTTTTTTTTTAAATAAAGCAAAAAAGATAAACCCAATCATAACACCTCGTTGCATGTCACCAGAGAAAGAACACAGTCAAGCTACTGCACTGACTTGAAAGTCCAAGCAGACAAAACAGAAGTGATTATTTACAAATTCTGATACCCTGGCAGGCACACCCTGACACTGTAAACATGCACTGGTTTGTAATGCTACCATTGGTGATGAAATTTAAGGACATTTTAAAGCTTCTTATGTAAGGAGATTCATTGATAAGAAACTCAAAACACTGTCTTTGTAGACTTTATTCTATCAGTGATTTAATTAATATTTCCTTCAACCGTGATCTAGATAATTCTCTCCCCTTGGGAGGAAGATGAGGGGAAATCATTCATCAGGAAAAGAAAACTCTACAGCTCTGAAAAATAAACCTTTAATTAAGACCAAGAAAACCCTACCAATCCCAAAATCTAAACTCAAGACAGAGATAAAATGGATTCATTTGCATTTTCTTGTATAACATCAAACTATCTGCAATCAATGCACAAGGTGTCTGAATGCTAAATTTCTGCAAACTATGCAAAACATGTTCAGCACTATGCCTATGAATTTTAGCTGACACTTTAGCCCCTTAAAACATCTATTCCTTTGAGAACTAGAGTCTAAAACCTATGTCAATCTACATGCAGATGAAAATTCTTGATGATTAAGATGAACAGGAAGCTTTCAATTAGAAATACAGGAGCTCCCTATCACATGGCTAGCAGAAGATGCCAAAGAAAGAGTGCAAGAACAGGACTAATACCGAGTGATAATTCCTTGTTACTTGTAGCCTGAGGATTTCTTCACATTTCAGTGCAGTGATATTTAACTGACCTTGACAGATTTCTCTTGTATGAATTTGTTCAGTCTTGTTTTGAACTCATGTGAAATTTATCAACCATAAAACCTGCCAGTAAGAAATTCCACGGCTTAATTAAAGGTCCTGTTAATAACCAGCTTCTTTTGTTTTGAATTTGCTGCATGCCAGTTTCATTTGATGTGTCCTAATTCTTGCAGTGGAAGAGACAATGAGCTATCCTTTCCTACTAATCCTCTCAGTTTCCCTCATGTTTTATAGATCTTTGTCACAAGCTCCCTCAGTCACCTTTTCTTTCTAGGTTGAAGAGTCTTTTTTTTCTCTTTTGTTGCTCCTCACATAGAAGCTCACTGATAATATTGTACACCCATGCCTAACCTTCATGCAAACTCCACATACATGTCCTAAGTTTAACTAAAGTCAACTGATAGAGAAAAATAAAACACAAGGTTGAAGAGCATTCAAGAGAATACAGTATGATTACGGGTAGCCAGCACAGGTTTAGGCAGTGGAGGTTATGATCAGCTCCTAGAGTTCTTTGAAGATGTTACTGCAGTGACAGATAAGAGAGATACTGTGGTTGTAGTGCATTTAGTTCTTCAAAAAGCATTTTGAAAAAATCCACATCAGAGATTTATAGCTAGGAGTCACAGACTAGAATGCAAAAATAGCGCACTGGATACAGAACTAGTAACAAAGCAGGAGAAAGGAGGCAGTAACATCACCTTACATTTCTACAGCACAGAAGACAGGCCCTGTCCCTCTGCAGCTGTATTATGGTAACCATCAATGAAATGAAGCTCTTTGTGGAACACAACACAATGCAACAGACATTATGCACTTGAAGACACAGCATACGACAGCTTTTACAAGAAACTGCTGATTAATTGTATCTAAAATTAGGGCAAGAACTGTGGCAAAGTAAGCAAAACATATTTACCTGAATATGGGACTCAGCAAAGATATTAACAATACATTTCTCTCTTATGTAAATCATCAAGTGTGTCAAGAAACATATTTCAAGAACATTGTCCATCCATTACCAGTACCCAGGTCTGTGAGTTCATGCTGTAGCACTACTTTAGACAGTGATCTGACAACCATTTCCTTCAAAGAGCCTCAGAGAAGCCAGCAGAAATACTAAAAATACACCAGCATTTTGAATTTCTCACAGATTCTGTTACCTTTTTTCCTCCATTTTGCACAAATGAGGAAAACCCAGCAAATGAGGAAAATCCGGCAGTATGACTTTATGTAACAGCTTGAAATATTTTCTTTTATGGCAAGACTGCATGTGTCACATTACACCAATATATGGGTATTTAATGTACCATTCTTAAACCACTTGGATACTCACATATAGCAATGGAGGGATAATTACAACATCTATAAGAGAAGGAACAAAAAAATATTCCCCTATTGAGTAATATAAATTCAACGCTAATAAGTAGTGATTAGCATCACACAAGTGGTGATGTGTAAATTATGCATAAAAAAGTATTTACAGATTCACTTGAGTTTCCAAATGAATTATTTTCAGCTATGTTATGCTATGCTGGATGCTCACTTTCATAAAAAATTGAAGCTGTCTTTTAATACAGAAACATAGTCCGTGAAGAGGAAGTTTTAAAGTTTCATTAGACACAGATTTTATTGGAAACAAGTTTTAAATCTACACCAAATATATTCATGTAGGTGCTTGTGTACCCAAACAATTAAGGTCTGGGAAGTCCACGGAGTCTTCTAAATCATTCATTGCAAGAATCAGCTCAAATTTCCAGTATTTACAATAAAGTTTAAGAAAAACATTTCTCAGAAACATTTGAATAATTAATACACAGTTGAGAGAATCTCAAGCCTTTCTGCAAGCTGAAAAAAAATTATTTTCCATGAATTATTCATTTAGCTCTGCATACAACTCTTTTCCTTAACCCAAGAGGATTTACTCTTTTTAGGTAATTATCTTCTACTGTGGCTTTGCTACACAGCAGCTTAAGTGATACTGTGTTTATAACTCTCGATTGGCTTCCAGGAGTAGCTGTATTACAGCCATTAAATACTTAAAAACGCAAAAACACAGCTCTAAGAAGGGCAGTTGTTTAGACTATTTTATTTCACTACAACCAAGCTGGCTGCCTTTAGGTAGGATCAGAAGATGAATTCCACCCTGCATCCACTTAACTGAAAAGGTATTTTCACTGAGACACTGTCTCCAAGGCATTCAAGATACAGCACAAGTTCATTTTGTAAGTACAGAAAGGACCTTGTTACTTTGCCCTTCAGAGTACTTCTGTATATGGATGAAATATAGACTACAAACCTGCCAGGAAGCTTAAATTCCTTCTTTTCTTTCCTTTATTTTAAGTCTGCCATGCAGCACAGAAATCTGGTTGTTCCTGATTAACACAGATTAGTATTCTCTGCTTTTAAAACAAGAAAATCAGACTACATGATAAAATTTGTTTACTGATGCAGCAATAACCAATTACTGCACAGAAGTATGAAGATCGAAAAGCAACAACTTGTGAACATTTGTTCCGGCTTTTTTCTTCACATAACAGCTGAAATGTATTGTCATGTTTTAATTGCCTCTTTTTCCACCGCACACCATAACCCCCTTCCCTTCTCTGTAAATGAACTGCTGCTTTATCATCAAATGGAGATGCAACTCTTCTCCAGAAATCTATGCAACAAAAGAAACACTGGAATTTGTGCTGAATGCAGAAAAATAACAAAATTATACAAAAGCATCCGTGAAGTGCATACATCAAAGTCAAAAGGAATCTTTGTATTCCGCTGGTAATGCTTACAAGGTAAAGTGGCGTGCAGATTTCTTATTTAATAAATTCCCACAGAAAATTAGTTTTTCACAGTGGGAAGAATTTCAAGGCTTGCCGCGATGAACAGGCAGGATCTAATCACTGTTCAGGCTTTGTAGATACACCAGGGCTTGCAGATATTGGAATGATCCAATTATTCTGTTGAGGCACAACCACCTTACCTGCATACTAATCAAGTAATATGCCAACATGAAACAACTCTGCCTTTTTTGGAAGCTCTAGACATATATGGCTCCCTGGTTGACCTTCTGCCACTTACACTCATTTCAATTCTATTAGCTCATCTTTTACCCAAAGGTGACATATCCACAAATCCATAGGGAAAATTGCCCAAATCAACTTTCCACTACACATGACGCAGAATAGTTGCTCAGTGATGTGAATACAAGGCACTAATTCTAAAGCTGGATGCAATTGCACACTAAATATTAATGAATTTTTCAGACAAGAAAACCCTTTAGAAACTGAAAAGTAGCATTCCATAAAACGGAGAGGATTCTGTTTACTAGAGGAAACAAAATCAATTTTTATACTTTTTTATACGGTTTTATATTTTGTGAATGACAATACAAAATGAGGATCAACAGAGCCTAGGTCATTTCTTCTGTATCAGTACTTAGAGTGAATATTGACTGCTTTGCTTCCCTTTTGGGGGGATTCTTTCACACGCAGCAGCTTTATTGCATTCTGTTCTGATTCTCTGTGGCTGTAGACTGAGATACTGGCAAACTTGCAGAGGTCATATTACTGGTAGAATTTTGGATCACTGCCAGCAGAGGTCTTTTTAACATTACATTTTCCAAATATGTTTCATTATAAAAATGCTTCTAGTGTAGATTGTCAATAACAGCTTTCTCCTCAAAATAACAAGTAATGGAAACCTTTTAAACATTTATCGCTATCTATACCAGATAGTCATCTCAATTTGTAAAAGTCAATAATGTTTTGTTAGACCATTTCTGATGCTCATAAACTTATAAAATTAAGCAAAAGCTACAGCATTTTTCAGCCCTAACTAGCATCAACACTACCTGGTTCTTAATTCTAGCTTAGAGATATAATAGTCAATCACACTTTTTTATTCCAGCTGTAATGATATTTACATCAAGTGCCTGCTCTTTCAAGAAATATATGACCTTATGCAATGCTGCACATAAACAGTAAAAGGAGAATAGCAGAGGATTTCAAGAGGATTTCAAAAGGATCAAAAGGCATTACTGTGTCAAGCTATTAACCTTGGAGGTCGTCATTAACAGAAGCGACAGTATTAGTAGCTTGAGATGATGTGGTACAAACACCTAACCAAGAAACAGCCACAAGTATGAAATATTACTTGTGATTAATGGGACTTATTATCCAGTGTTTGGGCCTTTACAGAAAACTTGCTAGCTTCTCTTTAGTATCTCTTTTAAATTGCCATTGCCATTTTAACCTCTCCTAAAAGGCAAGGGCAACCAGACAGGCCAGCAACACTGCTCATGACTAAGTATGCGTGCAGTGTCACCAGTGACTCTCAAAGTTCTGTACCTCTACAACTCCTCACTTCTGGCAACACAAAGTTGGGAAAACTCGTCTTTCTTACTCCTACAAAGATTCACCTGGAGCACCAGACATGGCAGTGACATTTTCTTGAGTCTGTAATTACTGTATCACTAGTTGCTTTAAATGCTCTAAGGCATACTTCAGAATTTTGCTTTGCTAAATGAGAGCTAAAAGGCACACAGGTTTATGTTTTCTTTCTATTTCATTTTTCATACAAGGAGCTTGTTCAAGGTAGTAAGAGAAAATAGCTTCTCAAGAACAATACTGAGGTGAATTTCTATTGCTTTTTGTCCTGTAAGCTTCTTACAAGAGGGAAAAAAAAATCAAATGGATTCCCTGGAAGAATTGACTTTGTAGGATAATAACATAGAAGGAACACAAGAAGAGGACAGATGGGTAAATGCACAAACTCTGTTAACAACAAAAGGATACATTGTTTATTTTTCAAGGCCATCTGTAATACGCAATGGGCCCCATGATGAGTTTTCCCAAGGAGGATGGAAAATGTTCACAATTGGTGGAAAAAAAAAAATGCTCAAGTATCACATATTTCTCCAATAAAAATCATTTTGTAAAAGAAAAAAAAAAAAAAGTCTGCAGGTGCAGACTACCATTTAAATAAACAAACAAATAGAATCACATATTATTTGTTCATGTTTTTATATAACTGACCTTACTACAACAGGCAATGAAATCCATTTGTTACAGAACTCAAACTATTCCCAAATTCTGTACCCATCATTGTGAAACACAAAATGTGTTTTTCTCCTGTGTAGGATTCACTGATAAAAACTACCCAGTTCCAGCCATGACGGCTGTTGAACTAAAGACTAACTGAACAAGCTGTACTCTTAAAAGTATCGGATCTCTGTTAGAGTATGATACCCAAATCTAGATGTCAAGTGACTAAGTGGGCAGTCAATTTTATGCATTCTGCCCGTTTGCTCAAATAACCTCTTCTTTAAAATATCTACTTTTCTTTCATCCTATTATAGAATAAATTTTCTTTTTATTGCAGAAGAAAAAACCTATTCATTTGCTGCACCTTGTCATGGTTTAAGCTATAAACTCACACAGCTGCTCTTTCACGCACTCCCCACCCCTTCCCCCCACCCTGCTCCCAGAGGGATGGGAAGGAGAATCGAAAGAATGCAACTCCCACAGGCTGAGATAAGAACAGTTTAGTAACTAAGGCATAACACAAACCACTGCTGCTACCACCAATAATAATAATGACAAGAGAAAAATACAAGGGAAGAGTTTTTCTTCCCCCCCACTCCAAGGGCGGGAGGGGGATGGAATGGGAAGAAGAATCGAAAGAACGCAACTCCCACGGGTCGAGACAAGAATAGCCCAGCAACCAAGGTACAACACAAACCACTGCCGCCACCACCAATAATAATAACAAGAGAAATACAAGGGAAGAGGATAGAACTGCTCGCCACCCGACGACCGAGCTGTGAACCAAAACAAAAACTCTTCTGGGTTCCAGCCCCCAGTCTTTTTTTTACATCCTGGGCATGACGAGCTGTGGCATGGAATAATCTCTTTGGTCAGTTTGGATCAGGTGTTCTGTCTCTGCTTCCCCCCGGCTTCCCCCCCTCCCCGGCAGAGCATGAGACTCAGAAGGTCCATGGTCAGACCACAACATTCTAAGCCGCAACTACAAACATCGGTGTTATCAGCGCTGTTCCTAGACCGAAAGTCAAAAACACAGCACTGCACCAGCTACTATGAAGGAGAAAATATTGGCTGCTGCTGCTGAACCCATGACACACCTGAAAATATATTAATACCTATCTTTTTGCTAAGTCTGTATTTTAAACTTCAAAGCAGAACAGAGAGAAAGTAATTTCCAGGTGATCTTGAAACACTTAAAAATGTTAATTTCCTTAAGATATTTCATTAGCATTAAAAAAGGACACTTCATCTATTTTCACAGTGGTCTCGTCCTTTGCTGTGTAAAGGAGTTCAAAACAGAAGACTTCTGCACAAATTCCTGACTGAACTGAGCAACTGAGAAGAGGCAAACAGGAATGACCTTATGTGAGCATCTGACAGAATCTGCACATCAAAGACAGATCTGAGATTAGGTATGACTAGAACAAGTTATCCCATAGATTCTTTCTGATGTGATGCTTTCTACAAAAATAACTTGTAGAATAATTAAGCACAAGAAGTTGAAAAAGTAGGTCCGTATAGCTCTAAGTGTTGCTAGGTTAGATTTGAGAGCTATGATCAATCCGACTGTAGAACAGAGCATGGGGGCTTGCATACCTGTGTCCTCCTAAAGATCACAGATTTGTGGATGCTTTGGAGAGCTGAATTAGTGCAATGAATTCAGAAGCGCATAATTTTGTGAGGGAGAGTAAGTATATAATTCATTGCTATATAAGCAATGCACTAAACCACACTTGTTACTTCGCCCTAGCAAGCAGTCACCTGGCGCATGAAGTAGCAATGAAGTGCAGTCTGGAGCCTTGCTGTTTTTACTGAGCACAGCGATGATGGTCAGAACCATACAGGCAATACCCTTCTGCTCACAGGACACTTCTCTGTTGGCTCTGGGTTTAGAAAAATAAGCAAAGCCTTAAGGCTCTCTTTACACTGAAACAAAGGGGCACCCTCATGTAAATACTCAGTAAACAGTAGTATCACAGTTTTGCCCAGGGGTTGGAAAAAAAGGAATGTTTCAGAGCATCAGTCAGTGGCCCTGCACCAGATGAATTCTAAATCAGGAAGCTCTGTCTGCTTGCTAGTTTCCAAATTCTTTAGGTCAAATGCAGAGACAATCAGCGACATTTATTAAGAACACTTTCCTATCCAGTGGCTGTAATCATCATTAAAGGACACCAGTTCACATATATATATATATATAAGAAATTGTCAGCCATATTCTAGAACACAAGCAGAATCCAAATGGAAATTAGATTAAATGCATCCATTATTGACTATTATTAAAATACTTGTTTTGCACAGCTAACCTGGTCTGTTTCTTTTGATGAGCAAATTATACAACCTCTGAAATATCCAGGCAAATCTTACAGTTTTTAGTAGCAAAACAATTTAAAAAAATGAAAAATCCAGGCTACTTTTCTACCCTGTGCTGATAACGTTACCTCGAAAAATTTGGTCATTAAAAAATTTAGAAGACATGCTAAATCATTCACAATAAAAACATGCCACACAATTGAGCATCACAACTGGTACTGAGCACAACTGAAACTAAACTTTCTTATGTCAGCTAACAAAAAACACAAAATTGGAGCTCACACTCAGCAAAAGAGCAAGACTGTTCAGGAATTCAATTCCTGGGTAAAAATAAATGCTCTGCATTTACTTTATAGGGAGCAGAGGCTCCCAGATAAAGCAGCTACAGTTTGTGTGGTGGGGCTAGACATTGCATGTACAAAATCAAGGTGATTCTCTGAGTTTTAAAATAACTAGATTTATATGACTCTTGCTGTGTTTTGTTCATTGACTGTGAAGTCAGGATTGCCTACTAAATATATGCTGTGTATTGTATTACACAAAGCTTAGCTTTCACTTTCCTTTCCTCAAGCTCTATTTACATTAGGTCAAAAATATACCTGGCTTAGGGTGTTTCAACACTATTATACATGCAAGACGTTTGGTGACGGTTCTTCATTGTTTCTCTGCTGGCTTTACTGTGACAGTTTTCAAATACACCCATCCAATTAGGCACCATCACAGATGAAAAAAAAAAAATTGTTTCCACGACAGTAGTAAGACAATTAAGTCCTCTATGTTAAAATAGAATTTCTAATATTTCTATAGCAACAGAAGTCAATCCATGGTATGACTTATAATAATGTGCAGGCTAAACACAACAACCTGCATTGCAGGTATTTCATATGAATCTTGGCTCTAAACCCATAGTTCAGAACTCACTTTCTATTTCTTTGCCTGTAACTTGTTAAACTAAACTAACATCACTCCATACACACTATTCCAAAATTTTCTGGCAAGTATTAAGTATTCAGGAGTGATTTAAGTGACACTAACATAACTATTTTAAATAGTGGTCTCTCTCTACACATGGAACAAACATGAAAGAATGTAGAGAAGGAAAAAGGAAAGTGTGCATAGACAGATCTGTGTACCCAAAGGAGCAAACAAATATTAAATTATTTCTACCTAAAAAGAAATCTTGTGTTATCAGAAAATTAATAGAGAATCAACTACTAATACAGCTTTGTGAAATAAGCAAATTGTTAATGCATAACCTGAAGTATCGGTCAGGCTCCATTTTAATTATTTACAAAAGGTTTCACTGGACATTTTACATTAGTTAATAATACCTTTAAAATGGAAACACTGAAGCAAAAATTCTGTTGTGAATTTTAAATTTAATTCGAAGTAGATTATTGAAACGTTCACTGAATAAAACACTAATCCTTGGGTACGAACTATTCAAATTTTGTTCCCATAACTTGTTCATGAGTAACAGGCAATATGATTAGAAAATGTTTTAAAAAAAATACTTTGGTTGTACACTTTAATTACTCTCTTCCTCCCATGGCTGCCTGCTTGGCATCGGACAGTTTCTTGCCATGCCATTTCTACATTTATCAAGGTGTAGTACAAAACATATCAAACACAACTGTCTAAATACTGCCTGTTATCAGAGTGAGTTCAGTGCCACAGGGGAAAGAGGCAACCAGCTCGTTCTCCATGCAGCGTTATGAAGCAGGAAAATACTTCTTAATCCAGTCCTCAATTGCTTCCACTGAGAAAGCAATTGTATTAACTGGTAAATTGTTCTGTCTGTAGAGTCTTTTTACTTCCTAAAAGCAATTCCTAGATGCAGTCACTGCTCAGTAATGTAAATACCCATAATGAAGACACTGTTCCTTTTGAGGCCTGAACAAACACTTAGTGGCTTAAGTGTCAAGGTCTGACACATCTATACGCTGCAGCCCTAAATTGCAGCAGAGAGAATTTATTTACCTACCCCCCAAGAGTTACACTTATAAATAATGTGTAGGCATCATGTATAAAGAACATAGCATGTTAGGTTCTTCAGTTTGCACCTGTTATGTTGGTATACCATAATATACACAGTATAATTCTAGAACTTTCTTGAAAGATCGCAAATTTGTTTATTCATCTGCTGAAAGAAACACTTGGGTTTATTAGTTTGTTCATTTCTTCCTCTATTTATTTATATATGTCTACCCCCCCAGTCACCCAGAAGTTGTATTACCTGGTTAATGAAATGCATATTAAAACCTGTTAGATTTAATTTACATTGCGTGCATGTCTGTGTGAATGCAATAGCAATTGCTATTTCTCCCCGTAGCTGCCTGATGCTAGTATTTTCAGTCTATACATGGTCTGAATATTGGCACTCATTTTACATGCTGTCACCCATACCACCAGGCACTAGTTCAGTGCCTTGATATGGTGACTAATGCTTTAAACCCTGGAGAAAAACAGATAAGCAATGAAGAGAACAGTCCCAGCATGGATTTGCAAGTGAACATTTCTTTATAAAAAGAAAAACAATAACTTTACAAATGTTTTCATAATAATAACCCAAATCCTTATGAGTCACAGTACAAGAAAATTGCCGCAGGTTCCGGTGAAATATTTACGACTCTTATCACTTTTCAACTAAATAAATGGAACCATGTTCTGAACCACCAACTCACCCAACTGTTACCAGGGAAATTCGCAAAGATGAGAGAAAACAACTGACAACTGTTTGGTTTATTTAACTTTTTGGAGCTGCTGATTCCTTCCCAATATTATTCATGTAGCATTTCCACTTGGAGGTTGGATAATTTCTGCTCTCTTTTCCAATCTTTTATGAGCTGCATCCTTAGTCTAATTCAAGCAGAGAACCCAGCTGTCTTCCCTTCTACTTCAGAGAGCTAAGGGAATGGTTCCAGGAAACTCACTTTTCAGGGACTCCAAAGGGATAGCAACCAGGATGTAAGAATTGGGAATTTAATTCTAGAGCTTCAGATTTCTCAAAGCTCAAAACATAGCTAGCTTTGCAAGTTCTGTTAGGGCCTGATCCAAGTCCTGAATTTTGGTCTGATGAGCCTCATAGCACATCGCAGACAGGTAAGGGTGTCATTAAAAGCAAAACAATTAACAACATTGCATTCCTCACCTCAGACCAGAGCCTGGCTGGACTTTCACTCAAGGCAGACCCAAACATCAGCTGGGGAACAACACGCAGTCCCAGAAAGCAGGAGGTGCCTACCTGCTGGGAACAGGGTGGGATAGCAGGAGCTCTTAACAGCTCTGCCACTCAGCTAATACCTGAGAATATGACTCACTGGTATGAAGGAAAACTCCAGTGGCTTTTGCTCTTTCTGTTTCCCCTTTGCTGTGGAAATGGGTTCCCATGGTAATAAAATAAATGGGTTGACAAACAGGTTGCAAAATTAATCAGGTGATAGCATGATTAAGAATTCTTACACCTTCTAGGCAAGAACAGGAAATAGCTGCAAACCCATTCTCAGCCTAGACACTACACCTGCAGTAACCCATGTTTGCCTATTCTGACAACACATAGTATTAAGAACATTAATACAATCATCAGGTTTTGTGGAATCAACCAAAAGGCATTTCACAACTTTTCCGAAATACAAAAAAATTCTATTTTACAACTTTGACAGACTGAATTAAAAAAAATTTTTTACTTCCAGGAAAGTTAGAATAAGCTGTCTCTGGAAAACACTATAATCCTGTTGCCTGTATCTCTCTCCATAACTGCCCATTAAATGCATGCATTTGTACAAGTGAGATTGTAAAAGACAAACAACAAGGGAAGTGCGGACTGTTACCGGCATCTGTCAGCAAGCCCTCGCAATCTCTGCAACCCCTTGACCTCTTGTCATTGTTTAAGGCCAGCCATAAATCTGCTACGATGTTGTTAGCTCACCCCTCCCATTCCTCCCCCCACTACCGGAGGGAGGGGGAGGAGAATTGAAAGACTGTAACTGCCACAGATTGAGATAAGAACAGTCCAGTAATTAAGGCATAACACAAACCACTGCTGCTACCACCAATAATAATAACAACAAGGGAAACAACAAGGGAAGCGAATACAACCACTCACCACCCACCGACCGATACCCAGGCAGACCCAGCAGTGATCTGACCCTTCCGGACCCCTGCCCCTAGTTTTTACATCCTGGGCATGGTGTGCTGTGCTATGGAATGCCTCTTTGGCTAGTTTGGATCAGGTGTCCTGTCTCTGCTTCCTCCCAGCTTCCCATCCACCCTGGCAGAGCATGAGGCTCAGAAAGTCCTTGGTTAGACTAAACATCACTAAGCAGTAGCTAAAAACATCGGTGTTATCAGTGCTGTTCCCAGGCTGAAAGTCAAAAACAGCACTGCACCAGCTACTAAGAAGGAGAAAAATGACTGCTACTGTTGAACCCAGGACAGTATGCATCCCTTATTCCATACCAGTCACATCATGCTTAGATCCCACATTTGCAATATACCGTCACTCTTATCTCATATATATATATATATGTTACATCCATCCACAGAGAGATCATTCGTTAGTGCATGGACTAACTCCTATAAAGCTGCTGAGTCCATCTGGTCCATGATGTCGGGCTCCATCTCTTGTAACAGTCTTTCAGAGCAGGAGAGGCTGTGTGCAGTGTTCACACTCGTGAATAACCTGGGCAATAGTGCCCACTGACTAAGTCCACCCCTCGATCATGAGTCCATCTCTATGTTGCATCTCTGCCCTGATGGCCTGAAGTGTCATAGGCCCACCAGGCTCAAAATAATTCACCCTCCTCTTCAGCAGTTTCTGCAGCTTGTCACTGGGGACTCCATACAGCTGCCTTCCATCTCCAACATTTCCAAAGCACTGGAGGGGCCCAGTGGACTACATATTTTACCATACTGTCCCACACACCCTGCCACTCACGACTGTCCAGCCTTGGGGAAAATCTCTTGGTCCTCCTATATCATTGTCTAACCCTAGACAAGACCCAAACATGACCCCGCTTAACTTTTGAGATCAGACAAAATGGTCATGGTTAAAACACACTCTGTGTGCCAACATGCTGATCCCCATCACAATCAGCAGGCAGGTCTCAAGGGTACCCAAAGGCCATTCAAAACCTTCAGAACTCTCAACTGACGCTGCTGTGCACGTCACTGGGGCTGGTGTAGATGCTGTGGTTGCCAGCTCTCTCACCACCAGCTCCTCTTTGTCTGAGTTCAGATCTTCCTCCTTCGCCTTGCTGGGAAATGCTGCGTGGTCTCCTGCATCTTCCTGGGGCTCGGGGCTCATGGGGCTTAGTGGGCGGCTGCCAGGGAATGCTCTCGGCCGCCACAAGGCTGGGCTCAGCTGCAGGGCTCGTCTCTTCCACTGCTCCCTCCCGCTGCTCAGGAGCTGCCTCCTTCCCTTCCTTGACCACGCTGACCTCCTCCACTGACAGCTGCTCCCTCCAGGCCTCCTGGTCACTCTTCCAGGCCAGTTCAGCTGCCTGTGACTCCCGCGGCCTCTCCCCTTCGGCTCCCCGCAGCCTCACGAAGATGGAGGCGAGGACAAGGGCCAGGACGGTGAAGAGCAGCGGGATGGCGAGGTACAAGTCCACGGCCACATCCATCCTGCCCTGCTGCCGGAGCCCTTCCGTATTACAAGTCATTACCATAAAGTACAATGAAACAAGAACCTTAGCTCAAATCCCCCATCTGATAAACACTAAGACAGCAAATACTGGGTGCAAGTAAGGTACAACACACCGAACCTGTGAGATCAAGAGCAACAACTTTGAGAGCCAATAAATCATCATTGTGACAAGTGACTATCAATCCGAAAAGAATGAATGCTTATCACAAATACGATTAGATGTGAACTCCCCTTCTGGGTGACTGCCCCCAGTTTATATAGTGGGTGTGACGTGATGTGGTATGGAATACCTCTTTGGTCAGTTTGGGTCAGGTGTTCTCTCTCTGCTTCCTCCCAGTTTCCCCTCCTCCCTGGTAGAGCATGAGGCTCAGAAAGTCCTTGGTCAGACTAAACATTTGAGCAGTATCTAAAAACATCAGTGTTATCAGCGCTGTTCCCAGGCTGAAAGTCAAAAACACAGCACTGCACCAGCTACTAAGCAGGAGTAAAATGACTTCTACTGCTGAACCCAGCACACCTCTAAAGGACAGATCTCAGGAAAGGTAGAAAATAGGGCTGGGTGTGCAATGACCCATCACCGTGCTCCAAACCCCTCAATTAGGCCATGGCTGTAAAGTTGCTTTGCCATCACTGCAGGATGAGAGAAACTAAGGCAGTGAGCCCCAGCTGTTGATGGAAAATGCAGTGAAGCTGCTCTATCTTGTCTAAAACTGGGATTTTGCTGCCTTCATTAGTTTACAACCCTGGGCTTGTAAACTAATTTTTTACAAACCTGCTTCCCTTGTGCCTAAAGCTGGCCCCCATGAGAATTTTCCTCAAAAGTGCTGTAGCTCATTAAAAAAATACAGCAAACAGTTGGCTGTGCATCTAGGAAAGGTGGCCTTACTGCAGGAATAAAAACAGTAAAATGGGCTACTGGAAACTGTATATTCACTAATGAATTTCCTTCTAAAATCATAGCTTAAATACAAATGTCAACGACAGGATACCAAACTGTCCTCAATTTCATGAGTGAAATGGTCAGCGAAAGCTACTGACTTGAAAGATAAATATTTAGAACAAAAATAGAAATGTCAGACCGGAGAAATGCATACTTTGCAAATCCAATCAAATAAAAGCCCCAGGACAGATTTTATAGCAATGATATCCCAGTAGTACTTCTGTACACTCCTGTATTAAATCAGATCAACACAGGAATGTACTTATAACTGATTTTTGAGAGATCTCAATAGAGATACACGATAGGATAATTTCCCTATAACACACTGAAAAGCAGTTATTTCAGCTGAGAAAAACAGAACAATGATCTCCACCTTACAGTATTGAAAACTCCCTGTTTTTGACAGAAATAATACATCTGTATTAAAATTAAAAGTATCCTTCGCTGGCTGAGTGAAGTTGTTACAACAGCTTCCTAACATTAAGGTAGAAAGTAATTAATTACACAAAGTACATGTTTATGGATGCACCAAGGTTTAAAGAATGAATATTTGGGACCTAAACTGCCATATGTAGGAACTGGGTCATTCCCAGATCCCATTGTGTCAGACGATCTACCCTTCATGAAGTATTTTTTTAAATAGATATGGTGTAAAATAGACCAAAATGAACTTCATTGTTTGAATTTTGTTTGGAAATAAGTCAGCCTAGTAGTTAACTGCTTAAAAGCAGATTGAGTTCCATGTGAAGGGAGGATGCTGAAAAGCTAGGTAGGTACTAGCTTGGGATGATGCAACATATGCAAAGGAAAGTCTCTCCTCCTTTCCACTAGAAGCTCCATTAAACAAGGAAGTATAAATATAGGCTGTTTTCAATCATATGCATAACATAATACGTTTCTTAGTCTAAAAGAATTATCCCACATTATACCTCTCAGTTTCTAAATCTTGCAGTGTTGGAATATTTCGGAGCAAGCTAAATATCTGCTCTCAGTGCATCAGTTGTCAACACCACACTGCCTTGTCTGAATTAACAGGATATAGATTGAAACTCATTCTCTAATCCTTCTCTTTAAGAGGTAAATATTTAAAACATCACCTGCTTCATTTCTTCACTCATCAGAAGAACTCATCTGCAGTGCTGGACAAGTGACTAACATTCAAAGTTATGTGTGAAAAGCAAGTTGGGAAAAGTGATAAATGGTCAATATAGTAAAAAATTTAAATCAAAATCTGAATGGTGTAAAGATGAAACACACCCCAATTACATGGTGAGCCAAAATAGTTTTCACATTGCTTTGATCTATTTGCTATTTTACATTTGTAATTAAAAAGTGCCTAGTAATGTATTTAGCTGAGGAGTTATGAACACTGAGGAAATAAGGCTGTTTATTCTCATTTATAGATTTGAAACAACTTGCTTTGCTTTTTTTTAGACCAGGAGTATACATATTTACAGTATTTTTTAGGAAAGCTTATAATTTCACTAGAAAACTGTTCTGAAAGCAAATGTACAATTGAAAGTCTCCCTCGGCTATGCATTTACAGAGTAGACGTCACATCACTGAACTAGAAAAAACCCAAAATCCAAACTCATTTTGATCACAGATACAAAAGGTTTCTAAAGACTATTTGAAAAGAGGAAGTCCATAGCACAGGTTATTTACTTGTGGTCAATTTTGGTGTTTATGTCTTTGAAAAGGCTCAGGTTCAAGGTCTTATTATTTAACTGTTCCTATAATTCTGAATTGTTAAATGTGGGTTATCTCTTCACAAATTTACCTGCATACCTAAGAAAGAAAGAAGCAGCCATTAAAAAGACTTGTTTCTGATTGCTTCATTCAGATTTTTTTTTGTTCACTGCGAGAACTAAGTGAAAAATTGAGCTTGGTGCTCAGATGAGCGGGTAGAACAGTGCTCAAGGAAAATACCTTTCAGAGTCATGTACCAGCTACTCAAAGTACTGCAATCCCAATTTACAGAGCCTAGAAAGTATACTAAAAAGAGCACACAGAATGTCAGTTACTTGAGAGGTCACCTTTTTCTTCTACAGCATGGTTAATTCCCACAGACAGCTGACTAGGAAAGCCTTACAGTCGTGATTTAGCAGTGGAGCTGAAGCAGACGAGGATCACTGGCATTCCATGCTGCTATGTGGGCTCCATTATGGGTAACCAGAGCTTTCTTCACCAGTAGTATAGAAAAAAATATCAGGTAACCTACCAGTAGACTAAAAAGCAGTCACCAGGATTTATTCATTTTATTATCCGTCCACTGGTGGAAAAGAAAAACTTAAAATAAAATCTCAATTTTTTGACTACTGGAGAAGTTTTTCCAAAATAAAAAGTTCTTTTTTGCCCTTTCATCCCAGTGTTCATACCAGGTGTTGGAGAATCGCAAACAAGATTAACAGTGAGAGGAGAAATAACTTCAACGAAAAGTGGTATTCTACAGTAAAAGTACTGCTGGCATTCTTATTTCTTCTTCCAAGTAATATCTCATTCTTATTTGAGCCATGATCTCCAGGGAAAACTATGACTGCAGCAATGATTATTCATCAGGAATATGTCATTAAAATACCTCACTCAGAAAGCTATTTTTATTTTCCAAATGAAGTGTGAAATGGTGAAGAAATACCACAAATGAGAATGAGAAGACCAATTTTTAAAGTAATTATTTCCATATCATTCATTTAAAGCACCACCATTAACCTGAGCGTGTTGATATTTGATTTTGTGAACTGCATGACTTTTTAACCTGGCAGTTTCTTTGCCCACATGAAGTTGAAGCCTCTCTGCCTTCTAAGAAGCAACCAAAGCACCACTTAATTCCAGGCACTCTGACATATATTTAGCTACATTCTACAGTAAGCTAGCTGACAGCTGTACAAGCAGAGGGAATATGTCTTCCCATGAAGAAAAGCATCATCAAATTGAATTACTCAGCTAACTAACACGGGCAAATAAAATCTATTTAGAAAAAGAACACTTAGTGAGATTATCTAATTAAAATTATTCAGACTTGCTTTGTAATATGAAAATTTTTGAAGGAGGACACCCGGTAGCACAGGATCTAGTCCATGCAAATTTATTAGCTTTGAGCTTTAACCCTACAACTGTCAGCTCTGACTGGAAAAATTGCATTCAAGGTTTTGTAGCAAGAAGTGATTAAGTGCATTTACAAAGTGAGGACATCAGTTCCCAAGCCACCTAACATCAATTAAAGGAGGCCAAATTAAATTGATGTTCTAATTCCACAAAATTAATGGTAACTTTTTTTTAATAGATGTAACAACATTTCCCTGAGGTCCTGTAATAAATTCTTATCACAGCAACTCATGTAGAAAGTAAGTGGTTACCTATCCATAAAAATCCAGTGTTTAAAATCAGTTATGGGAATGATGGCAGTAAGGTTCCTATTGGCATCTCTGTTCTGGGCATTTTAAATTTAATTTATTTTTTCAGAGTTCTTTATTTTTAAACACTAGGAAAGCATAAAGGAAAAAACATTCTCGTTCATTATGGAAATATTTATTTTTCATATTGGTTCCTTTTAAAAAGAGCATTCCTCTAAACTCATAAAATCAGGAACTAATTAAGGTTGCTTGCAATTACTTTTAACCAAAATAAAATCATATGTCTTCACTATACAACATTTTATAAAAGGAATAAGGGATTTATTTTTTAAATTATTTTCCATTTTCAAAGAATTTGGTGACATAAACCAAACACCTCAATTTTTCACATCATCAATTTTACTCAAGAGCATATGAGTAAGATGAAACGCTGGTATACAGGTGTTAGTAAGGAGGGTAGAATTGGAATGTGAAGCCTGTACAGATGAAATATTGTGAAACCTGTTACTAAAATTTTGTGATTTCCTGGATGTGGACACTTATAAAGCTGAATTTGAGTTGAACTTTTTTTTTGTTTATTTTTAATTTAATTCTGAATTTTTAAATGCAGCACAGATCATGCTCTGCAGGAACTGAAGCACATCCAAAGACTCCTTACTGAAGGAAATGAAAACAGAAAATGCAGGGAGTAAAATTTAGCTGGCTGTTCAAAGCCTTGTTTCTCTAGTTGCGGCCACAGAGAGACTGATTAATTGCTTGAAATATTTGTAATGTGGCAGATTTCTTGTGTTATCCACGGTAATTTCCACCTTGAGAAACCTTCAAAAAGTTCAAATACAGATCTACATGAGAATGACCACACCTGCTTTGAAAATGAATCCACCCCTTAAATTCAACTGGCTGCTCTATGTCTCCTTTTTCTTTTTAAAAAAAAAAAAGTCATGACTGAGATAATTGGAAAAAATACAAACTTATAATTTGCAAAGACAAAAGGAAACGTGGACCATATTACCCATGTCAAATACAGAAATTTTCCCAGAACTGCAGACAACTTCATCCTGGGGTCGCAGGATTCTCTTTCTGTAATTCTATAACTTTTTTTTTTTTTGTAATGGAAAATGTACCAACATTCTATCACTGTTTTCTACAAACGGTGTTTGTTTTGGCAGCTTTGTGTTTTCTTGTAAAGGATTATATGGTCAGAAAAAAAAACCAAACCAAAACACCCCAAACAAAACCAACACACTGGAAAATTGCCAGTCTAGATGTACAGTATAGAGATTAAGAGGTCAGACAGATGTTAGACACAGTTTTGAAATCTAGAAGCTAATGTGAAGCCACCTACTATTTATAGTAGAGTATCTCAGTGAGACTGGCTATGGGTGATAAGGAATTAAGTGCCAAATCACCTGTGGGAGAAGCAGCTCAATTAGTGGCTCATATGGCTGCTAAACTTTTACATTCTCTCTACCATAATGCACTTATAATTAGCGGAAGAGGCACATTTGACTACTCTCTGACTCCTTTAATTTGGTGTTTAAATTATTCAGTAAGAGCCATAAACCTAACTTACCCTCAGTTGCAGCCACATTCAAAAATACTCCTTACTACTGCTCTAAATCTTCTTGACTTTCCTGTAACATCCATCCTAAAACACTATACTGAGCAGTAGAAAATCATAATTCAATACATTGTGCATATAGCAATAAATAAAGTATTTATTAAAAACAGGGATAGGATAAAAATGAGTTTGCCTGTTTGGTTTAGCTTTCTGTTAACATTAGCCTAGGTCTTAATCTGCTACTGTGATTCTCTTCTGAAAAATAGGCATCAAAACCAACTTACAAACAGTATTATGCTGGCTTCTTGGGTTAAGTCAACACAAGACAAACTAAACTAATAAATATTGTACAGTTCTTTAAACCATGGCTTTATAAATTAAGTACATTCCTGGTGTCAACTTAGAAAGCTGTTTTGTAAGGCAGGTTTAGTAGCGATGCATTGCAATTCATTAAACATCACAGACAGTGCCTCCTAGAACATTCTTCTCATCTCTTGACAATTGATGGCTTCACCAACATGCAATCATTTGTGTTTATCTGCAGATGGCCTTCTGCTATTCGCCAGAATAAATTGTCTAGAGCTCAAATACTATGATGGTTTCAATTTCATTTTATCAAAAATCATGCTCAATTTGAAGAGCTGTTCAACTGGGAGCTACTTTGCCTCTCTAGAGAAGTTACAGCATAAATGTTCACTGAATCCAGAGCAGGAAAAAAAAATTCTCGTTACATTTGAAGTCTAAGAATATAAAGTCTGAAGAAAACATAATGGAGTTGAAAAGATTGGACTCATTAGCTACTCAATGATTTGGAATCCACTCTGAAGTTCTTCAAATCCTATATACTGCAGCATTCATGATGTCCTTTGGGGATAAAAGGCATTAAGAAATAAGCAAATAAGATTCAGCAAGGAAGAGTAATTCCAAACCAACTGCTGTTAGTCTGTTACAGAAACACTGTAAGGATGATTTTGAAGACTTCAGCTTAGTTTCATAATCACAAAATACCAATCAAACAGACAGTATCTCTTGGTTAGGAAAGCACTTCAGTCATTCTGCAAATAATTCATTATAATGTGAATAAACCACTTTCAAATTGGAAGCTCTTTATCAGACCAGAAACTGAACTCCTGCTTCAACAGCAAATATGGAACTGCTGGGGAAAATTATGCGTCTTGACCAGTTAATACATACCCTGGGCTGCCCTCTGTTATTTGTGGTTTTGTAAGGTGAAAGACACAGGTCTTCCTCTGCATCCCAGCGCACAGAGCTGCTTCACCCTCAACAGAAATATTTCAATTCTGCCACCTGAGAAAACTCAAGATTGAAAGGGTAGAAGAAAATTTAGAAAATTTCTGGCTGTGCCTTGCTGACTCTTCTTCAAAGTTGTATTACTGAGGATGAGAAAGTGCCATGTTTCACCCGTTGTTTGCACAGCTTCCCCACTTTCCTCCACAACATGACAGTCTCTCTCCCAAGTCTATTAATTTGTTTTCTTCACCTCTGTAAGACTGGGCAGGAATTTCTCTCTCCCACTCTCCCTGAAGCAGATAAACCACAGGTACCTGCACCACAGGTACACCAATACAGACATTACTGTTCATCCCCCCAGTATCTTGCCTTATGAAAAGCAGGCACCAAAAAACAACTCTTTTTACCCTTTACCCTCCCTCCCCACCCTCTCTATTATAGCAATATAAGCATTTCCCCAAACATCCACTCCAGTTTTAAATCACTTCAAATCGTATGTTTTTATAGGAGGACAGGAAACATGGGCAGTGACTAGTCAGAAATCAATGGGAAAGCAAACAATATTAATATTTTAATACACCATCTTCTAAGTCTGGGTATTCACTTCTGCAGCAAGTACTGTAAGATGTACAATGTGAATAGTCAGCAGCAACTTTCCAAAGCTTCCCAATGAAGAAAAGAAGTCCCAAAACAAGATGTTGTTTGGTTTGTAACTGTTTTACTTGTCAATTGTCCTGAGTTCAGCAGTAGCAGTCATTTTTCTCCTTCTCGGTAGCTGGTGCAGCTCTGTGTTTTTGATTTTGGGCCTGGGAACAGTGCTGATAACACCAGTGTTTTCAGTTACTGCTTGGTGATGTTTAGGCTGGCCAAGGACTTTGTGAGTCTCATGCTCTGCCAGGGAGGAGGGGAAGCCGGGAGGAAGGAGAGACAGCACACCTGACCCAGACTAACCAAAGGGGTTATTCCATACCACAGCATGTCATGTCCAATATGTAGAAAACGGAGAGCAGAGACCCGGAAGGGTGGTGGGGGTGCACGGTGGAGGTGCACAGTGGGGGCTCGTGGCACGGTGGGGGGTGCAGCGTGGGGGGTGCACGGCTTGGTCAGGCTGGATGGTGAGCTATTGTATTCTTCCCTTGTATTTCTCTTGTCATTATTATTATTGGTGGTAGCAGCAGTGATTTGTGTTATACCTTAGTTACTAAACTGTTCTTATCTCAACCTGTGGGAGTTGCATTCTTTCGATTCTCCTTCCCATCCCTCCAGGAGCGGAGGGAAGAAAGAGTGGGGAGTGAGTGAGAGAGCGGCTGTGTGAGTTTATAGAAGCTTAAACCACGATATAATTTGTGCAACACCTATTTTTACAAACCCATTATCTTCCCTAAACATAAAACCATAATACTCTGTAACTTCAGCAGTCAATGGTTTTGTACTGGTGGAAAACTACATCAACTTTTGAAATTTGGGGGGTGTGTGGGGGGTGTGTGTTTTTTTTTTCTCCGAACTACTTGCATTTTGTTCATAATCTTTTGCCAGAATATCTGTTTTCCCCTTTTTGTGCACAATGTTAAGTAGCAGTACAATGTTTAATTAACAAGAAATAGTGTCTTTTCTGCATTTTTATATCATACAGTTTTTAATAATGTCTTATGCAGTCAATTTCACTGCTACTAGGCAAAAATATGCTACCAGTAAGATATGACTTACTCTTTCACTGATGGGACAGGCTTATTTCTTTGCATATCATAAAGTACTGCCTTACTTCAAGTATTAGTAGACACATATCTTTTACCAGTACAAAAGAAAAAGAATATACCGATAATATCTGTGTTTGCATATCTGCATGCACCTAGAAGGCATCAGTATTATGTTAGCCTCAGCTTTCAGACAGTAAATGAGAAAACTGATCATATTTTATAATTTAACAGGTGTCAACACAAGTTAACCATGCGACATCGATATGTGCTGTACTTCGGACTGAAAGCTCTTTCTTGGCACTTTTAGAGTAGAAAACCAGCCGACTGAAGAAAAGCCTGAAAACAGAGGGCTACATTGCAGGGATTTATTCTATTACATTAATTAAAGCATTAAGTTGTTGAACTAAGTAACTGCTGAAAAAAATATCTTTCTAGACCAGGCATTGCAGTCCCCAAGCCAATGGGACATTTTCCTATCCAATAGTGAGGACTGGGGACTGATAATTAACAATTTAGACTCTTCTTTCTACTCCTAAGCTTCTGACACCTTCTTCCTAAATGAAGATTACATTCACTGCTCTTAGAAACTGCCACAGCTCCAGTAAAACTTATGAAGCTCTGCCAAGTTACATGGCAGAGAACTTGCCCTGTAGTTTGTTTAAAGGCTATAAGCTTTGCCTGCAAAAATGACAATTCCAAGTGGAATTCAGCTAGTCTTTAATTTATACAGCTGCCCCTGTTAGCCAAAAGGTCTTTACTTCAGACTGTCAATTAAATAGAACACTGAAAATTTCAATCACGTTTCTTTATTCTTATAGATACCTAGGAAAGGACTTTTTTGTCCAATTACATTGTACCTATGAAATTCCATCTTTTCCCCCTGCTGTTATGGATTATTTTTTTCAATTTCAAAAGACAACATTATTCCAATTATAGAAATAAAATAAAAAACTTTCTTCACTATACAATAATGGAATTTCCAGTACAGACTTTCAGTGTGTAAACTGATTAACCAACTGTATCCTTGATAAACTCATTTAAAACAGTAAATCAAGAGAACAGTGCCCAAATTTTACTAAGTCTGATGACAGAAGAATACCTTCTTAAGCATCAGAAAAAACTTACTTTGAATTGGGTGATGACTACTTATTTTTAAATAACCAATGGTGAATACTTATATATTTTTAACTAAAACGTCCTTTGTTTTTTTTTCCCTGTGATTATGCTTTCTTTGCTAACTATGTACTTCAGAATCATAACCATCACTGTCAATGATTTTTTTAGAGCATATGGCCAAAAGATGCATACAATTTTAATGGAAAGAGCATGCAAAAGCCTTCTTATATTAATCCCTGCAGAAGGAAGAGGTTTATCTTCAAAGATCTACTTAAAGATGTTTGTGACAGCTCAGGAATTTATCTCCAATTCTTCTTGCCCATGGTGTGCCACACTGCTATTTTTCCCATAGCAACATGCAAGCAGCAAACTAAGATGTCATATGCATAATAGAGAGATATAAAATGACCCTACTTCCACGTCCACATGATAAATGGAATGAAAGTTCAGTGAACACATATTTGCACATTAATTGAACTGCATGATTCTGTCCTGTTCAATCAAGTCACTACTGTATGTACCACAGGAATTTTTTCCCCGAGAATCATTAAACCAACTTTATCTCTCAAACACACACACATTTTCACCTATTTATCTTTTTGCCTTGCCAAGATAGAAAAAAAGAGTTACCTCTGCATATTCACATGATTGAAAGCACATACACATACATTTATATATTACTACATCACATTAATATGATGAGAATCCAAACTAAGTGTCATCGTTCACTGTAATAATCCAAGAACAAAGGTACTTGATCAACTTTTGCAGCTCATAAATATTTAGAAGACATTTAGGCTTTGAGAATATTCCATTTTCCCTTAGAAATCAAGTTTACTTTGGCTGATTTAATCATGAAGATCAACATGGCACATCTACAGCTCTGACATGATGATACTCTTGAAATTCACAACAAAAGGACTGAGCAAATTGTGATTAATACATCACCTTTAAAATCTTCAAAGCATGTTAAGATTCTCATATAGGCAGTGAAAATTTACAACATTTAGCAAGAAGACACAGAAGTAAACTGAGAAACAGAAACAATAAACAAAACGTACTTCCAAGTCAATACTAACCCTTCAGTAAGACTAGCTCTTATTCATTTCTACTGCCATTAAATTACTGATGCACATAGCTGGAATGCATTCTGGAGCCACATATTCATAAAAATGCACACATGATGCTTCACAGTTGACATTATTTTAATAAATCCAATTATCTCCAGAAGTCTCTGCAGGAGTCCTGCTTGAGCAGATTCTGGCTTCAAGTGTGGGATGGTACAATCTCTAGATCCTTGGAGGAAAATTTCACTTTCATACTTACTGGTAAAAGTAATCTAAATAGCCTTGGAAGTTGTATACATCTAGTAAGTACACTTCCCCTTTAATAGCACACTTCCAAAAGTACAATGAAATCCCAGTCTGAATAAAAAGCAAGACCTAAACTCACATCTGACCAAAGGGACTGAGCAACATATCAGTGAAAATCAGACAAAAGAGATGCCTAAGAAAACTTAAAAAAGCAGTCCTCAAAAGAAAGATAGAGGCTTAAACAATTAAAAGACTGTTTCCAGAGGTAAAGACTTTATTAGGGAAGACTGTTTATCTTTAAATGAAGCACATTTAGGTAAGCGACCTAGTCCATGGACCATTTTATATACACACACTGGAAAAAAAACAAATCCTAGTTCAAAACCTGTGCAGGCAATGGAGTCTCAGCTATCAGAACACTCATTAAAATCTACATGGCAGAGTAATTACATATATTTTAGTCAACAAGTATTATGATATTAATTTGCAATCATGCCCCTAGAAGCACCATGAAGCACTTGGGTATCCCTTCAGACTGTACTGGGACAGCTGAAAAAAACAAAATGGCATTTTTAAGAGTTTAAAAGACCAAAGACTCTGTCACTGGAAGTAAGCAAAATCAATTTATGTAACCATGTCTTTGCCAAACTGAATGACAGCTGATGCCTAGTACTTCGAAAAATAAATTGAGACCACCAACAGAAGAAGGACGTTGACCCGTTGGAGCACGTCCAGAGGAGGCCACGAAGACGCTCTGAAGGCTAAAGCACCTCTACTGTGAAGACAGGCTGAGAGATCTGAGCTTGGTTAGCAGAGAGAAGAGGAGGCTCCAGGGAGACCTTAGAGCAGCTTCGAATGCCTAATGGGCTATAATAAAGCTGAAGAGGGGCTTTTTGCAAGGGCACATAGGAACAGAACAAGGGAGGATAGCTTTAAGCTAAAAGAGAGTAAATTTAGATTAGATATCAGGAATAAATTCTTTCCGGTGAGGGTGGTGAGGCACTGGCACAGGTTGCCCAGAGAAGCTGTGGCTTCCCCATCCCTGGCAGTGTTCAAGGTCAAGTTGAACGGAGCTTGGAGCAACCTGGTCTGGTGGAAGGTGCCCCTGCCCATGGCAGGGAGTTTGAACTGGATGGTCTTTGAGGTTCCTTCCAACTCAAACCACTTTATGAGTCTATAAAATACAAAAGCTACAGTTCCATTTGTATCTTTCGTAAGTGTTCTGTTTAAAAATATATAATCAGTAAATTAGTCAACTTGTTATGTCTAAACTGATGTATTGCATGATTCAATACATTTGGTTTCTTTATGAATGTTTATTTTTTCCATTCATTATCTTTTGCTGGACTATTTGCTTTTCAATGGTAGAATCTTCTGCTTCTATGAGCAAAGTAGTCCCCAAACCGTAAATTATATTCTACTGTTTTGACATCATTTATTTTCATACTATTATACATGCCAACCTTTTGAATACTCAAGATCAAGAGCTGCTCTCAAGGCTCATATTTCACTATAGCTCTCATATTTCATGCAACAAATTAGGTTTTACAGTAGCAGCTACAGCAAGACTGTCTCTCACACTGCACAGCTTAAAATTACTGTAGAGGATTTCATATTGGGGAAGCATGATACTATAAATTCATACTCAAGTAAAAAATGGATAAAAACTTTCTATAATTCTTTCCCATCCATTTTGCACAATTTTGATGCATATGTATGTAACCAAAGTGGTTAAACCTTGAAACTATAAAAGGTAGTCAGGCTTCTACTTTTGGTAACAGAAGTTGGAAGGGAATCTAGCAAATACTAATGAAGGGAGGTATTTTAAGTGTTCAGAGGGGGATGCACTCAAATCAAGTTCAAAGGTCACCTACCAGACACACACTGGTATGAATTTCTTTTCTGCCACATTGGAATGTCCATATTAACTTGTCAAGATAATTGCTGCAGCTGGGAGTTCCCGTCACTGACAATCAGGGTTTATTAGGTATCTGAAGACACAGGTAGGTGCCCACGAGGATTTATATGTGACACTGAACTACCTGTAGACAACTTTCAGTGGGAGTTCAAACACTTACTCAGCTTATACGCACATAAAATACTTTTCAGTGGAAATAATTTATGGGTAAACAAAACAATAATAGTTTCTGCACAGTTATAACTGTTCAGTTCTAAAATATCAACAAGTTAAAATTACTTTGATACATCATTCTCCAATTTACACTTAAAATTATCAACATTCTTAGTAGTAATAAAATAAGCAATTATCAATTGATTGCAATTACTGTTCTTTTACACTAGTGGTACCTATTTATATGCAATCTGTGATAGGTTATGACTCAGTCAAATTTGAAGGGATTTCAATGGACCAAGCAAAAATGACCATCTTACTATAACAATTACACTCTTGAAAATTTCTAAAGTCCTATTACAAACTATAAAGCTGGTAAACCCCTTAAAATACTCATCATTATGACTACATGGAGAGCAGCAGGCTACACTTGTATAGAACTTGCTACTGCTCTTTAAAATGCAAATATTATCTTGCTCTAAATAAAGACATGAACACTTCAAAAATACTGATAGCTAATTCTTTATTAGTCATCATGACTGACCACTCAATGCCTCAGTCCTCTTTTGTGCAAGAGGGAATACAAGGCTAGATAGGATTAACAATGCATAGGCTCAATCAAATGCCTCAGCTGATGTAAAGTATTGATCCACCAGAAAAGCGGAAGGCTCTAATCCATTCATTCATTCATTCTGAAAAATAATCTGAAAATAGAAAGGGAAATGTCTTGTGTCTTGAGAATGTTATGTACCCTGGAGTGATGGCTGACAAGGTCCTTGTGCATGAAGTGGAGAATAAAGCAGGACAAAGAGACTAGGAAGACTGAATGGAGTGTTTTTACCTACCATGAGCTTTTAATACACCTGTAATTTATCCTAAAAGCATCCAATCAAGCATTCCTATTTCCCCAAATAAAGTTTCCATTGATATCATAGTTTTCCCATAGAAACAAATCAGAGAGCCAACAGCATTTAACAATTACTGGTATACTAGCAAAAAGAATTAAGTGTACCAGAACAGAGCACACTGCAAACTATCAAAACAATAATAGTAGAACAATACTGGTAGGTACATATTTCCTTTAGAAAGTTCTGCTGTTTACACGCCCTGTTTTACCAACTCCTTTTCAGAAATGAGTTAGTTCACTTCGACATTAAAACTAAGAAAAAGACAGTATGGTCCTGCTGGCAGTGAAACCCCATGGTTCTGCTACCAACCTGCCACATGAATTTCTTCATTTTGCTGTAACCATTTAATGTATTATCTACCTAAGTGCGCAAGTCCTTTGAAATACTGCTTAACACATGCCTGTACACAACCTGAAAGACTAGGATTCCAGCTGGGGTCTCTAGGCATTAGTGTAATGCAAACAGACAATAATATCAGCAAGCACAAATGCTCTGAATAGCTTTCAGACCATATCTGCTGTAGACACCTTGCATACGCACTTCTCACATCATTCATGTAAACATATTTCTACAGCACCACAAGCATACATGATTTTTTATAAACATTTTATGAAAAAAGAAAAAATGAAACAACTGTCTGTCCTTGTTGTCAGAGGATTTTTCTCTCGTCTCCACCTCACACGCAGAGCTGCAAAAGGGCGACTGAAGTGTAATACATTTATTGGCCTTTGCAGAAACACGCTACCCACCAGGCCTGACCTACTCCTTCCATGTAAGGGAAGTGTGGGGTTTAACAATGACATTTCCTGATAATCAAGGGCCTTACAGATTGCAGTATTAATCAGTCAGTTCTGTTATCGTTAGAGCCATATTCTACTTCTTGTTCTGAGGTTTTCCTTAAAACTTTGATTTAATAACCTCCTTGTCTTTGAGCTGATTTTGATTTCCAGTTTTATTGAGATGTACTGGCAGCCTTTTCTTTGTGAGAGTAAAAAAGGCTGCCTTGACATTCCTCACATAAAAGCAGGCAGAGAGGTTACACACAGTATTTCTATCAGGAGTGACCCCTTAATTTCTCACAAGGCAGCAGCCCTGAACTTCACTGTATCATTTATTTGAACGTTGTGAAGAAAAACAGGAATCAAAAGCAGCTTTCTGTTCTCTATTTAGGTAGAGGAACTTTTGCTCTCTACCTAAATAGAGAAACCTTCGTTTCTTCTCAACACAATCCCTCAAGAAGATGGGGTGGCAGGATGCAGATGTGACTGTCCAGCCATTATGGCCTGCTCCTCCACCACAATCCACACAGGAACCAGGAGAGCAACATCACTTAGTGTAGTCATCCTCCCCCCAACCCAAGGGTAGGATGGGGGATAAGAGCACCGCAACCCAAGGATAAGAGTACCCCTCTCCTACTGCGTGCCAGGTTGAGCATTTAGGAGAGGAAACAAATGTTTTTTAAGCAGAGAAACTTTTGTTTCAGAAAGAAGAAAAGAAATGATGCTTTCCCCAACATGGAGATTATGTATACTAACAGCTGATTAGAAAAAAAGGCCACTCTGGAAAAAGTCACACAGTTTAATGAAAGAGGGATCTTTTGAACAGGACAAATGTATACGCCAAAAAGGAACAAATGACTCGTCAGCCATATACCTGTATCAAATAAAGGTAGCAGACCTGAAAAAATGTCATTACTTAAACTGTGTTGTTACAGGTAATTATATGAAAATTTTATTCTGCATGTTACAGCAATTTACACATGTGTTGTTGTATCTGAGGCTTTTCTCAGGCCCATTTTGTAATGACAGTAACACAGTCTGTTATGTGCTTTACTGTGCAAGAGACCAGAGTAATTCAGGATGAAAATCTTCATATTTAACTACCTATGCACAACTTATACATTTTTTAAGATGCTTCTAACTTTCATATTTACAAGACTATGACACTAAAAGACAAAGTGTAGGCAGATTTGGCAATTATTCATGGAAGGCTTTGCTGCCTACAGCTTTGACTCTGTCACTGTTTGTTGCCCCTTTGCCCCATTTGTGTTAAAGCATGGTTTTTGGATTACCTGACAGCTTCCTCTAGATGTATTTGTTTCTCTATATCTGGTATGTGGAAATCAGCATTTGAAAAAAAAAAAAAAAAACTAAAAACAAAACAAACCAAGAAACCCCAGCTTGTTTGTATCTTCCTGAAACATTCAACAGTAACACACATACGCTAGTTTTCTTTCAGGCTTCAGACAAAATTCAGTAAGGGAACAGCACAGCTATGTCAACGGAAAAGAAAAAGAGGAATAATTGAATTTCAAGACTGGATCACAAAGAGCAAAGAGTGAAAAAAAAGGAAAAAAAAAAGTCAAAGCATGAGGCCACTATTACCAAAACCGAGGAAACGCTGTGTGTGTCATCCACACAAACAACTACTTAAGGCATGTTAGCTTCAAAATACACCAAAACTGTACTATGCTCTATGCAGGGCACAGCAAGAAATCCTGAAGTTTGCTATTAAGTCAAAGGAGCCATTTCCCTCAAGCAGAAAACTGTCTCCAATTCAAAAAATCAGCATCCAGTCCTGCATGCTTATCATTCTTTTTAGTTGTTACTCTAGTGAGTATTCAGTAGGACTATATACAAACAACACTATCGCCCTGATTTAGGAAAGCACTTAATCATCCTTTACCTTCTAAATAGGATTTTCCCTGTATGGGAGAACTTCGGCATTCCCTCTGAGTACTTTCATGAATGGGAGAAACAGCATCTAATGATAAACTCTTAGAGGTTTGTGCTAGCTAAGCCAGCTGGATCACAGGCTGAAGCACAAACGCCAGCAAATATGTTAACTCTCTGAAGGTTTTCAAATAATGAAAGTACTAATAAAGCAACACTACTGACACAACTGACCACCTCAGAAACTTGTACCACTTCTAGAATTTTTTACACACAAACAAAAAAAGTATATGGGAAAATTTTACAGATAAATGAGAAAACAGATTCTGATAAGGGAGCAAAATTGATAGTTGTACCAGTACAGTGACAAATCTAAACCCCCAAAAATCCCATTACAAATCTACAAAATCAAAGTGACTCTTAATTAGTGGACACTATTGATATAAGAGAAAGGTATTTAAAATAGTGCAACAGTGAATAAAAAAAAAATTACCAATCCTGCTCCCAAAAGTCTCTGAGACAAGCCAAGTATGCAACTGAATCAGATCAGATCAGCAAAACTGAACACTAATATTAGTCTTAATCTAAATAAAATTGAATTATGTCATTCTTTTACAGTATGCAAGTGAACTTACATCCTTGTTCTTTAAAAATAACACAGATTGCCTATTCTCTTTAATAATGCAATTTGAATTACAAAAAAATTATGTTAAAAACTTATTTGACTATAGTGGCAAGAGTCACCTAGACATTTTGTCATAGTTAAACATTAGCTTTGGAGTACATCACAAATTCCCTACTGTGAGTCCAAGACCTGTTTCATATAGAAACACTCTGAGCCTCCAACTGACATTACATTTAAATGAGTCAGTAACTGCACACTGAATAAAAATATCTGTCAGGTATTAAAAGTGCAGTGACTTACTCAACAGCAATGTTCAAAAGAGACAAACGCAGTATAGCACGCTGGTGGTCACAAAGAGCTACCATTTTTGGCTTAACAATCAGTTGTTCAAAATATACTCCAATGATCACAATATTTTCACCTCTAAGAATAAAGTTAGACCCATTAAGACCAGGTAAAATACTCACACATGACTAGAAAAGCTAACAAAATAAGTGCAAATCCAAAATGACCAATTTAAACTAGCAATGTCAAGTACCTAATGTAGACAACACACAGTATAGTTGATGTCATTCCAGAATTTATCAAGAATTGAGCTTGTAGCATCATGTCATAAAACTAAACTTCTCTCTCATGTCCAGTCTGTTCAAACAGCTCATATCATATGGTATCAGTGAGCGAGGCAAGCCAAGGACTTGGAAGGAACACAAGCCAAACAGTAGAGCTGACCCTGGAGCAGGTACAGTATATTTTTTGCTCTGAAGCAATGAAGAAAAACTGAAGGGCATAGAGGAAATGTCAGACAGCTACCTTCTGTTGATGGGAAATTACAACACATGCTTACCAAAGCTCTGAACTACGCAGTTTCAAAGACCCACATAATGATAAAACTTTCCTAGAAGGAGTTTATCAGCTTACACATTGTTATAGCAAGACAAGAATTCCAAAGACTGTCTCATTAAACACTAGAAACAGCACAAGCTCATAGTGAAGCCCCTTACATTTTCACCCCAAAACTGCAAGAAAGTAAGCCCCACTATTAAAATATCAGACAGCTATTTAACATCTCACTCATGTAAGACAGGATTTCCTACCTCAGCTTTGCTGGCAGCCAGTGTTGTCAAAACCTGAAAATTACAGGAAAAATGCCTTAGTATTGATTCAACAAAACAGGAGTAGGGTTAATTTGCTTTTGAGGTAACTGATATCAATTGGCTGTTATGGCTTGAGGGAATAGAACTGAAGAGAACTTTCATACTGACTGCTCACCTCTCGTGCATATCAGAGGCAAAACCAGGTATAAATTAAAAGTACAGTAATATTCAGGGAACATACCAAAACAGAACTGGAAAAAATGTTTTTCTATTTTTACTTATTTTTAATTTGTTTCTGAACAGAAATGATGAATAATGCAACTAGAAACTATCTAACACATCAAGAAAATTACCAGGATATGCTTTGAAAACAAACCAGCATAGTTTCATAGTGGGTTTGAAGAACACACTCCATGTAAAGCGTGACAAAGAAAGGTTTGCCAGCTTCTGCTCACTGGGGATGTACTGTGTTGGGTGCAGGTATTGGCAGGAAAGGAGCTGCAGGAACCCCTGCAGGAAAAGGTCAGGCCCTGTTCCAGTTCTGACTTACAGCAATCAAAGCTAGGCTTAGCACAAACATACTTGTCTCCTGATGAGCCGTGGAACCGCAGGAATTATTCCTCTCCTCCAAACAAGGAGTTAATTCATCATTAATTCTCTAGATTTAGGCACCAAACCATAAGTAAGTCAACTACTACTACAGACTTGCACAAAATTCAGTTCAGACAATACAGATAAAATTGTTATTTACATTACAATAACTTTAACTCAACACTTTGAATAGACACAGACATACTTTAATATTATAGGACAAATAACAAACATTAAGTGCTATTAAGTTAACAGTTGTTATTAGGTTACGAGGGCTGTTAAACCGTATTTGCACAACAAAACTCTGTTAGAACTTTATGTGATAATACTGTCACAACTTTACTAGTCTGAAAACCCCCGTAGAATGTCCTCACATATTTAAGACTGGCATCTAGCTGTAATTCTGTCTGCATGATAACAGATCTTTCTTTATATTGGTGTTACCAATCAATTTTAAAGGATATCTCCAATTTTCCCCAGCTTTTAGGAGCAGGAGAGGGAGTGACCAACAGTGACTCCGTTGGAGGGGAGGCGAAACAGAGCAGAGAGTTTAATCGAATAGAGCTCAGCCAGCACGGCAAAAATAAAATTTGTGTGCAGAGCTGGTGTTCAATGGAAGACATCTGTGGATTCATCAAAAAATTATTTCAAAGGAATTTGGGAATGGAAATGAACTCCTGCCACATCACAACAAGGCACCAGCAATCGCAGTTACTTAATTTAACCCGATTCAACAACAGTTTCAGCTGTGTTTGAAATGTGTATCTTTTGTCACTAATAGAAGTTTTGAAGGCTGTTCAAGAATTTCTCTCACACAACTTACCCTTATTTAAATTCCATTTATTTACAAACAACCTATCACCTTTTTCTTTCTTTCTTTTTTTTTTTTTTTCTTTGTTATTACTCTTCACCAATACTCTTTAGGGTTAGCAGTTATTTTTATTTTCCAACACAGACCTTACATAAAGTCATCTCATCCTTTCTCTGCTAGAATTCCATTAGGCTTAACATGTCATTCTGTCAGTGTCCCCTCACAAGAAGGTCTTTCTACCAATAAACTTAGTAGAGGTGCACTTTACTTACTACAATCTAATTACATCAATTTTTTTAGGTAAATTAATAAAAACAAGTATTTTAGGGGATATATGCAAAACCTAGTTTAACTTAAAACACCAGCATTTGGAGTGGAGTCTCCTTAAGCTCTCATAAATCCCACTGTAAACCATCTCTCAGAGATGCCCCTCTCTCTCATCTATGTAAGTAATGTGAATACAACTAAGCAATATGACTACTCTAACCAAGGACTCACTAATGCCTTGCAATATAATTAAACACTCTTCTACCTTAGTAATCCACATGTACACCCAGAGAGTGTATTTCTCTTTTATACTGGTTTATCTTCCCGTTGCTTTATAGTCATCAAGTGGTCAACTGGACCACTGGACACATTACGCCCATATCTTTCTTCTCAAAGTTGTTGCCTGATAAATCACTGTTCAGCAGTTGAATTCCAGTTAGTTCCTAGAAGGATGACCTTTTACTTGGTATTACTAACATTAATTTCAATCTGCTAGAGTATTCATCTCTTCCTGGATCAGGTTCTTCTATATTTCCAAATAGCTTTACGTTTTTATCAAATTTCATCAGCAAATTCTTATGCCAAGCATACTAATGAAAAATTATCAAATGAAATGATAAATAACTTTACACAGTCATACTGCTGAGGGCAGCATTGCTTTGAGCCACACAGTACTGCTGACACCTGCCTGGCAGGTTACCAGGCACTCACACCAGAGTTACGTCAGAAAAATACTTCACTAGCTCATGCTATATAGTTGAGCAAACTGCCCTCTGTCATCCAGGCTGGACATGGGGATATGAACATACCCTGAGATACGAGGCCAGGCTGGATGCAGCTTTGAGCAATCTGGTCTAGTAGAAGGTGTCCCTGGGACACGGGTAGTTGGAACTAGATGATCTTTAAGGTCCCTTCCAACTCAAACCATTCCATGATTCTATGATTCCTGAAAACTCTATAAAGTGATCCTCACACCAGAGGGACTATGATCTTTAAGAGTATACTCATCACTATATAAATGGAGGCAGATATAGAGTGTTTCTATTTAAAATACTGATATTCCTCAAGCTGATGTTTAATTAATAAACACTAAAACACATTAATATTCTAGGTCAAATAACATTCATTAAATTAATGAGTTGACTGCTGTTAGTCTGCAAAGACATGACAATTACCTAAAAGTTTTAGCAGAGATTTTTGTTCATGTATATTAATGCTTGTATGACCGGTTTCCTACTCCCTCTCAACCCTACCCTCCTCCACAGCTCCTGAAACTTTTAATTTCTAGACCAGCAGCTGGATTTTCTGTCAAGTTTGAGAAGTCAATGAATGAACACACGAGAGTCATATAAAAGCATATGACAAAGAATAGCAGTTGGGAAGACATTCCTTGCTGTAGGTTTTTGCAAAACTTGTCTGCATATGACAGCACGATTACTCAATTAAATCCTCTGAGAAGGTATGGCCAGGTATCAAGCTTCTTAAGAGAGTACCCATTGAGACCTGTGGCCAAGTCACCCAAGACACAAAACCAACTTATCTATCCTGGGCAATCCTGGGTAAAGAAGTACCTATAATTCTGTCTTGATAATAAGCTAATTATTACAGAAGGGAAGGATTGGGGACAAGCCAAGGAAAGGAGCAGAGACCAAGAGCTGAAGTGTAGATAATGTGCCTGTCACAATTAGGTGATCTTGCTTTACAAGGCTGGCAGCTTCCTTTGTAGATCATGCTACCTGCAACAGCTTATAGTTCTTACCAATGTTTGGTATGAAGTATGACATTCTCTTACTGTCTCTTATTGTCTCCTGGACATTTTATGCACTACTTAAGAATGCAGCAATTTCATCAACAGAGATCACAGCTTGGGTGACGGTTTCCTATCTTTCTCACAATAATCCCTTTGTGACATAAAAAGCCCATGGGTTTATGTCACTTTCTCAGGGAAGCTGCAATTTATTTTTCTTGTACTAGAAGCTATACATGACTGACAGAAAACATGCTTAAAATGGCTTTTTTGCTACTCACAAAAGTTGCACTCAATTCAGAACCTCCCATTCTACATAAGGAAACATGAATGCTGACAAAAATGTAGATATGGTGATAACACCGCAAATGCAGTAAAGTCTTTTAAACTGTGTTTACTGGTTTTAGTGCTTAGAAAGGCCTTACCTTGAAGTGCTGCATATGTAGTTCCTAACCTCCAGAATTAATTAAAACGACAGTATGTGCCATTCTAAAACTGCATCCAAATTATTGCTATTTGTTATGTATCTCAAGCTAGCAAGTTACTGTAAAGAAATAAAGGAAACTTTCTAGAATGAAGAAAGCTCCTGAAACATGAAATGGAAAACTCATTTAATGTAATTTCTATATTAAATACATATGAAATTTCCTGTGTAAAAGCGCGAAGATAAAAGAGCAGGGACAAAAACTGAAAGGGACGCATTATCAGCCAGGGTTCTCATCTATCACTTGCCTCAAAGTCAGTAACCATTTCACCAACTTGGCTCATCTCATCAACATGTGAAGCCCTTTTCCTCTTCCTCATTTTTCTAAAGAAGATAGTTCTTAATCTCTTTTTCAGTTTCTCACATCAAAATTAATGTTGAACATTTAAAAAAACACAATTTTCACCTTTTATAACTTTGTAACTTCCTAGGTTTCTGTGGCATGAGAAAAGGTTTATTTCATTCCTAGTCCAAGAAACTAAATGCATGGAATTCCTTCAGTGTCACCTCATGTTTAGCTCATCCTGCTTCGAGCCCATATAGGGCACGCATATGTGCTATCCTACAAGAACACTCATTGAAAGAGGTGCAACTAATGGCCCTGCAGTTTAGCATCTTTCCTGTGCTTACCTGAGAATACCACCTAGTTACAAAACATGACTAAAATAAATAAATAAATAAAGGTGCAAATAGACATTTACAATAAGCTGAAGAAAACCATCTCCTGCACTTTGGACTTTGGAGATTCTTTCAGAATATTTCAGAATATATTTCAGACAAAGAGGATTTTGAGAATGAAAAAAACGTATAAACTTAGAAGAAAAAAAGATATGACTGGAATTGTCAATGACAGGATGGAATTGGTTTTACTTTTTTTTGTTCCACCACTAATGTTAATAAAGTGACCCAAGAGCTATTTATTCAATAGACAGATATTCTAAGTAATTTTATTACAGTATAGCTTTTGATGTCTGTAATCCACCCCCCAGGTTTTTGCAGGGCTGTTGGAAGAGAAAGATGAGTACCATTCACATCACGTAGTATGACTGAACTTTTGTGCAGCAATGAGTGGAACATGTGGCTGAATGTGCAGGCCATGCTTCATTCAAACTCTGCCATTGGAGTTAGGAAAGTAGGAGACAGTCAAGTTGTGTTTCTTTTTAGAGAGAGTGTTTAATTTCTTAGACACAAAATACATGACCAACAACCAAATCTGCTGCTTCATCCACTCTCACCGTTAACCAGTACCTCCCCTGCTTAAGCAGTCCTGAAACTACCACAGTAAACACACCTACAAGACAACTAAATAAGATTTGGAATGACAAGGAGATCAAGGGAAGAAATTTGGTGAAATATTACTTTTAAAGGTCTCGCTGAGCTTAGGCAGTTTTAGAAATTACACTGTGCTGCAACCTTTTATTAATTTTTGGATTTGCCTGTGAGTGAGACAGGTGTAAGATTGATTGCCCATTGGTTCTTCCCCTTTTTCATTTGCCTGGTACAGTCCCTAGTACAGCTCCTCAGGATTCAGAACATATTTCTGATTGTGATTCACAGCCCATGCCCCTGAACAGAATTCGAGCTGCTGGAGCTATTTTGTGAGAGGTGTGTGAAGAAACGGGCCTTATGCTGAGTATTCTTCACCACCTCTGCACTCCACTATGTGAACAATTACCTGCAATATCACTGGTTCACTGTGATAAACAGCAGCAGTGGAACAGGAAAATAAACAAGTGTGGAAGCATTCCTTTCAGTTAACGGACATGTGAGCAATCCAGCCTTTGACTTAGCTTCACTCGGGCAGTGAGCAACAGGCTTTGTGAGGCGTTGCAGGTCGATGAAAGGGTTAACAAAGGCACTGAGCAGGATGTCTCGGCGCCGGATCAGGTTACCACAAAGAAAACCTGGCTTGCAAACCAGGAACTGTTGCTATGGACACTTTAAACCACAACCAATCATTGAACTGTTGCTAGCACTCGGCTAAGTGGAGTTAACCAATCAAGTGTTATCGAATGTTCTAGTGTTCTGAAACTTTTCTATAAAAGGCACGTTTGCGCACAATAAGTTGTTCAGCGTTTGATCACATTGATCAGTATTGCGTAGTTCCATATCCCCCGCAACAAACAAGAAAAAAAAAACCAACCAGCCTCCCCCATTATTAATTTCACAATGTAATGTCTGACTATTAGTATTGATTAAAAAAAAAAAAGTCAAACCTGCATTGTCATAATTTACTTCCTAAAGCACTATACCTATGAAATATGAAATTCTAATAATTCGAATGTATTTAGCCAAATTCAGTGATGTTATCATGGTAAACAGAGCTGTAAATCTAAATTGTTTCTTTAACACCTTTAAATATCTCCTTCATAAGCATACGAAAAAAATGCACACAAAAGATATCACCTTCTTGCTAAGACAGTTGATTCATTAGTTTCTATTACATAAGAAAGATATTACATGAGAAGGACATGGAGCTGTTGAAGCAAGTCCAGAGGAAGGCCATGAGGATGATAAGGGGACTGAAGCGCCTCCTCTATGAAGACAGGCTGAGGAAGTTGGGGCTCCTCAGCCTGGAGAAGCTGCTTGGAGACCTCATAGCAGCCTCCCAGTATCTGAAGTGGGTCTACAGGGATGCTGGGGAGGGACTCTTCATCAGTGGTTGTAGTGACAGGACAAAGAATAATGTGTTTAAACTGAAACAGGGGAAGTTCAGCTTAGAAGAAGTTCTTCACTGTGAGGGTGGTGAGGCATTGGAACAGGCTGCCCAGAGAAGTGGTAAATGCTCCATCCCTGGCAGTATTCATGGCCAGGTTGGACAGAGTCTTTGGTGATGTGGTCTAGGGTGAAACACCCCTGCCTACGGCAGGGTGGGGTAGAACTAGATGACCTTAAGGTCCTTTCCAACCCAAACCATTCTGTGATTCTCTTTGATTTCTAAAAGCAGTGCTGGAAAGCAAATTAAAATTCACTTTCATATCCACATTCATTAGGCTACCATGAAACCCCGCACATTCAGTTATGAACTTAATCCTTAACAGTCAAAAAAGTGGCTGAGTATTAGGAAGGTGGGACTTGATCCAAGAATGTTAACTCATGTAGGTTTTTTTTCAGTTATGTTCTCAATATTATACTTATGACGGCTCTGATACACCTTTTAACTAAAACACTGTATTTTCTTTTTTTTAATGAAAATCTTGGATTATTTTTGTTTAAACTTGCTATGAAGGCTTTAGGAGGTCTGTTTATACCAACTCCTCGCTTCACAATAGTAAGCGAGCTGGCTAGAGACTTTATCTAGAAAAGGAATCTTCGTATGGTCTCAGATGGACTATTGCCATTTGAGAATGAAAATAAACAACAATTTTAAAAGCTGAAGTTTTTTAAAAAGTCATCTGTATATTAAGCCTGCTAATGAAATATGCGTGCATAGACAAAGTGCATAAACCTCATAGTCAAGTGAGGCTACTCAGAGCAATTAAGGCTCATTAGTGCCCTCAGGTTTTGCCCACAGCTGGGATTGCTGCTGAATTGAATTGCTGAGCACAGAAGCTAGTCAATCCATGACAGTGCTGTTTTCCAGACCACAGTCCCACAAACATTTTACACTATTCTAAAGTATCTCTGCTGCAGCAAGCAGCTATTTCATTCTCCTCCTGCCCAAGGCCACTTTTTGTGTGACTCCGTGCTCTCTCCTTACCCACATAATTATTCTTGAATAAGCAGTTACAAGGTTTTATACCAAACTGGGCAGAAAACTCACTTGACTTAAAACTACCAAAGTCCTCAGCACCAGAGAAGCTGTGTGGGCAAAATGCTCCACTTCAGCACTTGCTCCTGAAAGCACATTTGAGAAGTTACTTGAATTTAGTGCAGGGTCAGCTCTCTGGGTCTTCCAAAATGCTAAACATAATGTTCTACCTATGGCTGGCACATATAACTTCCCACAAAAAAAAAAAAATCCAATATATTAAAGACTTACAAGGGTGGAATATGCTGAATGGAGAACAGGTGGAATCAAGACCCATATTTCATAGATACGTATCTTTAATTAAATTTTGTTGCATTTACTTACTGCTATGGACAACAGCATTAGATTACTCCAAATTTATGGCAACTCAGTAAGTATACAGGCAATGATTTTAGCAGGGAGTGAAAAATGTATATGCCCTTTACTTCACAGTAGTATTTGTGATGCTCAGATAATATTGGCTGCTATGATCTTTCAATTAAATATGCTAAATATGCTAAATCAGTATGCAAATATGTCAACTAGTTAACATGGATAATTGACTTCCTGTGCAAAGTCTCAGTCATAATGTCTCTTTAATTTAAGATTTCTGAGAGGTAATCTGAATAAACTCTGCCAAGTAAGTAAATAAGCAGAAAACAAGCCCCCAAACATTTGTTTCAACATTTACAATGTTCTTCATGAAACATGCTATATATTGTGTATCTGTTAGAAAGCAGTTTGCAAATAACATGGTTTTCTCCTTGAACTTTGAACTTGTTTTTACAAAGAAACCTGCACTGCATAGAACTTGACAAACAATTCCTTTTTAATGCTGGGAATAAATTCTATTACTCTTATAATGAGATAATGAGAGAAGGTGTCAGTGCACAAGTTGCCTATTAAATTACCAAGTTTTCGTATGTAGTAAAAACTATGGCCTTTGTTAACCACAATTTTAAAAGTAAACCTCAGCCTACTTTACCCATATCTTCAATAACAAATCCACATATACTGCTGCATTATAACCTCTGATAATGTTTGCAATTTCTTAAGTTAACCAAAGCAAGGGTTGTACTTCTTAGATAGTAGAAGTTTATGAAAAATCCTGAGCATAACTGCAATAATTACATCTGAAAATCAAAGTAAACAAAGCATTTTCAAGTAAACTGATGAGCCACTACAGCTTCCCATGAATTCTGGTAAAAATTACATTAATGCTCCATGCTTACCTTCTTAACTCAGCAAGCAAGGAAATAAATAGAATATAAATATCAACACAAAGATCCTGGGTAGTTGTTTTTCAGGCGTCAATACTTTTGTAAGGCCATAGAGTACTGAGGCAAGATGACAGTAGCAAAGCTGGCTACTGCACAGTTGCCTTACCACCCCTGCCTCCTCACAGCCCAGCAGTACTACCAGCACTAATCATTTCACCTCGGAGCAGTAAGCTCAATTTTTTTTGAATGTCCACATTATGCCAGAATAATATAAAAATAGATGATGAAGCAAAAATGAGCTGGATTTAGTTCCCCTGTCCTGCGGTACCTGCCATAATTGCACAGCTCGCTCATTATCTAAAGTCAGTCCCCTGAGCCTACCATGTCCCAGTTAAGTGACAGTAATAGAAAGCAGCTGGATGAGGACATGAGGTCAGCAGAATCATTAGCCCCTACAACTTCAGCACCATTGCTCCTCTCTGACAGCAAGGCTTTCACACATCGCCAGGTACCTACACAACGCAGCAGGTCAAACATTGCAATGACTTAACAAAGCAACTCCATTGACAACTAACTGTGGCTGGTGGCTCCAAGGAAGTCCATAACTCTGAAAGCTTTCAGGAGTTTAATGAATTCCAGTCCCTCCCTGTGCCCTCTCCTCCTCAGTCCCAGGGCCTCTTTGGATATCCATCAAAGTGTCCTACAGAAGCACTCGATGGAGCGCCTTGTTACCTTCTGTTTCCGTGAGCTTTGCCATGTACCCTGCAAGAATAATGCACTTGGAAACACGGGTTGTTCACAGACAATGCAGCAATGACAAGTGGTGACACCGCTACCACTTGCCGGGAGCAGCGTGAGATGCCTCAGCGCTCCACAGACCCCACTGGCGGCACATGCCGTCAAATGTCTCATGACCACAGCGCCCTTGCTGCCAACAGCAGCCGTATCAGTACAAGTTAACACTTTAAAGTGGATCGTCTGCAAGACATTTGTCGTTTTGAGGGAGGACAAAACGTCCTCAAAACTGTACTCTTGATGGAGGAAAATGGAAGCGGCACAAAGAACTTGGGCCAGACCCTCTAGTGGCAGAAATCTGCCCCATTTCCAACAGTTAAAGAACTGGCCCAGTATATACATATATGCCCATATTCCAGGGGGAGGTGTAGCCTTCTACCTAATTCATACAGTTGTGCTTCGAGGCTGTGAGGCACAGAAACTAAGACAACGTTCCTTGTCAAGGCCTGCATGTATTCTGATTAAAAAGGCAGCATGTGAAGCCATCCAAAGTCTGGATGCTCATTTCCACCAAGGGGCAAGTCTCAGTCTCCCCAGTGGGCTGAATAATCCTACAGTACATGAATAAAGCAAGGGCCCTGCCACTGTGGTCGTGACAGGTTTCAGCCAAAAAAGCAACAACCCTTCTATCAATGACAAAGACTGAATACGTTTGACTGTATGCTGATGTTCTTCAAATTGTTTCTACTAGCAATAGTTCTGGATGGTTTGTTTTGGGGAAATTAATGATGATACACCAAGGTCGTGGTACCTCTGCTGTAGTGAGCAGATGTTTACATATTGGTGTCACCTTCCCATGCTACACCAAGCCAGGGCTACTCCTGGTTGTCATTGTATGAGATGAGGCAATGCTAGCCCAACAAAAAAGCTCAGTCTAATCAATTCAGTCTAAACCACAAACATTTAAAGAGCTACTGTGCTTTCAAAAGCCATTACTCTGTATCATCCTCATCAAAACACACCACTCTTTTTTAAATCAACCCAAAGAGAGCAGAACAATAAGAAACAAAATCCTTTTTCCTCTCAGCAGTATAGAGTACTTTCAATGCCATTTGTAAGCTGCCTATTTATTCCTGACATTCACAGCTTGAGTATATCTCCAGTTCATGTTGCTCTGTTACACAAAGGCAGAAATAAGCAAGTATTTTTCCATCTATTTGCTGGGAGGGCTCAGAGCTGGTTGTGGTTATCCAGGGATCTGTTAAACTGATATGAGATTACTGTGGTAAATTCTGCATAGGAGTAAGTCATAAATACTTCCAAAGACAGTCAGTAGAGAAGGCAGTGGGGCTTGCTGACTGAGAGGAAGGAAGAGTGGTGTAAGTTGATGTACAAAAGTAAAAAACAAAACATTTTGTCCCATTAAATCCCTGTTGTTCAGGTCTTCTTTAAAACAAATTTCTTTCCTCCTCTCTACATCTTACGTCATACCATGGTGGTCCCAGACTGCTGAGGTCCTTGTTCTAAGCTTCCCTTTTTTGTTTAAATAGTCAGTTGTACTTGGGATAGTCTTACCATGGCAACATTTCCTACCTAGTCCACTGGAGCCTGCTCATGGTGATCTTTGGAATATGTTACAAAATGGAGGCTTCTCTCAAGCTGTTCTGGGGAAGAGGAGTGGGGTTCATTTGCACCGAGAACAATTCACCTGGTATGCCTGATTCTGGCCTTCTCTGAAGAGAAACTGAATTTTACAACTGACATTATAGACTTCTGTGGTAAAAATATGCATGGCCTAAAGCAAAGACATGAACACTAAACTGAAATAAAAACTTTCTTCTTAATAATCTCATAGCAACAACACATTTGCAAGTGCATTAAAAAAAAAAAAAAGGCTGGGTATAGATCAATATGATGAAAGCATTGAGGTATTTCACCAGGATAAAACCATACACAGGCACTTTATTTCCAAAGGAAGGTTAAGGTTCTTGGTCAATACTGGTTAAGTTTCAACTACTTAAAGTATTTTCTTTCAACTAATTTTATTATATTTGAAGGACATTACTAGAAAATGAAATTTATAAAAGGCTTCCGTGCCCTCAGAGTTAGCTACAGAGAAATGCACTGCCATGTGTCCAAAAGTTCAGAATTTTGAGTAATATTTTTAAATATCTAACTTCTGAGAGAAAGACAGTCACTGTCACCAGGAAATAGATAGCAATTCTCCCATCATTCTGGCCCCAAACAGGGGACTTAACAGCAGCACAGCTTGAAAGTCCATTTAAACTGTGACAGGGCTGTAAAAAACCTCTTAGCATAAGCATTTCCTAAGAGAAATTCTCGTCTATTTCTCAGCTACAGCTGTTGTTTATTCAGTACTTACTGGCATACAAAATAAGAGTTGTACCTTCAGTATATGTAAAGCTATTTAAAATCCTTTATTCTGGATTTCTCATCATTAGTAGGTTTATACCTCTCTCTTGGCTGTATGTTTAATACTGGCATGCTTTCTTTTCTGTGAACTATGGCAGTCAATGGATTTGAAATTTCACCCATAAAGGCTCTCTTAACTCAGTTATACTATCAGTGGTTGTATATGAGCTAATTTCACAGCCTCCTCTACCACTTCTGACCATTATCCAGAGCTCACTGGCACAGCAGTTATAAGAATTCTTAAAATTTATGGATATTAAAAGAGTCAGTCCTTAGAATGAAAGATCACAGCAAGAGATGCTTATAATTTCCTAGGGCAGTAAGAAAACAGCTCAATGTATTATATAAAATACTTTGAATATGGACACTGCTGAAAGCCTTCATAAAGAAGCAAAAAATGTTAATAAGCAACATGTTTTCTCTTGATGAGATAATCCTCTGACTTTAAAAGTATGGTTAAAAAGCAGGTTATATAATATCCTGTACATTTCAGAATTTAAATCTAAATAGTTTAATAAACTCCACTAACAAGTGGTGTCTATCAAGGGTTCTGCAGATATAGCTTTGTCTTTTGGAATCTTCCCTATGTGCAAAAACTTTTCAGGATAAAACTTTAAGCTCCCTACTCCAGGATTTATGTACAGCAAATGATTAAAAACTTTAAGAAGTCCATGTGAAAGCTTTTCAATCACAATGTATATCTTAAACATCATTGATCAGAACCTTCGGTACTTTAAAGTGGCTCTAACACTAAGGTCAGGCCCTGTTGAAAAGCTCTTGCAAATTGGAAAGGCAGTGTTCAAAGGTATCCAGTTCTGTTTTACCCAGAGAAAACCAAGGATCATGGAATAGCATCTTCCAATAATCATTTTTTCATTTTGAAAAAGTTAAAAAGAAGCGAGGTTTCTGCAGGGCTACCGGTACCAAAGGTGACCTCCTTCCCCCTCAGTTTCCATTTCCATTTTTTGAAATGTACCTGTATTATTGCATAAACCAAACTCCAGCAGACAAATGAAGACCATTTGCTTACTTGCTTAAGCCACCTCTGCTTGAACCTGTATGCTGACCTCAATCTATGACTCTTTAAAAGCAGATGAAAGCTCTCCTGCCTGTGAACCTTGAATCAGGTCTTTCCATGTATTCAAAGCAAGGGAACATTACAGGCCTCCATTAGTTTAAGATGATAACCCAGAAAAAAAAAAAATAAAATAAAATAAAATTAAAAAATCCTCCCCCCCCAAAAAAAAAACAAACCACACACAAAAGACCAAACCAAACCCCACAACAAATTCTGTAGAAAGATGAGAGAAGTCACATCAGTATAAAACAAATGTAAATTTAATTTCCTGCTTCCCTTAAACCAGATCTTCATAGTAAGCTACCGTATGAAAAAGAAAACAAAAGCGTTGCTGAAGCAACAAAGAAAGCACCAAACTACAGCCAAATGGCACCAGGACCGCATAGGAGTATACCCAAGTGTGCGCTGATGCAGAAAGCAGGGTGTGCTTGGCCCTTGGAAAGTTACAATGTACATAACTTGTTATATTCAATGTATATACACAAAGTATAAAGTATAATACAGATGTATATACAATATACAATGTCTATACATATCTCCATATGTATATATAGCATAATGTGTATACATACTGTTGGTTCAATTATTTCTTCTGATATTTATTTAATTATAAGGGAGTTGACTGGTTTAGATGACAGCCAAGTTGTCAGCTGATGTTTCCAGAGTAAACAAAAAAAATTGAAACAAAACCTGTGTCAAAGCACATAAGGCTGCATTCACTGGACTAAAGGAAGTAGTTCATAAAACAGTGGTACTGTTTAGTACAAGCCTTGGCACATCACAGGCAATTCTTTGCATGTTACTAAGAAACAAACCACACAAGAGTTCTGTTTTTTACTTTTATTCTTCTGAATAATCATCATCATTATTCCACAGTACAATAAAATGAGGGTATCACCTGTGATTTGACATCCCTGATTCTAGGCCTTTCACTATCCCTGCAGAGCTGTGGATGCCCATTTCTGCCAATTTGCTCAGGCCCCGCATATCCCACAAAGTCAGGATTAGGTAAACGGATGCCTCACTAAAAGGCTGGGGGCCAGCACAGGGGAAGAGTGGTTGCTAGGAAAAAAAGGCAAATGAACATTACCCGGTAGAGGTAACTTGCAGCTCAACTATTAATCTGAACTTCATTTCCATGACTGAGGGAATTCAGATAACATAGCAACTCCAGAAACCCAAGAAAATGGCAAGCTACTCTCAAGTCTTAGTCCTACAGGTAGGTATGAAGGGCAGGGAGTTGCACTGAATTAATCCTCTGTGGAAATCCTACAGCATTAAACGTTACTTTGAGAGTTTTGTTTGTGTGTATTTGTGTTCCTGACAGCCTTCTTACACTGTTTTGAAATGACTTGTCTCTATATTCCAGTGTTCCCATCAGTCCATATTGTTAATTTTTTATTTCTCAATCAAGAATTCATGGAGGTTAGTGTGACATTGCTGCAAATATCCTCACAGCCTAGCAATGTAAATAATGGATACAACTACAGAAATGCCAACCAGCCTCTTACTGTTTTGGGAAACTTAAATTACAGCTGCCTCAACTCACCTGCTAGTAAACAAATGGGCTGCTCTCTGCACTGCAGTAAATCTCTCATCTTTCAAGAATATTAAATCTGTCATTGAAATGACTGTAGTTTTGGTAAGTGCACACAGATATTTAACTGTGTCAAGGCTCACAAAGATGCACTGCATGCACCTTTTATTTCTCTTTAAAAAACACTTTTAAAAATGCTAACAAATTTTCAGAAGCTCAAGTGAAGTTTAACACCCAGTTAATCCATTTAATACCACAGCTCAGTAAACTATGTATCTTTCTTTACAATTCTCCTAATTTCTGTCATTTATTTAAAAATCCTATCATGAACAGCTATTATTAAGGACCTATTTGTTCCTCCCATTTTCCATTTAACCTCAATGATTCCAGCCTCTCATATTTCCTTTGGTGCTGAAAAGTATTTTTACAGTATTACCAACACATTTGCTAGATTTCCACTAATTAATTTTCCATGAATCTTTCAGCAGGAAAAAAAAAATAAAACATTTCTGCACGAAAAATTAATTATATTTTCTTCATTTCCTTACAAATTTACATTCTGAGCTCATCTGTGCCACATTCTTTATGGATAATGAGCAAGGCATCTTCACTTAGCTGTCACTGTAGAAGTGAAATGTTTACAGTGTGTGCTTTGGAGATTCTGCCAGCTTAGGTTCTAAGAATATTTCCTATTCATGACAATAAGAATCACTCTAAATTCCTTGCACATGAAGAGAAAAAGAGTGATTTGAAGGATCCTTGAACTTTGTTTCCCCCTAGTAATGCTGTTTCAAGAAATGTTAGTTTAGATACATCATGCTGATGATTTGTTTGATGAGGGGTGACAAAGCCTGTTTAGCCACCTTAAAGTCTTGCAGGACTTCTTGGACAACTGCAAATATCTCTCAATTAACAGAGAGACAAGGATCTTCATTAGGAAGCTTACAAAGAAAATATCCATCGTGTAACTTTTAAATGTATTCTTCTACCATATTTATTCTGTAACATTTTGGGGGTACTCTACTGACATAAAAAAGAAACCTCAGACATTAATCTACTGCCAGTTTGAAGCAGAAGACTTCACTAATTCATGAAAAATATTTCACTTTAATTACCTTTCAGAAGTCATGCCGTAGTAAAGTTCATAAGAATGTAACTGTTGTAAACACTATTTAAAGATTTCATTTGTGTACACAGGTCCTGTCACAGCCTTACAGTTGCATGCTTAAGCCTGTGGACTTTACCGAACCACATCCTAGAAAAAAAAATCTTTTATAATTCCTTCTTAGAAAACCTCACAAGTTTGAACAAATCTTTGAAATATAACCAAAAGAATCTCACACGAGATTGTCTTTCATTGCATTCATAACGTATGATTCACGCAGATACAGTTAGAAGGTTATTGCTGTCAAGTTTTGAACTTGTGCTATAAAAGACATATAAAAGTGACAGATTCTTCTCACCAGGAGAGGAGAAAAGTGCCTGCATACAGCCTTCTGTAAATCTTCCCTTCCTGAGCTTAGCTCTTCAATTAACCTGAGCATAACCGAACCTACTGGGAATGTTTTCTGTAATCAATCAAATTTCCAAGTGTAGTTATTAACATAGCCTTTAATTAAATAAATCAGATCATTTGGACATATTCTAAAGAGAAGTCAGTTATTGAATGTCGACAATTCAAATATTTCCAATGCTTTCTGAATTCTGATTTAGAAAAAACTGGATTAATTCTCAAAGGTCTTTCCTATAATTGCTATTTCTAAATGAATCTTTAAAATATGTTTAAAACAACATTTTCAGTACATTATTATTCTAAAATGACCATTGGGAGTAGTTGCATTTTGTAGAATGCAGCAGCTTTTGCCATGGTAGGTATGCTGGTAGAGTGACATTTCAACAGTTTTATTGCTTATATTATTTCTCCTAGAAAACTACATAAGGGAAAAGATATTTTTGTTGCATAAAATGCTGGTAAAGCGGGTGGAAGAGCTAACCTAAGCCTCCTCAGATGGCTATCAAAATCCCAATCTAAAGTTATTATCTGACAACAATACCAATTAATCTGTGATTCAGTAATATCATTAAATTTTCTCCATCTTTATATAAAGTCAATAATTCAAAACTATTTATTGCAAATTACATAGCCCCACAGCCTTTTGAAATTCTCATATATGTAACTGAATCAAACATATCATAACTGGCAATTCCAGTATTCACTCCAATATCACTGGTTTTGTTCTTACACAAATTGTATAGTGAATGGAAAAGTACTTTCAGAACAACACTATGAGAGGGCCCGAGAAAAAAGTTCTTCTTTCTGTTGCAACCTCTAAACGCCTGAAGGTTAAATACAAGGCAGTTAATCAGTAGCAAAGGGAAAAAAGCAAGGGTTTTGTGTGAGCAATAGAAAATGGTACGCAGTATTTCTTTTTGCAAACCTAATATCCCTCCTGCCTGTTGTGGAACACAATTTAGAGTAATTATAGCAACAGTGAGGAGACAAATTATTATAATAGACTTTTGTACAATAGCATTACATCTTCAGAAGAACTGTTAAGGATGCTGACAGATAGGACAAAAACACACAGCAAAAAGAAACTAGCAGGAGATCCAGTAATGCTAAAAAAGGTTATACAAAGCAATCAATTATTATCTTTAGTCTACATTTTTTGAGGTCTGTGTTCTCTGTTTGCAAATAATGGAGATGCAAATGGGAAGAAACCAAATAGTCCATTTTCCACTCATGTAAATCCAAACTCAAAAAAGTGTATGATCCAAGTTCAATTTGGAGTGTGATTCAGAGTCAAACCTACACAGCAAATTAAGTAGCTTTCTGCGCTGTGTTTTAATTATGATCCATATATTTTATCCCTGAAATTTAGCTTCTCACCTGTGTCACTAAGACTCCAGACCTTCCTGTACCACCATATAGGAAATCTCAGTGCTTCTGCTATGTAAAAGACCTCCACACAGAGTCACAAATGAAAAAGGTCCAACAAAACACCTGAGAGGCATTGAAAACAAAAAAACAGGTTTTAGTTTACATTAAAAACATGAGAAAAAGTTAATGTCTCACCCTCTCACCCCTACACCCAGCAAGTCATGGTACAAGAAGTGAGGTGTTCTCTGCATTCTTGTGCCTGAGAATTTTCTAAAGAAAAATGTGGGATAGCTAACTTGTACAAGAAAGTGATTCAAGCTGAATTCCGTTTGCGTTTACAGTATGATACAAATTCCAGCTTTCTATTTCAAAAAAATAAAATCACATCCCACCATACCTGGCAGAAGACTTGAAAGACAGATTTCCTAGAAAGTATTACACAATTATCTTTTACTGCTGTGTATGCTACAGAAAATTTATTGTCAGAAAAACACTTCAAATTTTCCTCCACAGCTGTTTTCCTGTGCAAAGAGAATCCAAAATAATTAAAACATTTTCCTTCATTTCCCCACTGTAAAGGATATTAGGACAGTCTGACTACTAGAAAATATGTATTATTGATCTTTCTGGTATTCTTACTTGTCATAGAATCATAGAATCATAGAATAGTTAGGGTTGGAAAGGACCTTAAGATCATCTAGTTCCAACCCCCCTGCCATGGGCAGGGATACCTCCCACTAAACCATGCCATCCAAGGCTATGTCCAATCCCATCTTGAACGCCGCCAGGGATGAAGCATTCGGAACTTCCCTGGGCAGCCCATTCCAGGGCCTCACCACCCTTACTGTAAAGAAGACACATACTCAATTTTTACTTTCAAGGAGGGGATCATTGATAGCTATTACCCTGCTGTGGGAACAGGAGGCAGCTGTGTCTCCTCTAGAGTATTCCCCTGTACTCAACATGCTACTTGCTATTGTGGAAACCTTATAAGGCAGCTCATAATACAGGAGTGAGTAAACCAGAAAACTTTTATTGTTATCTAAATAATTATGTCCATCCAAATGATACTAACAGACATAATTCAAATGCTCACAGAAACAAAGATATTAATTTGAAAGAATGAGGTGATGTAAAAAGAAATTATCTTAAGGCTGATTATCAGAAAGCCTCCTCACTGTAATTGTGGCTTAAATAGGCTTTATAGGGCATAGGCTCTGATTACCTCAGCAAATCCATCTATTATGTATCAATTTCTCATTAAAAAATTCCCACAAAAAACAAAATCAAAAAAACCTGTTTCAATCACCTCCCTAACTTTTGTATCATTATCTAAAGCAAAACTATAGAATGCTCCAAGTCCCACCTTGACCCACAGTCAAAGGACTCAACTGCCTCCACTGTGTGTTTTTTCTTTTTTTTCACCTCTTAAATCCAGCTTATTTCACATTGATAGTTTAAAGAATAATCAGGTAGAAGATCATCCTAGTGTAACTGAAGAGTAAGAGGAGATCCAGCTGTTGGGTGAGCTGGTGGCAGAAACTCTTTAAATTACATGGGTCACCATTAGAACCACTCCTGAAACCACAGTCACCTCATAGCATCAAGTAATTCTGTACTGGAATAACTATGCTTACAGGATGAGAGAAATCAACTATAGCATCTCAGGGAAGTATCTAAGCTAAGTAAAGTTACGCATTTCCTTGAATAACTGGAGAAGCGGAGAATTTAACAAAGTGCTCTTTCTGCCATCAGCCTTGCATTAGCTTTCCTCTTACTGCTTTTTCGTCTGTGGAGCTCACACCATTTTCAACAGTTGCATTTGCATATCAATGAGTTGTCACACAGTTATTACAATTACTTTGCAGAGGTTGTTGTGCTATCTCCTACATGCTTTCTGTTTCTCTCCATTAATCTCTCCTGACTTTGCAAGGAGAGGGACAGAATTCAGTATGAAAGTGCAAGTGCAGCAGCAAACCTGAGAACAGACAGAGGTACTATACTAACCCATTTTACACTGGTCTTTCAAAAAACAGAATCTGTCCATCTGCCCCCTTGTGTATTCTGCAGTTTACTGTTGTCTGCATGTCCTCTGAAGCATGTTCTCAGCCCTCTTGTCTCCTGATAGTCTCCTGACAATCTCCCTTCTTGTACTTTCCAGAGTTAGCAGTCAGAGTATTTAAGTTAACCAGTGCACACAGTCTGAAAACTGTAGTTCAGCAATGCCTTTATCATAAGTGGTAGAAATACCTATTGGTCAGACAGAGAGCTGAAGCTGGTAATGGTTTCAACAGTCTAAATGTGGTCTTCTTCCATGCTTGTCAGAGATGTCATTTTGGAAAATTTATTTCTTTTCATGCATTTGCTTTCCACAACTGGCTAGAAAATAAGGACATTATATGCTTTAAGAGTTGCTGGTGGCCTGTCACATTGTTTTGGTCAAGGTTGCCTTTGTTAGTATCATTTTGATTTTTTTAGTTTTCTACTTAAAACTTGATGGTGACCCCAGAAATAAATTGAGCATAGAAAATGAGCCCCATCATCTTTATCATAGACTGTGTCATTAGTCTTCAAAAGTAACTGATAAAACAGTATAGCACATACAGGTTCATAAGAAGAGTATGAAACTGTAGAGCATCAAAATATATGTTTGTAACAACTTATCTGAAATAGCTGAACATAAAGGTCACTTTCAAACAGAGTAAATAACATTTAGTTTTGGGGAATCATTGCAGGTGAAGTGGAAAGAAATTAACTCTTTGGTTTTGGGAAATACTGTTTAGACAGAAGGTGTTTCAAATTATAATCAAAAATTAATTAGAAAAAGGAACAAACCAAAGGACAAACATCTGTGATAGAAGGATATAAAGAGATAAACAAATCCTGTGTATGACAGCTAATTTCAGTTAAGACAAGAATCCTGCTGGGCTACATTTGGAATAGCCTGTAAACACCTGGGGAAAAAAGAAAACTTACATTGATTTCAGTGTGAATGGTGGCAGCATCAATGACTAAAACTACGGAAAAAACAAACCAAAGACACTGAAAAAATCAGATTTCAACAAAACCACACAAATGGGGGATAACAAATGGTAGCAAAGGTTAACAACAGTGATGAACGCACCAAGAGTCATTCAGCAGTCACAACACAAGAAGACAGAGAAATATACGCTACTCCTGTGCTTGGGTTTCCAAAGTACCACAGATAAGGGAGAGGAAAGCGCAGCTGACATAACTCTAGCAGGACAAATTACTTTTGTAAGCCAGATGCCATTCGGGTGTACATATTTTTCTCACTTGCTGATTGAGAAGGATTGCAGTTTGTTAGCATTTAGATAATTCTACATGGAGCTAAAAGGGAACTGCAGTAATGACTGGAGAGGAGTGACATTACTTATGCTCCCTTGCTGGAGGTTATGTGCTGATCTTCTACTCCACGGGATGTTCCATAGCTTCCCAGTGCCCAAAGGGATATGTCTATTACAGCTAAAGAGCCCTTGGTGCGAAATCCCCTCAGCAAGCCAGCAAGTGCAGAGCAGTGAGATGGGGCCTTCAAAGGACTGCAGCAGTGTGCTATACAAAGCACTCACACCTAGGAAATACTTCGGGAGATTTCCATTTCCTTTCTCTTCCCATTCAGTAGTGGAGTCTAGTGGAGCAGTTGGCAGTATAAAATTCACCATGAAGAAAAGGCAAGGACTTATATATCCCAAGTTCTCCTAATATGCTTACCACCCTGATTTCTTTACATTTTGCTTAGGAGCAAGACAAGATGCTCATCTATATGGACTAACCTGAGGATACAATGCATGCAAATACAGCAGTGCAAACAGTAATCATGGCAAAACAGTGTAGCAATTTCAGCTGTTGGGTTAATGCATGAAGGTGATGAAATAATTCTTAGTTCATGTTTTGTTCAATGGACATTGCAGAGCAAAGCAGCAGCAACATGCAGAGAAACATTGCAATCCTACTAATTGAGTTACTTACTGAAACAAATCTCTCAGCAAGTTTTGTGATTAATTCTTCAGCTCAGTTGAAGTTTGTTTGTGAGCAGTCTCAGTTAAATATACAATTATATGATTCTTCCCCACCATAAGTGTTATTATGACCCTTATATGGGTAATCAAAGTTAAAATTCTTTTTCTGCAAATATTCTGATATATTTGTTGAATACTTGCTGCCAGCATACTCACTGAATACCAGTAAACTCATCTGCTAGAGTATTTGTGAAAAGCAAACACAAAGCAGATGCAAATGAACTCTGATCAAATTTGTTCAAAACTTCAAGCAAATACCAATATTAGAAGATGGGAAGAATTGCATTTTCCATATCTGGCTAACTGTAATTGCAATTTCTCTCTAGTCAAACTGGGAAAATTTAGCAAAGATAAAAAAAATCTGACATCAGGCTGCAGCAAAGTCACTACTGTTAAAGAAATAGAAAGAATCAAGGTCCTCGTGGTAATGTAAATCGAATTCATAATGTAATGTTACCACAACACCAAAATTCCAAATTAAAAACAAAGCTGGGGCAAGTTGTTTTTATGAAAACTTAGCAAGCACAACCAATTAATTACTAATAAAATTATGCTTGTAATGGAATTCAACCATAATTTCAGTACTAAACTTAGTAACTGAACATGAGCTCTCAGAACATGAATTTGTTTTGAGCAGAAACAAAACAGGAATCTCGGTAAAGTGGATAATATTGTGGCTTGGATTTTCAGCACCACGTAGCAGCTGACAGCAGTTAAACTGCTATCATCTATTCTGAAATTTTGTAGGGCTTTCACAGTATGTGAAATGCACATAGCTTTAGGTTAAAGTTAGCTGTCATTTTAATTGCATTCCCGTTTGACCAATACGTGGTTATTTGCCAACATCATTGCTAAGCCTAAATTGAATTAAGTTAAACATAAAGGAGTAAGAAACAGAGACTACAACCGAACCAGAATGTTTGGTTTGGAGCTAACAGAGAGCACATGAAGAAGGAAAGCCACTGCATATTTAATAAAGTGGTTAGTTTACCTTGGAACACTTCTAGAATGACAAGCAACCCTATTTGAGGAACATAGGACTCCTGACTGGCAGCTTATGCAAACGATAACAGAAGCAGAACTATTAAGGGTAGAACAGTGAAAATTATTTCCAGAAAAGATGAGTACCTGTTCTTGAGGAGGAGAATATTTCACTGAGAATAAAAGACTTTTCTCTGCGAACAAATAACCAGTATCTTCCTTAGGGATCCTATGTATTTGATTTGATTTTATCAATAATTTATTTTACTTAAACTTTATCAAGCTTGTTTAAAAATTCTCCAGTACTAAGGTATCTTTTACTGACCTAGGACCTGGTCTTTGACTACAGCATTTGACTGAAAATACGTTTCCACCAGCCTTTCAGCTGGATTCTTAACAATCGTACAGCTACTGGCAAGGAACTCACAGATGCTCAGAGAGGAACTGACTTGTCAGTGGGAACAGCAACTTCACAGCGCTCTCTGAGCAGGAGGAGACTCTGAGGCACACTGGTTAACCCCAGTACACTACTCCCCAGAACAGGCACCAGATGCACTTGGACACAAAGTTACCCAACAGACCAAACAAAAAACCTGCTAGGTAGTTAAAATCAAAGAAAAACCTTCACAGTAAGTTAACAGAATTAGTAGTGTCTTCACAGAATTTTGTGATGGGCCTTACAAGAGCTTCCAGTCACGTCAATATGCAGGACTTTTTTGTTACAGAACATATCACCCTGTTTTGGGAGAAAGGAAAGAGGCAGGAGGGTCCTTGCTGAACCCAATGAGTATCTTTCCTATGTAGTAAATGTACACTGCTATCAGCTTAATAAGCTGAAACATATGGAAGAAACCTGCTGGTACTGCAACATTTTCAGATTAAATTAATTCTTTCTGTAGTAAATTGGTGGATTTTACTCAGTAGTGACTTTCAGAAAACATCTACTGAACTTTTTCAATCCATTTAATTTTTCTGTTAGCTAGTAGTTAAACCTTACAAGATATTCAGAGCAGAGCACAAAAATTTAGCTAGACATTCCTTATTAAAAGAAGGAAAATCTCCAATAATTAGCTCTTCCTCTAAATGCTTTTTTGCTCTCATTACAAAGCGCTATGCTAATATACCTTGTGTTGCAAATGTCTCACAATTCCTGCTAATGAAATTAAACTCAATTCTCAGCAAGTAAACTCAGTGCTGTTAATGGAAAACAAGGAACAGCACTACTTCGTGTGAGAATGGGTCATTACCACAAGTTCCTAATTACAAGTACCTTAATGCATAATGTAAAGCACAGTCTTATATAGGCTCTGAAGAATTAAAGCTGTAGCAAGATCAAAGATTTGATGTGTTCTTGCATTTTTTTATGTGTACATTTGAATACATATAAGCAAAAGCAACAAAGAGAAAAAGAGCAAGCCTGTAAACTACAAAGATTCATTCACCTGCACACCCTTCAAAATGCATAATAATCATTTATGCAGCTTATGAGACTGCAGAGAAAGACCAATTTTGACTCTGAAAGCAATTTTAATTTCCCTCCTCCCCTACCCTCTTGATAGAGAATGTTTCACACCTACTAGTTAATGAAGGATTATTACTTTCCTCTAGAGTAAGTTGCAAATACAACCAAGGTTAAAGCAAAGGACGTTCATTCTGAATTAGTTTATATGATGCCATCAAATATGAACACAGGTGATTGATGACATATTACCATTACTGCACCAAGCATTTATCAATACTACATTATGAATGATTTTCTGCATAGGTTCTCTTATTATCATGTGATGGTATATTTTACTGAATTTACTTAACTGAGAAGAATTTATAGGGAAAAGCACTGGAAACATCAGAAGACATAATAAATCACAGCAAAGAGATTACAAAATACAGGATCTGGTGTTACTTGCTTGTCAAGAGTTGTGATATTCTTAATGACTTGTCAAGGTTTAAGCTTCTAAACCCATACAGTCGCTCTCTCACTCACTCCCCACTGTCTCTTCCCTCCGCTCCTGGAGGGATGGGAAGGAGAATCAAAAGAATGCAACTCCCACAGGTTGAGATAAGAACAGTTTAGTAACTAAGTTATAACACAAACCACTACTGCTACCACCAATAATAATAGTAACAAGGCAGATACAAGGAAAAGGAGAATACAGTAGCTCACCATCAAATATCAAGCCCGACCACCCAGTGCACCCCCACCAGTAACAATAATGACAAGGCAAATACAAGGGAAGGATACAGTTGCTCACTACCCAGTATCAAGCCGTGCACCCCCACCAGTGCGCCCCCCACTGTGCACCCTCACCACCCTTCCGGGTCTCTGCTCCCCGTTCTACATCCTGGACATGACGTGCTGTGGTATGGAATAACCTCTTTGGTCAGTTTGGATCAGGTGTCCTGTCTCTGCTTCCCCCCAGCTTCCCCTCCTCCCTGGCAGAGCATGAGACTCACAAAGTCCTTGGCCAGCCTAAACATCACCAAGCACTAATTGAAAACACTGGTGTTATCAGCGTTGTTTCCAGGCCGAAAATCAAAAACACAGAGCTGCACCAGCTACCAAGAAGGAGAAAAAATGACTGCTACTGCTGAACCCAGGACACGACTTTATAACAACTGCATTTTATTCTTTGAGACTTCAGAAATAATTTGAAGGAATGGTGACTGCAGCTTATGCAGCCCATACTGCAGAGCTCTTCTGTAAGCCAGAAGAAAGTCTTGGACTACATCTCCACGAAGGCCTACAGAGCTGGTCATTTAAAATCCCAGTATAGCTAAAAAAGGCTGTTATACCAAATTGATTATTTTCTTTTTTTTTTCTTTTCTTCATTTTTCTGAAAATATTGTGCATCTATTTATTTTCCAGGAGAATTATTACACCAAACTTATAGCTTTCAGTAAGATGAATTTTTATGTTTCTGGCTAACTCTGGATACAAAGAATTCATATTAAATTATAACTGGTGCAACTGTAAAGCTTTACAATATTATGTTTGCAAAATTGCTGAATGTTGTTGTTAAATTCATACTGTCTCCTCTCATTATTAGCAGTACAACACATGTCTGCCTTCTCCTATCCTCCTGACACCATAGATTCTGTAAAAGCTAAGTTCTTATTCCTTTAGCTTTGTAGTTGTCCTCTCCCTGAAGGGCATGCAAGCACAGAGTGGGAATTACAGCTATTTGAAACAAAATTAGTTCCTCTTTGGGTATCGAAGGCATTGTGGAGAAGGCAGGCTCTGGAGAATCCCATGTCTCACACGGATCGTGTCCCCAGCTTCATGAAACACTGTTGTGAATTTATGACTAGTACCCAAACAACAGCAGCTCCTTCTACAACTCCACACACATACACATTTGCTCACCTTTTTTTCATTGTAACTATGATTGAAGGGGTTTCTACAGGGGAGTAGTACATGTAAACATTTAAAATTCACTCAGGTTGAGAAGTGAGTCTTATTACACTCACATAGTTTTGAGCTGAAATCTGGAACAAGAGAAATAAAAGGAAATTTACGAGATTACAGAAGAAAGACTCTGTATTGAACACAAAAGGTTCTACTTCATCTACTATTCCTACTGATTCTTTCTAAACTCGTTTGAAAACAGTTGAAGTATTTACTGGACTGCTGCTGAACTAGAGTTATCGTAAGGCACCAGACAGCAAACATTGTGGAAGAAAGAATTTCATTACTGATGAGGTTTTGAAGTTAAATACGCCATACTGTTATTTTTGGTCACACCTACTAACAAGATTAGACTTGTGTGCCAAGGTCTACTGGAAGTACTGAAATTGGTAGGAAGACAGAGACAACCCTAATGCTATATCAAGTGCTCTCCTGCCTCCCAAATCTTTCAAAAACAACCAAACAGAAAGGATGGAGAATTCCAAGATGTTCTCGTGGCACTTCTTATATTTTTCTGATGCTAATGATTGTTATTATCTCATTTTACTTTAGATTTAATCCCAGTGAATCTTTCCAATTTCTTTTCCTTTTTGGTCTACCAATTTGTAAACGTTTTTAACTTCTACTCCAAAGATGCAAATATCAATTTATTTAAAAAACAAAAAAAAAAAAAAAAAAAATAAATCTTATTTCTCAAAGATATCAGTTAGATATAATATGGAAAACTTGTTTCTTTGGAATCACCAACCAGTATTGCTTTCTTTTAAAGTTTTTCTTATGTCTCTCTGGATTATTCACTATAAAATGTATTACAATGATGAGTATTAGAACTAATCAACTTCTAGGAAGACCTGATGAGATGCTGTAATAGCAGCCTCTTTGAAAAGTTTGTGAATACATACTGTATCTGAGATATGCATTTCTATGTCTGGAGATAAATTCTACTAAGATCTAGAACTTTGAGCATCAGATACTACTTAAAGAGGCCACCTATTTAAATTTTCTGATAAATTTTTTGTTTTACATAGATTTTATAATTTTTTATGTTATTTTGTTCCAAAGTAATAATTCACATTTCTGGAATTTTTGTCCCTGAGCCGTTACAACAGTCACACTCTCTTTTTTCTCTTATCTTCACTAACTTGCACCCTGTGTGAATATTGTGTGCTTTAATTTCTGCAGAAAGCCTGTGTTCAAATTATGGGGAGGAAAAACATGCTCTCATATCTCAACCAGACAGACTTTCAGTTAGGAGTAGAATGCTCTTTATCTGCGCTGGCTATTTCTCTGTTAAAGCACCCACTGTTTTCTCATTCCTCAATACTGTTTTATTCACAACAAAAATACTAAGCACCTTACCTCACTAAACTGTATTTCAAAATATTATGCAAATGGTTTGCAGACTACTTGTAAAATGCCCTCTATCTATCTATTGTCAAAACAGGTGTAACTTCCACCTTCCTTCCTTAAAGCTTGTAGTAGGTTTACGAATAGTTTTGGTGAAAGAGACGGAATGGAAATTTCAACTTGCAAATAAAGACTATGTTTTATTCTGAATCATCTTTAAAATCAAAGGCAAACCTTAACAGGCGAGTCAAAGCAATTCACATGATCCGGAACCCTCCCATAAAGCTTCTCTGCAACTGCTTCCATAGCAGCTACAAAAACTTCAAACAGATTCTTATAGGGATGCTGGGGAGGGACTCTTCATTAGGGACTGTGGTGAGAGGACAAGGGGTAATGGGTTTAAACTTAAACAGGGGAAGTTTAGATTGGATATGAGGAAGAAATTCTTTACTATGAGGTTGGTGAGGCCCTGGAATGGGTTGCCCAGGGAGGTTGTGGATGCTTCATCCCTGGCGGCGTTCAAGGTGGGGTTGGACATAGCCTTGGACGGCATGGTTTAGTGGGAGGTGTCCCTGCCCATGGCAGGGGGGTTGGAACTCAATGATCTTGAGGTCCTTTCCAACCCTTACTATTCTATGATTCTATGATTCTATAAAATGTAATTCAGACCCTGCAAATGAATACCAAAATCCTCCTTCCTTTTCTCAAACAAACCCCAGAACTTAAGAAGTTACATAGGTAATGGTCACTTTTGTGCCTACTTATTAGTATTAGCTCAGGTTGGCAGGTAGTTTTTACAAACTTAAGGATCATAAAACTAACAGAAAAGAATTTCACTAGGAAATATAAAAGCTCATTCTTCCTAGAGCAGGAACAAGTATTTTCATGCCTAAACCTTGTATTCTCAGCAAATAAAAAAAGATTATAGAAGAATATAATAATTTACCACACCTGCTAGGAGAATCATTGTTATTACTTATATTGTCTTCTCTTTTGGTGAGTTTTAATCTAGGACTCACACACATTTTATAATTTTTTTAAGAAGCAGCAAACTACACAAATGAAATCACTTCCGAATCTTATAACTTATAAATTACTGCCATTTGCTGCTATATTAGCACTGACAGTTTTTTCAATAAAAACTTAATTCTTAGGAGCTGAAGTATTTCATATTTCATGTCTCAAAGTATTTATTTTCTCTTCCTGCAAGCTACAACAATCTGAAATGCAAAGAGTGAAGTGTCTACTCTGCTCTGACCTACCTTTGCCTTTCTGTACTGCTCTATCACTAGAATATTCAGGCAACTTTTCTACCAAGACTACACTTACCACAGTGTTTATTTTTCTGCCTAATTCCGTATTTCTGCTTTCCAAAACATATAAGATTCTGTGCCACTTCCATCAGAAATGCCAGAGTATTACAAAGGGCAGCTTTGCTGAAAAATTTAAGGATCAGCTTTACAGCTGTGTTGGGTACTGGATATACCCATATCCAAGAAGGCAACCAAGAAATTATATTCAATAAGAACTTGGCTCTGAATATTCATTTGTGTTTCCTCCAGCTACTGGAGATCAGCAGAATTAAAACACTAAATTATTATTGACCTTTGTAGGGGAGTGGATGCATATAGTCACTGGTGCTTCTATATCCCTTTCAAAAACACATCTGTTATCAGTTTACCTGCCATCAGTCCATAGCCCTTATTTTCTTTCTGGTAACTTAAAATTGCTCCAGCTGCAAGATCTCCTATTCCCTCTAGCATTAATAAATAAGATCTGTATAATTTTAATTATTTCCCTTGAAGCAGACTGAAACCAATGTAAGAAAGATAATTTCAATGAATTATTTATATGCAAGCAAAAAGAATTTCAACACATCACCTACTTCCAGACTTCTGTATGAATGAGTCTCCAACTTGAGCAATGCTCTCATTCCTCAGGGGAAGATTCCTGGCCTACAAAATGTTTGACTTAAATACTGTAGTATTACCTAAAGACGAAGTGATTTCCATAAATGGTCCTGAACTCCACAGTCCATTCCCAAACATCATATAATTGAGCTCAGACTTTTTAACCCACAGGGGAAAGCTCATCTTGATTCTCAGATATGTAAGAAGTGAAGTGAGAATTGAGTTCCAGGTTCATTTCTCTAAGTTCCTTCAGAGAGGGCACCAACCAGCATTGGAATATAGCTTGACTGCAATTCATTTCTAATACAAATAGTGATGCAATTCCCAGACACCCACTATTAAGTCATTGCTAATTACCTACAATAAATAGTGATACAATCTTACTAATACATTAATAGAAGGAGACACATTGCAAACACTGGGTTGATGTGCAACTGACAGTGTAATAGAGACATATTAATTGTGTGTGCACCATAAAAAAAAAAAAAAAAAAGCTTGATTTTCAAAGTCACTCTTGCTTTTGATGACAGCACACAATTATAAACAATGAAGTTTGTTTGCAGGTAATTCTAAAACAAAAAAAGCATCAAATTATTGAACTAAATCTAACAGCAGCAATTGCAACTGGTGTTTCCAGAGCAGAAATACAAACGTGTACACACAAAGGCTGCATTTGTAGAAACCATCAGAAAAGAATATTTACCCCTTTTAATCTCATCAGAACAAGAATGCCACTATTCTTCATCACTATTTCTAATATATGAAGACATTGTAAATCTAAATAAACGATAGCTAAATTTGTAAACTTATCAAGGAAATCTCAGAAGAAAATAATCACTCTTTTTCATATCTTAGTACCTCAAACAAACTGAGCTATCTGCTAGGCAATTCCTCATAGGCTTTCATCTTTGCTGTCACTGTTTTACCATTAAGGTGTCTTGTTGTAAAGCCTGGAGACTTCAGAGTCTTAAGCCAACATAAAAATCTCTGCAGTATGAAGTCATTTTATGTCACTACTCTGGTTATTTCCAAATTGGCTGCAAATAAGAGCCTGAGGATGATTTAATGTGTCCTCGACCCATCATGGCTGTGGTTAAACAAAGTAAACACATCAGTCTTCAGCAGTTATTTATAATTGGAAGAAAAGCACAAAATAGACATGATAAACAGTGCTGGAAAATATTCTGAAGGGAAACAACTACAAGTATCTGAAAACATCTTCCTTCACATATGGTTGAATTCCATTTCTCAGTGAAATAAAATCCCAATGGCCATCCACAGGAGAAGTGTATTAGAACTAAAATCACTGCTTCTAAATAAGATCCCAAGATACCACTGCTGAAGTGGGAATTTAGGAATTCAGATCTGATTACACCCCAGCAACAGGTACTTCTACTGCATTTTTAAAGCAGAATAACCAGCCTTTAGAGAGCACAGAAAAGATTCACTATATTAAGAAGGAAAAATACAAATACTGATAACTCACTTGTGATAATTTGGCCCCTGTGTTGATAACTGTATCATCAACCCAAGCTCTATAGCACTGGTGCCATTGTCTTTTAAATCTGCTCAAAGGGATGATATTTACCTTGCTGTCTAAACCCAATTCCTTCAGCAGATACCTGTTCTTGACCTCTGTACTGTGGACTCTCTTTGGAGCCTAGACTGAGGACTCACTGTCAATGAGATGTGTAATCTGAGGATGCAGGTGTTCAAGAAGGTCGCCTTCCGTCTTGCATCAATAAGCTGTTTGTTTGCAATGAGGCCAAACTGGAAGACCTGTTTACATAGTGGTAAGGAGAAACTGATTCAGGAGAAGCCATCCTAATAGAGGATTACGTAGCAGTATGACAAACTGGATTGATGTCAGTCTTTCATATACTTTTCACTGACCTGTGATTGCAGCAAGAGGAGGAAAAGACTGAGATAAATAAAAAGTGTATGCCTGCCTCCATCCTGCTAGAAACTGCTTGAAATATGATATAACCTCACAACAGAGGACTAAGAGATGGCACTGTATAGGACACAGCGCCAACTAAGCCTTCTTGTTAGAGCACAGAAGTGGAAATGTCAGTGTAGAGGCTTGTGGCTGTTATACAACATTGTGATGGCCCTTACAGACTTCTGTAGGAAGCAAACAGTTTCCTGATGAGGCACACCAGGAAGCAATCTTCTACGTAAGAACCTTTTCACGAATTCTTAGTTTCAGCATTTGTTTAAAAAAGAGATTAATGGTGGTCCGCATTTGGCCAAACTCACAACTTACATCCACATCTAACTGAAAAATAAATATACCCAAGGGAGAGTCATGTATCATAATGCCTGTCATCTGGTAAACCTAAAAGAAAAGAAAAAATCCTTTTGGAAAGGATTCCCTTTTGCCTTTATATTGTGAACCTTTATTGAGCTGGAAAAAAATAATTTGGGTAAAAGCATGGAGTTCCATTTTTGTCCTGGATGTCACCGTTACCTGTCATTTAACAACCAGGGCAACTTTATTCTCATTCAGGTAGTCCTTGCATACTATGCTTTAGAACTGGTTACGGTGGGAATTCTGGAAGAGCTCTTCTTTATAGAAGCAGTAGATAAAATTGTCCTTGGAGTGTTACTGTTGCATGCACTGAATTGCCAAGTCTTATGATGAGAAAATCATGATGAGCTGAAAAATATTATTATTCCCAGGCATGAAAAATAAGCTACTGGAAACAATTTTCCTAATTCCTATCTACAGTTCTGTTGTAATTTTCTGGCTGTGAGAGATGTTTGGAAACCAGTACAGCTTCTCTTGTGTTAGCTTTAAGATTGCGGCACTTGAAGTGAGGGCAGGAGGTCTTATTTCAGTATTAATAAAGCAGACTGTAATACTGGAAATCATGTCTATGGCAGCACGTCATTTATTTAAATTATAACTTTTACATCTCCTTTATTATTTGCAGTGGGCAGCCTCAAATCATAAATAGAAACTTCAACAACTCTCCACAATAAACATGTTCTTCTCATAATGCTAGCCTTGCTGTTTCCTCTCTGATCCCTTTTCTTAACTATAGAATACTGTTGGGGGCTTGTTATTTTCATCAGCAAGAGATAAGAGATGTCAGCATAGAACTAAGCTTTCGCTATACTTAATCACAATTCTCCTATCACTTCAAAAAGCAACTGGAGATGTTTTTCAATGAAACTATTGAATGGGATTCAAACATAAATGCAGGATTTAGGCACATAAGCTTAATTGACTTTCAAAAAGAGATGAGCATCTATTCCATTTAGGCTCATCTGATAACACAGCCTTAGCAGCTCAGGTTTATGTCTGCAATGTTTAACTTGGGGAAGAGGAACTAAAACTCAGAATATATAAAAATCATTGTCTTATTTTGTCCCTCATAGGAAATATAAAAAAATTAGTTAACACCTTGCTCCTGTAAAATTAGTTCAAATTTAAGAATTCTCAGAACCACCTGAACTCTATATACTGTTATCTTTGTATCGATTTTCTGCAATATCACATTGAACTGCAAAGGAGACTTCTGATTTAATTGCAAATACATTTAGTATAAACTTCTAACATGAGTTTCATACCAACCTTCGTAACTTCTACTCTATTTATTTTTAGCTTACATTTTTATTTGATTTTTCTTCTCATAGCCTCTTTTTCTTTGTCCTCCCTTTCTCATAGTCCAAGGTTTACAAGGTCATGGCAGCAACTCCCATATTGAACGAGACACTGAAACCAGGTAACAGTGCAATTGATCCCTGGTGAGCAGGGGGATATTTCCATCTAAATGAGCCGCATGAGCTTTGTGGTTCTCATTCAGGTTAATGGGGGTTATATAGTTCAGTCCTGGTGTATCACAACAAATGCTTGCCCCTCTAGCTAATTCATTACAGTCTTTCAGTTTTGAGAGAAGAAAAATATTTTCAGGAAAAAAAAGAAAGGATTCTGATTTAGAAGCAAAATTCAGAGTCGTTCCCTGTTTCTTCACTAACTTTTAAAAGTGTTAAAGCAGCACATTTCACCACTTTCCACTTCATCTGCAAAGGTGTTCAAGTTAGTGCAAGTTCTATGAGAGCCATTAAAAATCTGTCAGAGAAGTGCTGGTCATGGCAAAAACATTTTTCAGAAGCTGTCAATTTCCCCAAGTATCCATCAGTGCTACCAGCACAACAAGGGATTCCTCATTTAGAACATGTCAATTCTTATTATTAATGTCATGATGAAAACACCTGCTGTTTGTGTCTGGTGAAGCGAAGCTCAGTCACAGGGATGAGAAGGTGAATGCCACTCAGACTGGTGAGCAAAGCAGAGCTGGAAACATTTTCTTTACACTTACCTATGCTATCTTTATCTTAGCTGGGGCTTGAGAATGTAGGTTACAGAGAACGTTGTAAGGTGTAACTGTTAAAAAAAAATGTGAATCTAATGTATTACGTTAACTGCTTCTAACATAACTTGATTGGAGAGATTAGGTTCTTGGCCATTTGTTATGCTTGCAAGCTGCAGGTATAATGGGTATAACTTCTCTACAGTTCATGTTATGCTACAGATGTTGGTTGTTGTCAAAAGTGCGGCTGCAGCTCTTGCAGACATAGCATATGAGTCTGTTCAGCTACTGGTAGCACTACAGTTTGTACTTGTATTGGAGCACTACAGCTGCATGGAGTTCAGGTCAGCAAAGATGCCAACACAATCCTCACAGGCACACACTTACTTCTAGAAAGGTCTTTCAACTCACATGAACCTCAGGATGCAGTGCCTTGGCTGCTACTGCCAGGCGCACACAGCACCGTAAGCTGGACTCTGCTTTTAATGCCTCACTGCACTGTGTATTTGTGTATATAGAGATATACTGACAAAATCAAAATGGTAGCTGCTGTTATTTTAAAAAAATCATAAACATTAGACCCATAGGATTACGTGAGCTACCAAGAGCTTATTGTGACTCAAAGGCAGGGCTTGGAAGAGAATTTCAGACTTCTGTTTTGGATTAAGACAAATCAGATTCAGTCAGAAAGGTTACCATTAAGGAAACTGTTCAGTGTTCTTCTCTCCTTATTCCTACATCTGTTACCCAAGTTAAGAAACATTTTGAGGCAGAAGAAAAATACTGCAAACAACAGTTAATCCAACTGTCAATATGCTGGCCAACATGAAAGTCGCTCGCCACAAATCAAGATTCCTTTCAAAGCAACTGCTATAACAACACCTTGGCTGGTACTGGGCAGCTCCGCATTGTGATGCTGATAGTAGGAGACACTTAAATACCTGCTTAACTTTAAGCTCATGGCTTTAAGCACATGGCATTAACTGTAATAAGCATTCTTATGCTCTAAATCACATATTTGGATTCATTGCTAGAGCAGGCATGAAGAAATAATGGGCCATATCTTCAGTTTGTGTAAATTGCTGTGACTTAATTGAAAGGAACAGAGTTGTGTCCATTTATAGCAGCTGATATCACATCCCAGAGGTTCAGAATTTCACAAAGTGCAAGTCAGCCTCTGGTGCAGCTGTTACTGCAGAGCTGAGACTCTCAAACTATCAAAACTTCCCTTTGCCTTTCCACCAAGTGGGCTTTAATGATCATATACCTCTTTTTTGAAACAGAAGGATAAACCCAGTGTCTCAGTCTACACACTTGTTCTCTCAGTAAAAGATTCTATTATCAAGGCCATGTGTGAGTTATTACCAAGAGCACTTTGGCTGTCAGATTTCACTGCAGATCCTGTAAAGCTTCACTTACTGTTCTGCTGGGTGCCTTAAAAGTATTTGCACATGACATTTCAAATAGAAAACAGATTAATATGCTTTTAAATAGACTTTATTTAGATTATTTAAATCTCATCTTTCTTTTTTTCTTGTTGCTAATTCAACAGTCTTTCCAATAGCATTGATGTCTTCTTTTTGTTAGCACAGAAAATAGTTTGGCACAAATGACTCCTGCCCATCCTATTTGCACATTGACCTGTATTTCTGGAAGAAAAATACAGATATTTGGTTTTGGGGGAGGAAAAAGCTCAAAGCAAAACATTTCAAATATTTCAGGTCCTCTCACACAATCCCAAACACTGAGCAGGAATTTGCAAAAACCTCCAGCAATTCCTGTTTATACATACAATCCTGGGCCAAAAGATACCAAAATGCTGTTCCATTCTAATCTTTCAAACAGTAAAGTGATACCAATTAATATTTTTGCAGGTAATAACTAGATTTATAATGCCAACAGATCTGTAAGGTAAAGATGGCTTGCAAATTGCTTCTTCCAACCATATTATGATACTATTAACTGAGAATGTAATGCTGCTGATAGGAACAACTGTTTCCAAGTTTTTAAGCTGTAAAAGGCACTTCCAGCCTAAAAATTGACCTGAACAAAGTAGGATTTGGGACCTGCTGGCACCTTCTTTCAAGAGAATCCTTGCTGTTCTACTTAGCAACATTTTCTGACTCCTGGTAAGTGGCTCCTCACAGAGACCAGAGGAAGGATGGTCTGTTAAGGAGCACTGGCCATACTCCAGAATAGGAGCTGCTGCTTTTCCCAAAATAACACCCTTTCTGAGAGAGGTAAGAGCTCTTAATTCCCTGTGTTTCGATTCCCACAGGATCATTATCTCACATGTACTGGACACATATTTCCCTTTAGAGGGTGATTTCAATTTAGGTACATTCATTTCTCCACTTATCAGTGCAGAGAGCGTGAGCATCAAGTAGAATGTCTGAAGTTAAGCAGTGCAACTCTCTATTGTAAGCTACTTACTTAACTTCAAAATAGCAATTAGATTATAAGTTATGAGCTACCTAAGTTGAGAAGCTTAGAATTTTACAAGATGGTGGCACTCTGTGACAACGTGAAGTTTAGAATCACTGGTTTAAGCAGCACAGTGCTTGCTATAGAGACAACAGTGAGGAAACTTGGCATTCACCAAGCAGTAAAATGCCCAGGGGGAGGGAAGGGGAGATTCTTAAAATCTTAAAACTCTTAAATTTTAAGAAATTAAGGAAATTTTAAGAAATTTTTGAAATAAAGATTCTTAAAATGTCGGATTTTACAAACAAACCAGTTCACGTGCTTCCCTAGTCCTTTATATTCTTAGTCTCTTATAGGTGAAACAAATCATCTCTAAGAAAGCCCCATCGCAGTGCTTCCTGTGATACCACCATGCTTAAAAAACAACCACCAATAATGAGCAAAGCATTGTTCTCACTTTTTCCAATTTCACCATGGGTGTGTGAGACCCAAACTCAATGCATACAAAAAAAAAATATAAGCAGAAAACTAGTATGGTCTTAATGCATGGCATCTGGCTTGAAACAAACACCAAATTTCTTCATTTCCTCTTGTCTATTTATATTTCAGTTTTAATTCTTCCCCAATACTTTCTTACATTACTTCTTTAGGTAAGGGATAGAATAGCACAAAAAACCTGAGGTACTTTGCTTCATTTTTTTAATGAAAAAATAGAGAATTTTCATTAAAACATTCATGTACAAGCAAGTAATCCTTTATTATAGAAAGGGTTTAAAGATTAACAACATGAACTAAAACGCCTGAGCAGCTATACACATTTTCCTACTCTAAGACTGCTGCTTTCTATCTATGTTCATATTTAGTGTTACCCTCTGTTTCTGCAGCCCATCTAAAATTAGATCACAAGCTCTTCAGGGTAAGGATTGTGTTATGTTCTCTGCACAGTGCCTACTGTCATTTAGATGCCTGACATAAATAATAATGAAATGTTATTTTTTTACTTTCATGTCTCAAACTGGAAAATACTATGAAGGCATTACCAAAATAATGCAGATGACAAAGATAACAGCCAGTTTTAATGACTGAACACCAGATGTTTTGCCTGGATTATTTGCGCACTCCTTTTGATCTTTCTTTGCTCTTTATAAACCTCTGTTTGTTTTGACCATTTTATCAGTATTTCTTTCCTAGTTAGCCTCTGAACCCAATTCCATAAGGAAAAATAGAGAAGCGCACACCCAGTATACTAACCACCACTGCATCCAATGCACATATGGGTTCTATGCTATGAGCCACTACCCTAATGATAGCTAAGCATATTACTGCCTAGAAAATTAACTCACACACTGTGAATAATCACAGAAAAGAAATTTGTTTTGCTACAAGGTTGTTTTCCAGCTGTTTTAATGGAGACAATTTTTTCCTGAACCACAAATTGGAAAGAAAAAAAAAAATAAAAGGAAAGAAAGAGAGAAAAAGACTTTGAAAATCTGCATAATTTGAAAGTGCTTAATGTAAATTAGATAGATCAGCCTAATTTTATTTCAGTACTTTTTAATTGCATTTATAATTAGTAAAATACATTAATGCGCTACACAGAAGGTCAGGAGTTCTGGTGAAAGAATCTAATTAAAAGGCTCTACTGCATTTATGTCACACATGCGCTTCATAACCTTAAGGCCTTCCTGCAGCAGTAAAGGAGCTTTTTGTACTTCTTTTATTTACAACTTTTGTCTCCAACAGAAAAGGCATGACTGTAGGAGTAGCACATGCAATGCGAGTGTTGAGTGTTCTCATCTCTCCCCCTATCTGCACAACATGCAAATTATGACAGTCTGGTCTATTTCATATTGTACACTGCCATGACAGACTAATAAATAAACCCAGGTTGGTTCCCTTTCTAATGAGGACTCTCAGATGCCCACCTGCTGCCCAGCCTTTCCCTCTGAGCAATCCTGAAACAAATTGTGCAGCACACAGTTGACAGACAGAGAAAGATCTGAAGTTGGTGCCAGCCAGAGATTTGAGTACCCATGGCATCAGGTATTTATCCCGACACCTGAATCCACTAGCAGCCTGTATTTAAATAAAAAAAAGCCTACAGCAATAATCAGCAAGCAATAATTAGTGATGCAAATTTTTCTACTTAGAACTCATATTGTGATTTTATTACATTTAAATTATACATGCTCAGGTGTTCAAATGCTCTTCTTTCATCACCCTCTTAGGTGGTAGAACATCATTAACATCCTTCTAGCACCAGAATGATTGCTCAGTAAGATTAGAGATCTCTGCCTTACAGAGTTTTACACATATCCCTGTGACAGGCCAAGCCCGAGTGAAATGAAAAAGGGCACGCATACTTAGTATTACAAATACACTGCTAGCCCAGCTTTTGCCTCTCTACTAGTAATATAACTTGCAAGATTTGGAGTAATCACTGTAATTATAAATTTCTGAGATGTCAGCTCTGCCTGCGACAAAAGAAAAGCTACCTTAGTCTTCAATAGGAAGGAGAAACATTAGAAGAATGATTGCTCCTCCTCAGGATGAAACACAGAAGCTTTCAAAGATTTGTTGCTTCGTACCAGTCATAAAGGTTGGTCAGTGTCTATGATCACTGTTTATTGGCCTGAACATCATAGGAAACAAAATAAGCAATGAAGTATACAGTGTAAGCTAAAACTTACATAAAAATGAAGAACATTAATTTCTCTCTTTTATAGCTTCTCCTACCAGTTGTAAAGCAGCCACCAGCTCCTGTGGAAATATCTCTAATCATTCTTCAATAGAATGAAAATGATTCAGTTCACTTACTATCTGCTCTTACCTACTGGGACTGAAGGGATTAAAGACTGCTGGAATAAAAGAATGGCAAAACTGGCAGGGGCGTGGGCTTGCCTAGCCTGACCGGAACGAATGATTAGAAAAGCTGCCTGCCTATGGGACAGAGTTGGCTCCAATGACCAGCAAGTTGGACACAAAGTTTTTAAGAACTGGCAGCCAAAAACGCAAAGCATGTGAATTGGCAAGAGTGTGAAGGGAATACAGCATAAGAACTGTGTATGCAGGGCAGCAAGAAAGGAAGATAAGAAGCCTTGGAAGCTGTGGACCAGGGAGAGAAGTGTCATTCACTCACCTAAGTTTTGCTTTGCCACTCTAATGCAACTGTAAATATTGTATTAGAGCTGGCAGATAAACAGTGGCTTGCTTTGAAATGTCGGTCCTGAATTGCTGGCACTACTGCCAACTGTATCGCTTTCTGTTGGTGCCCAGCTCCTACCAGGGGACCAAACTCATTCGGATTCCAAAAAGAAATGATGGATATTGAAAGCCAGATGGCTCAAACCCCAAATAATTCAGCTTCATGGCTTGCACTTGCAGAAACATGAAGATCTGGGCAGTAGCGCAGGGGAAGGAACATTCCCAGGAGACATAGCAAGTCTTGAAGCAAAGCCTGCTGTCCCAGGCCATGACAGCCTCCATTAACCTCCCCTGAGGACTAGCTGTCCCTTCACATAAGAACTGCAGCAATAGTTACACACAGCTGCCACAATCACTGCATGATGCATCAAGAATCTTGAATCCATGCACCTTAATGAAATTCTCCCCTGATCCTAATTCACCAGAGAATCAGACAGTTACTGAAAAGAATAAGTAGCAGAAAGTTGATGCTCAAAAGGAATGGCGCATTTTTGTTAAGCCAAATAGTTTTGGTTGCTGCCTGCAACACAGGATAGTTAATACGTGAATGGAGTTGAAGCTGGTTGGCCATGTGTAACAAAATCCACAAACTGTACTGAAAACACTGTTAATCTGTATTCTTGTCCCTCAACCACAGAACAACAAATTATCAATGCCATTCCTAAATTTATTTCTAAGATACAGCAGGTAAATTCAGCACTGCACATATTTGTGAATTACACAAGTGATCAGGTTTATAAATACAGGCCTCCTTACTCTCCAGTTCAGAATTTTTGTATCTTGCAAGTCAGTCCTATACAGAATTCACTGTTGACCATGTTAATAATTCCAAGACAGAAAAAATAGTTCAAAAATAATTGAACTTCAGTTACATAATCTTCTTTAAAGTGTTGAACAGTACTCTTGGGAGAACTGATCCCAACTGCACTCATTTATTCCTAGTAAAGACTGCTAAGGTGGCTTCTCTGGAAGGGAAAACTGTGGAAGCATTCCTTTCAGTTAACAGACATGTGAGCAATCCAGCTTTGATTTAGCTTCACTCGGGCAGTGAGCAACAGGCTTTGTGAGGCGTTGCAGGTCGATGAAAGGGTTAACAAAGGCACTGAGCAGGACATCGGGGCGCCGGATCAGGTTACCACAAAGAAAACCTGGCTTGCAAACCAGGAACTGTTGCTATGGACACTTTAAACCACAACCAATCATTGAACTGTTGCTAGCACTCGGCTAAGTGGAGTTAACCAATCAAGTGTTATCGAATGTTCTAGTGTTCTGAAACTTTTCTATAAAAGGCACGTTTGCGCGCAGTAAATTGTTCGGCGTTTGATCACATTGATCAGTATTGCGTTGTTCCATATCCCCCGCAACAGAAAACTAACCTCAAGGAAGTATCATTCAGCTGTAAGCAATATGGATGTTTTAAAAACGGATGTTTGGTAATTTTTAATATATTTTTAAATATCAACATAGGGCAGACATAGCTTATCATGCAGGCTTATTTCCCATGAACAATGTGCTAAAATTCTGCAAGTATCTATTTTTGTGGTAATCTAACTCAGAAAGACTGATGCATTTAAGGGAAAACACAGTCAGCTTCTCAACACTCACCAAGCTGATCACTTTCCAAAACCGCTATATAAATAAGTGAATGAATAAAATTCACTCCTATAGCGAGAGCACGTACAGACTTACAGGACAGAGAAGGAAGCAAAAATCCTGTCTTAGGCCAACATAACTCTCTAAACCTTAACTTTGCAGGCCATATATACACAAATGGATTAATATGAGGAATAAAATCTGACACATGTATAATACTAGTCTTTTTTTTTCCTAGTGATTCAAACTCATATTATTAGCACTATTGTCACCATCCGAATCTAGATGTCAATTTCTCATTCCACATGCAGACACCAGGTCAATGGTATAGCTAATGAATACCTGCCAGTGCAAATGCGTATTGTATCTTAGCCTAATTCTAGTAAAATTTAAATGGTCTATTAATTTTCTTAATAAATTTAGATATGGCTCCCAACTGCAATCTGTCTTTGATTAGCTAACAAAAGCGTATCAAGATCCTGCCAAGCTGATGGTTCAGGATATTTCAAACAAATCATCATCTGCATTTTAAAAAATATGTAAAAATCTGTTCATGCCTCTCCACTATGCTTTCAAAAGCCTAGTACAGATCCTCAGGTTTAGGCACCCCAGGCATCCTTAGAGCTCCTTTATCTGGACTTGTTAGAAATAACTGATTTTACCACTGTTGGAAAGTCTTTAATGTGCATGTACTTTCTGGACTAAGACCACGGCTCAGTAGTTCATTTGGGCATATGAATAACTTCAAAGATTTTCTTTATCAAAACTTGTTCCACCCCGACCAGAAGCATGGCCTGAAGGTACAGTGCTGTATGGAGCCCAGAGCACTGGTCAGTCACAAAAGAAAAGGTTCACTTCTGCTGACTTCAGATTTACACAGTGTTTAGCATCCCTCCACACTTAAAGAAAATGGACACTGAAAGAACAATTCACCTGACCTGTTTTAGACAGGTAAGCCAAGGAAAATTATATTAATGGAGGAGCTACTTCTGGACTGGCTACGGAGAATGACAGTTCAATTAGATGTAAATGGATACAAAAGAAGTTATCCACACAGACAAATTTTTCTCAAGATTTACATAGCGTAGAACTAGAGTAACAACTGTGACCATGTAGAAGGACTGCAAATACATGTTGTTATTCAGGGGTTTTTCCTAAGGTGTTATTGCAAAGTGGCAATACAGGAAAAAAAGGGGGAAAAATAATATCATCAATATCACCTAGAATCATTGGGGAAGACGACGATCTTCCTCATGAGATCATGATAAGTTTAGCTCATTTAGTTAACAAAACACAAGTGGGCTATGTCTACTGAGAAGATATATGTGAAAAATACCAAAGAAAAGTGCAGACAAGAAGTGGGAAAGATATTAAAACTAAATAACACTGTGTAAAACCAGATAAACAGTCCATAAATAAGTTCAGGATTCCTAATAAAAGGTTTCTAACCACTGAATGAGCAAGCCCCTGACACAGTGTTCCAAAACCAGCAAATGGTGGAGCTTTGCAAGTTTACAAATGCAGGACTTTAACCTGAGATTACAGGGCTAGACCCTTCTTAGCTCTATCTTTTCATTTCAGACCAGTTGCTAAAGATGATAAAACACAATTCCAAGGTAGTAGAAGCCAGGGATGTAAATCTACTAGTTGTACAAGACAGTGTACAAAACATGCACCTAGAGAGAGTCCAGTGGTAACTGTAAAGAGGCCACTGTAAAATGTTTATTATTGCTTGCAAAAAAACTAGGCGCCTTTAAACCTCATCAGAATCAGAAGACAGTTTTCTTATGTTATACTGCAACACTGAAAAATCCCATAGGTATCAATACAGATTACTCGAATATGATCTGTACTATTTTTTGAGAAAAATCTGCACTAAGATGGAAATGATGATCTAACCCAAGATTCAAACAATACAGAGAAGTAGATGTTTGAAGACAGATAATATTCAGCTTTCCTCAGCAGAGTAGTTCAGAGGAAAATAAAGGTTTTTCAGCCTTTATTTTCTCTGAACTGTTGTGGGGTTTTTTTTGGTTGGGTTTTTTGTTTGTTTGTTTTAGGGTTGGGCTGGGCTTGGTTTTGGTTTTTTGGGTTTGTTTTTTTTTTTTTTTTTTTTTTTTACATTTTAATTACAGACTCTGAAGTCTCCTGCTGGTAGCTGCAATCAAAACTGAAAACTGATTAAATGATGCACTCTATGCCACTGGACAGCATTATTAGATCCCGGTACAAAAGACAATAAACCAACAGAATATTTTACTATATAACCAATAGTGCTGCTCTCTTTACATGCAGTATTTCAGAACATTCAAATCAGGTCTTTGCTACCTTCCCAGTCACATATGGATGTAACATCCACTGACATGCCACATGCCTCTCATCTCTGGTATCAATCAGTTGTTTCCATTACACGAGTATCTCTATGCACTCAAAGTCAGGAAGCCCCTGGTGTGTGGTAGGAGCTGCACATGGCACTGCAACGCATCAAACTGCATTGGTCATATAAAGCCCCACATGTAACACCATTATAGATTCCTGAGTGCCATCTACTGGCACTTTAACTGTTAACTAAACCTAACAGAAAATTTAAAGTTCCCTATCAAAATTTCTAACATACATTCATTTCATTCCACTTCATCCTATATGAAGTTTAGAAAAATTTTAATGTATATTTTTTTTTTCCACTTTGGTGTATTCAACAGAAATGTTATGACATTGTCTATTCCAGACATACATCTCAATGTCAAAATCAATCAAAACATTCTACTTAGTTCAAGACTGAAATGTGTCTGGCTGATCTGACTTGCTGCCTTATGGAAGTGAATCTCTTACATCACCAGCTGTTCTGCACTGGGCCTGTGTATGACATAATGTGTCATGACAACATTTTCAGGGGACAGTTTGGTGGTTTTAGAGCATCGTCCAGATAAGGCGCCTGTGGAGTCAAGTGTAGATAGTAATAATAGAAATTAAAGGCCATGTGGACAAACAATATTTGCCTCATTCAGAGATTTGCTAGAGAGAATCTCAGGTATTTCTGAAGGGCAAAAGAGCTGAAAGCAGGCAGCAGGTCTTTTAAGACAAACCCCTCCAAACACAACAGTCCATCCAGGTATTCAGGAAAAAGAACAGACGTAGCAGGACCCTGACTTGGTGAAGCAGGGAAGTCATGACTGATCTCCAGCAAAATATGATGTACACTGGAGGCAAAAGCAAGGACAGGCTACAGGGAGGAAGATAGATGAGCTCACTGCTGAAGCATGCATGCAGGGTAGCAGGAAAGCCAAAACCAGGAAGAGCTGTCATGGATTTACGAAGATAAATCATACCTGACCACACTGACTGCCTTCTGAGCTAAAATGATTAGGGACTTACCACTGTACTTTCCAACCTAAATAATTCCATGATACTATGACATTCATTTTTAGAAAGCACATTACAGGGTAAAAAGAAAAAAAAAATTCCCCCCCAAAACCAAAGAACCCACAAACATTCCACAATTTTTAAAAGGAAAAAAAAAAAATCAAAGCCCACAAAAAAAAGGATAAATCTGAGTAATTTTCTGTCTAGAGGTAACTAGAGAATGCAATGGAGAATCTCCTGTCAAGAATTCCTCAGGATTATGGCAAGGTATTATTCAGCCCACCAGAATGATCAGAATGTCTTACTTCATGAAACTCTTTCCTGTGTAAGGTGATACAAGATCAGCCGTCTTCTCCACAACTTCTTTTTAAAAAATGGCAGATTAAGAGAATGATTAGGGGAAAAAAAAACAAAACCCTTTAAGAAAGAAATAAGTTTACTTAAAAGATTTTGAGTGGTTCTTTCTCTATTTAAGCATACCACTGAATGGGTACCTTTCTCAGTAATGCTGTATTTGATATAAATAGATTTTAATTAATTTGTTGATTTCTTCAAAGACTTCTTAATCATGAGATGTGTTTGGATTCTTTCTCCTCTCATTTTTACTAGCTAAAAAACATCCAACACTTGTATTTCAGGAAGTGCACTTTAATTCAGGTTTCTTGATTGCCAACAGTAATCAGGTGCTAGTTCATGAACAATGTTAGTTAACCACTGTGTTAATAAATAGTAATTTCAGTGGACTGAAAGAAGGCAACTTCAAAAGACAGCTATTACATATTTCCAAAGAAGCATTCTTGACTCAGGAGTATGTGAACTTTCAGGAATTTTAGGCCAAGTTTGCCTGAAATTGATTATCTCCTCTGTTTGGGTCATTATGCTAACATCTCACTATCTGCTGACCAAAATGAGCCTCACAAAAAGAATTCACTCTATGTGGATTTTGAGGACATCCAACTCACTTATAGTGCCTTATGTTTTCCATTTAAGGTTTCTTACATAGGTTTTCTAAGACTGTTACAAAGTGTGTTCCAGTTTGTCATACCTATTTTTTTTTAGATTAGTATATCTTAGGTAATTCACTTAAGCATAGAGAGGGGGGGAAATGTAGGCAGCCAGGGCTTGGTCGGAAGATGTCGCGCTGTAACGGAAAGACAGAGCCCCTCCCCAGGTCTTAGCTTTGTGACGTAAGCAGACGGAAGTGACGTTGTAAACCAAAGCTATATAATGCGGTGTCACTCTGCAATAAACGTCATTTGCCGTCCACCACATTGGAGTCTGCGTGCTAATGGACCCCGTGATCGCGAGTAGGTGATCGCCTGTGCCGACCCTGAACCAGGCCACCGTGCCTCAGAGAGGCAGCACACAACACTTTTAAAAATGCTTTTTAACACATTATTTTAAAACAAGCACTTTCTGTAACCAAACAGCCTTACAATACAAGCATATTCTGCATCAAAGCATCTTCAAAGAGAAATACAGTAATCTGGAAGTAATTTGGTCCTAGTTACTCCTTATTAGCAGTACTGCCTACTTTCTTAGACACCTTTTATGGTTGCTTTTGATTATTTTTCCCCTTTAGTTGGGTATCAGGATACTTACAAGCATAATTAATTCATACTTTGGACTCTTAGGATTATGAAGCATTGTAGGATGGCAGTGCTAAGACAGAATGCTCTAATTCACCAGCTGTCATGTATTTAATTAGAGATTTTGATGAATCTTTCCTACTTAGATGAGCCTTCATACTTTGCGTTCAATTAAAAAAAGGAAAGATGGAAAGAAAGAAAAAAGGTCTTCTTTTGTACAAGGACTCCAGGACTCTGATAAACTTTTTGTTAGCATGGCAGATACGTCTATCACACTAATGTTAAACTTGGAGGCGAACAACTTGTCAGCTGCCAACACTGACATTGTCAGAGAAGCAGCAGCGAAGGTGCAGGCTCAAAAAATGAGGCTTCTATTATGCAGAGAGACAGAAGGAGCATGGACAGAGCTTCTTTCAAAAAGCAGACAAAAGTAATGAATTTCCACCCTCTCTGTATTTTATATATGAACATCATCCAGATGTTCACAAAGGTTAAACCAGCCAACATTCTTGCCCCTCCCAAAACAATCCAAGCTGACTTTCAAAAGATCTTAATAACAGTTTATTTCATATATTCTATATTAAGTAAGAATATTCATCAAGAATTAAAGCTAGAAATATATTTAAATGTATTTGAGTCATAGGCAATCTTTGTGTACACTGTATTAACTCCAGCATATAGAACAGAAAGCGTGAAAAATGAGGTTATAAAACTGACTCTTGTTTATGCTGTTGTGAAACATGCTTTAAGCATTTTTGCATGAAAAATTCCCTTCTTACAATGGCAGCGTATAATGCATGGGCTACACTGTAGTATTTTCTATATCAGGGTCTATGTTAATAAATACAGTACTTTTCTGACACAGGAATGCAGTTAGCACTGCATAAATATTTTAAATTTAACATTTTTTTAAACAGGTTTTATAGTATCTAAAGTATGTAATAAATTGTTGCAGTAGAAAAAACATCCTGCTATACTTTTATCATGAATCTATTTCTCTCAGCATGCATATTAACAAACTGGTTCAACGATTCGCCTTTCTGAAAATCTTCCATTTTATTTAGGTGTGGCAAGCCTAACTCCCCCATAGAGAGTTCTTGATATCCCTTTCAGTTAGGTGGCCTAATGACAAATCAGAAACAGTAATGGAAGGAAAATCTTTAGAGAAGGCAGAAAAATGACACGAGTAGTTTTTAGAGAGAAACTTAGATATTGTTCTCCTTTTAGTTTTCTTCTACTAAATAGCCTTACCAATTTAAGGTGGTTCTTGACATTCTGCATGTTCTTATCTTAGATTAGGCTAGGAATTTAGTATTAATTATTAATTACTTAGCATTATCCATCTCTGCTCCTATTAAAGTCAATGTATGATTTAATATTTAAAAGGAGGAAAAAAAAAACAAACCTGGAGTTATTTCCTTGATATGGGACTGTGCGGGGAAAACTGACAACAGAAGGTTATAAGGGTAGTTCTTCAGTGCATCTCTCTGCAGTAAAAGTATAATAATTGTGGAGATCAATTGTAAATAGGTATTATTTTCCTGGCTGCTGCCTAAAATAAGATGTCTTATGGGGGTGGGTAGAAGGAGCTTAAAGGAAATCTCAAGCTTACAATTACTACAAAACAACCCTCCTGAACGAATTACTAACCTAATGACCAAGGATTTGTAAATAAGACAGGAAGCACACTACAGGCTGACTAGAAATCAGATTTCTAGTTCTGTGAGCAATTTGAGATTTTAATTTGGGGCATTCTGTCACCCCAGCGTGGAACATCATTCTTACTCCTTTATTTTTGCTTTTGCTTTCCCCTCTCACAATAGGGCTCAGTAGCACAAAGAAGCTTGAATGCTCATTTTGCAGAAGGACTGAGGATGACAGGTTCACAGTTATCTATATATCAGTCATGTGGATAAACCACTGGATTTTCCAGCACTTGGTGGCCTCAGCTGCTTGTCATATAGGTATTGGATCACCAACAGTCCCTAGGCCCAGCCAAGAAGGAGTCCCACAAATTCTAATTTTTATAAGGTGGTGGCCCACTGAGCTCTCTAAACTCCCCAGCTTCAGTGGAGAATTGGTGCTTGGCTGGGGAGACAGGCCATCTGGAGCCCTTCACATAGGATGCAGGGTTACAGAACCTCAAGGATCCTAAAATCTTCTTTATTTCAATAAGCTAATGCAAGATGGGGATAAAACCAGACAGAGCAAGTGAGATGATAAATAATCAAACTATTTTCCTGTCTGGCTTCTCTCAAATGTTTCAGTGGAAACACCCTTAGATTAATAGCACTGCTAGTCATCGTTCTGCTTTATGGCTGACAGCTTCTAAGGCAGAGATAAACTCAGGGAGCAACATTAAAAACCAACACACCTTCCTGTAAGTCACTCAGGGCTGTTTTGCCCAACACCTGCTACAACACTGCATATGCGTGGCAAGCACTGAAAGATTAACCCATGGGCCACATGTCCATGCCCCAGTTGGGCCCCAAATACTCACCTGTTGTAATGATGAGATTGTGCTTTCATTAAGGTCAAAAGGTTATTTTTCTTAGTGGGCTATTTTTTTTTTTTATTTTCTGTGTACAATATGAAGTCTCCAACGTACAAAATCTGTTTAAACTCGAGAACCACACACCTTGCAGATAATGTATTAAGCCATCTTCTAGAACTGAAATGACTTAGCGCATCATGATTATGGTGCCATGCAGAATCATGTGGCATCACCAGGCTTTTACAGCCATGCATCAGAAAAAGCTCCCTGGCACAAAGTTAGCACTCATTCTTGTTACTGAGGAGAACTCTCTTTTTCAAGATCTTTTGACTCATCTCCAATACTCTTTTATATTCTAGAATTACTATAGAAATCTAAAATAAAGGAGTATTTTCTAGCACTTGGAGTATTGTGTGCAGTTCTGGTGTCCTCAACATAAAAAGGACATGGAACTGTTAGAACAAGTGCAGAGGAGGGCCACGAGGATGATGAGGGGACTGGAGCACCTCCTGCATGAAGGTAGGATGAGAAAATTGTGGCTGTTCAGCCTGGAGAAGAGAAGGCTGTGTGGAGACCTCATAGCAGCCTTCCAATACCTGAAGGGGGCCTATAGGGATGCTGGGGAGGGACTCTTCATTAGGGACTGTGGTGAGAGGACAAGGGGTGGTAATGGGTTTAAACTTAAACAGGGGAAGTTTAGATTGGATCTGAGGAAGAAATTCTTTACTGTAAGGGTGGTGAGGCCCTGGAATGGGTTGCCCAGGGAGGTTGTGGATGCTTCATCCCTGGCAGCGTTCAGGGTGGGGTTGGACATAGCCTTGGATGGCATGGTTTAGTGGGAGGTGTCCCTGCCCATGGCAGGGGGGTTGGAACTGGATGATCTTGAGGTCCTTTCCAACCCTAACTATTCTATGATTCTATGATTCTATGCTACCTCCTCAGAATGCTATGTCCCTGTGTTCCAGAAAAACATTCAATTCTTTATTCTTACTCTATCTAAAAATATTATTTCTAAAGGAAAAGCAGATTTGGTCTCTGTCTATTGAATAAGCCTGGAATTTTGCATCAGACTCAAAAAAATGAAACAGCTGGAGCTAAAAACTTTTCTTCCACCCATGATACTTATCCATAAAGGAATTCTTACCTTTTCATTTGCAATTCAAAATGTTTTCTGCTGACTGAAAATAACAAAAACCTATATGCACATATAAAGACATGTCCAGATTTTACCCAAGACACACAGAAATATGTCACTGACTGTTACAGATTGGTCCACTTCAAGCATTAACACATAAATTCATCTGCTTTTATGAAAACCTCAATTGCCCTTTTGTTCCCATGGATCCAACACATGAAATGGCAAAGTGTAGCCCAACTACCTTTAAGTCCTGAATTTCCAGTTTTAGTGAGAGAATCATCTGCAGGATAATGCTTCAGAAAGATTTATTACAAGCAGAAAAATGTAACTAAACAATACTCCACAGAGTTTCCAAGAGACATCTGATAGTCTTGTACCATTTAGTAGTCTGATTATTTCTGCTAGCTTTTCCTGCAATAATACCACATGCAATGTTCTTTCACAGATCACTGTATCACATCATACATTTAAATACTCTTCTAAAATACTTATTCTCATAACATTATTCACATCCTTTTCATCCCCTGCCTCCTGTCCTTGTCCACAGTATGCAAACCAGCAGTGCTGGAACAGGACAGTTCATTATACTTTTAAATGAACAAATGTGTAATATGTTTCCATGATGCAGTTGGTAATTTGCATCACAATAGCAGTTCTTTCAAAACTTCCCCTACAAATCTGACATTAAAAATGCTCTTTGCAGTATATTCAAGGGATAGTCTCGCTGACAACCCCTTTGAAGGAAACTCTGGTCTCCTATTAGGTCTCATGAGAATTCTATGTGAATTCCTTTTCAAAGTAGACAGCACTATCAGAAACGACAATTAAATGATTGTCTTTTATTTTAATGGCCCCTTTCCCCTATCCAAAATGTATATTTTGAAACAATTATGTTTATTAAATTAAAAATAGTACAACATTTTGCATTACTTATGTAAGCTACAGGCACCTATCAAAATACAGAAGCTCTGCAGTGTAGTTTACAGTATCTCCACAAGACAAACAAAACACAGTTAAGCATTTTCTTGAATTGAGGTCATGGCCCTATAAAACGCCAAGTGATAGAACTGCTACTGAAGTATTTTTCTGATGGTACATTACAGCAAAAGGGACCTACCGTGTCTGCATGCAACCCTCACTTCTTTATAAATAGATATGCAAGAAGATGTAAGAACAAGGCATGATGCTTACTAGGTTTAGAAAGATTTGGTTGGTTGTTTTTTTTGGTTGGTTGTTTTTTGTTTGTTTTTTTTTTTTTTTTAATTATTTATTTTATTTTTGGTAAAGGGAACACATTCTACAACATAACTGTGCTTGAGCAAGGATGCTACCAGAGAATGCCAGGGAATAGTAATGTAATAGAGCAATATGCTCTGCTGTTTTGGTGAATAAACATAGGCCAAATCTGCTCCAATAATTCTTTCAGATTCTATCTAAGAACGCTTTTGACTCGCTAACATTTTTCTCTGAAGTGTAATAAACAAATCCTTATGGAGGAAAAAGTTTTGCTTTGCTATCCTCAAAATAATAATATTCCGTAAGAATGCTTCTCTGCCTCTTCATGTATTTACAGAATAACAGTTCGAAGGCTCCAGGAAAAGAAAAGCAATATTTCTTTGAAGAAATAGATGAGATGAGTCATGTGTATGATCACAAAAAGACTTTTAAAACACACATAATGGATTTTGTGGTTCATAAAATTCTCTCTGAATGATAATTAGTTTATGTATAAATCATATTCAGAAATATTTATGATGAAACTTCCATTCAAAATAAAACAGACAAATGCCTTTAACCTAATGAAATTGCATAGTAAATTATTTCCAAGAACATTCCAATGTCAAGGTAACTCACTTAATTATCCATTATCATAGGAATGTAGACATAATGTTAATTAAAATGAAGGGGCAAAACCATTTCCATTTTTTATTAAGATCCATTGGCCTCTTGAACAGCTATTAGCCTTGCTGTCAGGGTTAGGTGGAGGACAAAATTTGCCCTGGTAGGTAGACCATTGCAAGCTGATTTCAACAGCTTAGGAACTGCAATGTCATAATGAGAGGCAATTGAAAAACTATCTGCGAGCCATTTGTATTGACAGCACACAGGAAGCTTTTGTACCACAACCATTATTTCTGCAGTGTACTTTGCAGGTGCAGTGCACAGTCACCTCAAACAATGAAGAGAATTATCCATGCTTGCAGCTGAGAATACAAATATACCTGCACACTGTCGGCAATTCCAAGTGACATTTGGCAAACAAAATCTTCCAGCAGTATACTTGTCTTAGCTAGAACTCTGTCAGATTAATTATACTGCTTGCACATGCAGATATTTATTTTAGGAGTGGATTATCATATGCTGTAGGAAATTTTACCTTCAGGGCTGAACAGTGTAGATGAAGGAGAGCGAAAAGCCTGTATACATTAGAATGTGCATTACATAAATCTGGTTAAAGTCAACCACTCGGAATAAAGTAGCTATAGAAATAAAATGGCAATTTTGAGAAACTTTTGTACTACCTTGTGTCTGCACATTCAATTACAGTTCCATAGGAGCTGTTTTCTACATTTGTCTGATACTGCTATTGTAATGCAGCAACAGTCTAATGAAAAATACCCGCAGACTCAGAACAGGAAACACCCCTCTTCCAACAGTAACAGCCCTATGCCAATGGGCAATAGCTAAGTCAAAGTTACTGCTTTGACTCTGCTGGCGTTCTGCTGAACTTATTTACAAAACATGTTTTTATCTAAAAAGTTGCTGAAATTATTTCACAATACATATATGTTTGGCACAAAAATGCCTGCATAATTCTCTTTTACATTCCCTTCCATTTTTGTGCCATTCAAATACTTATATAAAGCTGCAAATAACAGGACTTCTTTTTTTAAAAAAAGTAAAATATTTGCTTAAGTAGATTTGAAAGACTGGGGCAATAGCACCCAGTCTTGTGCCAAACTGATGTATTGAAAAGAATGAAATTCAATAGTTTTTGTTTTGTTCCACATTTCATTCCGTACCATTTTATCTCTGAATCACATTTCTTTAGTCCAGAATCAAATTCTGTTTGCTACTGTTACTTTTTGACTTCTAGTTTTCAACATGTACAGTGTACAGTGACCTGAAGGATAACACTGATGTGGTTAACAGGATCTGGATTTGGTGAAACTATCATCAGTGCTGACCCTAATACTGAAGTGGCTTATTGAAACTCAGAAGACCTAAGGTGTGTATGTTCCATTTTGATTTTTAATGTAATAATTATTATTTGAAATATGTCAATGAATACCGTGGGTAAGTGCTATGCACCAGATTATTTTTACAGTAAGTACTGTATTAAAGTGTTTACAGATTCAAAATTCTTTTCATAAAGCACTCTTCCACATTTTCACTCTATTAAAATACTTTATTATCAGACTAGCTAAAAACCTGCTTGTCTTATGCAGATTAATACCACTCTTCACTCCTGAAAATCTCCAGTGATGTTAAGTGATTCATGAAATTTAAAACATATATTACTTCCTTCAGTCCTTTGAATGCTGAATTATAATTACTTTAATAATTCAGAATGACATAAAAATGAATCTAAGGTAATAACCGGCTTGCATATTACCTACCACATTTGGCACTTTAAAAGTAATCAGGGACAAATTAATTAACCAAATCTTTTTTTCTGACCCAAAAAAAAAAAAAAAAAAGAAAAGACACTGCTGCTGACAACAGAAAGTCTCACTGAAGTGTACTGCTTCCAAATTGTTTGAATCCTCCTTCTCCATTTTCCTAATCAACCTGAGACACTCCAAGAAATCCAGTGTATCACTGTAATTTTCTAACAGCCTAAACCTCTTGATTTTTAATTCAGAATTACTTTCACTATTGTCTTACAAAAGCTCATTTGTGCTGGCTCTTCGGTGGTTCTGGGGGGAGAGGTTGGTTGGTTTGTTGCCCTGTGTCCATTCACTCCCCAGTTTTGTAGTTAATCAATTGCCTCAATTAGATTTCTGCTACAGTAAGGGGGAAGACAGAGATAATTTTGCAGCACAGCACTAACCACGGTGTTAAAAAAAACAACCTGCATGTGAAATAGGGTCTTCTAAGGATTTGGGTGTTACTATACTGCCAAATATAATTTTAGAATGTACAGCAATTACAGAAATACAGAGAGTGCTCAAAGTTTTCGAAATTTTTATATGCAAGCACACACAGTTTTAGCATGTGAACCACCTCATAAAGTGCAGGAAAATACATCAACAAACCTGTAAAACTGAGCTAGCATAACAAATAAGGGATTAATGCTAAGTAGATTCTTCTCAACTCCCCTCATACCTGTTCAGGACCATCTTTAAGCTAACAACATGACTGGCTTTTGTAGGAGGCAGATGTCCTGTCCTCTCTTCTTCCCAATAATCCCATGCGTCCTGAGGAGGCAAGGCAACAGTTATCTTCACAAGCACTAGTAGTTGTTTTCCAGTGAAAGGGCTGACTTCTGCAGCACCTCAAGGACTTCCTCGCCAGCCACCCTACAGTCCATGTAGACTTTGCATCTAGGTGGCTGCAAGGCAGCCTCTTCGTGTGCATTCACATAACTCTGGGGACTGGGAATCATGGTGAAACAGTAGTTTTTCCCTACCCTGTATGAGATTTGTGTGGCATTTTAGCTGTTATAATCAAGTCAATCGCATCTGAGGGATTCTGACAATACTGTGTTCAGGTCCTCAATTTGAGAATTTCTGTTTCCATGGCTACCCCACAGTTCACAGTTCTAAACTGCCATGGTAAAACAATTATAAAAATGAGCCAACTTAGTGTAATACAAGGCACTGCACATGGAATAATCTTGCCTCTCATCTCATCTCCCCCTCCCCCACTTTCTAAAGCTCTCAGATTTCTTGCTGTACACAGCCTCTCAAAGCAGACAAACACCTCTTTTAGAATCATAGAATCATAGAGTAGTTAGGGTTGGAAAGGATCTTAAGATCATCTAGTTCCAAACCCCTGCTACGGGCAGGGACACCTCACACTAAACCATGCCACAGAAGGCTCTGTCCAACCTGGCCTTGAACACCGCCAGCGATGGAGCATTCAAAACTTCCCTGGGCAACCCATTCCAGGGCCTCACCAACCTCAAAGTAAAGAATTTCTTCCTCATGTCCAATCTGAACTTCTCCTGTTTAAGTTTAAACCCATTACCCCTTGTCCTATCACTACAGTCCCTCATGAAGAGTCCCTCCCCAGCATCCCTATAGGCCCCCTTCAGGTATTGGAAGGCTGCTATGAGGTCTCCACGCAGCCTTCTCTTCTCCAGGCTCAACAGCCCCAACTTTCTCAGCCTATCTTCATAAGGGAGGTGCTCCAACCCATCCCTCAATCATCCTCGTGGCCCTCCTCTGCACTTGTTCCAACAGTTCCATGCCCTTTTTATGTTGAGGACACCAGAACTGCACACAATACTCCAAGTGAGGTCTCACGAGAGCAGAGTAGAGGGGCAGGATCACCTCCCTCGACCTGCTGGTCACACTCCTTTTGATGCAGCCCAGGATACGGTTGGCTTTCTGGGCTGCAAGCGCACACTGCCAGCTCATGTTCATTTTCTCATTGACCAACACCCCCAAGTCCTTCTCCACAGGGCTGCTCTGAATCTCTTCTCTGCCCAACCTGTAGCTGTGCCTGGCATTGCTCCGATCCAGGTGTAGGACCTTGCACTTGTCATGGTTAAACTTCATCAGGTTGCCATCAGCCCACCTCACAAGCATGTCAAGGTCCCTCTGGATGGCATTCCTTCCTTCCAACGTATCAACCGAACCACACAGCTTGGTGTCATCAGCAAACTTGCTGAGGGCGCACTCAATCCCACTGTCCATGACACTGACAAACACGTTGAACAGGACCGGTCTCAACACCGATCCCTGGGGGACACCACTCGTTACTGGTCTCCAGCTGGACATTGAGCCACTGAGCACTACTCTTTGTGTGCGGCCATCCAGCCAGTTCTTTATCCACCAAGTGGTCCATCGATCGAATTGATGGCTCTCCAACTTAGAGAGAAGGATGTCATGTGGGACAGTGTAGAACACCTTGCACAAGTCCAGGTAGATAACAACAACTGCTCTACCCCTGTCCATCAGTTCCGTAGCCCCTTCATAGAAGGTCACCAGACTGATCTGGCAGGATTTCCCCTTAGTGAAGCCCTGCTGGCTGTCAGCAAGCACCCTGTTGGTTTTCATGTGCCTTAACATTCCTTGCAGGAGAATCTGCTCCAATATTTTGCCAGGTACAGAGGTGACAATGACTGGTCTGTAGTTCCCCGGCTCATCCATTTTCCCCTTCTTGAAAATGGGGGTTCTATTTCCCTTTTTCCAGTCATCGGGAACTTCATCTGACTGCCATGATTTTTCAAATATGATGGACGGTGGCTTAGCAACTTCATTTGCCAGCTCCTTCAGGACCCGTGGATGGATTTCATCAGGTCCCATGGACCTGTGTATGTTCAGGTTCTTAAGACAGTCTCGAATCTCATCCTCTCCTACAGCGGGCTTAAGGTCTTCATTCTCACAGTGCCTGCGTCTGCCTTCCAAGACTTGGGTGGTGTGGTCTGAGCATTTGCCAGTGAAGACTGAGGCAAAGAAGTCATTAAGAACCTCAGCCTTCTCCAAGTCCAGGGTAGCCAGTTCTCCTGATATCTTCCGGAGAAGGCCCACATTGTCCCTAGTCTGTCTTTTATTCGCAATGTTCCTATAGAATCCCCACACCCAGACCTGAGGGATTTAAAAAAAATATCTGTTTAAAATAGAAATTAAACTTTAAAAAATTAAACTTTTACTGAAAACACCCAATTATTGGACAAGTTTTGTGTCTCCCCCCTAAGTAACTTTACAACTCCTGTGCACATCTGACAATAAGGTACAGCAGTTACTATAGTAACATTATTCTAGATATAAATGACACAATATCACTTCTGATTCCTTTCAACAAATAAAACAAAAAAAATGAGCACACTCTGGATTAATGGCATTATTTATTTAGAAGCCTTCATAGATTGTTATTTGTTTTCAAAACCAGCAGCTACTTTTGGTGCAGCATTCTGTCTTCTCCAAGTAATCAGGGCTACATCGAATAAACAAGATATTCTAGTTTCACTAGTGCTATGATCTCATTTATCAAAAGGTCATGACTGACAGTGCTAAACTGATAGAAAAGCATGTTACATACCTTGAAGGCTTCCATAAGCTTTAATGGCTTTGAGCAACCCCACCAGGAACTGACACCCAGGGCCCAGGAGCTCTCATTAAGTCAGGGCCTCGTCCCTGCCTCTGGCCCCAGCTGGATCGTAGCTGACAACACTGGCCAGAAGTTGCCAAATGCTTCTGGTTTCAACAAAAATAATTCTTAGCTGGGACTGAATACCCTGAGGGGAAGTTCTGCTTTAAACTCAACTGCAGAATTCTGTTTCTGTGGCACAGGCACTCATGGGATGTTTAAAAACAAACCAAAATTTAAAAAGCACCTGACTGTTGAGAGCCCTGCACAGGCAACGCTTGTCTGGGGAATCAGATCTCCTGAACAAGATCCACTAGTGCCTGACCTGCATCATGAAAGACACCTCCAGTGTAAGTATGCTGCACTTGTGTCTCCAGGTGGACCAGGCAAGACTCCACGAAACCTTGTTCTGCAGAATTCTTATATGCTGCATGGTCTATGTGACCACTCCAGTACACACGCAACCTAAAACAACTTGCAAACCACCCAGCTATCCTAATCATGTACAAAATGCTGCCCTATGTCATTACCCCTGACATCTGCAGGATCAGTTCCTGTTGACCATCTACCAGTACCTTACGCAGGCACACTATATGGTCAGCGCTGCAGCAGGCACTGACAAGGAGAGGCTCTGAGACTGCCAGCTTCACGACCTGGGGCACTGACCAACAGACCCAGCACTGAGCTGGGGTATGCACTGCAGGAGACTCCTGGGGCAATCTGAGACTGTCCGAAATTGCCGCAGTGGTTCCAGAGCAGCTAGTCATTTGCTTTACTGGGAAGGCCCTGGGGTCATCAGTCAATCATGTCAGCGCAATCTCTACAAACCATTCTACATTCTCACCCAGTGATGACTCAGATGGGAAGTTCCTGGACCACACGGGGATCTGAGGACTAAAGAGCACCAAGCATGGACACAGGCATGACCCTGATCCCCAGTCACACCACAGCTGTCACTAGGAAATCAACTGAATTTTGTCTTTGCATTTGACTCAGTGTAAACTCCATGGCTCTCGCCCCGCCTCCTAAACTAATAAAATAAAATTTAAATAGAATTGGCAGCTGGTAAAAACATACCATTATTGCAGTGTTGAAAAGAAGTTTAGTTTAGGTGAGTATTTACTGAAGAACAATCTCAAAGTAATAAAATCTGGAAGTTATGTCAGAAATCCTGGTAAACTGGGGTAAGTAATTCACTATGGATGAATCATCAGTTATTATGCAACAAAAATTATTCTCAGCATACTGATCGCACAAACACTGCAAGATGGTCACTATTACAGTAATCGTGATTGTTGTGTTTGGTTTCACTTTATCTGCATTTGTCTACTCAGTTTTTCAATCCCTCAACCCTGTGCAAAAAGGGGAGTTTCACCCTACAGCAAACTCAAGGATCATGGACAAAACGTTACCAATTTTTCTACATGAGACAATACACTGACAGACAGGCATCAGCTGCACGATGGTCAAACAGCTACTGAACTTTCCAAATAGAATCTTTTTCACACAAATAAGCAAAGAACAATTAGGCAGTTTGATATACAACTTTTCAGAAGACCAGGTAACTGGTAGAAGGATCGGTTTGCAAAGCTTTCTGCAGTAACTCCTTTCTGCCCGTATGTATATGCAACAGAGTGAGACATCACATTAATACTATGAATAAATGTTGCAGACATGTTAAAACCACTGAGAATTTTGTACTACCTTGTGATCACAGACTGAATGTGACCTTTATCTGAATGTGGTAACAGGGCGAATGTGACCCATTGGACTCAAATGTCCAGCACTAGATCAGAACGCATGAGTGTCAGAGTCCCCTTCATTACTGAATCAAGTTTCCTCTGCTCACAATAAGTAATGCAAAGGACATAGGAAAGTTCACTAAGGCACACAAAGCACTTCTACATATTGCTGCTTAATACAGGCCAAAACTTCTTCTCTCAAAGCCTACAACACACTGCAAGGTAGCCTGCAAGCTGACACAGTAGCAAGACGCTATAATAAGCAAGCAAGATTCAATCTTGAAGAAGGACAATTAAACTCACAGGAAAGCAGTTCACCCTGAAACACATCAAATCAGATCGTGTGAATCTTCAAAATACCTGTTTCCTTTTCAAAAATAGTTATGTGAAAATTTTTAATATTATTTCAGTTCGGAATGAAAACCAATCAAAACATTCAATGTTCCCTCTGAATTTCTGATGAGCTGCTTAATGTAAGCTCAGTATATGCAAGGCAACAGCTCTTGAAGGGATAATGTACTGGTTGGTTTGCAGTGAAAGAAAAGTTTGACCAAAATCATCACAAAGAAAGATAGCAGTTCATTTCAGAATGCTGCAGTTTCAGTACCATTTAAATAGCTCTGGAGTCTGGAATTTCAGGTTGATACTCCCTTGCAAGAAGCAAAAGGAAAGTGCCAAGTTTTGGAGTATTAAGGCAACTCCACTTTTCTTTTTTAATTGCAAAAACACTAACACCAGTGTCTTTGCCAGCCTTTACACTCTCAGCTGGGAAATGAAGTTATGTCCTGAATCCAAAAGGAACAAAAGTAGTCAATGAAAGAAGAAGCTACCAAAAAAACATCATATGTGGATTGTTCAGCAAATTAAATTACCATATTAGCTTTCATGTCCGATTCCAGAAGTCCTTGTATCCATGCTCACTGGGAAGATAAATAAGCAAGCTACCTCCAGGAAAAGCGCAAGGTAACTTCGATATTGCTGCAGATCATAAACACCAGGAATTGTTGTAGGCAATGCTTATCACAAGAATAGTTATGGTCAAGGCAAATCAAACGTAACCCAAATCACACATTTCAAACGACACTTACTCGTCTCATTTTTATTAAAACCAAATATATAGTTTCTCCAACTTTTCCAAAGCCTTCTACACCAAAAAGGAGCAGGCTATTTTATACCAAATCAGACTTGTTTTCACAGAAATAGTCAAAGTCTTCATGCAAAAATAATCACTGAAAAATACCTTTATAATTCAAACTTTTCCCATTAAGAACACTGATTAATTCACAAATACATGGCATGCTGAACATTCTTAAAGTATGGATTTAGTCTTGAATGAAGTGAGCAGTTTATAGCTCAAGCAAGGTGATGGCACTAATAAATTATAAAGGCCTGTCCTCATGAGTGGGATTAATCTTACACATCATAAATATTATATATTCTATATGCAATATGGAAATTGAATTATAGGGTTATTCATTCCAATATTGTCAATTATGTTCAAACTAATTTAAAGTGACCTTATATAAAATAAGTGGCATTTCTAAACAAGATACACATCATGGTTACAGCAGAAAGTAAGAGGGGTCATTGACAAATCTACAATATCTACTGCCAATGAAAAATGGATCATTTCACTCCCCACTTGCATTCACACTGCATGATTTGAAAAGGCCAAGTCCACTGGCCCAACAACAAACCAGGAGTTCCGATGCAGGAGCACGCGGAAACACTATCATTAATCTAAGAGAAGGTAATGAAAATACTGTTGCACACACTTCATCTTCTGTATAACAAATCCTGCCTGAAATCACATAGAATTATCCTTTAAAAACATCCAAACTGGGCTTTAAAAGGTATCCAAGTCTGATTTTAAAATCGCTACCAATATAGAGTTTTCCATTAGCTTCCTGGAAGACTCTCCCAAATGACTACCACGTTTAGAAATGTAAAATTGACTTTTTTTCTTTTCTTGTTTTTATCACCCCCAAATGCTCTCCTGTTTCAATTTCCTGACAGCAGCTTTTGTGAAATGTTGTTTTTTTTTGGTAGACTGGAAAGCCTCCATTAACAACATTTTGCTCCTGCTGTAGTTACTTATCATTTGTGATCCTATAACCTCCTCCTGGTTAACCTCATCAGCTTTTGCTCCCGGAATCTCTCACTACAATTGAAACTGAAAGGTAATTTAAGTTGGCTGAAAGTAATTACATCCGTTAGTCAGAACCATAGCACTAACAAGCCACTTTCCATACAAAGTCCTTTGGCATCATTAATGACCACAAGCCCTCTGGGTCTCTTCATCTAGACTCTAAAGAGAGCTTGGAGTAGAGCAGCACCTCTGTGAACTATGCTGGGACACAGGTATATTACTTATTAATTCTGTGACAGAAAATCGTCTTTCCTGAAATCCAGCTTTACTTTTGGCTTTGCCAGAAACACCTGACAGATCTTCCTTTCTCTTTAGCTTATGAAGCTTCCAATTGTACAGCTGGGTGCATGTTAAAAAACCTGAACAAACAACACACTTGAACTATATGATGGCAAATGCAATACCAGATTCCTGATACTGAAATATTAGTTTCACAGCACATTTGTCATTTTGTAGGCTTTATCACTATGCTGTGATCTCTGTTTTCAGATCAGCTCATCTCATACACCACAGTATGAAATAAGGATGACAAAATCTACTTATGACTGTATTAGTGGATATTTTACTTTGCAGTCTTTCCTTTTGCTTCACTTTTGCAACTCTCCAGCCTTCTACTCATTGACTATCAAACCTGTCCAGAGGTACACAGAAATACTACTAATAGTAAATATAATTAAATGTGATTGCTAATTTGGGCTGATTACTTAATACTACACAGGAAATCTTGTAACTCATTCAGTTTTTCTTAGAAGTTACTAGTGGAGCTCTTGAAAATATGCAAATACAAGCTACTGACGCTTGCACACTCCTCACATCTAATGTAGAAATAAAGTGTTATCTTTGTCTATAGATAAAAATATATTTTGCACTTGGTTACGTCTGCCATTTAATTATTAATAGACTGAAAATAAGAACATATCTAGAATTTATGTTGGATATCTTTACTGTTCATGAAAGACAACAGTTCCTTGATAACTTCCTGATCAAGAACTGTAATCCCATAGGATTATTATTCTCCTCAACTACAGCCATGCTCAGCTGCTCTCTGTTTGAGCCACATTAGGTCTGTGTTTATGCTAGGCTCTACTGAATCTTCAAATGCAGAACAGCTCAGGTCAGAAGAAAAGCAATTCCAGGGTGAACTTATACAGCAGCCAGTAGTGGCTGATGTTGCACAAAGTTCCAGACACCATCTAAAACTACCATCCTTTCCCTTACTGGAAATTTCCAAGCAGACACATCTTCGACAGTTTCTTTGGCAAGGTAAAGGTTAATGGTAATTTTGACCAGTACCAACGATACTTTGAACTGTCAAAATGTATTTTCATTTTTGAATTTCTATAAAAAAACATTAGCAACAGAAAAATCAACTTGCTATTCACTTGCACATTACATTCAATTACACGCTGATACTTACTCAGCAGTCTATTTTTTCTCTGAATAAAGAAACTAACACTTGAGAGAGAGATTCCTGCCTGATTCTGCAATGATGGGGAGGAGGGAAACCACTTTTGTTTCAGTGGTGATTTTATGCTGTTTTCTTTCTGAGCTAAAATGGGCTTTAGCACCCTCAGAAATGATGGCAAAAGGACTGGGGAAGTATTCCATGCAGCTGGAGTCTTTACAAAGAATTCTCAGTGAGAGGCACCTTCGTGAATACATGGACTACGTCAGTAGGTTTTTCACTTCAGAAGGGATATAATAGACTCCTCTATACAGTGGGGTCCTGTTCTGATTCTGATTGGAAGGGAATAAAAAATCCCCAAAGCACCAAACATCATAATTTGGATTGTGCTCACTACCTGTGATGAAGCAGTTCAAAGGACACAAACATAAGGTTCCCAATTTAGAAGGGAGGGACAACTCAACACAATAGGTCAGGTTGTGTGTATGTATTCCCTGTTAAGAGAGTATAGGAAGACTTCTAAATGTCTGCTTCTGTGTAACTTCAGCACAATTCACGGAGAGCCTAGATCGAATCCTCTGCTTCCGGGGAGTAGTTTAGGTGAGTTCTAATTACAAATGGACACATAGGCTAAAAACCCTTTGTGCACTTAGAACAGGAGCTATATAAACCAACATAATAAACCAAAAATCATCATCTGTAACCATCTCTAATCTCTGCTGTAAACTCCGTCCCACCACAGGCAGTCTAGCAGACGGTGCATCATGACTGGCTCTGACCCCACACAGCTGCCAAAACTTCACTGAGACTGCTGAGAGAAAGTGTAATAGAGTCTGCAGATAGGTAAGGAAAGTGAAAACTGGGGAGAGGTGAGACTATTGAGCCAGAATCAAGGATTCAAGAGGAAAAATAGCAACATAAAAAAGTATAAAATCTCAAGGGCAATCGGGAGGTGGGGTGGGTTAAGAAACAAAACAGGAAGGCACATCAGTCAGGTCAAGATGGTCAGGAACAGTTGAGTAAACTTACTGAGCTGTCAGCACCATCAGCTACAACTGACCTTGTGGAAGAGAGCAGCTTGGAAGCACTGACTGGCTGTCCCAGAGAGCAGTGGAGACCAACCTCTCCTCTCCTGACTGATGCCTGTAGGGACAGCAAAGACCCTTCAAGTGCCTGAGGAAGAATCAGGTTATTAATTCTTACTCAGATATCTTATTATAAACTGCCTATATTTTGTGTATCAGCCAGTAAGTAATTGCTTTACACTTTTGTTATGTATTTTGTGGTTTACTTTGAACTTGAAATCTGAAAGTGGGGCATAACACAGTTTGTCTCACCCAAGTTACTGAATTTACTGAGAGCAGACAAAAGACATTTATTTCCTTTCCTACATCTTAAATTCAACAAAAGTTTCTACTCCAAGTTTCACTTTCAGTATAAAATATGTCCTTGTGGAAGCTGTTACAAATGTCAACACTTTAAGGAGCATGAATTTATGGTGGCATTGAATTTTAATGGCACTATAAATGTCTATAGTAATGGTGATATATCTATTGCAATAAATTGCTACAGAGAAATATAAAAATAAATGTAAGATAAAAGATTGTGTATAAAATATGTTTTTACATACTCTTTAATGATTAAAAATCATAGAAAACTGGAAGTTATAAATCACCGAAAACTGCTGTTACATTTTACATGCTGTTTTACTCCTATAGCACACACATATGATCCTTTGGTCAGAAATTGCTACAACTTTAATGAGGACAATCCAGATGATTTTTTTGTTGACTTGAAAAAAAAGTTAACTGACATTAAGGATCATGGTAATATTGCTTTTAATGACCCTTGTAACTGAAGGCATACATGCTATGAAAGGGAAATTTATGGAATTCTAGCATCAGTGGTTGGTAATGCTTCCTTCCCTCACACAGCTCCCCATTATTCACCACAGCTCATCCCATTTTAGTTGAGGAGAACTGTTTGTAGGACAAAGGTATTTTCACATTACAGTCTAAGGAAAACTTAAACTCATGGAATTCACAGACCTGCAGAAGAACAGTATTTTCTCTGTGTAGGTCAAAAGTAGTACTTGATGAATAATCAGTCTACATTGCCATTAATTCACTGTCTTAAAAACCTTTATGTCCTCAATTTATTTTCTTAAAATGGGGGCAGTTGGAAATTATGATATTTTTCCTTGACAGTCACGGAAGTTGATATCAATAAAACCTGCCTCTTCAGGAACAGCACCGCATGTTGGGGGGGGGGGGGGGGGGGGGGAAGGGGCAAGGGAAAAAAGGGGGTAGAAAGGAAGAAGAAAAAAAAAAAAAGAAGAAAAAACAGCCCAAACAAGTGGAGGTTGGACCAGGAATGAATACTGGCCAGGCAATCAACAGGAATCCCAGTAAACACTATAGGCTGGGGCAGTGGGGTAGGTAGAGGGAAGTCACTGGAGGGGGTGTTGTTTGTTGTTATATATGTTACAGTCACTTTGAATATAAGAATTAAGTAATCTAAATTGCAGTAGTAAAATATCCTAAGAATCCACTGAAATCTCTGAGAAAGGAAAGCTTACCTGGAAAATTGAGCATTGGTGCTGTAATTAATGTGAATGGAGATTTGTGACAACTGGATAAATCTGAGCCTGTATATCACATCTATTTCTCACAAGTTGATCGGAAGCAGAAGCAGCTACAGATGCTAGAGTATTATAATACTTTCAGCAGGGCAAATTGTAATCCCAATCCCTGCCTATCCCTTCGTTATGCTTAAGACAAAGTCAGGGACTAATGAGATTGAACTGTCCGTGACTTGATTATCAGTGACACTTCAGTTTAACATATATAAGCAAGACCTAAGTGCATAAGGAATGGAGCAGTCTAGATGTTGCCAGCTAAATAAACAACTGCAAATGAAAACTCTAGGACCTGACATGGCACTGTCACCTGTTGCCACGTAAAGACTTTGAAAGATCTTGGTAAAAGGTGTTCCTGCAGTGCAGAAATCACAGCCAGGAGGTTAAAGCGGTAGGAGTTTTGGAATAGGGACTGTGTTTATCTCAGTGTCATGCAAGCATCTTCTGTGCAAGTGGATCCTGTAGATAACTATGTATGTGGATGGAGAAATCACAGCTAGAAAACAGCACTAGAAAAGTATGTGTGAAAGCGTCCCAAGAGGACCAGAGACCAGTAATCCTGTTGAATCTGCAAGAGCTGACAGGCAAGAAAGTTATCTGCCAAATCTGTCCAAGGCCACCAGCATACACTAGCATCAACAAGCTGTGCAACATGGACCATGTCCAAGAGAACAGTGACTGCTGTATGCACACCAAGACTACAGGATTGTACATACACCTGATGGAAGAAAGAAAATTGTGAAGTACTTTCTGAACATCTACTTGCAAGCCATCGGTATAGCATCAGTATTGGGTGCCACTGCTAAACAAGCCTTCCACCTGATGGAGTTTATTTGAAAAACATCCAAGCCTGATGCATCATTTTTGTCCTCTAGCATGTTTCCTATGGGAATTATGCAGATAATTTTGAAGAAAGCCTGGAATTGAATGGATGATAGAATCTTAATGTCAGATCTTTAGGATGAGATATTCGGGACTCATTTATGTTTAGTCTCAAGAAAATTAGGAAAGCAGAGTTTAACCAATTAAAGTATTTTTTAAAAGTCTGCTTTGCTTGTTTCTTCCCCTAAAAATAGTAATCATTGAGACACAGACACTTGCAATCAACTTATCAGAGGGACACTCTCACAATGAAGACAGCCCATTGCTGACCTAACATGGGTAAAAGTACTATTTACAAATGCATGAAGGGAATAAAACAGAAGCTCAAATAAAATGTGCAAGAAGAAACAAACTGAAACTTTCTAACAAATACTCTCCAGTAAAAGTTGTAGACTTACTGAAAAACTTCTGCAGATACTGAGTTCAAATTACTGTTATTTACACTACATACTTTTGATTCTCTTACTGGCATCTGGTACCATATGCTTTCTGCGACCTCATTGCAACAGAAAGAGCACAGTACACATAAAGCACTATGTACTCATTTTCCACCTCAATCATAATCTCTTTGCTTCTTAATTCTCTTCCATCCCTTGAAGGAAAAGGCAGGCAATCATATCACTTCTTCAAAACTCCTATGCAACTAAGAAATTTCTATTTGGTAAACTTTTCATATTATGTATTTCCTTGTCTTGACCATTGTCATTAATACTCAGAGCATAGTATGAATATTAACATACTATGAAAATTAACATAGTAAATTACACAATTTCTCTGGGTAATGGCTATTGGAAAAACCTGAAAGAAAGATCCACCATTTGTCTACTGCTTTGCTTTTTGGTGCTCATCTCTCAGCAGACAGCTGTGGTCTCCCTGCTTCCATCAGCCACCTCTGAACACAGCAGGGGATGGATTTGTTAGAGAAGAATGCAGCCTACAGAGTCATTCATTGCAATACAGTGCAAACACCTGGTGACATCAGCTTTGCTGTGGCTTGGGGTTAGACGAGTTTTTTCCTCACTTTATTGAATTCTTGTCTTTGGCTATTATCTTATTTTTTTTCTTTTTTTATTTCCACTGCTTCGAGTCTTTTGTCTTTTAAAAATGCCAACTTGGAAAAACATTTTCCTGACAGAGACCAAAATGTTATTTGGTATACTGCTGTAAGAACCAGTTTGCTACATTTTAGAACCAAACATTTCCCTCCATTCTGCTTTTTAGTGTAATTTTCTCTTTTTCATTAAAAGGATACAACTAAAATTATCAATAACTTAAGTTTCATTTTATCAGTAGTAGATACCGACATTAATAGAAACAGATATCTGGGCATATGGAATGTTTTATTAACACACCACGGATGACATATATCAACTTTCACTCTAAGAAGGCATCATTCCCATGTTGAGAGATGAACTCCTCTCACAAAGTTATCACATGAATATTTCAAACAGAGTATCTTATCCTTAAAGTAGAGTCTTCCTTCATGCATAAGAATTCTAAGCCAAGACTGTAAGATTTTTGGAAAACCCCTCCCCATGCTTGAAGAAAATTCATGCAAATATAAAATGATACAATACCACAATCATGGCCTTGCTATTTTTTCTACAAGGTGTAGACAAAAGAGGAGACAAGATGATTAATACAAGATTATTTTCTTATTTCAGTAACCTAATTATTTCATTTTGTTCACACTTTCATTGCATTTTGCTTTCTTGGATATATTAATATTTCCTCACACACGCACTTCACATGAAAGACCAGACGGGTCTTGGTCAAGCAAGATGAAACAGACCCAGGGAGGGAGATGGAAATATCTTTGTCACAGTAATGGATGAGGTATAAACCACCATCCTTATATGCACAAAGGTATTTTAATACAGCATGAGAACTAATGTGTTTCTTTTTTAACTGCATGTCATCAAGAAAGCTTTCAGCTTTCTATGAGGTACAGCCATTTGGGAGTGATGAAAAAGATCTTTCATTCCATGATAATAAAAAATAATAAAATTATATTTTTAAACAAACAGAATAAAAGGAAGAGCACACCACAAAAAGGAATCCCCCCAAAATAGGGAGAGAAAATCTATTCAAGCTACTGTAAAGTTTTGCCATAAATGACAACAGATGGGAACTGTGGCTTTACCCAAAGTACATGAGATCACAGACAAAAGAAGATCAGCACCACTGTCAAATGAGTAAACAGGGAGTTTTTCCTGCAATTCTAAGCCAATAAATTGCTGCAATCTATGTTTATGTGTGGCACAAAGCAGCAGTCAGTTTAGACAGGACAGTCATTATAGTGATGTATTTGAACCACCTGCTGTCATGAGCCGAGCTGCTACATCTTATCTTGATGTAAAGCAGCAAGCTGAAGTTTTTGCTACAGCTTTTAAACAAACTGTAGCTTGTAGCAGAGAGCTCAGTACCACCCAACTGCTTGCTCAGTCCCCTGCCATGGGATGGGGTAGAATCAGACAGGCAAAAGTGAGAAAATCTTGTGGCTTGAGATAAAGACAGTTTAATAAGTGAAGCAAAGTGACACACACAAGCAAAGCAAACCAAGGAATTCATTCTAATTCCCAACAGCAGGTGTATGTTTTGCCATTTCCAGGAAAGCAGGGTTTCGCTGTATGTAGCAGTTACTTAGGAAGACAGACACCACAACTCCAAACATTCCCCTTCTTCTCTTACTGCCTGCTGAGCATAATGTCATATGGTCTGGAATATCCTTGGATCAGTTGGGATCAGCTGTTCTGGCCATTTCTGCTCCCAGCTTCTTGTGCATCCCCAGCCTCCTTGCTGGTGGGTGGGGTGAGGAGCAGAAAAGACCTTGACTCTGGGTAAGGACTGCGCAACAATAACTAAAACATCCTGGTGTGATCAACACTTTGGTAACCAATTCAAATAAAATCAGCACACAGCTGCTGTGAAGAAAATTAACTCCATCCCAGCCAAAACCATTACAACTGGATAGCCAAATGATGGGAGATAACCTGTGTTACAGAACTATATTTATTCCACTTTAACAACTGTTCTCAAAAAACAAAAGGGGGGGGAAGGAAACGGCTTAGATAAGTTGTATGATCAGGATCTCAACTGCTTTATGACAATAACCAGAGCATTTGGGAAGAAAGTTCAAAGGGGTGGTCTACATAGAGCACACATAGGGGACATTTCTAATGTTTTATTTATCTGCATTCAGAGGTGATTATATTTTTTCTGACATCCTAGTTCGCAAACCTAAGAACAGGTGTGTAGGACTTTGTCTGCACATCTTGAGTTATCAAAATCTTCTCATTCAGCTGCTAGGAATCTGTCTAACTTACCTTTAAAAAGATTTTCACATCAAGAATGCTCAGATATTCCCAAACATTATGAATGCATGATAAAATGTTAAACAAGAAATTTTAAGTAGAAGTACTCAGGTTTCCTCTCCTGTGCTAAGCAAAGGATTAAAAAATATAAAAATTGGTCTCTAAATAGAGTGTTACAAGTAAGAGTTGCTAAAATACACTTGAAGTTGGCTGCAATGAAGCATTCGCCAGCACATTTACTACAAGGACTAAATAAGGGACTGGCCACAGATTTGCATGAAGAGAAGACCAGAAATGGGCTTTGATTCAGAGTCTTCCCCTGGATTCCCAGTTTCTCTCTGTTTTGAGAGGAGCATTCTGCACGTGCCCACATTTGGCAAGTTTTACTTCCTACACCACACTGGCCTGTACTTCACAAAGGACAAGGGTCAAGCCATCATGCTGCACATTTCCTTGAGAAAAGCAAGCTAGTAGGTTTGTGAAAGCAACTCTTCTGTGCTGTTAATAATCTGAAACTCTTGGCAGGACTCCAGGGGGAACAAAGGCTTTTGTTCTCTATGAACAAGCAGGTGTCAGTTTAGCCAGACCAATTTCCTGAAACAACTGCTTGTGCAAATTAAAGGGAGGACATACAGACAGCATTAATCTTAAAAAGGAAAACTATTCACAACTTTCAGTAGGTTAAATCCTTGAATGACACTGACTGCTAACTTCTAGAAAACCATGGGACTGACATAGATACATGTCTTGTAGTTTTGTCTACATCAGCTCGTTTTGCAGGACTAGTTTTCAATTGCCTCATGCTCGAGCATTTATTTTCCCAAAACAGTGAAAGCACAAAACAAAGCTTTGAGGTGTAAAATCTTAAGGCTGCACACACCATTATAGCCTTGTGGAGTGACAAATAAATATCTATGAAGAGTTCAGCTGCAAAGAGTCAACAAGGAGGATCTAGATCTTCATTTCGGGAAATACTTCCAGGTAAAGCACCAAAATAAACCATGCTTTCCTTATTACTCTAATAAAAGGACATTTTCTTTCTCAACAGTTATGCTACAGACTCAAAATTGATTATAAAGTGACCCATTTGATGGCAGTTGTTATAATTTCTCTGGCACTCACATTGCATAAGAGTTCTTCAGATGCTTGCCCTAAGATCTGCATTTATAGAACACCATCTGGTACTTCACACTGATCAAGTTTTGTTGTTACCAACATACTATAAGGCCTTGTTTCCCTAAATATAGAAGCGTTAAAATTATCCACAGTGTTATTCATCTATTATACTGAACTAAATAGTGCTCCCACTGATTTGTGATTTTTTGTTATTGTTTTCTTAAAATGTACTCCCAGTATGAAAATTCGCCATTTCCAGAGAGTGTGTGATGACAGCTATACATAGACACTGGCTTCAGCAGTGTCTGAAATACAAATTCCTAAGCAGCAGAAATAAATTAAGAAGTGGCACTTTGAGAATCAAAATTTTTGGAGGGCACATGACCAAAGCACATGACCACAATAAGTGCTATTTGCAGTTTTGTCACAAAGTAGAATGCCCTTTGGTCAGAAGTCAGAGACACCATGAAGTCAAAACAGAGAATATTTCAAGTACACCAGAGGACACACAAAGCTAGATGAAGCATTTTGCGTCCAGAGTTCTCAGCTCTGCACATTTCCTCAGGAAAGAATTGAAAAAGAAAAAAAAAAAAAAAAAAAAAACAAACAACAAAACACAACACTATTTCCTAAGTTCTTAACACATACTAGGCTAGTACAGTCATGATATATCCATCAACGTGGTGACAGGTAGTTGTACCTGATACAGAGGAAATGCATGAATAAAAAAACTCAGAGAAACTTCTGACAAGCTGTAAGAGGTAAGACTAAAGCAAAAATAGAGAATAGAAAAAAATGAACAAGTAGTCCCCTGCTGAAACAGAATACCAATATTACCATCCTCCAAGTCCTGACAGGTTCCAAAAGATTCTGAGTACTGACAAGCCATGTGCTAAGTCCTTAAGGAGGCTACAGGAATGGATGTACAAATTATCAGCCAAATGTAAATGCACAAGGAAAACACAGTAAACATGTTGAGAAAATTTACAAGATGGAAAGTCATGAAAGAAGGGGTGGCTGCAGCTGTCTAAATGCAATCCACTCTGCAAAGAAACAGAGGACTACAAGGTAACGCTTCAGCCCTAAGGAGCACCACCACAGGGGCTGGAATTCTCCTGTGCCAGAGGGCATGACTTTCAGTTATAGGAAGGCCCCTTTCCAGTTTGTGACAGGGTTGAAGGTCCTCAGAGTAAAATATTCAGACTCAGACAGCTCATGGTTTTGGTTTTGATACTACAGGTAATACATGCCACAAGTATGTTTGTCAGCCTACCAGTACTGACATGAAATGTTAGTTCATCACAGAAAGTCAGATAATCTTTTCTTATGCGCAAGATATTCTAAGTTATTCCCTATATTAACACATTTCTTTAGAGGAAAAAGAAAAGTAGGGAAAAATATCAATTATTTAAAAAAAAATGGCAGTAAAAGGAGAGGTATGACTGAAACCACACAGCAGGATTATTTAAAGTGCCTACAGCTGCCAGTCAGAGAGTTAGAGCCAGACCTAATGGAACATTCTGGAATATCATTTTATTTTTTGAAGCATGGAGATGTTTCTGGCAGGTCTACAGTACCTACTCACTGTACAGTACTACATGGTAAAACTGGTATCAAAGATAAAAGACAATCTAAAATGCAATTAGACAAAACTAAGACCTTCAAGTTTTGGTTATCATTTCATACCAGCAAACCAAAACGCTTGCAGTTACTGTACATATGCATCTCAAATTTACCCACTGCAACACATACAACAAAGCATTACTCGAACTTGAGTCTGCAAACCCACACAGGTGGGTTTCTGTACCAGGTCTGGGAGCAAATGCCCTATCCCGGATGCGAGTAAGGGGCCACAGTGCTCCTCTCATGATAGTCTCTTACTAGAAGAACAGCCCATCTGATCTTATGTTCTAACTCTGACAGTTTCTGGTAGCTGCTTTTGTAGGCTTTTATTGGTTAAGTCAAATTATTGAAAAAGTTTCATTTTTCCCTTTATCAGAAGCTAGATAATAACTTCATTCTTTAGAGTTATTAACATTTTTGAGCTTTTTGTAATTCACACAATGTTCAAATCTGGTTAAGTGTAGTAAGCCGGCTGAGCCCCAACGAATGGCCCTCATCCAAGTGAATATACAAGGAACGATCATGAGTTCTTTCTGACACTAGTGACCTCAGGAGTTGACCTACCAGCTGATGGAACATTATATCATAATATCCTTCCCACTCCTCTGGTTATTCCCCGAGTTATGTAGTGCTTGTGCAAAGCCCTGTGTGATAATGAACTGAAGGAAGAACAATGCACTTCCTCATGTGAAAACAGAGATGATAAGTAAGCTACATTTAAGTTATCTAAAAAACCCCAAAATCCCTCTAGCAATGTGATTGAATCACAATCTAATACCTCAAAACTCAGGATAGTAAAGTCAGCTTTGTTTAGAATAGGGTCCTTTCAAGATTACTTGCCAGTACAGCAGTACATGCTTAAACACATCTCACCTAGGAAACATGCTTGTAATACACTTTAGGCTGATATTTACAGTAGTTTAATCACAAGCCTATGTGCTTACCTGAAAATGAGCAAGATGTTGCTTGCATGTTTAACTGTCATAAAACCCATCAAGCCTGGAATATTTAATTTGAAAGTGTGGGCATTCCAAGTTTCTATTTTTCTTACATAAATTAAAGGTTGGTATTCAATACTAAGGTATTCACAACCCATAAGAGCTTCAACGACAAGCTATAGATGGTGCCCCTTGACTTCCTTACACAAGAGGGAGCTGGAGGTCAACTTGCATAAATTGCTGGCACGTTTAGGATCCCTCATAGCAGGACTCCAATTGGTTTTGTGCCAGTACATCTTAATGATCAAAATCATTATTAAATCTTTTACTTAAGTACCAAGACACCAGTTTTCAGGTCTGTCTTCACAGTCAGTGGTGTACTTGTCTCAGTTTGCTGCATGTTACTGTAAGATAATCCATCAGAAGTTAAGCACCAATCCTTCACTGACATTCCTAAAGTTTGCCTTTAACTTTTCAGATTTTACTGGAAAGAAAAAAAAAAAAAGACTAAAATTGACATTTTATGAAGTATGAAGGCAAAACTCCTACAAATACCCTCTTCTTGAGTAAGAATACGAACAATACGATGGCAAGCTGACACCCTTGCCTACTGTATTACTGAGAACCAAAGCAGGAAAGAGCAGTCTACTTCTAACTCTGCAATTGCCTTGATTCTTGAATCTCCTTTCCCTACTTTGAAAGGCAATACCCGGGACAAGCCCAAAGGATACATACGGCCTAAGAGCCATGAGAAAACTGGGGAGAAAGAAAAGTACATGTCTGCAAGAAAACAAAAGGAGACATTTGTTTCTTTCAAGCAATAGCAACCAGGAATATTAAAAATTCGTTACCTTCCAAGCAATACAATTTCATTCAGGAGTGAAGTACTTAATTCATTTCAAAATACCATTCAGATCATTGCCATTCAGATTGATTTATAATAATTAAAATCACTGTTGTGTATATCTAATTATTGTATGTATTCATATGTGTAAAATACTTTTTGGCAAGGCTACAGTTGTCACTGAAACAATTATACTACACTGACACTTCACATAATTCCCCTCCAGGTATAAGCTGGAGAGATAACATTACTTTGGAATAACACTTAGAACCGTACACTCAGGAGGGAAGAGCTGCTTCACTGTGATGAAATAGATAAATTGGCACTACACAGGGTGCAATCAAGAGATCTGATACTAAGTCTGCACCTATTACCACAGCATCAAAATCCTGAGAAATCATTGTAGCAGCCCTCTGATGTAAGTGCATTTCTAGATTACAGACATAAAACCAAAATCAAAACTCGAAAGGCAAAAACCGCAATAGGATTAAAGAACCTGGAATAAGACTTAAATTGAATTGACATATTTAAATTTCAGGATGCAAACTTAAAAGCCCTACCTAAAGGAAAAAAAAAAAAAAAGAAAAAGCCAAAAAAAAAAAATACAAATTTTAAAAAATAACTAAGTATATAATTATGTATTTATAATAATTTTAACCAAATTATGAAAAAAGTTGTTACCATCTAAATTTTTGCTTCAAGATTCTCTGGGCCTGGAGATCAGTTGTGCATCAGGTATGGAGTTGGTTATTTTTTTGGTGCTGAACACATTGTGCTCTATCTCAACCCTATCTCAAAACCTCCTGTTTTGATCCACAACCTATATTTCCTTAGTGCGTCACTGCTTTCCCACAGAAAAACTTCAGAGGGATTTTCTGGCTCACCATGACCTAATCCTGGCAACTGTGATACCTGTTCCCAGTTTGAGCCCTTCAGCCAGACCCCACCACTCTAGCGTGCCAGCACTTTAAACTACTCAGAACTTCATCAAGACACAAGCTGTTACAAAACAAAGCCTTGTGCTGGTTTTGGCTGGGAGAGAGTTGATTTCCTTCCTAGTACTCAGTAGGGGGCTGTGTTTTGGATTTGTGCTGGAAACACTGATGACACTGGAATGTTTCAGTTATTGCTGAGCAGGGCTTACACAGAGTCAAGGCCTTTTCTGCTCCACACCTCACCCTACCAGCGAGGAGGTTGCAAGGCACAAGGATATGGGAGGGGACACAGCCGGGACCAGCTGACTCAACTGAACAGAGGGATATCCCATGCTGTATGATGTCACGCTCAGCATGTGAAGCTGGAGGAAGAAGGAGGAAGAGGGGGACATGCTGGAGACCTGATGTCCTGGGTATGGCTGAACACCTGCCGGCCCACAGGAAGTGGTGAATGAATCTCTTGGTTTGCTTTGCTTATGTGCACGGCTTCCACTTTACCTGCTAAACTGCCTTTGTCTTGACCCACGGGTTTTCTCATTTTTCCAGTTCTCTCCCCCATCTTACCAGGGACAACACTGAGTGGCTGTGTGAGGCTATGTTACCGGCTGGGGTTAAACCACAACAGGTGTCAAAACATTTCAATCTTCATGATAATAGCTCTTGCTGAAAAGACTGCTTACGTATTCAACCCACCAACTCTTGGGTATAAAATCTGCACACAGCTTTTGCAGCAGGAACTGCAGTTCCAGCATTCCTCTCTGTGAACAGCAAACCCCACAGGGGTGGCTCTCACTCTCCCACCGCCTGGCCCAGCTCAGCTGGGTCTCTTCTTTAAACCAAAGGTGCTCCTGAGGCCTCCTCTATCACCCCCTTATAGACACACATGCAGTTCTCAGTAAGAACAGAAATACTGAGCCTCTTCATGCGCATCCTCAAAAATGTTACTGAGCTACTCAATAAAATTTGATCTCCCTATGAGCACCCTATTTCAAATTAAATGAGAGACATCAGTTTTAATGCCCATCTCCAGGAGAGGATATAATCACCACAGCTTTTGGAAAGAGGAATGTGCCTCCTTGTAGCTAGATATTAGCAAAAGTGGGACAATAAAGGGCTGTGATTTGCAATAAACTACCAGGCCCTGTCTCTCAGACAGGAGCACTAACTTCTCTAGACAGTAATCGAAAGGCCAGTACATTATAAGAAAGCACACATAGGACTTGAGCCTCTCCTTCAGGCTGCATAAAAGACCTTCACTGAAGTGACTAATTTTTGTTGCTCCAGCTTATCTTTGAGGATTTAAGTCTACATGACCTTGCCCGGGTCACATCATGCTTTCCCACACAGCAAGAAGTAAAGGCTGACATCATAGTAACCCAAAATCTCAGCCAGAAACCATGGTAACAGGATCATCTTGCTCCAGGCATGCTACCTTAGGTACCGAGCACAAGTTCAAAATATTCAAAGTGAAATAAACTGCTTTCAAGCACATCGATATTCTGACACTGATTCCTTCAAATTATTACAGCACAGGTTTTCAAGATGGCCCATTGCTACTATTAGAACCTTTAAGAATAAACTCTTCTAAATGGTCAACCATTTATCTTCATTCATCAAAGAGCAGGTAGTTAGAAAATTCTGCCCTAAAATCCCTTGAAACAGAAGTATAGAAAGAAGGTTTTCAATCTGTTCATCTGTGGATATTCTTAAAAGCCTTTTCTGTGAGTTTCTTCTTTAATAGAGAAAAATGCTACAGAATATACCACCAGATGCACACTCTAACCAAAATGAAGAAAAAATAGGAAGAAAAAGGCTTTCTGCCCTGACCAGCTCCTTTCATTTTCATTAATCTTGTGGCTATTTGTAGAAATAACAAGTCCAAGATTTCTGACAGACACGTGACTCCTATGTGATGCTTTTCCTTAAAGCAACCAGCAATGCAATGAAAAAAGAAAAAAATAAAAAATGTAACCCTACTCTTCAAGCTTTTCTGCAGGTTATACACAAATTTATGACCAACATACCTATGGCATGAGTACAGTATCATGAGGATCACAGTACATTGTGTCTCGTGGATAATCACAGCAGCCTAATGCACAGGTTTCCTTATCAAAATGTGTAGTGAGATAGGCGCACACCAGTAAAAAGGAAAAGGGATAGAGGCAGCAGTACTGGTCATATCTGAGTTGATATCTAATTCTTTATAATCCATTGATTCTTTATTCATATGCAGAGATCACTTGCATGAATTTAAGTAGTTCATTAATCACAGTATAAGAAACTGTTTAAGACAATTGTATTTTCCATATAGAATACAATGAGAGTTCTCGTTTCAGAATGTTTTCTAAGTTACTTAACTGCCTGATTCCCACAGAATTCTTATGGAGCAGGTTCCTCCTGATAGCTGTTACATGTTTTTAAGCACGAGTTTCTTTCAGAAAGTATCTCTGTCATGTATCTGTCAATATTTTATATTATCCACCTTAATGTCAAATACATTTGTGAATATTACTATTTTATTGCCCTTAGTCTTCTAAGATGTAACACATCTTAACTATGTGTTGCATAGTATTTCTCTTAATTAATTACAGCCTTTCTTTTAATGAATGTCCTTGGCTGCTTATGTTGTCAGAAAGGGTAAGGAACACACCACTTTGTACCATTCGTTTCAGAAGTACTTCTTCCATTCTTTCTCTTCTTTATCTTTTTTTTAATACTAAATAGCTCTCACACACATGGCCTGTATGCAGACTCTGAATCAAATGCACAGAATATTCATCTGCAAAAAGACAATTTGTTTGGAAAAATACCCAGTATATAGAGGCAGAAAAAAGATACTTCAAATTCAAGTCCATTTTTGAGTACAGAAGTATGATTTGCCTATGCAATTCACCAATGGCTAAAATACCTGAAAAGCAAGACCTATCTGAGCCTTGGTTACTTGGGGATTTGGGGAAAATACATTCTGCTCAGAAATAAGTTGCAAAAATCTAATCTTTTTAACCCTATTTCCTGTTTGTCAGAGCCAGACAGTCAATGATATTAAAAAACAAACAAACAAACAAACAAAAAAAAAAAAACTGGACTGAAGCCAACCGTAGTATCATCTGATAACAACAGGTACAAAATTATCATTAATTCAGTAAGGTACTAGAAAAACCTATTCCCCTCTGACTTCTTCAGTTCTATGAAGAGAAGCAAAATGAGAAAGCGAATCTTCAGCTGCATTGTACATACTGATGAGTTGGGATAAGCCTGGATTGTGCCTATTTGAAATACATATAACTGCATACAAGCAATTTTAGTGTGCATATATGCATTTACTAAAAACATATATAGAATATACTTTGACTGTGACCTAGCTCTCCAGCTGTACACATCCAACTGCAAAAAAGCACCATATGCAAAGGGACTCATTGCTATGGATGACATAAAGGGGTCCTCCTCATCTGAAAGATGATTTTCAAAAATGTTTCTTCTTCTGAGCATTACACATTTATCCCTATTCTAAGGCCTATCGCAATCTGTTTTTAACGGACCAGCTAGCACTACTCAACTAGTCAACGATAGGAAATAACTGGGACTATCTTATTCACCTTGTGCTGCGGACTCCACCCAAATTGTATGCCAGCTCCCCTGCTGGTGCACCCTGGGAAGCTTATCACATTAGCTAACATTGACAATGCTTTCCATTGGCATCAGGATGCCTAAAATGTGCATTGATATATTGTGACCTATATGCATAGCTATTAGTGGCTATAAACCTTCCCCCCTCCAGTGGGAGTGACATTACACCCATTTGGGCTCTTTTTATATCAAATTTATTTGGAGGCAAACATGAAACAAACCTGATAATTCTGCGGCAAACAAAGTGTTTCAGGCAACAATGAACAGAAGTTACAATCTGACAGGTTAGCCCTTTTGCTCAAGTTCTGAAGCTGCTATTATGGTTGGAAAAACATTTATGCAAACTGCTCAGAAATTCACCTTGGTCTACTGCCCATCCAATATCTTATTTCTCTGATGAAGTCTCATTCCAATGTAATCATACTTCCAGTAAAAATTGAATAGTGCAGGAATGGGAGCTTTGACACCAGTTATACAGTTCAAAATACATGAAACACTATTAAACCTGTCCATAGAGTTTTTCAGGAGGGGGAAGGGAACATTTACTTGACTGCATTTAAAACACATTTTATTGAACTTTTGATTTTATAGTAAATATCCCTGCTGATCCCACTGCCACTTCCTTCCGTAGCAAACAAGATCCGGTGGAAACATACAGCGTATTTCAAATCCTAAAAGGTAATTAAGGCTGAGAGAGTTCAGGAAAAAAAAAAAAAAAATCGCCAATGGTTCCTCTGTGCCTAAGGGAAGTTTTAATTAAAAGTCACAGGAGAATAATCTACAAGAAATAAAAATGAGATGGTTGCTGCTAATTTGCCTGAGTCTCAAGCAGATAAACAGTGAACATGCAACAACTAAAGTTGCTGTGATTTTGTTCATTTTAACACTTACTGGGAATCTCTGTTCCCTTGTCTCCCACCTGAGCACTCCTTGGCAATGCAAGACCTTGCAATGGGGCTGCAAACTCCAGCACAGCAAGTTTTTTCTTTTCTGTAGTGTATGCTGAGCTTGGTCCAGTGTTATACATTTACAGCAAACTGTCAATTACTCTAGCTTAAGGAAGGATTCCAGCTAATTGGCCACAAGAGTCTGTAAAAAAGTCCTGAAGCAACCCAAGTAAGGAAATTCCTTTTCCTCAAGCTAAGCTGCTTGCTGAGGCTGTGCTCAAGCTATTGGGCACAGTTCTGGGTTATCAAATTGCCACACAAAAAATTGCAGAGCACAGCCTTCCTTTGGTCTTTGAAAAGAAGAGGGAAGGGAAGGCACAAGATCCCTCCTATCTGCTCTCTCCATGTTCTGCAACTGCTTTCATCAGTGAACTGCAGTTTGCAAGTCTACAGCTCCACCAGGGCCCCCACAATGGATGACAATATTTTGTCTGTGGGATAAAGTGGACAGTCTTACCCTGCCCATGCTCCTACGCAAAACCCTAAGTTTACAGTGGCAACACAGAACAGAGGTTTAACAGAGTGTATTCATCAGCCCACCACAGACCTCAACCTCAAGAACTAGGGAAATAACAGTTATCTTTTCTGCTCCTGGCCTCCAAGGCCCCTGCTAAATGTTAGATGAAGAAACTCGGGATCTAGCCTTTGCTTTAGGAAGAAGGAAGTATAATGTACTGTATGCATACAAAATTACCAAAGCAATATTCATTTGCTAACTAGATGAATAACTGCCATATATTTTATTTCTTTCCTCCAAAGGGCAAATTTCATCATAGGTGAAAAGCAACCATTTATATTTGCTAAAAGATCTTACCCCAACTCCATTCTAACCAACTGACATCACGGGTTAAATCAGTAAAACAATACCCCCCTCCCTATTTTTTTTTTCCCTCAAATTAATTTTTGGTAGTTCTTTCTCTGCATTCACAACAAAGAAAACCACATCTGGTTTGGGTTTTCTTCTTGTTACACAAGTAAAAAAATCTCTACTCCCATTTATCCACATACACAATAATTTTGAGTTTTAAGAGGAGGGCAGCTTCACTTATTATTGAGTCATTTCCAGATAAAATGAGCTGAAAATCAGTTCTTCCTACAGTGCATGTTGAATTGTGCTATTATCCTACACACAGCAGGTGCCAATTTTTACAAAATCATGAAGAGTCACAATTATAAGTAGAATTACTTGTTAAAAGTTAAGGAGCAGATAAACAGCAAACAGGAATGCTGATTATCTAACAAGTGGAGAAAAAAGGAAAATTATCTGTGTCTGATGAGACCAGTGTATTATTTTCCGTTCTAAGGGACAAGATGTATTTCTTCAAAAGGTAATGGTTGCTTTAGAATACTTATAAAGGCCAGTATTTTAAGTGTTTCTTATGTTACCTATATAAGTATTTTTCCTCTGAAACGTTTACAGATACTAGCATTAACTCTTGTGGCATTGAAAATCAGAGATGCTGCATCCACTTACACTGCTTAGAAGCTATGTTTTGAGAAACCTGAAGGGAATTGAAGAGGCAGTACCTGAAAAGTGGGTCTGCTGTAGTTATCCATCCAGTTAGCTACCATATTCTTGCCTTCCAGCCCTACAACATCTTTCACACTGAAAGCCCGGATTCCAGAACTATCTGTATGGTGCAAAATTGATAACAGCTTATGGAAATACTGAGAATAAGGCAGGTGTGATTGAGCTAAAAGCCTTACTCCTGATTCTTGTCTACTGTAACCATTGGCCATCTTATGAAACTACAAGTTTCCTGATATACAGCGGAGTGAATGTGAAGGTATCAGAAGTGGAATCCTTTTTTCTTTCTTGGCAACATCGGTAAATCATGGCTCGAGTACTGTTATTCATTCAACACCTACAAGAAATGAATCAACACAAGTTAGATGTTATATCAAGAGTCCTCCTGCCATGTACCTACCTGCCTTACAACAGTTGCTGTAAGCCTCACCATCCTGCCCTTCCTCTTCTTGCACTGCTCTCACCGAGCCTTTCAGCTCCAAATGGAGGTCCCAGCCTGGCAATAAAATCTCAGCCCCTGTGCAAACACTGCTGACTTTACTGAAAGCTGGTATATCCATCTTAGGTATGTGATTATATTATCATATTAATATTGCCACTAAAGTCTCCAAGAATACTGTGATGCCAAAGTTATTACAGTACCTACTCCTTAATCTCACTGCCTTTACCAGCAGTCGCCTGCTATAACCAAGTCCAGTAGACCTCCAGTAGACCAGGGGACCTCCGTTTTACCAGGTGCTTTGGTTATTCCCCCCATTCCTACTAGAAAGATGAAAAGCACTTCTCTACCTATTTCTTAGCTGACTTCTGTCCAGAGCAGGATGTTTTGGTGAAGTCAGGCCCCTCCCCTCCTGTCATTTTAATTTTATCATATCCTAGTTTCGGCCTGAAAATCTTGTTAGCTTCAAATTCCTCTGATTTTGCGCCACTAAGTTTTATTTTCTTTGTATTATCTACGGGTGGTGTTAATACAGTCTATGTCCCTGTTTCCAAAAAAAAAAAAAAAAAAAAAAGTGCATTTCCCTTGCATTGACTAAGTGATCAGGCGCTAGAAAACAAAAATATACTGAATACAACACTCTGAAGCTCTCCCTGATCCACTACACTACTTCATAAAGCCAGTGTATGTGATAGAGACTGTTAATAGAATACCTGGACAATTACAAGGCTAAGTTATGTAAAACTCATTCTGCCACAATTTGCCACGATCAGTTTAATTGAGGAGGTGGCACAGTGTCACAGACCAAAGGCTTATGTATGAAATGACATATGACCCAACGATATTTATTTTTTCTACAGAGGAAATATATAGGCATCTATATAAGGGTCCCAGATGGTGAAATGGGCAAAAGAAGAGTACAAATCCTATACAGGATTTTAACCATCCTCTCTGAAAGTAAACATTATGATATTTACAGAAGTAGATTTGAAGCTAAATTGCAGCACTATATAAGGTTTATAGATACAGACAAAAATGTCACAGTGGAGCAGATCAGCAGCTCACTTTCCTGCTCCTGCTCTGCCTGTCAGATGTTTTCAGGGAACTCAGCAAGACCTGCGTTTTGGATACACACCCCCTAATGCTTAATTACACATTATCATGCCCACTGAGGAACTGTTCTTTCTAACCTCTGTAGGAAGGAAGCGGTTTTAATCCTCTAGTACACGCTAAAAAAAACCTCAAAGGGACAACCCCCATCCTGAGCTGAAATAGCTCAGGTTAGAACAGTTTTTACAATAACAGTTCAGCTCATTTTTGTACAGTCATTTGAAAAATTCTGCAATATTCAAGAAGAACAGGAGATACTATGCAAATACAGGATATTCCTGGCAATATTTTAAATGGCTGACGATGCATTTAACACACGAAATCTCTAAAACTACATTTCCCAGTATGGGTGCACCTGGAAACATGCATATTTGCCAGTTCCCTTTTTAACAAAGAGACAGATACCTGATATTGGATAAGGAACACATTTCAAAAAAACTGAATTGCTTAGCTATGTCTGAATTTGATAAAAAAAAGAACTGCAACTTCCCATATGAATTGTAAGCTAAGCAATATGTGGTCCACAGGTTATACCCAAAACATTTTGGGTATCACACTTTGAGAAGAACAACTGTGGTGCAGCTGGCACCCACCCAGCTCCTCAGTAAAGCCTCTGTGGTGCCAGGGGAGAAAACAGGAAGAACAAGGGCAAGAAAACTCATGGGTCAAAATAAAGTCAGGGAAGTCACTTGCCAGTTACTGCCGCAGGCAAAACACACTCATCTTGCAGAATTTGGCTTAATTTATTGCCTACTAACGTAAATTATCTCTCCCCCTTCTCAGTGCCACAGGTTTCACTCAGTCCCCAAGTGTATAGTTTCATCATAGTACACCGCTGCCATTATTACACAGTTCATATTTTTCCTGGAAAAGCAAAGAAAAAGACTGAGCTTTCCACTGTTTCAAAGCAATAACAATTTTTGTGTATGTCTGGGGGGGGGTGTTCATCCACTTGTACTCTGACAGGAATGTAAGAAGCAAAAATCTTCAAGCAAAGCAATTTTAAAAGTAGACAGATTACTCATATCTTCATAAACAGGTTGTAATGAATACACAAAGGAAGAAAGAATCTGACAGATGTAGTGAATATACTCTTGAAAAATGGAAACACAGTGGAGAAAGACTTCTGGTCTACCAGAGCTGATACCTTAATTAGGCAATTATAACTATTAAACAGTGACAAAGCTCCAGGCCTTGGCAAATTACAACCAAGAAATCTGTAGCAGAGTAGGAAGGGGAAAAGGAAAGCCCTTGGCAGGATTTGTGATAGCTTACTGAGTAAGGAACGGACTATTAAGAGAACTGGAGTAGCAGTTAATGCAATTCTTTTCATAGGATCATAGAATAGTTAGGGTTGGAAAAGACCTTAAGATCATCTAGCTCCAAACCCCCTGCCAGGGGCAGGGACACCTCCCACTAAACCATGTCATCCAAGGTTCTGTCCAACCCAGTCTTGAGCACCACCAGCAATGGACCATTCACAACTACCCTGGGCAATCCATTCTAGGGCCTCACCACCCTTACAGTAAAGAATTTCTTCCTCATATCAAATCTAAACTTCCCCTGTTTAAGTTTGAACCAATTACCCCTTGTCCTCTCACCACAGTCCCTAATGAAGAGTCCCTCCCCAGCACCCCTATAGGCCCCCGTCAGGTATTGGAAGGCTGCTATGAGGCCTCCATGCAACCTTCTCTTCTCCAAGCTGAACAGCCCCAATTTTCTCATCCTACCTTCATGCAGGAGGTGCTCCAGTCCCCTGATTGTCCTCGTGGCCCTTCCCTGGACTTGTTCCAACAGTCCCATGTCCTTTTATGTTGAGGACACCAGAACTGCACACAATACTCCAAGTGAGGTCTCACAAGAGCATAGTAGAGGGGCAGGATCACCTCCTTCACTTTGAAAGGTTCCAAGACCCTACCTAGAAAGCCCAAGCTTTTTATCCTGGACTCAGTTATGTAGAAGGCAAAAGACGATTAAACCAGATTGAGAAATGCATGTCTTAGGAAAAGGAGGTTATGACAGACAAATTTACTTGAATTCTTTTCATATGTTAGCTACCTGGAGACAGTAGCAATGTAATGGATAATTTATCTGGAAATCAGAAATGCATTTGGTAGCTTGCCACAAAGCAGATTGATATGAAAAGGTGGCAAGCATGTTTTTGAGAACTGACCAAACAAATTCAAATAGATTCAAAGAAACAGGCCAGTTGTTGGGTGCAGAGCAGAGTGTGGCTGCTCCTGGGAACACTATAACTGACATGTTTAAATTACTTTCCAGAGTAGTGACCTTGGAAATGTTACGTTCAGAATTATTGCATTTGGTAATGGCGCACAATTTCTAAGACAACAAAAACAGAGGAAAAAGAACAAACAATTTCAGAAGGATGTGGGTCATTTAGGTTTATAGTCTTATTCATGGCTCGCATACTCCACTCTAAAACACAGTACTTTAGGGCAGGTACCTAAAGTAATTCCACAGTACTGAAAGGTGACCACAGAGAATACGAGTCAGAAAAACAACGTATTGTGCTTAACACAAAAGATCATCTTCTAACTAATTACAGAGAAAAGCCAATAAAGTTGTGTTTACCATTAAAATATACAGAAAAGGAGGGAAAACTGTTCTAGAAATGCACAGTTAGACATCATTTATGACAATCAAAGCCACAATGAGAACAACAAAGTAATGGAGCTGTTCCCTTTTTCCAATATTGGCTAATAAATATCTAAAAATAAAATACAACTTAGATTAAATGCTGAAGAATGCTGTTTTCTGGACATTAAGGATTTGTTGCCATGTGTAAGACTGGCAATCTGAAGAGAAGGCTTAACCTTCAGCAGACACCATTAGCATCTGAGTGGCAGCATATGGTAACTTTGGCTTTTATGTGACTATTCAGGTTGTGTATATATGTGAGTCTGTTGGTTTTACTGTTTATTATGTCCTTATCTTCACTAGTAAAGCTTACAGTGATAATTCTGGCAGAGCTGTTGCCTAATGACTTTCAAATATAATTAAAACCATATTTTGATATAAACTGTCTTGCCAAAGTCAAATATATACCAGCTAAGTGAAATTAACCTTCAAGTGATACTTGAATAACAGTAAACCACAAGGGTATGTAAGAGCTTAGATATACTGTAGTTTAATTATGTTACAATAATTCACCTCATTAATCTCCTAGGAAACAATAACCACAAAAGTTAAATACTGTAATTAACAAACCCTATTTCAAACTTAATTTTAATTTTATATGACTTTGCAATATTATCCAGTGCAATTATATAAAAGACAAACAAAAGATAAAGCAAATATTAAGTTCTCTGTAGAAGATATCAAAAATATCCTCACCTCTTCAACCTGTGACAGGAAAGAAACAAGGCCAGGTCTGCTCTGACTTATTTCTGTCCCAATCTATGCCACAATGACTTTGTTTTATCTGCAAATACTCTCAGGATACATCAATTTACAGGTTCTGCTAGGTCACAGGTACTCTGTGGATGTGTTTGGTTCACTCTGATATCAACATTCCTAATTCAAACTTCACTTCCCTGAGAGGACTACCAGTTTGGATAACACACTGTAACTTGACAATGGTGATTTAATGGGCATTTGGGTTTTTTGCCCTTATGTTGGATTACACAACCCTTCTTAAAATTACATGCAGAAATGTATCTGTCTCTGCCAGTACACTTGCCAAAGACCTTCAATTCCCCAGGGTTTCTTTAGCTACTTACACTGTTAGAATTGCTGCTGTAGGCACCAAAAGCGACCTTCACGGATCACAAGATCCCACCATATATACAGAGAACATTCCTCAGTGCCTGCAATGCTTCTGCCTTGGGGCAACATGGGTAAGGTGACATTCTGTACCAGGAATGCCATGTCCCAGAAGACAGGCATAATGCAGAAGAAAATTCTGTAGGTAAAAACATCAACAACATGAACATCTGAGGATAATTGCCTTATATAGGGCTCTTAGGGCTTGGTCCAGAATCACAAATATCACGATACATAGAAAAGGAGACTGATACAAATGAAGCACATCCCAACGGCAAGGGAAGCCCTTGCATCTTCTGCTTTATAACTCAGATGATACCAGTACAAGGGTTCAGCACAGAGCTACAGGAAAGCAGCTCTCTGCTATATCTAACACCAAAACATCAGTTTCTTGGGGATCTTCTTCTCTGTTTACAAGACTAACAGAGCTAGTATTTTTTTTGTTTAATGAGTCTAAGTTCATACCCACTGTAGGTGTTTTCCATGTGGATTAAGCCAGGTATCATTTCGTTTACAGCTATAAATCCAAGCCTCATTTTTAAAAACTTGTGTATAGATTACAGTCCTCATTCAACTGCAATGCCAAAATAAGAAGTACGTTACTCTTGATTACTTTGATTAATCTTTTTAAAAAGTATCATGTTTATTTCAGAAAACTTCTGTGAAACTACACTCTGCTTACTCAGCTTCTGCTTTTTGACCTTTTTTCTTTATAGCTCTCCAAGGAGAAAATGAGATATCTTTATCAAATCAGTGAGCAATAAACAAGAGGTTCATGTTCCCATAGAACAAAAAATAACAGCATTGGGAAAGCCATGTTCAGAAATATATATGTTGCAGAGAGAATAAAACTCATTCATTTATAACATTTTTCCATTAAAACAATGTAATAACTACTGAAGTTCAAATGATATATGAGTGTCTCCTTGAAGAAGATGTTCTATACATCTGATAAACCATAAATACTATAGAATGCATCTCAGGCAGAACAAGCACATCTTTGTGTGATCCTGGAAAACATAGAGTGCCTATAAGGATGAGTTATGAAGGTGAACCAATTTAATATATCTAGTTGCCTGGTGGACACCCACAATCTGCAATTTAATCATCCACAAGTTACGGTGTGCTCATAATTGTATTAGACTTTGAAATAAGGTAACACTGGTTATATTAAGCTTAAAAAGTAACCCACCTTTTCATGCTTACAATAATTTATAAAGGAAAGAGTAGCTACAAACAAGGTAAATTAAAGCATTAGAGCTGCACTGAACAAAAGACAGTATGTCGCAGTCAAATTCTTGAATCCACAACATATAACAACATTATCGTTATCTTTTATACAGCAGATTTATACAAGGATAAAACCTTGGTATTGTCATTTTGTGCGATGGGCAATATTATTTTCTTCTGCAAGCCATTCTGAAGAGTATCAAGACTTTCAGAGTGAAAATCTAATTGATCAGTCTTGAACCTCTATTAACAACTTAGAGGCACAGGCATTATGCCCACTGGCCCAGCGCCTGGCAAAGTTAGATTATAATAGAATCTTTGTTTTATATAAAATAGCTTAAAAATCACTGAACTAGACAGAGAAGGTTCATATTTCGGTGGCTCAGACACTCACCTGGAATAAAGCTCAATCATTTTCTAGCGCTTTTTTCTTCAGTAAACATTCCATTACTTTAAAGAAAAATTAAACATTTATTTATAGAAAGATTGAGAGGGATCATACTATAATAATAGAGGCTAGCACATATTTTTTGGAGGCAACAGACCTTGGTTTAAATCTCTATTTTGAATTAAGCAGACATTTAAACATGATCCTCCTATTTTACTTTAAGTAAATCACTACTAGCAACAGAGACTGAAGGAGACCTTTCCTTCACACTACATCTGATCATTTTATGAGTAGGACACTTTGATAGGCACTGGGAGGTACACACTCCCTCAGGTACATGAAAGCGTTGGACCTCTTGCATATGCCTAAAAGACCAAAACAAACAACAGAAAAAAAACATTCTTGCAACAAAGTTTATGGGACTCTGTGTGTTCATGTGGGTGGAAACAGGGGAGACGCAAAGGGCACTGAAGGCATCCTTCCATCATTTCACTGTTTCCTGGATTATAATTTTACCCTGAGGGTCAAAGTTAAACTGAAAGAGGAGGAAAAGGACAGATCTGCAGGATAGCAGGAAATAGGTCTCATTCACAAAACTTCAAGAAAGGAGCTGCTTTCTGATTTTACCCGTAGAGGAGGGCCCTCCAACCTTCTTGGCTTGTGCACTCCCCTTTCTGATGGAGAATCAGGTCCTTATCTGTGCCCTTGTTCACGGGCCTAAAATCTCTGTGTGACAAGGGCTGGGCAGTGGTGAATGAAAGGCTGGGTTACACTCAGTACAATTTTAGGCAGACACTGAAAGCAGACTCCAAAAACAAAGGAAATAAAGAGGCCTCACTTGATTTAAGTCTCTCAGCAGTGGAGGACAGCTTCACAAGGGTCCTGAACTTCTGGTGTCTTTTGCAAAAGGGATAGGGGTTTATATTTACATATATATTTAACAAGTTTTAGAAAATGAAACCCCGTAACTAACTGTTCTTTACCTAAAAGTCTTTATAAAGATTTTCAAGTGTGGGAGAATGTACTCATCAAAGATGACAAGCACGTAGCTGTGCAGGTCCATCACTGTCTTAACCACCACAAGTACATTAAAGTCTGTAACAGAGAGAGGTCTCAAGCACTGCCTAGGGAAGAAATTCATGGTCTCACTTCACAAATGGTGTCTCTTGGTATAAGCAAGGTAATTTCATGTCATTATTATGTTTACGGCTACTAATTACAGTGTTTAAATTTGGTATGAGAATACTCCAAAAGCAAAATATTATCATTATCTGTATTCACCTGTTGCATTCATTCTGCTGACACCTTGAGGACTGCAAACACAGAAAGGTTAAAGCAAAGGAAAAGTAGCACAGGATTTCAGGTAGGTGTATACTGCAAAACAGTGTGATGGAGTACCCAGTTCTTGTCAGGAACAAGTAGAATAATGACACACCATTTGCTGTATTGATCCAGGGAATGTGCTTAGCCATTTTGTTACTTCCAAGACAAGATATAGAAACTGGTACACTTCACATTTGTGAGAACAATGATGAAATTGCTGCCTAGCAAAAGTGGGATTTTTATGCAGCATCTAAGACATTAGATGTTCCTTTTTCCAATGCATGGTCACATTGGTTAAAGAATCTGCCAGCAATCATGTTACAAAAATCAGAACAATAATGCATTTCATAAAACTTTCTTCTGGCTTTTGTTGTCTTCCTCTAACAATTTTACTGGCACCATACTAGAGACTGATGTTTTTTCCTTAACAATTAATACAGCAAGTAAATAAGATATTAACAGCAAATAAATCTCAGGCCACATAAATGCTATGGGTCCAGATGGAATCTACCCCTGGGATTCCACCTGGAAGGGAAGCAGATAACATTGCTGAAAGACCACTACCATCTATGAAAAGTCATGGGGATCAGGGTATATCCCTGATGACTGAAGGAGGGCAAATCCATCTACAAGAAGGGCCCAAAAAAGGACACAGGAAACTTGAGGACCACTGATCATACCTCAGTCCCTAGGAAAGTACTCCTTGGAAGAAGTTCTCCTAGAAATTATTACAAACCAAACGAAGCAAGTTTTTGAGAAAAGCCAGCACAGACTTACCAAAGGCAAATCACGCAAGACTAACCTGATCAACTTCTACAACAAAGTAACATTTTCTGTCAAAGCAGTGAGCACAGTAGGTATTGTTTACCTGGACTTCAGCAAAGCATTTTGACACGGTTTCCCACAGCCTTCTGCACAAACCAGCAAGGGACAGATTGGATGGGTGGTCGGCAAAACGGGTAGGAAATTGGCTCACAAGCCACGTTCAGAGGGAGGTAATCCACAGTTTTTACTTAAGAAGAGACTGAAGGAGTTGAAGTCTTAGAAAGCTTAGGGGAAATTCATTACAGTATTCCAGTACTTAACAGGCAGCTAGACAGAGGCAGCTACAGAGAGGACAAAGGCTCTTTCTTAACAAGAAGCAACATGGAGAAGACATGGGGCAATAGACACAAGTTGCATGGGAAAGGTTTCATCTTGATAGAAGAGGTTCTTCACACTAAGAAAATCGATCCCTGGAACAACCTCCATATGGATCTGGTAGAGTCCCCATCAGTGGAGATTTTCAAAACATGACTAGACAGGGTGCTGGATAATCCTATCCAGGTTCCCTTTTCCACAAAACTGGGTCAGACAATCTTCTAAGGCCCCTTTCAATCTGGGCTGCCAAAGGTACTACAATTTTTTCCCTCAGAAGCTAGTCAATAATAGTATGGACTATATTCTTTCAGAGTCTGCAATAAAGAGAAAATAAAGCATAGCTAACATAAAATTCCTGTTAACTCCAGTCTTCTTACTCTATTATCAGTGAAAGCTTTAAAAAAGAAAAGAAAAACAAAACAAACAAACAAAAAAAAAACAACAAAAAAGAAACCAGAACACTGTAAAGCCCTCTCATTCTTTCTCAAAAGACAATCATATAACAAGATCTCTAATAAAAAAGGAAAAGATTAATTGGAGAGCTGCCTTGAGAGACCAAATGTTCCAGACCTGACAGTTTTATAATGTAGGTAATTAGGGAAACATTATGAGTTATGTTATCAGAGCCAGCAGCATGATCAGCAATTGTTTGTATTTCAGGGTCTATTCATAAGTACAGCATACAGAAAGTAGAGCACTAAAAGCGGATGAAACAGATGTTGATGGAATAGAGCTGACTTCTCAGCTAAATGCTGTTCTCATCCTGCCAATGCTTTCAGTAAATTTATCCCCATTAAAACAAGTTTAATCTTCAATAAAAATAAAAACAAGGAAACAGTTGCCTATGAACACAGCCTGTAGAAGTTAACACAGAATAGAGTTCTGCAGATGCCACATCAAGTCATCTTCTTTTGCAAAGTGAAAGCTGAAGATGAACACAGCAGTTCAGGGGCAGGAATAAAACTTATTTGCATCAACCTCTACTCATTTCTACAGCTGAACCTGAGCTACCTTTCTAGTTTCTTGAATAATCTTGGTTCCAGAGGGGGATCATATGCAGCCCCCTCTCTCAGCACATGGCTGGACAAGAGTTGAAAAGAAACAAGGGCCTCAACACCCAAAACTGAGAAAGCATGTGCCCCTGAACTAGTAATGTTACTGCCAGTGACCACTTGCCAGATCAAATAGGAGGGAATTACTAAACGGGGGAAAAAAAATGAAATATGTCAGCTTGAAAGAAATATCCAAGCAGCATAAAAAATTGTAACAAAGGGGGGAGAGAAGAGGGTGACCTATTATCAGTAGGACATCAGCTTGGTATTTGCCAGAAGGAACCCCAACAGCATCAAAGCCTTCACCTAAGTCTGAGGGAGGTGGGCGTTGTACCCCATGACAAGGGCTGTGAGAGGGGCGTATGCAAAAGAGGGCAAGTCTGTAACAGGGACTAGAAAATTTAGGGATTAGTTCTAAAAGAGTGTTTAAGAAATTTGTAGGTACATATTAATACTTCACAAGTGCCAAGTATTATCGATGGTATGGCAGGTTGTTTCTGAATGTATAGTTCACTGATTGCCAGCTAATTACAGACCATTAATAAGCCAACAAACAGCCTTGAATTGTGATTCAATTTAAAGAATATAAATTGATTTTACCTCTATGACAGTTGTTTGGGTTTTGGTTTTGGGTTTTGTTTTGTTTTCATTAAAACACTTATTTAGCTTTCTTTTCTCCTTACTTCTGTAGCTATTTGAGACCATAACTGGCATCATATGCTCAAATACAGTAATTCCAGCTGAACTGAAACCTGTTTTGTAATCAATACTATTTTTGGCTTTGTCAAATGAGAATTGGCAAACGCCATCAAAAGGATCACAGATATAGCAAAACATGGAATGTTTATGAAAACCAAAATTATAAATATCAAACAAAATTTGTCTTCCATCACATAAGTATCATATATCTGATCACAAATCACATGAAAAATTCTACAAGTGCATGCAGTGCTTCCCTATAGCAATTGATTGGACAATTAATGCTCCAAAATGAAAACAGTATTAAATTTACAGCTTGATTAGATATTTGAAGAAAACTCCAGAAAAAATCAAAACAATGCAAGTTTCAATTAATAAAAGCTGTCTTTTCTTGCAAAATTTTCTAGTCAAAGTAGTGGCATCAAAAAAAAAAACACCTCCTTGGGAATACATGTTTAATGAAGAACCTCTATGAAAACTACATTTTAAATCATCTTTCTGATATATTCCCTACTCTTATTACCAAGTGCAGGAAAGCAATGGGGAAATAAAAAGATGTGTTTTATGCTGCAGGGCTAACTTAAGAGCCAGCATCTTCAGGCTGGAGGGGAGACAAAAGACAAATATTGTTTGTGAACATATGCATTGCCAGTTTAAGCAAAGAGAAAATATTTAGTATCTGCTGCTCACCCTGTACCAGGTGGAGCTATACGCTCACATCCACTTCTGCTATGAGAGCAGAGGTTTCCACTACCCTATTTCTTCAGCTTCGCTTGTGGAAAATCCCAAACTAGATAAAGAGGGATCATAAAAATGTATGGGTTTGGGCAGGGTAGATTTCATTTCACCTTTCTAACTGGTGAAAAGACTTTAACAAGTTACTTCTGGTAACTCGGGACATGTTTTAACACTGACCTAGTAAGAGGTTGATCTTTGACTTTTGCTAAAGCCATTGAAGAAGACATACAAGTGGATAAATATTACACTATGGATATAAATTTTCTTATCAAAATAGTCTGAGTGGCAGTTGGTTCCAGAGATTCAAGTCCTAAACAGCTGCTTCAATCCTTGCATTACAGACAGAAAAAATATCAAGGTAATCAGCATCACAACATCAATATGCTTTATAGTTGAACTAAAGGTTCAAATTAACTTAAACAAAAGTAAATAATGTAGCAATGATTCATCTCAAAGGAATACTACTGTAACCACTGAATAATTACAAGCAGCGGTATTTATTAGCATGCAAAGGAGTTCGATCTGTTTTGCTTCCAGAGCAGCTCAAAGGATAAAAAGCCAAGGAAGCGGTACACATTATGATAAATCACACACAAAAATTCCCTCTTGTTTCAGTGAACATCTTTACTCTGGAGGCACAGAGTGTAGAGCTTCTTGTTGAGAGAAAAAAAGAAAAAAAAGTCTGTTTAATTTCTATTTCCAGTGATGCATTGTGCCTTCAGAACTCATTCAGTTGAAAAAGTACAAAGGTTTCCATTTACAGAAGTTTTGTCAAAATGATTACAGAAGTTGTCATGGAACAATTTCCAAAACAAACTGTGTTATTTTCCTTTTATGGTCCCCTTGACATTTTTAGTTCTTTAGTGGTGGCAGAAGTTTCTATTTCCACAAGAGTGGCAGTGTTTTCTTTGATAAATAGCAAAAGTTAAAAAAAAAATAATAATAGAAAAAACAACACACAGGCATCTGGGAGCGTATTGAAAAGCCAAAACACTGTTAACTTCTTTGTGTCTGTATGTATAAACGTATATGTGTAGGAGAAAAATGAAACAACAGAGGGAAGGTAACATTTTTAAAGCATTTTAAAGATACTGCTTCTCACAAATGTGTACATACGCATTTTTACAGACCTATTGTGAGTAAACGACAAAACAAAAATTGTATATGCATGTTTTCAGAAACCATACAAAAGAAAAGGTGAACTGTAAAATAAAATCTTAAGAAACATGTCAATTCATTCTAGCCGGACATGAAGAAACACAATACATAATCTAAGATAACGGGGCTCTACCTCATTGAAATAAAATGAGCAGTTTAAACAATGTGGTCAACTATTTGCTGCTGTGCCATTTTACAAAAAAAATGTTATACCAAGATTTTAGAGATGGAGGGGGAGCTCAGAATTTGATATAAGGTGTTTGCTCCACAAAAATAATGGCAAATGAACGTTTTAAAGAATGTAATTTCTTGCACTCATCTCACAGAAAATTTGTGAATAGCTGATAGGATCCTCTAAGATGCTCAGTGTGCAGTTTCCTCACATATTAATGGACAGTGTATCTATCAAAACTACTACCTACACAACAAATCTGTAGCCTGTCAGACTAAAGGAAATCTCAGGGGATACACATCCTGCATTGTAAGATGAGTTATTTTCACTGTCTGAGTAAGTTGAAATAAAAGTAACTTAGAAACATCTTGGTACGTAAAGAGCGTTTGCCTCAGACTTGAGGGATGCTACTGTCAAATTAGCCTCTTAAAACAGAAACTAAGGAGACTTGGTTTCCCAAGAGAGTGCAAAATGCAATAGCTGGTTTCCAGTTTCCACACTATTGCACTTTCACATTTAGACTTGCTTTCACTTACAGTTCAGAGAACCAGAGAATCATACAGCTTAGATGGGATCTCTGGAAGTCATCCATTCCCACCTGCTTTGAGCTGGGCTAGTCAGAGCAGGCTGCTCAGGAATACTCCAGTGAAGCATTAAGTATCTCCAGGAACTGAGATTCCTTCCCCCACCCATTCTGTTCTGGCTTTTGACCACTTTCAGGATAAAAACATTTTTCTTATATATATATACACGTACATATGTATATATCCATCTGGAATTTTTGACATTACAGCTTCTGTCCTTGGACTGCCAATCTACCATATATAACCCCGGTAGTAAAAATCAGCACAATATTAGCAAGTTACCTAAGTATGTATGCAAGATTCCAACAAGTCTATATAGTACTCCACTGAAGTGTAGGTCATCACATCTTTATTATTGTTGGTATTACTCTGAATGCAAATGCACAAGAAGCAGCTCCACACCATGTTATGCCAAAATCAGTCTCCAGGTAGATACATGCTGATCTGTCAGCAACAGAACTGTGGTAGCTAAAATATACGGCCAGTACCAGCTATTTTCTGATGATGAAGTCCCAAATCCAACCCTAGCATTTACTCCTGTTGTGCTGCCAAGCAGACTCATTGTCTGGTAAGTTACAGTGGAAAGAACAGACCATCCCCTTCCCTCAGCACATCACCCCATACAGGATCTGCAAGGGCACCTTGACTTAACATGTTTACACCAGGTTTTAAAATGGCAAATACAATGAAACCAAAGAACTCCCAAGAGAAAAACATGAGAGAGGCATAGCTAAATCCTGTTATCTGCACTGAAGACTGTCAGAATAATGAAACAAATGAGAAAATTATATCTAGTAAATGCCACTATTTTTTAAGGTATGCTTCTTTGAGTTTTAGCAACCATAACTGTAAATTGCTGTGTACATGTATATCAAACATCTATACTTCCAATATACTAGAAGTATACCAGAAGTATATGAAATTGTACTATTGCACTTCTAGTAGGTAACTAATTGCCTGTATTTATTGTTTTCAACATAGACAGGTATTGATATAGCTCCCTGTCAAGCCCCTTCAGAAATTCACTGAGCTTCAAGTCCCAGTGAACAGCTGAAGGATTTCCAATACCTTTCATGAATTACAACAGAAGTAAATCAAAGCCTTATTTAAGAGACAGCTTCAGATGGGAAGTCTGCAGCCAAAGCACAGGCAAAAGGGTCTTTGAAGGGTACTTAGTTATACAACAGGGTCCACCTTCTTCCACGAAATACCATTTTGGCCTCCCTCTAACATTCCATGAAACAGTGCGCAATCTTAAAAGTTAACAGAGATAATTAAAGCATGGACTCAATATATCTTTTGCAGGCTGTGACAGAGGACACCTCTGGTAGGTCTTTACCTTCCATAATCTCTGAAGATGCTCCCTGCATAAGCAGGCAGACTGCTGAAATTAGTATCTAAGTGAAATTACTGTAATGCTGTTCTTTCCAATGAATCAAACAAATTCACAACAAAGCACACTGGAACTGCCTGCTTATACAAACACAGTTAAATCCTACAGACTTTGTGCTCAACAGTCCTCACTGCAGCCAAGAACAGAGAAGCTTGCCTTTCCCACGAGTGTCTCCTCTGAAAAGTAGCATACTCCGAAAACAGGTGAGTTCAAGAAGGCATTTCCTTGTAATTATTTAGTGCAACTGGTTCTAAATATGAGCCAGACAATAATAAAACAAAACTTGTTTTCCCCTGTTCTGTAATCAAAGTTTATATGTGGTCACAGACAAATGAGAGCTTTTGTGAGTATTCTTCCCAATCATCCTCCCCAAATACAAAAAGATATCCCACCACCTGCTTTGCCAAGTACTCAAATTCTCCTTTTTTACCACTTGTGTTCAGATTTATACTAGCTTCAGCGAGGATTCTATCACAGCACACAACACCCATCAGAGCTTTACAGGAGAAAAGATGATCCAATTCAAATATTTGCCAAACAACATGCGTATAAGGGGGATGGGGAGGTCTATATATGGGAACATAAAGTCTTAGAAATATAAATAATGGAAACCATCAGTAACTTAAAGATAAGACAAAATATTGATAATTAAATTATTTTAATAGTATGTCAAGATGAGGAATAAGAGTCTTGGGAAATGAGACTGGTAAATTATTATCCTTCAGGCTCATTCTACACATTGTTGTTCAAGTGTGAAAAAGACAATATGTAAACTTCTTAGCTATATATTTAGCTTTAACACCATATTAGTGTCTGCAACCTCAGAGCTACTGTCTTCAGAAACATTCTGTCATTCTCACCCTTCTGGATCAACTAGACTAGTGAGAAAGATTTAGAAACAAGAAAGTACCAAACTTGATGGATATGTGGATTTTTTTAAGTCCTTAATATATGCAGACAGACATGGATGTACATATTCATAGTGTGTATATATACACACACACATGCATTCACGTACAAAGATAGCACATTTGATACAGGAATGCCCTCCTTTCAAATGTGATTAATCAATTAAAATCATTTTCTTTAACCCTGTAAATCTAGAAAAAACTGCCACTTAAATTCCTTCCTTATAAACATCCAAGGCCAAATCCCAATGTCCTTCAGGAGCTCAGACACCTCCATGTGATTTACCGAGTTTTTTCAACTAAACTGACTACAGTATAGGTGTCTGACAGACACGAAATCTATTTTAAATATAAATGAATGCAACTGAGCTCAAATACCCAAATCATACAACTATATTACAATGCTAGAAGTATAACAACTAATTTGTTGTGTACAGTAATTGGATTCTCTTTGTACAGGTCATTTATTGCGCATATGTCAACAGAACATGCACATTAATACTTGGAATATTTCCACTTGTGCTTTCTACTCTCACAAAAGCTATTTTGCCATTCCTCACTTTTGTAGAGATTCTTTATCCTTTTTTTAATTGTAAAAACTCTCAATAAGTACAGTGGATTCCTCCCAATTGTTTTTAACTAGTTTTTCGTATCTTGTTGCATCTAACAGCTTAAGAGCTTTGGTTTCGACTGCATTTTTTAACCTCCTGCCCTTATAAATATAGACACTTTTTCTTAATAAGATTTCAAATTTGACACACCCTGAACCACAATGCCAGAAGGATTACTTAAATTGTTGAAATTTAATTCTAAATCATTATGGGTTTGTTCACATAACTGAAGAGTCTTTACAGCATATTGTACAGGGACATGCCACACAAGCCTTTTTCACATCAGAATGCTTAGAAAAAGCAGCAGTTGTATGGCAACCTGATTATACTTTAGATTTTTTTGGGTTATGACTCTGAAAACCATGATTTTTAATATTACAGTTCACATATTTCCATTTAAGTAGATACTCTAAAGGTCAAGATCAAGTGATTCCTAGATCTCTAAATATGGAAGTAAGATTGAGGATGAATGACAAAAATAGTTCATCAGATTTACCACACTGCTGGCATCTCTTCCATGACAGAATCAGACTCTCTAGCAAGAAAACTTATGGGTTTGGACAGTGACTTTGTTCCTTTTGCAGTAGGTACAAGAGTTAAAAAAACCCTGAGTGTGAGGAGTCATAATCCTTGAAGTACAGGAAGTAAAACCATGAGGAACATGATGCATGAAGAATATGCAACGCAAGCAATCAGGATGACATGAAAGCTTTTCAGATGATTAAACAACCAACATAAACAGAAAGGCCAAGGGAACTAGCTGTTCAAGTCTTTCAGAAAGTTAAAATGTTAGTCTTGCACACTGAATGCCATTAGAGGAAAAAAACTATTGGTCTACAACCGTTGAACAATAAAACTTTACTCTGATCTTTTCTGTAAAATACACCAAAGATTTTCATTCGACATTATCTATATCAAATCCAAACTCCTGTAAGGGCTGAAGGCTCTCTCTTCAAAAACAACTAAAAGTTCCTACTTCAAATAAAAAACTTTAATATTTTAATACACATGAACTTGCTTATAATAAATACATTTAAATTTTCATTTTTTCAAACGCCACAAGCATTACTCTACAGGAATTCTGACATGACTTTCTAAGGTAAAATTCAGTACTCTACAAAGACAGTACTTCTCTTATGGTCTGTTTAAAAGTTAAATATCTTTTGGGATCCCTGAATTCTTACAGGACAACTCCATAGAGCTCCTGCATGAAAACTGTGTGTCTGTGGGGTCACTGTGAAGAGTTGGAATCTACTGTTATTACACAATTTGACAAATCTGACATCTGATTTCTAAACAAGTTGAGATTTGTTTGTCTTCACTCCCTTCAACTGCCCTTCTAAATAGTTTTTTCCTGCTGTTTAACCACCAAGAATGGCCACCAAGACATTTATGGAGCTACAGCACAAGGTGGGAGACACTGAGATAACTGGGTTTAATCAGCCTGAAGTTGAAAAGTTGAGGGGGTTAGTCTTGCCTTAGTTCTTATATAGAAGGAAGAACTAGATTCTCCTCAAGCATGCACAGCAAAAGGCCAATAGACACATGTCGCAAGAAAATATGTTCTAATTAATTATCAGGAAAAACCTGCTATATAATTAAGAATGTGTTGCCCAACAAGTCTGTGGAATGTCTATTCACTGAAGATAATCCTAACTCAACAGGACACAACCCTGAGTGACACAATCTAACTCCAAAGTTTGAGTAAGATGCTGAACTAGATAACATTCCAAGGTCCCTTCCAAGCTAAACGATTCTATGAAATAAGCAAGGAAAGATTATTATTATCTGGTTAACGAAGACTTCCTGGATTAGCCCAACCCATTTTTAAACATATTTTAAAAACTAATTCACATTTTCACTTTCTTTTTTAAATCCTCCAGTCTTAAATTTCCACACTTTCTCCATTTGGCAGCTGCTGCAGTACTTCATGGTGGCAAGGGTAAGCAAGGACTAAAACCCACACTTCTGTGCAGGCTCAGGATATTTCACCCCATCAGTCAAGGTCATATCCACTGCACAATTTTCCAGGGTGAGTATAATGCCAGTTCTTCTGGTAATCAACAGCTCTAAGTACACACACAGATGACAGCAGCATTTCTAGTGGGATCCCAGGTCCATAAAAGGGCTTTGGCAATTCCACATTTCTACTCAATGCAAAGTTACTCCTGGCAGTACTGGAAGATATACATTTGATTTGTCTCCAATCCATTCAAAACACTTTCCATGTTTAGCCTTGTCTACCATTGTGCTAGCTCTTCTGACAATAACATGCTTATCATTTCAACTGTGAGTCACCAGAAGGGTTTTACCAATGAGGCATCTCAAGTGGGAGTCACAAGAATGGAAACTCACAGCGCTGGAAAGTTACCAACTACCTGGGGAACAGTGAAATACATCAGTTAGAATATGGACAAAAACAGCATCAAAAATATTTTCAACTGAGAATGAAAACAGACGTTGAAATACAGGCATTTCCCATGCAATAAAAATTCTGAGTTTTGACTAGCCCTTTGAGGTAAACACAGAGACAAAGCAAAACAGCCCAAAACCTTCAGGAACCATCGCTAATGCTATCCCTCAACTCTGGTCTGTCTTGCCTTTTCTCTGAAATTACAGTAGTGTTAGAAATGCAGATATGTAAGATTTGAGCCTTTCATCAACTTGTATTACACTCTTTGGCAAGTGATGTCCAAATTTCTACTCTCAATGTATGCTTCTTTTGTGTGTGATATTCATTACTGCCCTTTTCATGGGTTCACTGTGGATGACCTCTCCTATCTGTCTGTGGCTTGAAGTTTTCTACTTTGACTCTAGCGTCAACCTGAGCCCTGGGCATCTGGCAGCCAGCCAAGGTCAACCAACCACAAATGGTAACCCAGTGATATAAAGAACTATTAAATTTTTTTAAAGCTACTAAAGCTGCTGGGTGTTTCTTAAAGGATACTTGACAATTTCAATTTCTCTGGATGTGCCCAGCCATTAACAGAAAAACTGGTAAACAGGATATATCTCATTAAATGCAGCATACCATGAGACAAATTTTCCCTATCCCTATCTGAAATCTTCTCATAATGTTAGCAATACTTACCAACAGTGATCAAGCACCCATTCTTTCAGACAAAAGGAATTTATGAGCCTCCTTTGCAAAACTAAAGTTTAATTTCATGTTTGTTATTTTTTTACAGTCATAATCACCACTTGCGGTATTTCTTAAAATCAATAGCAGATTGAGCATTCTCCTTTGTGATAATTCAACGTATTAAGCACAAACCCATCAGGAAATTATCTCAATGAATAATATGCCAAAATAATGCAGTGCACTTTAACTCCTATTATGCTGATAGATTTAAAAGCAGTCTTTAGGAAATGTTAATGTTGTTTTGAAGATGAATCTACATATAACAGACACACTCTGACAAATGATTTCTTTTCAAACCAGCAATATGTAAGGGCCAGGTGAAAGATGATATAAACTTAATGAAAGTTTGAAAAACATAACAGGACTGAAGGCAGTGCATCAATTTCTGAATCTCCAATCAAGAAGGTAATGCCCTTAATAGTTTTTTAGAGCTCTGCCTCTCAGAGCTATAATGTTAAGTTATCCAGCTCATGCAGCTCCAATCTTTTCCAGGCTCACTTTTCTCCCCAGTGTGAGATTATGAAATCCATTTATCTTCACCCGGTAGAATACTGTAGCTATAAACACAAAATATACTGCTATCAGGGAAACAAAAAAGTGCAGTGGAAAGTCTTCTGATATATTTATTAACTCTTTAGTGTTTCTTTATTAGATGAATAATATAAACTTGGCTTCTACAAAATCTCCAAGCCTTCACATATAATTGACCAAAGTATGTTACTGCAATGAATATTGTAAAAATGAAGTTTACTTTCACCATACAAAAACACCTCCAAGTCTCAACTTTTTATTTAACAAAGTGCTACAAACCAAATCCTAATTCTCCGATAACATACTCCATGTCTACCCTACTCAATTTTGTCACATACACACGGAGAAATAATCATGAGACGTTAAAAACCTCTACATTAACTTTGTCCAACTTCTTCCAGAGACACAAATTCCACCCATGCAGACTTGAAGCAATGGGGCAGAAATCTCAGGAAGAATTACTGCTGCTATTACAATGCCAACATCTTCAACCAATAGTAAAATTTTCATCAACATTATTATCTTAGTTAAAGCTAGATATGCTGCTTCTTGCTCCTAATGCTTCATTCAGCTGTAGAACAAAACCAAGTACTGTCCAAATGGTAGCAAGCAGGTAGACTGAGCAGGGAACAAGGAACACGATTAAACATCATACTGTGAAATATAAGCTAAAATTTCATTTAGTAATCCAAGAAAACCATCTCAAAATAATTAGCATCCAGAAATAAACAGCTGAATTCAGTGAACCCATGTACGCCTCTACACAATTCAGCCATCCTGCTGAGAACTGTAGCCATCTTCTAAGATTCAAACATTTAAAACCCCAGATGACTGGAATTGTTCAGATACACGGCTGTCAGTTATGCTTTGGGAAAAATTGAATCTTTCCCAGAATCTAGTATGGGTTTCAATTTTTGCTCTCAAGTTTCTCTGCCAGTTCAACAACAGAAACAAAATCTCTGAATTTCACATTAAGGCTCAATTAATTAATAGTAGGCTAAAAACTCCTTCAATTTTTAGTTAAAGTAACCAAGCTATTTTAATTTTAAGACCTTTGAATATAGTCTTAATATTTATTTATATTACCATGACACACCAGATCTCCGATTTTAACCTAAACCTTTTAACATGTTCTACCTATCATGCAAATGCAAAAAACCAGAGTGCACCCTGGTCACCACTTGCTAACATTCAAAAAGAAAAAGGTAAAAGATACACCAGAGGAACAGTAACAACAGTATTTGCAGTTTCTGTATTGCCAACATTCCAATTCTCTCTGCAAACCAGATAAATCCTGAAAAATAATCAGACTGCTTTGCAGGTGTGCCCCGTCAGTATTTCAGGAATGATTTACTGAGTTAGAGACGATAGGCAAGACAGAGCCATATCTGCCTATCAGTCTGGAAGTGAAGACACGCAAAGCACTTGATTACTGGACAAGAGCATCAGTAGAGTGATGAAGAATAGGACAGATAGAAGTTAGGGGTTACTTTTTTTCTTCCTCCTCGACTTTCTCAGCTCCTCTTCCTCTCTCAAGAGTCCTTGGATAAGAAGTGGAAGACAAGAGGTACAGCACTGAAGGAAAACAGTAAGCTAGAAGATGAGCATAAATGTAAGGGCAAATCCATACAAAAGATGGGACATGAGACAAATGCTGGGCAACAGAACTGCTAAGACGTTTCTGCATCTGTGACAAAGGAAGCCATCTGAAGAGTGAGTAATATGTCAGTAAATATCTCAATTTAAACGCAGAAATAAAAATCAATCTAATCTTCATGCAGACTGTTTCTACTACCAGTAGGGTACTCAAGAGCTCCAGAAGGATATAACCCAGACCTCCATTGTCTATAGCCTGGTCTCTTTTCCTGTGTAAATCACAGAATCACAGTCTATTCCAACAGCCAGATCCAGATCTCAGACAACATCATAGTTGAAAACCTATGTCTGTTCTTACAGACTTAGAAGGTTTGTGATGTTCATGGCAGTATGGCTCCTATGAACAAAGGGTGTGTTTTCTCTAAGGGAAAATAAAACATAACAGAAACACCACCCCCCCCACCCCCCCAATTTTTAGAATACAAAAATCTCCTTACTTATATCAAGTAAATGAAGAACAAATTCCCCAGAGAAGCAGCACTATGTTCCATTCAAGAAGTTTTAAAAATATTGCACTAACATATATAACTGATGATTTTTACAAGACTGGGGAAATACAATAGTATACAAAAAGCTGCTGAACTACCTCTTTGCTCATCTTTTAGAGCCAAGCAGATCCTGTTTATTGTTATAAGCATTACATAACAGCAAAACATCTACCCCCTTGCACTTAACATCCTAAAAGAAGTAGGAAAACTCAGTGGTAGCATTTGAACATTCCTGAATTGCTGAAAGACTAAGAAATCATAAAACATATACACGTAAACTTTTTGCCTACAAAAAAAGACTTAAAATCTTAGACTAGAAAGTAGCCCATATGTTTGCTCTAACATTACTGGAAATGAGAAAAAGAAATAGGTTAAGTAATCTTCAGTAAAGTATGAAATACAGTTTTCACATTTTTGTTTTTCTTTTGAATGTTGTGAGATAAAAATTAACAAGAGACTATCACTATCAACAGCAAAACAATTATGATGAACCCTGGAGATTATAACCTTTTATAAATATCTAGGCACCTTCAAGAATCCCTTTTCTTATACACACAGGACCTGGGCAATAATAACAGGTGCTGCAGTCATGCAGAAATTCAGCATCTGTCTCAAAACTCCCATGGATGTGATAATCAACATCAGAATTAACTTTTGCATATATTTGTGTGGTCACATTTTCAGCTGAATTAAGGAGGCATACAATACAGAAATGGACAGCAGAAGAGCCACAAAGGTAAAGTCCAGAAAATATTTGACCAAAGTTCACTTAATCTTCTCCCTCAGTTGTGCAAGTGTGTGAGTGGATGACTTTATATGGACACCACAGTCCAGAAAAAACAAAAACCTGTACAGCAGCTAAATAATACTTCAGGGCCCTTACATATTTTGTTATTAATTTACTAATTGTTTCTGTTACATGTACCATTTTCAGAGAAAGCAAAACTATACAACTCTGCCTGAAGTCTCTCGGTATGCTTAATATACCCAATAGTCGAGATTTCCTGAGAAATAACATTTCCTAGTTGCTTTATTTCAAAGCACTATATAAGCACATTTCAACCTTGAAACTGTTTTTGCTAAAATTAAAACCAAACTGTCATGTCTGCATTTCATCAATTAATGGTTTGGTTTTATTTTTAAAATTACCTCATTTCAGTGTTCTCTATTTAAAAATCATTATAAAAGTTGAAATATTCATAATTTAAATTGCTTATAATTGGGTTAAACCAAAATTATTTTAAATAAACAAAAAGTATCTAGACTTTTCATTGCTTTCCATTTTCCAGAAATTCTTGTCTTTGTTTTGGATCAAAATGCTAAGGAAAGATAGAATAAAAGAGTAAATAAACAACATTCCTTTTACACATTTCTTTAATTCTCCACAGATACACACCAGCAGGTCTATATTCCCACATTTTTCTGGGTTACCATGGTTATCTGCTTTCCTTACTTGAACTAGAAATACACATTTGAACCAGAAATCAAAAAAAAAAAAATTAAAAATACAGTAATAATCAGAAAAATACATATTCTGCTGCATCCTATAGTTCCCTTCTTTATGGTAGCTTAAACATTCAACATAAAAGGGCAGTATGATTCACATGCCCTGGACAGCATTAGGGACATCACGTTACCAGAAGGGTCTCTAATCAGAATCACCTGCTCTGCCTTATTTCAGAGCCATGTAGACAGTGATCAGCACTTACCAGTTAAAATGGTCAAGCAATAATCTTTTAATTCTTGGACCCCTCACAGAGGCCAACAATGCACAAGCAATGATAAGGCTTTTAATGCATGCAGATTTGCAAGGCATGATGCATTTAAAAATCTCTCATCTGAGTAAGTTGTAAAGAAGTCAGCAGGAGGAATAATTAATTTACATTAATAGCTCTCACCATAGTTTGCTGTAGTGGCCAAGTTAAAAAAATGATCTGGAGAGCCAGAAGTAGGAGTTCACACTTCAACAGCTATTTGCATTCTGATTCTCTGAAAACCTTTAAGTGCACAATTAAATATCAAACGCTTGGTATGTTTAACAGAGAGCAAGATCTGCCAACAGCAAACTACAGTAACACAACAATTTGCCAACCAGTGGCAAAACCTGGTTTTCATAGGCATTGAGTTTACAATTAGGGAATCATTTCAGAGTGAGTCCTCATTATCCTGCATGATGGCAACCGATGAATCATTCTCATAAAAAGACTTTTGAAGTAAAAATAGTGATTGCATAATTACATCACAATATGATACACTAGGTTTAATTGAATGGAGTAATGCAAAGTAACACTAGCCTCATGGACTTCATGCCCTTTTAATACCACCTTGAAAACTACAGTATAGAACCCTTACCTGAAAATGTGGTTAGCTTGTACAACAGCTGCTATTTTTCAGTTTCAACTGTTCAGTCTCTAAATTTTAAATTTTATTTAGTTCACATTTAGCTGCACCCCACTCAACAATCAGGACATATATTTGCTTCCAATAAATTAAAATTATGGTAAAGCAGCATAGAGAGAAGTCTCACAGAAATAATCTCAAATAATTTCATTTATCACCTAATTTTGAGCCAGAATGGCTCTCAAGATCATAATTCTATCAATAGAATAACATGTGACCCAAGATGTGCCTCAGCGTGACCACACATGAACAAAGGTGCAAAGCAGTGCATTTAGTTCAGATTACATCATTTTAAGAAAGTGAGAACTTATTTTCATTCTCCGTGTGGCAGGCTACATTTTGCTTTCCACTGTGGAATAAGTTGCATGAAAGTCAATGTAACAGACACCATTTTCAGAACACAACATTGCGTATCTTCTAGTGAACAAGTGCAGTAGTCAGTGAGTTAAATGGAAACATTAAGCAGTTGCTTTCTCATGAAAACAATATGCTTACAATCTGTTCTACATTAATCACAGTTGCAGAGGGCTGAATTGCATTTTCCTACCTATGGTAAATATTACCTTTATGGGATATAGTGTTGAAAGGGAACCAGTTGGATGAAAGTGAAAGATGTGACAAGACACTGTCAGTGTTAAGTTGCTCTCAAGGAAAAAATATGGCAAAGCATCCACACCAGAAGAAAAAGTTTAGTTAATATCTCCTGACTTGCCTTTTATTTCCTTTGCCTTGTGTAGGAAATATGAAGCAAGGAAAGAGGTGCCAGGAATGCTGACAGTCTTTGCAAACTGTGATGAATGTTGAGCATGGCTTTTTGGACAAGTGGCAAGAATCATCTCCACAGCTGTATTCAGATCTATGCATGCATGTACACCCAGGGAAATATACTGACTTCTTTAAACATAGGGATGTACTTTATTATGCTCCCCTTCTTTTGCAAGCACTGTGCTTTAGTATGCTTTTCCTTCCCCTGAAGGTATGACAAGCAGCAAGGATGTTCAAGGGACAATGCACCAAATTAATTAATGACCTCAGGGGAAGACAAACAAAATCCTTCTGGCTAGAGAACTTTCAATTCAATCACATTTTCTAACCTGTTCTTAAACAGTGGATCTTTCTTTTTCTTTACTTGCTATGCTTTTTCAGGCTTTGATTTCATTACGAGTCACCTCTCCATCTTTCAGACACTTCCCACTGCACATGACCTTTAGCGGAAAGGAAGAACAGTAATTCTCATACATTACCATGCTGTGTCTCGAGGTGCAGAACGATCTCATTATCTGTTCCACACCAGTTTATAAACCCTGATTATTCATGCAATGATACGAGTGGAGCTTCACAAATGTGAGAGATCATGTCACAGACCTTATATTCATTAAGTTTCATTTTATTTCAGTTTATTAAGTTTGGGGTTTACTTTAACTTTTGCAAACTAGTGCTTAAACCATCTCATACGAGATTACTGTATCGCTTCAAGTGGAATATCACACAAATTCTTCCAAAAAAAAGTATCAAATATGAGAAGAGTGATCATAGAATGGTTTGGGCTGGGCTCCTTCAAAGGCCAGCTATTCTAGGGAGGGGCATCTTCTGCTAGATGAGGTTGTTCAAGCCCCCATCTAATACTGGATGAAACTAGTATTTAATTGTAAATAGACACTTAGACATGGACAAGGCTACAAGGATTCTCAAGATATATAAGGCATGCAACAAGAGGACCAGATGTCTCCTCTCTAACCAGTGTAGGCCTTCCTCCTGTTGGTAAGGCTGAGAATAGGTAAATAGCTGCAAAAACAGCTAGAGGAGCCTCTCCTCTAAATTAAATTAGCCCAAACAAGAGTATGTAGTTAATTGGCAAGATTAAACAACCATTCCACTATCCTTACTTAAGGATTTCCTTAAACCCCCTGAGATCACTCCTCAAATTCACAGTGCCTACACCACAGCCGTATCTATCCAAATTACCATATAGAATGAGTAATGCAAGCTGGGTGGGCATTTTGTGGAATTATAATGAATATGCATCATAAACGTATATAAACTGTATATAGGTATAAAACTGTATATAAAGGCATCTTAAAGGTATATAAACTGTAAGCTGTCTCTTTCTGGTGCGCATAATAGGCGGAGCAGTCCCCTATGCACCCAGTACCACAACAAAATAATGCTGGCTTTCTAATCACCTCATTGTGGTTTGAGAGCTTATTTCCCGGATTTTGGCGAGACATCCAAGCTGACGTTCCAAGGTGAGGGTGACCTAGTCACATGCAGGGCCAAAGGGCCATCAGCACCACCCGGTCCCTCCGGAGCCCAGGAGCTGCCCCTAGCCCAGGTACCTCACAAGACTCGCGCTCTCCTGCTTTCCGCCTTTCAACCTGCCCGCGCTACCATCCCTCCCCACTCGTGCAGCACAAATGTCGTGAGATGTGCTGCGAGCCTCTCTCAGGCCTCGTACTCCCACTGAGATAGTGGAGCTGCAACTGGTGCACTCCAGTTTTATCCTGAGGGGCAAGTATCACGTTCATATTATTCGTGCATTTCTCTATATGTTTAAGGATTAGTACTCCATTCTTATGAAACAATGGTGGATGAACTGATACATATTTATTTTAGGCCCTTCTAACGTGCCCAGTAGAACAGTATCTGACACATCACAGCTGTGGAGTGCAGTGTACACCACAGACTTTTTGATACAGGACATATTTCCTTCTAATTCCTCATTCCATAGCTGAGTAGCTAAGTCAGTCTTTTCTGACGGCATTTCTAGAATACTTCTCTTTGTGTCAGCATCAGTGTAACAATCTTCACCAAAAAGGAGCTACAGAATAAATATAACATCATGAAGTTTCTTCACAGATCTCTCTCAAACCTGGAGTAAAACAATCCTGGAAGAGAGGCACGTAGGGACTGTTCAGTCCTTGTCCTCTCAGAGAGACAGTACACCTGCACCTCAGCTGAACAGGGAGCTGTATTCCAGCAGCACCTGGGGTGGAATACACGGCAGCAAGAGAAAGAAACTGGGGGGAATGGGGATAGTAGGCCCCTTTGGGTTTTTTTTTATTAAAGAAAATGCACCAGTCGCAACACACTGAAGGCATACACTGAGTATTGAACAGGAAATTTGTGCACCACACACAACACCTGTCTGCTTGTAATGAAGTAGGTGAACCACCTTTGATCCAGGAAGAAAAGAATGGATTATCAAGTCTTTTTGAGAAATATGGGACCATAAGCACCTAAATACCTCCTGGAGGTGCAACAGGGCTGGACCAAGCATTCCAGGAGATTTTTGGTATGAGTCACAACCAACACCTTAGCATAGATGACAATAAGACAGCACAGGTGACAATAAAACAACTAGAGGGTATGTTCTGTTGGACTTGCTACAAGCAAAAATAAGAACTAATAACAGCTGTGAAGGCTGAAGGCAGCCTTAGCTAAAGTAGCACTGAATTTGTGGAGTTTATCATCATCAGAGAAGCAAGAAAGACAAACAGTATAATTTTGAGGGACAGGGGCAGCCTGGAGAGTGCCAAATGTGATTATGATACTCTGTAGATAGAGAAATCACAAAAAGGGATAGAGAAAGTACCAAGGATACCTTACAGCGAGATAGTAGTGCAAAAATAGACTTGATATATGTGAGCATACACATCTATATTCCTGGGAAACAGACTGAACAAAATAAACTTTAAGCTATGGACTACTTTCAGAAAGGTATAATTTAAGTCAGAGCTATATACTCTGCATACCCACTAAGCCTTCTGTATGACAAAGAACCTCAGAGTTTTGCTATATACTATGCAGAAGGCATCTGTATTTAAATGTGAAATGACAGCATATTGCGTACTTAATTAAGTTGTTCAAAGGCTAACTACTCCCACTCTTATAATACCTACATCTTTTCTGTTGTCTGAATTTAACTTTTACTCGGGGATTTTCTTCTGGATAAGAATCTATCTTCTTATACTGGTATTAGAAGACAATATTGAATTTATCTTGGGCATACATGAACTAAATAGACTTAAGTTAATTACTTCTGATCATGCTTTTGACTAATTCTTTTTGCCTTTTTCTACATACATTTCAGCATGGTCGGATTTTTCTTTGAATAGATTTGCAATTATGGTAACCATCTCTCTAATGCAAGATACATACAAATTTTTTCAAAATTTCAACTTTTCTTGCAGATTGATAAATTACTGAATATGATGACAGATGCTGTGTTAATATTCCTTTAGAAGTACAGTAAGAACTCAAAGTAAGGCAATTAAATTCAAATGCCTTGTGGTATGAGAAAAGAGAAAAAAGATACTTAAATCAACTTCTTTTTTTTTAAATAAAGCACTAACCAAAATATTTAGAAATATATCATCATCATTTGTGTTCCCTCTACCATACCAGCTACTAAAATTGTAACTAGTTCTAGAAATACAGCACTAGACATTTTGCTGAAGTGAATCACATGCTTGTATGCAGATGAAACAGCACCATCATCCTTCCTCTGGTTGCCTCAAAAGGAACTCTGTCAAGCAAGACTAAGAAAGTTAAGCTTCTATAGATAGTACTCAAGCAAAATCATATCTTTCACTGTGAGAAAGCTGGAGGCACAGCATTGTCAGAGGGAAGTTGCAGATCACTGAATTTATTTCCTGCCTCACTGTGTTACAGGCTGGAATTAGCGCCTAAAGGCTTAACCTAAAATAGAGTAACAGTTATTGTCAAAGCCTAATCCTTAATCCTGAGTCTTCTTCATGTCAGGGAATATTACTGTTCTCCAAAGTTTTGTCAGGAAACAAACTGCTGAGGTGAAGTTGAAGCCTTGAAGATGGCTTGGGAAGGAATGGGGGAAACACTCCTAGTTTCTTGTATTTAGCTGGGCAATAAACTAACATTTGTAGATAAGCAAAGTCATTTCCAGATTGTATCAGCCAAAAAAATGTAGCTGTCTCATTAGATTGTAGTGTATTAGCACATAACTTCAGTTTCACTTGGGAATTCTTCTTGAGAAAATAGTGGGTCATTATTCAGACAAGCACAATAGAATCAACCAAGGTTAAAAACTGAAATAGGAGATAGACCCTTCTCTCCCATCTTTTGAAGTGTTCTCAAAACCTTTCCTGTCATATTGATGATCCACTTAAAACTTTTTCATCTCAATCTGATTACTTTGTTCAAACTGCTTCAGAGATTAGCCTGAAAAAAGTTTTAGCCATACTGTTCAGCACACGCCAAGAGCTCATCTTCCTGCGTGATTACTTCCCTACATTGTATTTCCACAAATAGAGGATTATACAGCCTACTGTAAAGCCCACTTATTTCACTATTACCACAGGGAATTTTATTGCCATAAGAACCTACATGCATTTTTATCAGTTGAGTTTACTAAAAAACAGTTGGAAAGAAAAAAATATCCATATACCATTCTCACAGAAGATGTAATTAATCATGAATCTCAGGACAGATGGAACTGTTGTATAGGCTTGGAAATCTCCATGATACTTCCAAAACCATTGAATTTGCTGTTTTGTGATGCTGCAGAACAGAAGTTGCTTGCTATTCAAGTTCAATTTCCATGTTTTTGTTTATACATCTATTCTGCCCTCAGTGTTTCCTTGTTTTCTTCTTATTTGGCTTAAAGGATAGGCTTGACTAGGATTAAGACAGCTGTGTTTTGAGCATTGCCAACTGTATTCAGTTTAAAGTACTTAGACTTGATCCAACTATTGTATTGCTAGTCCACCATGAATACTAGGATAGCTGGCTGTCACCGTTACTTTCATAATAATTTTGATTTTTTCCAATCCATATTTCTCTTTCTATCTGCCTGCATAAACCAACACAGCATTTACTTCTAGTTTAAGTGCTATGAAGACTAGTCTTAGTTCTGTTTCAAATTGAAAGGCTGAGGTTTCCGCAGTGTTGTGGAGGCTGGAATAAATAGTGTCCCGAACAGAGTTGTATTTTACAATGAGCTGTACCTCTTATAAAGGTAATGCTACTTGCTACTATTCTGACATAAATAAGAAACTTGTGCAGTCAGACATGCTTCTGCAAACTGTGTCAGTTTTTTGGTCCTCATCCTATACCATCCACAAGTCCCTTTTAATAGTGGGACTTCAGATCCAGATTGTGATACTGTTAAACACACATAAAACTGTCCCACTATTATAAAACTTGAGCTGATCAAAAGATACTTTCCATCATCTTTAGGACTTTATCAGCAATTTTGATTTTGCAAAATTCTGAGACAACTGAAGGGGATCACACTAATCTAGAGGAGACGCAAAGTATAAAGCGGACCTCAGAGTTTGAAACTGCCCAGTACATCCTCTGGTATTTATATTGCACCTGCCTGAACACACTGTATATTGCTTCTCACTGGACACCTTATCAGCAACACCTTGCTAGCTGTGTATCACAGCTAAGCACAGTCCATTTGCTTAAACAAAGTGAGCAGAATGTTAAGGTACTGTAGAGGAGTCCCATGAGCGTTGTTTTCCACATTTTATCTGAAGCTGTTCCTTAATTTCATAAGAACAATAGTATCTATGCAGTGCTTAATCATTCCTCTCCCTCCAAAGATTTCACTTTAAAGAATATTCCCAGTATTTCCACACATACGTAAAATCATTTCCCATGATTTTAAGTAAAAATGAAGCCACTGACTTGTAAAACCAACCAGGGCCTGTAAACCTGGCCATTTCTCTTTAAATATTTCAGTAATGTATTCATTGATTAAAGTATTTCATACTCAATTCTGTGCCATCAGCAGAACTACCATTACTCATAGCATCACTCATTCGGAATCATCATCATCAAAATGCTAAGGCTATGAAAAGATTAAATTTGTATTGGCTTTTTAGCACTAATACTAAAATAAACACTTCAGCAATAAACATTTCAGCTAAGTGGCACTGCAGTCTTTTCCATAATCTGAGGAAAAGTAAATGCTCATGAACTGTTTTGCATATCCTAGAGGAGTTAGAATTGCAGAAATTTCTGTTCATCTGGTTTTACATTAAAACTGACAGCCATGGCAGTTTTTCCCAAAGTTTAAGTCCCTCAATTCCATTCCTGTGATAGATGTCTGCACTTTAAGCTTACCATTAGCTTTCTAAAGCTCTGAAGAAAATCTGGAAGTTCTAAGCACATTCCTACTTTCTTCCTTTTGCTTGCCTGCCAGTATGAAAGTCTTCCCATATTACTAGTGTGAGGACTTGCAAACTTTATATTAAAACATTTGCTCAATATTTTAAAGCATAACATTTAAGCATTTGCAATTTTACAGACAAATATACACTAAAGGAATCTGAAAATAAAACTACAGAAATAACCTCCAGCAATTGGACTTATATATGTCCCTTTTGATTTTTTCTGATTATTTCTGAACAGCCTGGTAACAGTAGGGCCTCAGAAACTTAACATTGTTGGAGAATGGTTAACAGCACAAGGTAACGGGTCACTGGTGGAGCTCTGCGAACAATCGCCTGTGTGAGTGTGATAACATCTGTTCTAGCTTGTTGCTGTGGTACATCAAGAAACCATTATCAGAAGATGTAACCATGGTAATAATGATCTAGAGAACCAATAATGGACAAGGACAGTTTCTCCCTGAGCCTTGGGGAAAGTACCTAGGAAGATGGTATCAGGTAGAAGAATGAAGAGAAGACTGATAAGCAGACCACCACTGGGAAGGACTTGGCAAGATTGTGTTGTATGGTAACCAATCATGTTATAGCACGTTGCAACGTGTATCCAATCAATGTATACGACGTGTATTACAATCAGAGTAAAACATATATAAAGCGATGATTTTTGCTAATAAAATAGAAGCTTGCTTTATCAACCATATTGGTTCGTCCGCTTGCTTCCCCCACGGTCGCAAGTGGCGCCCGAACAGGGACCCCCAATCCCTGTTTCCACCGGACCGTGGGATCGGAAAGGCACCGACAGCAGCGGTCGGGGGGCAAAAGACTGCACATGCTGGATATGTGCCGTCCGTGCCTGAGCCCAAGAGAAGAAGATAATAAGGATAAGGCCAAAAGATAATAAGGATAAGGCCGAAACAAAATAAAGGAGGCTCGCCACGCCGATACTGTTGCTACCCAAGTGAAAAGGCTGCAATCAATAAGTCGCGCGCAATGGAGAAAGAGGTAGCATTATCGTTATAACGCTTTTTAGAAAAGCGGGGGGTATGTCCTAAGGATATTAGTTCAAAGGAATTACTGGGTCTAATCGACCTAGGAATATCAAAGGAATTTTTTAAACAGTCAGACCTATTGTTTGAAATCACTGAATGGAGAGCGTACGGTGATTGCCTGTGGGACATGGTAATAGACGATGATAAATCTGCGAAAAAGTTAATGAAAGCTTGGAGGGAAGTTATTAACTGTTTAAAGAAATATAAGGAAGAAAAACGTATAGCTGCTGTAGCACAGGAAAAACTAGATGATGTTAAACCAAAATCTCAAGTTGATGAAGACAGGGGAAATACCATGCAACCAGCCAGCGACCTGCACCCAGCGACCAGAGGGTGCCTCAGTTTGGACTTGGCAACCGCAGTAGAAATTGTTTTAACCGATAATCATCCTCGAAAAATTCCTACCGGTGTCAAGGGTCCACTTATTATTAACAACCAACCTCAAGGAACTCTATTATTAGGACGTTCTTCGGCTAGCATAAAAGGACTATTTGTATTACCAGGACTGATTGATAGTGACTATACCGGGGAAATACAAATAATAGTTCAAACGCATTTTCCACCAATGGTTGTGAAAAAGGGAAGCAAAATTGCTCAATTAATACCCTTGTCACAACTAACAGCATCTATGACTGCAGAAACTACTCCTTTTCGGGGTAATTTTGGATTTGGATCCACAGGAGACATAGCTTTGTTAACTATGTCAATGAATCAACGACCAATTGTTTCTGTGACAATTATACATGAAGGCGAACAATTGCAACTGCTGGCTCTGTTAGACACTGGAGCAGACATCACCATTCTCTCTAGCACACAGTGGCCATCTCACTGGCCATTGCGAGCTATGATGAGAGGTGTGGAAGGCGTTGGTGGCACGGCCTCAGTCCAACGCAGTCTAAACAGAGTTCAGATTGTGTTAGATCAACAAACCGTGTTCACCCATGTCACAGTAATGTCACTACCTGCAAATGTAAATATGCTTATTGGTCGAGACGTTTTGAACTGTTTGGGCTTGATTTTAACAGATAAACCTTTTTAATTACGGTCACTGCAGAATGGACTTTCCCGATCCAACTCACATGGACTGTTCAAGATCCCGTGTGGATCGAGCAGTGGCCGTTGAAAAAGGAAAGTCTAGAACAAGCTCATTTTTTAGTCATGGAACAGTTACAACAAGGACATGTACAACCATCTACAAGTCCATGGAATACTCTAATTTTTGTCATCAAAAAGAAATCAGGAAAGTTTCGCTTACTACATGATTTAAGAGCTGTAAATGCTCAAATGCAAACAATGGGAGCGCTTCAACCTGGACTTCCCAACCCGGCAATGTTACCACAAGACTGGCATTTACTGATAATTGACTTGAAAGATTGTTTTTTCACTATTAAGTTACACCCTAAAGATACTCAACGTTTTGCCTTTACCCTACCTGCAATCAATCGAGATGCTCCTGCACAACACTTTGAATGGACAGTTTTACCACAAGGCATGAAAAATAGTCCAACACTGTGTCAACTCTTTGTGGACAATGCTTTATTACCAATTCGCCAACAATGGCCTCACACAATTATATATCACTATATGGATGATATTTTGTTGGCACAAAAATCTGCCTTCACAAGTCAGCAAGAACAACATCTGACAACTACATTGTCAAACAAAGGCCTAATAATTGCACCAGAAAAGATTCAACAATCACGAGAAGTACCCTTTTTTGTACAATATAAAGATCCAGCCATGGGTATTTGGAGAGGTCCAGCGGAAGTTAAATATTTAGGACGAGGATATATGTGTGTGCTTACACCTACAGGTCCTCAGTGGATACCATCGAAATGGACCAAACCTGCTCCTGCTCCTGACGGCACTCACTCTACAGACAACTTTGAGTCAACATCTCCCAAAGGAACTGATTGATGGTCATTATATGGGAAATGTATGGACAAAGTGGGCTCACGAAGCGGGGGTAGACGACTTTTGTTTATCTTTGCATCAAGTTGGTAATCCATTTAAAACCTGTTTGATAGGAAGCCCTGTTGTTAATCTTTCTGATTTCACTGATAAATGGGTAAAGTTGTCAATCCCTTTGAATGCTACGGTTATTAGACAAGCCGCTAACCTTACCTCTTGGAGTTTTATGTCTACTTTGAATGCTTATTTAATCAGAAACTCAACAAAGGTAATCTTACCTCCACAAGAATTAAGTTTGTTGAGTTCAGAACCAGCAGAAGGATGTGTTAAGTTTAGTCCTACATCCAATGGAAAAGGACCAGTTGAAACTAGTGTATCGCCTTTAAATGTAAAATATAATAACCAATCTTATTGTCCAATGCAAGAAATTAAATATCCAGAACCCAGAGCTAAAGCACTACCCCCAGGCTATTTTTTAATATGTGGGGATAGAGCTTGGCCCGGTATCCCTTGTAAGCCATTTGGTGGACCATGTTATATTGGAAAATTAACATTGATAACACCAAAGAAACATCAACTGTTGCAACTTTCTCAGTTGAATCAAGAGCAACATCGATCAAAAAGAGCATTGCAAGTTTTGGATGATAATTGCTCTGATACAGTAACCTTATGGGACACTGCAGCAACAGTTGCATCTGCTATATTTTTGCCATCTCTTAGCTCAATACGCAATGCTTTAGTGATTAAAGCCCTAACTTGTTGGGCAGGAAAACAAATCAATATAACTTCTAAAATTTTGTATGATCTTGCTACAGAAGCTGATAGTATAAGAAAAGCTACCTTGCAAAATCACGCCGCTATTGATTTTTTATTGCTTACTCATGGTCATGGCTATGAAGAATTTGATGGAATGTGTTGTTTTAACCTTACTGATAAATCCCAGTCCATTCATGACAAGATCAGACAGTTGAATGATAATATGAAAAAATTGCAAGAATGGCAAAGTCCACTAGACACGTTATTAAATGGATGGGGTCTATCAGGATGGTTAAGAGAGTTAGTCAAGCAAGGATTTATTATTTTAATTGTGCTTATAATAGGATTATTGATTATTGGGTGTATTATATCTTGTGTGAAGACTATGGCCATGAAGGCCATGAATAATGTGCTCTTAGCACAAAAAGAAAAAGGGGGAATTGTTGGAGAATGGTTAACAGCACAAGGTAACGGGTCACTGGTGGAGCTCTGCGAACAATCGCCTGTGTGAGTGTGATAACATCTGTTCTAGCTTGTTGCTGTGGTACATCAAGAAACCATTATCAGAAGATGTAACCATGGTAATAATGATCTAGAGAACCAATAATGGACAAGGACAGTTTCTCCCTGAGCCTTGGGGAAAGTACCTAGGAAGATGGTATCAGGTAGAAGAATGAAGAGAAGACTGATAAGCAGACCACCACTGGGAAGGACTTGGCAAGATTGTGTTGTATGGTAACCAATCATGTTATAGCACGTTGCAACGTGTATCCAATCAATGTATACGACGTGTATTACAATCAGAGTAAAACATATATAAAGCGATGATTTTTGCTAATAAAATAGAAGCTTGCTTTATCAACCATATTGGTTCGTCCGCTTGCTTCCCCCACGGTCGCATAACATCAATGCAGGAAATAAAAATCTGTAACAAAACCTGCAGTTTAAGTAGTTCTTCACCTATATCACTCTCAGCAACCCAACAGCTGGTGATGGAAACATCTCTCCGTGCAGCACACATTTCTGTTACACCATCTATTATATGCCCTGTTTTGTAGATGTCCCAGTCCATATCACACAGCCATTCAGTTTCATGCAAATGGAATTTTTGCTATTCATAGCAACAGTATTAGAATTAAATCCTTAAGATGAGAAGTTACTTTTGGACTTGAGTGAAGTTCTGAAGAAGGACTGTAGCAAAGCTCTGTAAACACAACAAGAAACTTTATCCTCTCTATTTCCCTGACATGAAAACTGAAAAAAGAGAATACTCTCTAATAATAGGATCATTCGCTAGGTTATTTTCCAGATGTTCCCTGAATTCGATTTTTGATTCTAATCTAACATTTTTTCAACTCCCAACAATTCTTAAATAGAATGTTTACAAGATGGAGTGCATACACTGTTTCTAATTATTTTACAATTACCTAGCTTGAAGTTAAATACATTCTCAGTCAGGACAACCCAGTTCATAACCACTAATTTACCTCAGTTATTCAAATGGATTTATTTTATTTTTTAATGCATTACTCAAATGCAAATATATATCAAGCCTGATGTTTTCCTTTTACAAGAGAAACCCTTAGACAGCTTATTATTTGCATAACTTTGTGAAGATATTTCTTCATTAAAAATAATGACAGCAAATTTTTAATGGACTTGCTATTAATAAAATGTCCTTTTTTACATTTAAGGCTGAAAGCCCAATCTGGCACACAGCTGAGTACTTTCAGCAAGGCTGATAACAGGGTCAGAGTACCACCTTTCCTTCTGAGTGGTTTTCAACTTTTTCAATTTGTGGAAGACAGTTTTTCCAGTGGAGAAGTCCTTGCATAGCAAATACAAAGATCCTGAGCACAAGTATGGTTTGCAAAGATTTAATTGCACATGCTTTAGAGGAGCCTGCGGACCAGATCAAAAGTCATTCCTCAGAAATGCAGTAGCATGCAACTTTGACTTCTGGCTCTCTGGGGAAAAAGCAATACTCAGGTGGACCCCAACCTCAATGTCCAGCTCTGCAACTCAGTTAAATTGCACTAAATTATTTTTGCTTTATTATACCAAAATTTTCATTTGCAAAGTGAGGATAATTTATGAAGCAAACAGAGATCCTGTGATAAACAGCACTGAAAAGCAGCCAAATGCCGCTATTGATGAATTAGCTGTAGCAACAGAGCTTTCTTTTTAAAAAAAAAAAAAAAAAAAAAAAAAACAACAACAAAAAAAAAAAAAACACAAAAAGAACCCACAAACAACAAACCAAACAAAAACCAAAACAAATCTTATTCTAGGAACAGTGTTCCATTCCCCAGAATTTGCATTAGCACTTTGATAAGAAGTACAACAAACTCCGCATTTCTTTGGAGGGAGCAGAGAACAGCTTGTCTCTGAAGTCTATTATAATTAACAAAGTGCACTGGAAACTTGGCAATTTTGGATTTCGTAACACTGATGATTGACATTCCTAATTAATACTATTGTTTTTCTCCACTGGCTGAATTTCCTAAATGCCAACCTGCATAGCATATGCTAAAAACAGGCATTAAAGAACATAAGATCAATGTTAATCTTTAGCACAATTATATTAAATGCCTCAGCAAAGCATACCGGAAAGGACACATTCCTATAAATAATGGATCATTGCAGTCTGATAATCTTTATCCTCCTACGCTAATGAGATGATAATCTTACTCCTCTTGCGTCCTTGCCTTTCAATTTCAGTGCTGCGGTGGCTGAAGTGCCTTAGCAGCAATACTTATCTTGCTTTGAAATTTGTAAATGAAAGAACCTTCCAGAAGAGGACAACAAAAACAGCCTAATGGAGATACAATGCAGAACACTGCTGCTTTAGGACCTGATCAATCCGGACACCAAATTTTTCTTTTCCTTTTTGTTCTAGAGTAGCTATAAGGCCAGGAGAATTCATAAAGTTATGTATTTGGTTCACATTGATTCATTCAGGGCACATCTCTAATCTGCAGTAAAGATCACAGATCTCCAGGGTATCCCAAACTACCTCCAGAAGCAGAATCAGCATATTTAAAAGCAACATTGACACTAAGCTGACATCTCTACACACTTCATTTATGAGCAGAGCTGGTATTTATTTCTGAATAGCACTGCACTGAAGAATGTCCACAAGAATATTAACTGTTACAGATTTCGTGGGCAGAGATTGTGTGCCAAGTTATACAAATATTAAAAAGACATTTAATTTAAGAAATGCTAAATTTGCATTTTTACCTTTCTATTTAAATAGTGTTTTTGATGCAATTGACAAGAAACATAGCAGAAAGGAAGTAAAAAGGATAATGTGAAAAGCAAATGGATTATCAAAGGTCATTTTAAAGCTACCTTAGTTATAAATACTATATTAATTTGTCCATGCAGGCCAAATACTATTATATTTAAGTTGAACCCAAGGAATCCTATAAACCCACAATGCCTTAGTTTGACCATCCCCAAGGCTGGGTGTGTCACTTTGCTATGGTGTGGAAAACTATCTTAACTTGATGCAACCAAGATCAGTTGTAAATCAGCAAAAGTTTGATTTCCCACACTGACTTCCAGCAGGCCAGAACTAACGCCTATAAGTTTTAGATTCAAAAATTTAGTATATTGGTTCTGACAGATTCAAACTGAAATAAAACAAAACCCAACATTGTAATGGCTATGCCACACATTCTATTTATTGATCAAAAAATATCTGAAGTAGAATACTCCACATACAAATTACAGTTACAGCCACCATCAACATACAGAAACATACAGATGATTCACCAAACCACATGTATTTCTTTCAAAAATTGACCAGTTCTTCAACTCTAGATCCATGGTCACAGATCTCCCATTAAAAGAAATTAGATAAACTTTTATGTCTTTCTGAACTCATGATATACAGAGTTAAATTTATTTCTAGCTATAGTGAACTGGAAAGGACTGAGAAGCATTTAAGTAGACAGAGACTTTAGCTTCAATGTTGGATGATGGAAATGCATATGGAAATCTCAGTGTCTTCTAACTCTGTAGACTGCTTTCAAATTTCTCACTTCCATGAGAACCAACAAAACCAAAAATAGACCAGCATGACTTGGAAGTGACATTCAGAAATGGATGCAACTGTTGCAGTCTGTTCTACAGTACTATTCAGTGAAGCTAATATATGTATGATTGACTGCAAAATCTGTTCTTTTGTAGATTGGGCAGAAAACTTGTTGGGTTTTTTTTCCTAGCCCATGAAAATGTTAAAAGATATCACAATGTGTTTGCCTGCTGAATCTCAGTAAAATGTCAGAACCTTCAATGCAATGAATTTGTCAGCCCAAGTCAATCAGTATGCTTTGTTAAATAGTTTTCATATGCTTGTGCCTCGTATTTCACTTGTTTTAAAATATGTATCTAAATTGAAGTAAAATTTTAAAATAGAATAATTAAATCAACTTGGGGTAGAAAAGGTGCCAGTTTGAAAATATACACAATAGAGTGAATACTTTCACAACTTCAAAACTTTTCTTCAAAATATTCTGAGTTGGGGCATTACTGTAGCAAGTTCTCTATTGTTTATGGTTGCAAGTTCTGACAATTATTATTTTTTGTTAAAATGCCTTTCCAAAAATTTCTAAATACATCTTTTTCCTTCACTTTCAAATCATAAGGAAATAGAAAAGTCCCATATTAATTTAATCCTAGTAACTACTTTATCTGCAACCTTTCAAATATCAGGCATCTGCAGATTGTTTTGAACACTTGCCTTCTATTACAAGGTCATTCAGTCAGTACAACACTCAAAGATCAAAAGTCTGTGCAAGCCAGAACTATTTTTTTTGTCTGCAATGTCATCTTCAAAGTCTGCAAAGAGCTTGGAAGGGGCTGGAATCCCCTGGTAACCATGGGTTTTGTGGTGTGTAGCTTGATAAATGCTTTTATCAGCAAAAGTGCCACAAAAATGTCTTTATGAACCCTATCAAGTTCTGTGCTTTGATATCAATACATTCCTAGAAATATTGGCACTGCTTGAATATTACTCTTGTAAAACTTTGACAGGTTTGAGCATGTGGCAGTTCTAATGATCTTTGTTTTATCCCTTTCACCTCGTGACAAGCTTTACCCTTATACTTCTCTCTCAATATTGCAACATCCCCAGTCCCTTTTCTGCAAATTTCTCTGAAAACCTCAGTGCAGCTGACAGCAGCTTCTCTCTTTTCTTATTCATTTGGATGTGCTATGGGAGATGCACTTCCACATGGCAGAGACAGACAGTCCCTTAAGACCTCTTTGGTGACTAGATCACAACAAGGATGACAGACATGACACTGGGGACAAGAACATGTATTTTTATTGGGCTCTGGAAAAAGTATTTATAATTCAGAAGCATTCTTTTTTGATCTGGTTGTGAGATAGAGACCAGACTCTGTGCCCCAGGATTTACTGGCTAAAGGACTTCAAGACAGCGAAAGGCCAGATTTAGGGGGGGAAAAAAAAAAAAAAAAAAAAAAGTTAATTCAAGCATAATACCAGTAAGGAAACAAACCATTAACAACAACAACAAACCACGAGTGATTAAGCATCTGTTCCTTTTGCCCTTTCTGCTTTTCTCTGGTGGTCTTTGATTTTCTCCTTGCCTTTAATTTCTTTCTAACATTATTCCTTTCACTTCCTCCAGCAGCATTTTTAATGTATTCATCCGAAAGTCTATGAAGCATAGGCACTTTTTCAACCTTTTGTCATTTGTTTTCTTTTAACAAAATTGACTGCAACTGCATATGAAGAATACTTATAGTTGAACGCACAATGATTTTAGCATCGAGTTTGGAAATGTCCGTAGCCAGCAGATGCACTACGACTGCAGTGTCTCCTGGATGCCTGGGGAAAAGCATCAAAACTAAGGGAAAGAACATAATGTAGAAGGATGTAAAATTCTAATGTAGATGAGTGCTTTACAAGAGAAAATGAGATTCTGTAAAATAAGGGAACTATTCTGATAACACAACAATTCTTCAGGAGAGTATTCCACTGTTAGATGAAAAAAAAGGGAGTAAGAAAAGGTTACAATGTCCAGAGAAAACTACTGTTTCTCAATATTACAGTGCTGGTCTCATAGAGACATTGGGAATTCACAGGCCACCAAGATTCCTACTGTATGATAAGGAGGCTGCTTGGATTAGACCGGACTACAGGTATACCTGTTCTAACAAAGAATGTACAGGTACATGAAGATGGCAGGAAGTTTTTCACTTTAACATAATAAGCATCTCTACCAGATAAACTGATATTGGAGAAGAAACACAGAACAGAAACAATAGAATAAAAAGTAATATTTCTAAGATCCATGAGGAATAAAAGGAACAATCAAGGGAGAAAGAAAATATGGACCTGCAGAACATGACCAAGACACAGACCTAAGTCATAAAAGATAGCACTGCCAGGTAACACAGAAGGATTCTCGTAAAGATCAGTGCTTATTCTTAAACTTTCTTGCTTCATGGAAGAAAGCAAGTATGAAATCCTGTCCATTTCCTATTAGAAATCTTTTTATCAGTAAGTGGATACAAGTATGTAGTTAATCTGAGTGCTAGATAGATATTTTAACAAAGAGTTCCCAAAGAGCAATCAGGGCACAGTAACTGGCACCTTTTCTCAGAGCCACTGCAAACAATCTTCTAAATCACCAGCAGAAGGCAGCGAAGCATGAAAAATATGACCCTCCAGATGAGCACTGCCCCAACTCAAGGTCTCATTTGTAAGCTAAAAAGATACCAGGTAGGGTTTCTTTTTTAAATTGACTAACTGTGGGGGACTACGTGACCGAGGGCATGAAGTTAGAATTTAGCCTTGAAGATATCAAGGCTTATCCATGAAGAATGAGGCACCGAAGGCATCCGGATGAGAAAGCAGAAGGCATCCAGATGAGAAAGCAGAAGGCATCCGGATGAGAAAGCAGAAGGCATCCGGATGAGAAAGCAGAAGGCATCCGGAGGAGCGAGCAAGTCAAAGGGAGTAACTAACTGCAGAACAAAAGCTTGGCAAGATAACAGACTTTAGTAATGTGGCAAAAGGTCATCCAATAATGTGTTGTTGCTAACTGATGTAACCAATAGCTAAAATACACATGTATGTTGGAAACTGTATATAAGTAAGGGTTTGCGATAGTAAAAGAAGAGCTTCTACTTAATCACCAAAGAAGCATGCCACATGTCGTTTGTCTCAACCGCGACAACTAACATTTAAAATGCTAATACAAGTGGCATGCAGAGAAACATGTGCTTTTAACACACAATGGCATTCTAGAAATGCAAGGAAGTTACTTACAGTTCTTTTGGTAGGTATGTGTTGAACCTGACATATGTGTTAAAACCAGTATCCATCACGCAAAGTCATGTTCTTGCCTACTCCATACATTTGCAGATGAGGTATTAAACTGCTTCTTCCCTTTCAGAATGCTAGTTGCAAATTCTGTTTTCATTCACCTGTGCCTCAGGTGCAGCAGTACTTGTGATCACCTTGATAACTCCTCTACTGTACATTGCTGCTCCACATCCTCATCTTTCTAGGTATATCTCGTTCATCTCAGTCTCATCAAGCCTTGCTGGCACTGTTTATATTTCAAGGGATAACTTGTGGCAAGTTACAGATGTTTGCTTTATCAGTTTAGTTTCAAATTATTATTTTGAGCGTGTTCTCTGCATTGCGTATTTGAAAGTAATTAACCACAGTTAAAAAAGTTAGCTCTGAAACCAGCAAAGATTTGAATACAGGTTGACTCCACAAACAGAGAAAAAGAGGAGAAAATTAAAATACTATGAATATTATTTTATGACAAAAAAACCCCACAACTTTTAAAACCTTAAACAATAACTACAGAATTATGTATGTATACATTACTCTGCACTTCAGGACAAACACGCCTGTTAAACATGGGAGCCGTTATTTCATGTTTATTTATACCCAATGTTCTTATGCAAGTGTCAGTTACGATAATACAGGCTGACGGTCAGGTCTGAACTGCCATCATGTTCAACAGTGTTTGCTTCAGAAGGCTCCATTGTGTGCTATGACAGTTAAACAATCTGCTCTCATAACAACTGCACTTGGGGAAGAATTGGGCTTTTTAGAATTATCCATTTAATATATCCCTTTGAAAGTATCTATTTCTAAACAACCCAGAGAGAAGCAATTGTGTTGATAGGGATCAATGTTCAACACTATTGAAATCTGTGCTGCCATGGGAATCGTGGTTCTTCATGGCTAATCGCAAGGGCAGCTGTAGCACAGGCATCTCTATTCACGACAAGAGACTGATAATCATGATGTTTTCAGTGGCTTGACTACCTTGAGAGCCAGAAAAGAAATGCATTCAGGAATTCAGTACTACAAACGGGAAGGCAAATTAGCTATAGCTCTTAATTTTCACTTGGAAAAAGAAAAAAAACAACCCTGTAGGGAACCCCTAATTAAGATTCTTCACCTAATTTAATAAGTTCACCATCAAATGAAAGAAGAAGGGCCACAACCACTAGTAAGTACAGACCACAACCTCCAGCGTCTGGTTGCACGTGACTCATTTCAACGCATTCCATTCCAGAAGATTATAGAGAGGCTTCAGCCAACTGCCTGGGCCGATGCACTTCTATAGAACAGCGCTTTGGGAGAGTACCATGCTAAATTTTCACCTACAGACATTAAAACAAGCTTTTTAAAAGGAATTTGAGGCATCACTATGGGAAAATAGGCCAGGTATGTTGGGAGAATCTAACTGCCAGTCTGTTCTCTCTCAGAGACCACGTTTGAAAATTTTACCCTTTGCTTTTCCTCATATCTTTCGTAGCACATCATAAAAATACACCTCAAAATGGCAGAATTGCTTTAAAGACCAAAATTTCTGCTCTCTTGCTTATGCACCGCCCAGTAAATAATCACAAATTGTTGTTATTCTATTCATTTTATTAATGGGAACATGCCAACTCAGGAAAACAGTGCAAATAATTATAACTAACAATTCATCACTGTACTCGCCCTCATCTTTTCTCAGCCCCTTTTATTGTTTGGGCTTTTTCCTCCTGACTGCCAGCTGCTGGTAGAGATGTCACTTCCTGCCAGATGTTTTCATAAACACCTCAATTAGTATCTACCCACAGATGATACAGCTATAGAGGTGACTGCATAAATCCAGACTTTTGAAGTACATGAGGCTAAATGAGAATCTGTTGCTCCCTACACAACAATTTATCCAATGATTATTTGTTGCAGGTGAAAATTTCATCTGCATTATTGTCGTGATTTAAGCCCAGTTGGCAGCTCAGCCATGCAGCTGCTCACTCACTTTCCCCCTCCCTCCTTTCCTCACCCCCGCTCCCGGAGAGATGGGAAGGAGAATCAAAATAATGTAACTCCCACAGGTTGAGATAAGAACAGTCCAGTAACTAAGGTATAACACAAATCACTGCTGCTACCACCAATAATAATAATGATAAGGGAAATACAAGGGAAAAGAATACAACTGCTCACCACTCACCGACTGATACCAAGCCAGACCTGAGCAGTGATTTAACACTTCTGGGTAACTGCCCCCAGTTTATATAGTGGGCATGACATGCTATGGTATGGAATACCTCTTTGGTTAGTTTGGGTCAGGTGTCCCGTCTCTGCTTCCTCCTGGCTTCCCCTCCTCCCTGACAGAGCATGAGGCTCAGAAAGTCCTTGGTCAGAGTAAACATTACTGAGCAGCAACTAAAAACATTGGTGTTATTAACACTGTTCCCAGGCTGAAAGTCAAAAACCACAGCACTGCACCAGCTACCAAGAAGGAGAAAAATTACTGCTACTGCTGAACCTAGTACAATTATTCTAACTAAAACAAAATAAGCCAAACCACTACTTTTAGAACAGACAGTGCATAATAACATACTGAAGAGGGATACAGAACTCAACCCTTCAGCAAAGAGAGAGGGTCTGTAAGAACAGGGAGGTGTGGTCAGTCCATAAAAGTTCCTCTCTGCCACTCCTTCCTCCTCACCCTTTTCCCTTCTCCAGTGTGGGTTCCTTCTACAGGCTGCAGTCCTTCCAGATAATCCTCCTCTAGCATGGGCTCCTCTCCATGAGGAGCCATTCCTGTCAGAAGGACCTGCTCCATCAAAGGCGCTCCAAGTGCTGCAGTTTTTTTCAGGTGATAGCCACCTGCTCCATGGAGGACCATGCATCAGAGGAATTCATCATCAACTCTGCTTGATGCCTGAAGCACCTCCTGCCCCCTCCTTCTCTCACCTGGGTGCTCACAGGACAGGATCTCACACAACTTCCCCCTCAACACCTGGGCAGGAGTTTGCCCTTTCTTGAGTAAGGAACCAACTTGAATTTGTGTCTAACATGGGCATCTGGCTCTCCTCAGCTCCCCTGCTACCAAAACTTCACCACAGACACCCACTAAGGGCCCAATCATCCTGCGAGGCTGCTGCTCTAAATTGCGTGCCCAGTCACAATAAGGCCATAAACCACCCTGAGAATAAAGACTTTTGCTTTGAGGTTTTAGAGAAAGTAGTATAACTGAAATTGAATACAAGATGAGAGATGAATACAGAATTTAAAATATTATTGTGCAGTAACATATTGTGCTTAGGTTCTGATCTGGCTCCATTTTAACATGTAATCACTCCTTAAACTTCTGAGACCAACAAGCCTTGTATCATTACAAAAACAGCTTTAATAAAAGAATGAGGTTTAAAGCATTACCTTCTCAGCATCTGAAAATACAGAGATAATTAAGCCTGATTTTCTTCAAAGCCTTCCACCCTCCTAATGAAGTCTAATGAATTCAGCATTGAAGATTTAACAACAGGTGCCTTTATATTTAGGAGGCCACGCTGTACAGGAATAAACAGCACCTGCAATAATTTTCCTCAAGAATGCTTAAAAAGGCCTCAAAACTGCTCCCTCCAGCAACAGCTGCCTTGCTAAATAAATAAGTAAATGGCATTATCTAATATTCATAACTTGACCAGACCCTGTGCTCGACCCCAGCGCTGGAGTGTCTTTTTCTATTACAAGTACTGATTCATTCTCATAATATATGTACTGTTCCCAACTATTGGGAAGATTTAATTTTCACCCCAGTGTTCTCTTCAGAGTTAACAGCTGTTCCACACAATATGACTTAGATTCAACTCACAGAATGGGTTAAGAGAAGGATCTCAGAGTAAGATCCCCTCACTGCTACATAAGAGGTAAAGAACAGAAATTGCCTATGTCACTTCACAGCCCCACAGTGATAGCTAACTTGGCAACAAAGAAACTCTTAACTGATCCTGCAAATTCTGAACGGAGCCTCTGTGAGTGGGTCAGGGGCCATTGGAGCTCACTTCTATTGCCCCTGAATAGAAGGTATTTCCTTTTCTGCCCAGAAGATGATCCTCAATGCCCACAGGTTCTCATTCTTGTCTCTTACTGCTTCACCCAAGGTGAAGGCAATTTCTCAACATCTGTTTCTTCCTCTCAGCAGGCAAACGAACTAGTGAGAACTCAGAGAAATAGCTGTTAAAAACTGGTGCTGACACTCACAAACTTTTGTTACCCGTGACAACAACACAAGGGTGTCTTTCCGTAGTATGTCCTCAGGAACTTCTGGAGAAACCAGATATGGCTGGTCTCGCTTCTAATTAGGAAACAAATTACTCTCCTGCCTTTTGGTCCCTACCCCTGGGTATAAGATCCCTAAAGCTACAACCTTCTCAAATGCCAACTAAAGACGTTCAAAACACCAAAGCCAAGCAACTTAAAAGGTCTTTTTCACTAATAATTATCACAATCTCTCAGTTTCCAACTCATCTACCTTTTCTGCTTTGTCTCCATGAGAGCTACATGCTGTCCTGCTTCAAAATCATGGTGCAAGGAGGAGAATTCCTTACAGAAATCTGTTCCCCAGACTCCTGTGCCTGTGAGACTTTTCACACAGCCCTTTGTGATTTATGCTCATCCCTAAGCAGTCCAGCTATTTACCTCCCCTATTCCCACAGGAGCGTTTTACTCAGAGATGATCTCCAGCTGTGCCTCAGTCTAAAAATTTCTAATTCTTAGAGCACTCAACACGTTTCCTGCCCACCCATGTTTTCTGACTTGTCTTGATCTACAGAGGTAAACATATTTATTTAAGGTGGTTAAGAGACAAAGAGATGGAAATTAACAGAATCTCAGTTTACTGATTGCTATTGCTAACCATCACTGCTTATTTCACATGCTCAAAGAGGAAACATCCACACAGTGAATTACATGATCTGGAGACTTAATATATGATCTAATAAACCATATTATGCTTAATAAGCTAAAATATATAAACCACATTATTTGATTTAATAAATATGCTCTAAATCATAGATAACTCTCGTAAGTCCTTTTATAAAAAATACTGGTAATTTGAATCATAAGTGACACCCATATTAAAAAAAAGACATTAAATATACCCAACTTTCCTAAGGAGAAATATTCCCTAATACTCAATGGACAGTGATACCACACACACACTTTCTTAACCAGGAGACTGCTGCTCAGACTGTACAAGTACCATGGACAGCATTAGCATTATGGTCATTGTTCAGCTGTTGTGGCGCATTCCACTTGCAGCTTCAGCTCTGGAGGAAGCAGTGGCTGAATATGATTAATCAGACTGTATTTGTTGCAGGAACTAATGGAACGAACAGTGCTAAGCATTTTTCAAAAATGAATAATCACCCAGGTACCTGACACCTGCATGTGATGTGAAGCATTACAAACAAATGAGAAATAATAGAGCTTACTGGGCATAAAACATTACTGCTTTATAAAAGTAAGTGCAGAATAAGCAAACTAGAAGTAATCACTCAGAGCGCTTCTACCAACTAAATAACTTTTCAACTTTCCGAGGTCCTAGAAAATAACATGACTGATTAGCATCTGTACGAGTCTGTAAAGGGGAATGGGACAAATTCTTTGAAGACTAGAATTTTAGAACTTAAGTCCTACCTTAGCTCTGTTACTGTTCAGATACTAAAACATTGACTTAACTGTTTTAATGGTCCACATCTTGCTATTGTGTTTCCTGAACTTTTAAAGTGCTTGGGGAAACATTATTCAGTCTTAAGGTATTTGCCAAATTAATGTCTGGAGACTGCCAGAATTTTTAAGAAGAAATGCCAATTAATTGTTTCCTTATATTGCACATTATCTAATATACTTTGCTAGATATCCATCTTGCTAACAGTCCTCCTGCTTAGAACTTTAAATAGAGAGGAACAAAAAAAAGCACTTTTAAAGGAAACCAAGACTGATACATATGTGGATGGCAGGTGTACAGCTGGGCAATACCCTGTTTAGAAGGGTTTGCAGTTACTGCATTTGCTGGGGAAAATACTGCCCATTTGCCCATAGCTTTGTCTGGAGAGCTGGAAATCACATTTTGCCATACAGCTATATTAATCCTACTCTAGATCACTACTAATTTATCAATTTTAGCAGACAACTATTACTGGCTTCATATTTTCCTATTTTGTTTCTTTTGGGGTTGATTTTTTTTTTTTACATTATTTGTGGTTTTCTACATCTGCTTTATGTTCTTGCTAAAGAAGATTAACTGTGCTTAATTTGTCTTTCCAGAGACATCCTGAGCTCAAAATCTTTCTTCCAACATGTCTTAATGTATGGAAAGACTTCAGGGTGTCTTTGGTGGAAATGCTCTCAATTTATACCAAGAACAAAGAAGAAATTTATTGGTCGCTCTATAATAAATTGCCATTAAAAAAGAGAATGAATTCACAGTATACATTGACCAGCATTTGAAAAAGGATAACTGGCAAAGTATTTGGATTCCCCAACTGTAGCACCTTTAAGTTAAATCCAAGGACTTGGATATTTTTGTGGATTTTTATTCTGTAAATGGACTTTGAAGAACAGGCAGAGTAGAGAAAACTTGTGAGACTAATATCTGCTGATCTTCAGAATGCTGGAAGTTCAGAAAGTTGAACACTTGGAACTTTGGGGATACAGCTATTTTTAAATTCTTTTGTTTTATACATCACATTCTGCAGAGAAAGTAACAATATAAAGAAAATCTTATGGTTTTGCCATGAGAAAGTTAAAAGAACAATTAACACACCTAGAGCACAGTTAAATATGAAGAATGCAAGGCAAGTACTTGGACAGCATAACAGCTCAATGTCTATATTGTAAAACTGACCAGCATGAAAATTTTTGCTATCTTATTTCTCCTGAAATTAAAGTGGATTTTTAAAGTCTTTTCAGAAAACAATGCAGTACATTCTACTCTGAAAGAAATTAGATACTGAGTAGGCTGACTGACATCAAGGGTTGTATTTACATTTGGCGCACTTTGAATGTTCAAATTGAAAGGAGTGAAGGCCTTTGTTTTGAAACACAAAAATATCATGCTGTGGAAAAAGAGAACAAGACAGTGAAAATAACTGACTGACGGATTGAGAGATAAACATTGTGCACCATTGTTTATTCAGGCAGCTACCAGCACCAAATATGGTTTTCCTTATATTATTACTGTGGTGATTAACATCCCTTTTCACACTTACAAATCATTCCTGAAACTCAAAAGTGAATTGATTTCTCCCCACTATAATTAATTACTCCACATTTAATTGCAGGAAACTGGGTATTTTTTCAACTCCTCATTTGCTAAATAGTGGCTTAATTCTGCTCACTTTCAGCTCTGTTCTAAGTAGGACCAGTGAACACTGGGGTGTCAGGATGATGAAGCATCTGCTCCTAGCCTTCTCTCTCTATAAAGCAAGGTCTACCATACTACACCTCTGACTTAGGAGGCAAGCAACTATATTTTAGTTTTAAATAAGGTATCAGAGACAAAAGACAGGATTGCAAAAATTATTCACTGTGGCTTAACAAGCACAGCCAAGTGTTCTGCTGGTTGTAATGAAAATGGTGTCTTGAGAGTTTCCGTGTCACTGTAAATAGCAGGGGTCATCTGGGCTACAGGCCATCACATCAGTATTTGAGAGAAAATTCCTATAAAAACCAAGTGAGAAAACAGGAGACTAAAGATTGCTGAGGAGATATCAAAAATACCCTATTTCATTTCCAGGTACTTTTTTTGGTTTTGTCAAGCTGCTGTTTGACAGGAAGAGAACAGAGAAATGATGCTAATGTTTCCTGTTTAGCAGCTGCAAGCATTTCTTGGCATGAGTTTTCAAATAATATAATCAACTGAGTTCTGCTATTTGGGTTTTTTCTTTTATTGTTTTGATACACTGCACTTTAACATCAGCAAGAGTGGTAGAACCTGTGGCTCTACTTAAGTGCTAGGTATGGAAGCAACAGGGATAAGCCACATGTAGTGTAGCTTAATAATAAAATAATAAAAATAAGTAACAATACATAATAATATATAAATACATAAAATAGTAAGATATGAATATAAGATAATAATAATAGCAGCAGAATTTAACCAGCTTGTATTATTCCTGTATTTCCTGGAACTTAATGAGATTTATTGGCACTTAATGAGATTGATAATATAAATTCAGATTTTATTAAAAATAGAACTCCTCTGTAAATTGCTAGTGATATTGATGTATTTTTCTGAGCTAGTAAGTACTCCTTTAACACAACTTAATCACAAATAAACAAATGCAGAACATAATCATTGCGTCACACCAAATCAGCTTTTTCAGGCTCTGCCTAAAGATTCCCTCCTTTCACAAGCTTTGTTCTTTTACTACAAAAAAAAAACCACAATAGGGCCAAATGCCCATGATTAACACATTGCTTAAGTGTTTCCTGTGCCACTGGAACAATGTTTGAAAGAACACAAAACTGGCTTGCACATCCTAACTCATATCTAACTCACCATGCATAAGATAATAACATGAAACTAGTTTACACAGATACACAGATGTGCACACACTTTCCACAAAAAATCATGTCTTTTTTTGTGTTGATGAGACACTTAAAAAGCCCTTGGAGCATAGAGCACTGAACTGATTAGTTTTTATTACCCTCCTACTTCAGCATATAGAATCGTAGAATAGTTAGGGTTGGAAAGGACCTTAAGATCATCCAGATCCAACCCCCCTGCCATGGGCAGGGACACCTCACACTAAACCATGTCACACAAGGCTATGTCCAACCCAGCCTTGAACACCGCCAGGGATGAAGCTGTCACAACCTCCCTGGGCAACCCATTCCAGGGCCTCACCACCCTCACAGTAAAGAATTTCTTCCTCATATCCAATCTAAACTTCCCCTGTTTAAGTTTGAACCCATTACCCCTTGTCCTATCACTACAGTCCCTCATGATGAGTCCCTTCCCAGCATCCCTATAGGCCCCCTTCAGATATTGGAAGGCTGCTATGAGGTCTCCACGCAGCCTTCTCTTCTCCAGGCTGAACAGCCCCAACTTTCTCAGCCTATCTTCATACGGGAGGTACTCCAGTCCCCTGATCATCCTCGTGGCCCTCCTCTGCACTTGTTCCAACAGTTCCATGTCCTTTTTATGTTGAGGACACCAGAACTGCACACAATACTCCAAGTGAGGTCTCACGAGGGCAGAGTAAAGGGGCAGGATGACCACCCTCTACCTGCTGGTCACACTCCTTTTGAGGCAGCCCAGAATATGGTTGGCTTTCTGGGCTGCAAGCACACACTGCCAGCTCATGTTCATTTTTCCATCGACCAACACCCCCAAGTCCTTCTCCACAGGGCTGCTCTGAATCTCTTCTCTGCCCAACCTGTAGCTGTGCCTGGCATTGCTCCGACATACGTCCAAAGCCTGGAAATGATCTCCAGTGCCACATCTTAAACATTCCCATAGGGGTTACAACTAACTGAAAGTAATATATGTAAAATTAAAAGATTGCCTTTAGTTGATCTTTATTTCCCAAGCTCTAGGGTAAACATGTCAAGTGTTCCTCAACAACTGCTAGGACGAGAAACTGTCTCAATAAAGAAACATGAAGCAGAGTATCATATGACCCAAGGAACTGTACCTGTGCATGAAAGCCCCAGCTGCTTTAGAGTTGCAAGCAAAAGTCAACTTAAAAGTCAACTAGAAAACTAACGTTACCACAATTGTTATGAGGCATCATAAAGCTTTATTAGCAAGACCATGGCCTGCAGGTTGAGAGAAGTGATCCTTCCCCTATACTCACACCTGCGTCCAGTTTGGAGCTTCAGACATCACCACAGAAGTGCAAGACCAGCAGAGATGATGAGGATGGTCAGAGATGGTAGCACTGAGGATGCAGGAGCGACAGAGAACTGGGTTCATCCAGCCCTGAGAAAGGAAGGCTAATAGAAGATAAGGCTCCCTTCAGCTACCTAATGGCAGCGTACAGGAGAGAGACAGCCTCTTCTCACAGGGGTATAGTGAGAAGACAAGAGGAAACAGGCACACCTTGGAGTACAGCTGCTTCTGACTAGATAGAAGGAAAACAGACCACCAGGAAGACGGTCAAAAACTGCAAGAGAGACCCAGAAATGCTGTAGGATACCCACCCTTGGATATAACAAAAATTCAGCACCGATGGTACTCAGCAAGTGAAGAAGAGAATAAGAAAGTGTGAAGCAATCCTTAAAATGAGTATCTATATATGCTGGTAACTTTCTGATTATTTTAGTTGTTATTTCAGTGAAGAATCAAAACCAGTCATGCAAAAACAACAGATAAAGCACACAGAGGAAAAGCAGAGATAACAAAACCTCTCTGAACAAACATAAGCAGTAGTAACATCACAAGTAACATCACATCCTACACACCATAATTAATTTATCATGTAATCAAAAAATTTATCATTACAATATGTTGATATAACATCAAAGAATGAAGCATTTGTGAAAGAAGAATGTGTTTTCAGAATCAAGACCTCAGTGATGACTGAAGACGAAAGTTAAAAGGTACTGGTTAAAGAACCTTGCCATGGCCTCACATCATAATAACAGGCTGTCAATGGATGGAAATTAAAGGCATAAATGTCCTCATTGAAAACTGTTTAATTTCTGGAGGCTGAGATTCTCTTTCCCCTGCATGTTCCCTCCGCATATGAAAAAACACCTCTGCAATTATAAACACTCTAATTCAAGCAAATATTTTCCCCCATTCTGTAGCTGCATATTTTAATATTGCAATAGATTAGAAATCATAGCTTTCTAAGAAGCAAAAAGCTATGTCCTAAGAACTACTTCCTTTTCTAAAATGCTGATTTACCTTAGATAAATTGCATTATTGTCGTGTCAATTTATTCAAAAGGAAAAAAAGAAACCAAGGAAGACAAACTATGCACATACTTGAACTGCAGCAATACAAAATTGTACCTTTTTAAAAGCTTTTATTATTTCCTTACCATGAACTTCTGCCTTTTTGAATTGCTAATTCTGTTAATGGGTTCATTTTACTCCAAAATTTGCATCATGAAAATTACCACCCTTACAAGGTCCTCCATGTACAAAACACTTAGCACATTTTGTTGCAAAGGTTACATTTGTTACATTGGGAAATAGTAGGATGTCTTGAAACAGTAAAAATGTAAGAAACTACGTTAGAATTAGTGGTATAAAAGTACTTTATAGCATTCAAAAAAAAAAAAAAACCCAAAAATGTGCCTTTATTTTTATTCAATTTGTTTATTAATGCAAAACCATCTAAAATAAGTCTATGACCATTGCTTTGTCTTTCAGATAAGGCACAGAGCAGTCAAGTAGAACTGGAACTTCAGCCACCATAGTACAAGTCCTGATTTTCAAATTTCTACTGTGCTATTCCAAGTTGTCGGCAGTTTTTGCGAGTACACGAAGTACAGCTTAAAAGCCTCATCTTAAACTTATGAAAGTTAACATTTGTTCTCAGCTGTTTACAGACACTGTTCTCTCTGAAAGCCTGTGCCCAATATCTGCAGGACAGAGAATACAGAGGAAATTATGCTGTGAATCATGCGCAGCAGATACCACGCCTCTGTTCTTGGCTTGTTCCACATCTAACAAAAACACATCTCAGGTTTTGAGGCTCCTGTCTCAGAGAAATGCTAATGAACTGAATAGCTACCTGCAGATTTTAATGCTAAAGAAAATACCTAGGAACTAATATGCTTTGCATTTGAGGATAAATATAAAATTATATCATCTTACTTCTGTTTCCAAATAAACCAATGGCATAAGTGTACCCAGAGTGAAGATTCAGATACACAGATTTCAGACACTGTAGCATATAAATTAAGACTTGCCCAAGATGGAGTGAAAAATCAGAAATATTCGTGTAGCCCTGACATTCTCAAAGCTACATGTTGATTAAGATCCTAAGATTTTCTTCTAACCTGTACTTCTGTGTAGGCCAAACAGCCTTGTATCATCACCAGAAATAAGCCCACAACAGTGCCAAAGTAACCACCAGACATGGTGGCTCCATTAAATTATACAGGACTTGGGGAACTAGTAAAAAATCCTTCTGGGAATAACAGCTGATAATACTAGGGTGTTGAACTAGATGACATTTGAAGGTCCCTTCCAATCCAGACTATTCTATGAGTCTATGATACTGCACTTAACGTCTTTAAAAGTTTATTGTAAAGCATTTTCTCTAGAAAAGGCTGAAAACAATGCAAATGGGCATATACACATTGGAATATATATTCACACAGCTCAGAAATCCTTTGAAAGCTTGGTGCTACAGATCAAACAAAAAGGCAAGGCCTAACTCAAAGTGTTTGTGCATTTTGTATTATTTTAAGCCTAGGGTAAAACAATCTAAACTGCTTACGGGGCTTTACTGCATCAGAGGTTGAGCAAAATATTAATGAACTTTTTTTATTATTATTTTTTCTTTTTATGGGCCACCACTCCCATACAAAAGGTCTTTCACACATGTTGAGTGACAAGGGTTCATACTGTCATGTGGCTAAGGGGAACTCCTTTGAGCAGCACAGCAGAACAGAGTAACTGGCACAATCTGCAAAGCAGCTGTGACAGACACTGCAGACTTAACAGTTCATCAGTAGTTTATGTACCATAGTTTTAGAAGCCCTGAAATGATTCAGGTACCAGTAGCTCTCAGGACAACGTCACATGTCCAAATACACTACAAATATTCGGCAAAATGTACTTTATGAAGCAAATTCTAACTTGTTTAAACTCCTTAACAATCTCAGTATCACAGTAACAACTGAAGAGGAAATCTCAATCCGCATAACTAGTGGCATACACATTTCAGTGTGAAATACAATTTTCGAAGTACATCAAGTACTGAAATCAGCTGCTTTTACTGTTAGAGGTATTGTCTAAGGTAATACATAAGCATGAAAAAATACATGGTGCTGGAAGAATACAGTGTTCCAAATTATAATTGTCAACTTCACAGATGTGTTCATAGTACAGAAAACCTTTAGAAAAGATTACCTGTAGCTCTGTCCTGTGAAAACTGTACTTTATGAGGGCAAGAAAAGTAAGGCCAACCTGAGCAGCTTACTGTATATACAATTACCAATTCTGAAGTCTAAATTGATCTGCCTATCCTCTCCTGACCACTGAAAGATGCATGACTCTAATGCTGTGCACCCATTCATACACATAGGACTCTAATCTCAGAAGCTGCTAGTGGATGTTTCCATCAAGGTTTTCATTTCAATGTCACATTCTAAATGCTTGCTATTCTATTCTACAGTATCCCACTTACCCTCTTTTAAAATGAATCAACCTTAATCTTTTCCAGTTGTATGGATTTTATGTACTTCAGATCAAAACCACCACAAAACAGGAATTTCCCAAACTCCTTACATACTGTAGTTATAAATTTTCATTGCTTTTTAGTATTCGGCTATAAGACTGGTTCAGCCATCATTAGTATGTTTCACTATTTGTGCTCTGTATATCCAAAGTGCTTCCCAGGTATTAATGTAGTCTTGTTACAAAGTAATCTGAATGAGTCAATACAAACCAGCAGTTTGAAACAGCAGTGACTCAAGGCCTGAGAAGGGCAAACCCTTATCTCCGTATATTTCTTGATTTATTGGAACACAAATGGGAGATAAACAGGACCCACACTTCGTTAAAAGTGGCAAGGTACTTTTCTAGGATCATAGGGTACATACAAAACACAAGCTCCAGGGGCTTTTGAAACAGAAGGTCTTTTGAGAAGAAAGAGGGTCTCAGCTGAATGTTAACTACACACGCAATGTGCGCCACTAATGCTGGTGGCCATTGGGCCCAATGTTAAACCTTCAAAGTTCTGTATAAATACAGAACAGTTAAGTGTTCTAAAAAGCTCTTCAAAAATATAGCCATGATCCGCACACAGTCCTTCTGTATTAGGAAAGAGCACTGTCACGTTCAGGAAAGTTCTTGCACTAGCAAAGTTTGTTTGGGAAAAAAATAAATAAAATTCCTCCTTATTACATTTATGGGACTTCTTAATCTCAAGTCAGAATGATTGCCTGCACTGATGGAACCTAACACTAAGAGGTTACCCAACATGAAGGAATAAATGCTCTGTAAAATCATCAGGTGTAAGTTCTTACACATCAAGAGACAAAAATCTTCACCCTCCGTTCCAATTAAGCCTACCTTGAACTGGGATTCCCAAAAAAACAAGACAAGAAATATACTACTGAAAGAAAAATCAATCTTCTAGCACTTGTGTTGTGGAAGTGGCTTGGACAAGACTAAGAGGACTACGGAGTAAGTGAAGAAAAGGGACAAAGTAAAAGTAGATGAATGAGACATGCACAAGCCTCCCTCCCTGTCCTTATTAGTTCTGCAGCCATTTTTCAAAATGCTGTTGACACCATAATAGTCCCCAGAGAGAACATGTTAACTAAAAAGACAGCAGCTTCATTTATCAACAGTGGTACAGCAAATTTGCCTGAAGAAATTATGCCAACCTGCTAATGCAGATCATCAGAAATTGGTAAAAAAACAAGTCATGCTACAAAAAGTCAAGGTTAAACTGCAAGATTTTACTATAACTACAAGGGATTTCAGATTTGTTCGTTATAGAGATTACGTTCTACAAGGAACACATAGCCAAACACGGGGCTGAACAGACCAAGATATTCTCAAACAGCATGGAATAAGTAAACATTTCTCTTGGAGAAATCTGAGCTCCCCTGTCAAATCCTGGAAAAATAAAGGAAGCTTAAAAGGTTTTGCCCACAAAGATTCCATAATGCTCTGTTGATGGAGATGCGCTTTACAGCTGAAGTGGGAAAAGATGTTAAAATACTGTGCTTCTGTACAGAGAACTTGAACTTCAGGTAACTCAATACAGTTCCTCAGGTAATTCAGTGGCATGGTTTAACCTCAGCTGGTGGCTAAGTACCACACAGCTGCTCACATGGCATTATTTATTTAAAAAATGAAGTCCTCAGAATTCTGTATTAGAAAACAAATCGCAGAAAACAAATTGGATGAAAAGGCAATATGCAAGAGCAGGGCCTCTATAATTTCACTTCATTTATACTATCCACTTTCAGTTATGTCATTCACAATGGGAGGAAGGTAAAACAAATTTCTGTTGTTTGACAGTGCATATAAAATCTAGGCCTATGCAAACATAGTTAAACATTTTCTTGCTTTTGTTTCAGTTACATTAGTTTGGGCTCTGCATGAAGATAAGTTTTCTGAAGCTGTATCACCCAGACCAAGCAGTCTTTGATAACCCCGTGCCTATGACAGAACCTTCTGTGTCTACATCTTGTATTTGAAAAGGAAACAAAGGAATTTAACTATATACACAAGCATCTTACAAGCTGTAATGCACAGATAATAGGAGAATTTGCAGGAAATACCAATACTGTATTCTGATTAGCAAGCAGAACTTCACTCCATTGCTTGGAGGTCTAAAGCTCCTGCTATAAGAGCAAATACATATGCATTAAGATGTTGCATGGGTGAATCTAGAACCCTGAGACCAGCATATTAAAAGCAGCAGCATAAGGGCTCTCCCTCAGATTTTGCTGTTAGTTTGGGCTCAAGGGCCTTTTACTATGAAAAGTCAAATGTGACTTACAACTTACTTTTAAAGGGGGAGACGGGGGGCAGTGGAGAGATACAAGCATGGAAAGCTGCCTTATACTGCTTAATGCACTAAGCTGTAACTTTTTCACCCGTTTCATTTTGTTGAAAAAACTTCCTAATACAGTCCTTCAAGGAAAAGAGAAATGTTCAGAAAGGCAGAAACCTGAATAGAAAAAAAAAAAGTCACAAGCACACCTCAGCAAAGACCATGAACCTAAAGCAAGCTGGATGTATCTTAGGCGCTTGCTAAGTCTTTAAAGCAATAAAACATTGATATAGCAGCCTTTTAATTGATACAAAAATACTATTTATGTATAGGAACATTAGTGAAAAGAAATGCAGTTTGCCTGCATATTGATGTTTGAGTGAACAAAATACTGAGGTAAACTCATCTGAGACTAGTAATCTAATTGTTGTGTCATGAAGAATCCTGTTGCTTTTTATAACCCTCTGTCACAACCTGAAGGGTTACCTATTCACAGATGTATTGAGATCATAACCATGGGTTTGCAGGATTCCAAAACACACACAAACGTGGAGGCTCTGTGCTCTAAATTTCTCTATTATAATTACCAGAAACACCACAAAAATCACCAATCACAGATACATTTTGCAGTTACCAATCGGTTCAATGTGATCCATGACAGTTCCCTGAATGGCTTTAATAAAAACTTTGAAAAGGCCCACAAAGTTTTAATGCAATATTTTCATAAAATAAACAAAAAACAAACCCCACTGGCTGTATTTGCACAAAGTACAGTTGCATAAATGCAGTAAATTCCTTTTGTTTGTTATATTTTTCCTGTGGCATATAAAAGCTGTCTTATTTGTGTAGAGCATTAAAAAGCACCTTAGCATAGAGGATATACAAAAATGCCTGACTTCTACTTAAGTTTTTAATCACAGAATATTGAAGATATGTATCTGACAGTGGCTCTGTCCTAGTTCTTTCAACTGAATAAATGTGCTCTTAACTGAGAAAGAGAGATATGTCAGTTCAGGGCCAAATGAATTCACAAAGACATATTTAGGACTCAGAAGAAAAGATAAAGAGACTCCTAAAATTAGCATTAATAGCAAGCACACAGTGTAATCTCAATGTTTTTAAAGCATTAGGGACATAACACCTGAAGGCCACAAACACATCCTATATGAATGCTTCGTATGAATTACCATCTGCTGTTGGTGTTACTGAAATCACACACACAGAGATCGGTGAACAAAAGTGTGGTTTCTGCTCTTCATAATATATTTAAATAATAATGATTGTGAGAGCCTTAAGGCAGACATAGAGTGAATTTTCACCCTCTCCAGTAAGATATTATCAATACTGCTGGACTGAGCTTTTGCCGTTGACCTTGGACTGTAATAAATGAAGTCTTATAGCTCTGCAGAGAGCATACAAAGCAGTTCCCTTGAAAAGAACCTAGAGAGGCACCATTAGGAATTTTCTGTGCCTACAGATATTGTGTGATTTAAGTGCTATGTTACCAAACTATGAATGGTTGTGTCATCTGTCCCTGGGTGAAGATTCACAGAGCAATCTCCCAAAGGGAAAATATATTGACAAGCTGCAACCCCCCCAGTCCCATTGCGGTTGCACAGCTGTTTAACAGCCAGTGGCAAAAATGGTTGCTAGGTGGATCAGGATACTCATTGTGAGCTGCTCTACAGGACAAAAGGCAAAAAAAGATGCACTAAAAAGCTGTTATTAAGAGAAACAATCTCACCATATTGTCATCTAGTGAGTTCTTTTCTGTCTGTAATTTTATCTCACATGTATAAAAATTCAGTAGAATAAAAACAAAAGATAGAGATGGCAAACAGGTCACCTGACCTCCTGCCTTAAAATCCCATGGCCCAAACAGGGTATTTTTGCATGAAGTTTGATTTGAAATCACAGAACCTGTTTAGCCAGAAAACTGGAAATATTAATTTTAAAAAAATGAAAATGTTTGCTTTTTTGTAGTAGCATTCAAGAATGTCTTATCAAAGCAGTGACTCTTCCCCCGATTAGGGTAAATATTAAAATTTTATTGTTAAATAAAAAGACTATTTTTAATCTAAAAAAATTGATTCTACTTTCTGTATTTAAAAATACAGGAAAACAGTATAATTTGACTAACAAAGGAAAAACTTGTTTTGCAAGCTTAAAAAGATAATTTGACTTTAGTTAACTTTAATTAACTTTTACACCTGCACTTACCCATTGAGCCTAGGGGTAAGATTAGCCACTGTATAAGATGCTTACAGAAGCTTAACTCAATATTTATTATTCATCCCAGAATTCTGTAGGGAATAATTTAATGAGTAAACAGGAATTATGAATTTTAGAACAGATTTTAAACATCATGGATATTTATGTCAATGGAGGTAACAGAGATGATCTGGAATGTGAGGCAATAGGCTGTCTTTTCCCCACCATCACTTATTTCTCTTCTCTGCTGATGTTTATCTCAAATCTTTCCTTCTCACTGGTTCAGAACTAAAACTTTGCAGGCTGGATCCAATGACAGCTTTTCCTATCAGGACACATTACTTCTCCAAGTGGGTAGTTCTGCTTCTGGTTTTCCCTCTCATTTCTCTGGTGTACAACATCTTTTTGAAAATCCTGTGTTAACCATATATTTGTTTCACTAGCTGTTTTTTAAACTACTTATTTTGGGTTTAGATCTATTGCCTAATTGTAGGCAATGAACCTTCCAGTAGTATTAGATCTATGATTCCATTTAGCAAAAACAGTTTTGAAACTGGTATTTTAAGCTTTCCTGGAAATACTGTAAAAGAACATCATTCATTGCTGCTGTTAATGAATCAGATTTCAGCCTCTTTTAAGCGCTAGATCCTTGCATTCATTCCAGTGACTCACATTTAGTTGCTACACTCATGAAGTGTTTTATTAATGGAGACTGAATAACAAACACCCACACTCTGGCACAATCCACTTCAGGCCTCACAGTTTTACTTTTTTCTTTATTTGGACTTTTGCACATTTGCTTATCATATTTCAGATGCTTTACACCTTCATCACACCATTATGGAAATGTTTAATCATACAGTTTATTCTGACAATATTTGGCATTAGTAACAGCTATAACTCACTGTGAACATTAAACTGACAAGCTTATTCACGTGAGATCTTTCAGGGGCTTTTAAATAATCAAAAATCATGTGCCATAAAACACATACTTAGCCACATACCATAATTTGGAATTATTCTACCATAACTTTTTGTATACAAATATAGAAAAATAAGAATCAGCAGGTTTCTTCCAATGCTACATATAAATTTAAAATAAAACAGCAGCAACTTAGATAACATCTATATTCTGCAAGTCGGCAGAAGCCCCATTCAACTGAATGATCAAAAGACAGAATTAAGTCAAGATGATGTTCAGGTTCAAAAACGTATTCAGAGAAAATATAAGGAAAAATGTTTATTACAGGTTATTAAAGGCAAAAAACATAGACCTCCTTAACAAGCCATTATAGCCTATCATAAATTGAAGACATTTAGGAACATATTAAAGATTATCACACATCTGCGTGTTCTTATAGGTTCACAACACCTGTTACTGGCCATACTAGAATAAAACATCATGCACCATAGTCTCACCAAGTATAACCATTGTCATTCTCTTAACAAGACTTTCTATCTTACTTAGGCGGGAAATTACTGGTAGTTTTCTTAGGATGTAAATTGGAAAACACTGACGAGCAACATGCAGAATTCACAATTCCTTCAATTACTCTCATAAACCCTTCCTTTCTGAAGAATATCAATACTACTAACAAGATTGCTTTGAGGAGCTTATTTCTTTCTGCCTTCTTTTTAATACTATTCTGCATTAAGTGGATGTTTAGGTACTTCCTCAGAAGCTAATCCTACCTCTCACTATACAGCCTATCTTCATAGCTCCTGTGGAGCTACATGAACAGTCAAAAGAAGAGAGGATCAATAGTTTTAAAAGAAATCAAAAAGCATCTTCCCTTACAAATAATAAAATTAACGGTCTATTTTCATCCATTTGGTCTTTAACCTAAATACATTCAGACTGCCAAAATCTCCAAATATGGTAATTGCAAATTAAATTGGTATAAATTTTGCATATAATTTGTACTTGTCAAACTCATTTACATGCAAAACCACATTATATATGTCTACTCAAACAGGTACACCACAAATCCTTATTCTGGGTCTGACAGATTACTGCTAAAATGGCTGTTATGAAATGCTTTGATCTTTCCCAAATGGACTGTTCACATGCTTCAGGTTAAGAATATCTTTAAGTACTCTGTGATACAAGTATATTTATGAAATCCCTTCTTCAACTCTCTCACTTTTTGTAAAAGGTCACTCATTTTGAGAAATGTAGTGTAAGACCATTCTGTTTCCTGCTGGGCAAATAAGACAGCAATCATGAACAGTTTCATGGAGAGGCACCTGACATGTTCTGGACTTTATTGACTTGAACTCTTAGATATCAAAATCATATCCTATAAAAACTTGCTGCCATTTGACATGGGTAAAGACATGGACATTGTCCTTGTGCACTCATGCTAATACAGCCAAGAGGACAGTGTTGCTGCCTGCTATCAGGTAACACGCTATGAAGATTTCTGGAACAAAATGAAACTCCATGATTTCTCCAGGATGCAGTAAGACAGCATCCTCCTAGCCAGCTTTGGCTCTCTTTGGGGAAAACGACATCTACTACCAACAAAAGAAACGTATCATTCGACACAGTCTAAAACTTAAATAGTAGGTACCTATTAAATCTCTGTCAAAATGGTGCTTTCCCAGCAAAAGAAAAATACCTGTCCTAACAACAAACCACTTTTTCTATACCTAATATTTATAAGGAGCAATTGGATTAAAAAAAAACAAACACAAACTAATAATCTTTCTTACAATAAGGAAGAGAAAATATGAAAACACAAGTGTAAATTAATCTCTTTTATTAAAGAAAAAATATTGAAATGTTCTACAGTCAGAATAAGTTCTACCATTATTGTTATATATATTCTCTTCTAGGAAAGAGTAAAACTGCTGAAATACTCTCCATCAAATTCACCAAGAAACACATTTTATGCTTACCAGAGAGACTAGATGATTTGAGAGGCATCAGTGACCTTTTCAAAGCAGAACCAAAGTATAAGAAGAAAAAGAATGGAGTACCAGTGCCCCACATTTAATATTGAAGAAGATGAATTCAGTGCAAATCATTTTCCCAGAAAAACTCATCCCAAGTAACATGATGAGGGTTGAATTTCAGCTCTGAAGTACAATCTTTGAATCCTCAAAAAGGGGAGAAAACATTTTTGTAGATTGCAAACTACAATTTCCTACAAATTGTCACTAGATGGCATCTTGTCATCATACTTTACATCTCAGAGTTCATCACCACTGTCATTCCCCTGTGACAGAAAACATTGAACACAAAGTGTCCTGATGAGGTTTCAGTTTAATGTAATGTGTAAAATCCTGGGTTTACCACTGTGCAATGCATACTGTCCTACTCGAAGTCTCCTCAAAAACAGCAGAAAAATCAATATCCACACATTGGCTCTTATACCCATAACAATGCATACATAAAAGTGATAGCAAAACTATTAAGGGGAGTTAAAAGAAGCCATTGGAGGGTAGGCTGTTTGTGGTTGGTTTGTTAGTTGCTTTTTTTAAAGATTTATTTAAGCTGCTTACCCATCAGAATTCTCAAAAGACTTTATTGCTGCCTTTCAGAAGCATGTTTGCTGGTGGGCTTTGAATTTTTTAATTCTGGGTTTGGTACATTACAAACATTGTTAAAATTAACAGAATGCAAATAAAAACCAAAGAAAATATTAACTCTACTATAAATACTTCCAATATTAAAGATTCATCAATTTGTTTGCCTTCAAGAAAACAATAAAACCATCAAAAAGAACTGTATGTTATTGTCATGACACTGCTAAATGGAATTTGGTTGATGGACAGCTGTACAAAAGTTAAAATCTTGCTTGTGAAAATCAATCATTTTATTCATTTGTTTTCCAGTAGCATATTTTTGCAGCTCCTAACTGAAAACCAAAGAAAAGATTCAAAAGAAAAGCTAAGCAAAATTATCATGTTCCCTTTAGTTTCATTCCAATTATATAAAGCAGAGATCTACAAAACTGCTGTATGAAATGTATATTTATACCCTATTTATTACAGTCTCTTGCATTCCATCTCCGCGAGCACATTCCACCCCACAATTACCACTAACAGTGAAAAACATCAACTTCCATACAGCTTTTGCACAACTTTCATGCAGACACAGCTTTTTCCTGCTGTTTCTTAATCCGTTTACTTAGATTGCCAGAAGCACACTCACAAGCTCCTTCCTACAAGTCTGTTAGAATTGCCAGTAATTGAATAGTAGTAACAAAAGCAAAGGCATCTCCTTTGCATATTCTGCTGCTCCTTTTAAAAGGAGAAACCTGTTTCCATTCATTTAACCCATAGGGTACATTCCCTAATATCCCAAGTAGAAGAGGCGTGCAACCAAATTTGTTTGAGCACCTTCAAACATCCATTTGGCTTATCCTTCATGAGTAACATAAAGAACTAATATAGATACTCACACTTTACCCGCATTTCAGCAGCTCTCTAGATTCACCTGCTAGTTCACATTTGCATTCCCAGCAACTGGAAATTGGTTATTCTGATTTCATTTAGAGACTGACTTCTACCTCCTCAGTTAAAGAACAGAAGAACTTCTGATAGTGAAAGGAAGGAAGGCTGCTAAGAGAGCAAGGCATCGCGACACTGCTGCCAACCAAGACAATATCAAACTTTATTTTAAACAAAGAAATCAAAATGTCAACTTCTGTCAACTTATCCTAGTTCTGCTTTTCTAAGAATAATAAAAAACTCCAACTTTGTAGACATCCACACCATTACCACTCTAGGCAAGGCAGAACTCTGATAACAAACATTCAGCAACCTATGCACCTAATTCAACAGGCAAGTCATAACCTCATGGAAGAGGAAAAGTGTATCAACATATTACAGGAGTTTGAATGTAAAAATAACTGGTTTATCCTCATTTCATTTATCATTAAATAACATCTACAATTTGAGGGTTTTCTCTGTACAGCCTACACTAGTAACACTGCCTTATCATCTGAATGATGCCAGAGTATTTAGAAAGAGGCTGTTTCCAGTTCACATAGACTGCAACCTCTAGCCACAAGGCATGCTCAGCTGATGTGGTTAAAAAAAACCCACAGCCACCTGCAATAATAATGAGCAACAACATTGTAAACATACAAAGACGTAACAAATAAGTCAAAGTTCTACAGCTGCTTCTAACTTCCTGTCTGCTGTGAATTAACAAAGCAACAGATTCCATGTAACTCAATCCTCCAAAGCAGTCAGATCTTGTGATGTAAAACCTGACAAAATCTTCCCCTGTTAGGCAGCCCAGGTAAAACTTTGATCCCATTCTGAATTTAATACACATGCAGTGAAATCCGTAAACTCTCAGATTCACATGAAAGAGCTGTGAAAATTTCTCCTGCATTTCACAGTAGTTATATGGCTTAGGTTGAGAACAAAAGAAAAAAAAAACTATACAGATTTTCCACCAGATTTTTATTCTCACAAGTGAGAACTGTTCTACGGTATCATTTGCAACACCAACACAACATCCTTTCCTTCTCCCCTGCTCAGAAGACTCTCTCCTCCTGCCCAACATGTTATCCAAATGCTCTGTAATGATGCCTACGGAAGAGTTGGATTTTTTTAGTTTCAATTATATTCTTCTTCTTGGTACTGACTGATTTATTAATTTTTTATTATTTTTTTAGAATGCTTGTCGTAAGATACATTCCGTTCAATAGAAGTCTAAAATTTAAAGAAAGACACTTTTTTTGCAAACCATTATCTCCATCGAATAGGTCTCTCTCCCAAAGCAGCAAGATAAGTTACCTTCGGGTAGTTAGCATATCATAGAATAGTTAGGGTTGGAAAGGACCTCAAGATCATCGAGTTCCAACCCCCCTGCCATGGCCAGGGACACCTCACACTAGACCATGCCATCCAAGGCTATGTCCAACCCCACCTTGAATGCCGCCAGGGATGAAGCATTCACAACTTCCCTGGGAAACCCATTCCAGGGCCTCACCACCCTCACAGTAAAGAATTTCTTCCTCAGATCCAATCTAAACTTCCCCTGTTTAAGTTTAAACCCGTTACCCCTTGTCCTCTCACCATAGTCCCTAATGAAGAGTCCCTCCCCAGCATCCCTATAGGCCCCCTTCAGGTATTGGAAGGCTGCTATGAGGTCTCCACGCAGCCTTCTCTTCTCCAGGCTCAACAGCCCCAATTTTCTCAGCCCATCTTCATATGAGAGGTGCTCCAGTCCCCTGATCATCCTCGTGGCCCTCCTCTGCACTTGTTCTAGCAGTTCCATGTCCTTTTTATGTTGAGGACACCAGAACTGCACACAATACTCCAAGTGAGGTCTCACGAGAGCAGAGTACAGGGGCAGGAGCGCCTCCCTCGACCTGCTGGTCACACTCCTTTTGATGCAGCCCAGGATACAGTTGGCCTTCTGGGCTGCAAGCACACACTGCTGGCTCATGTTCATTATTTCATCGACCAACACCCCCAAGTCCTTCTCCACAGGGCTGCTCTCAATCTCCTCCCCGCCCAACCTGTAGCTGTGCCTGGCATTGCTCCTACCCAGGTGGAGGACCTTGCACTTGGCATGGTTAAACTTCATCAGGTTGGTATCAGCCCACCTCACAAGCATATCAAGGTCCCTCTGGATGACATTCCTTTCCTCCAATGTATCAACCGAACCACACAGCTTGGTGTCATCGGCAAACTTGCTGAGGGTGCACTCAATCCCACTATCCATGTCACTCACAAAGATGTTGAACAAGACCGGTCCCAACACTGATCCCTGAGGGACACCACTCGTTACTGGTCTCCAGCTAGACATTGAGCCATTGAGCACTACTCTTTGCGTGCGGCCATCCAGCAAGTTCTTTATCCATCCTCTTGTTTGTTCCCCATGTTACCAGCGTTTGTACAGAGGCATTTGAGCTGAGATCCAATTGAAGCCGGCTCATTGGCTGGAGCAGCTGGAATATCTCTACATTGCTCCAAACGTTTACTGTAGGTGCTGCCAACTGACTGGGTGTGTTGGGATGGAATGATGCCCCCCTCCCCCAACACATCTAGTTTAAAGCATCCTTGACCAGTCTGCCAAGCCTCCTACCAAATCCACTCTTCCCCTTCTTCGTCAGACCAGCTCCACCAGCCCCCAGTAGACCTGGCCTGCTAAATTGAGTACCATGCTCAAGGTACCCAAACCCCTGACTATAGCACCACCCTTCTAACCATTTATTAACCTGCCCAATCCTCCTAGCCTTTTCAAGGTCCTGCCCTGTATCCTGGAGAATTGACGAAAAGACAATCTGAGCTCCAGAGCCCCTAACCACCTCTCCCAGAGCTCTGTAGTCCTTCTTTATGGTCTCCGGGCTACTGCTATCTATATCAGTAGCACCCACATGTATTACCAGGAGTGGGTAATAGTCAGTGGGACCGACTAGAGCAGGCAGCTTCTCGGCCACATCCCTGATCCGAGCCCCTGGTAGGCAACACACCTCCCTTGAGCCTGGGTCAGGCCGGCAGATGGGTGCCTCTGTGCCTTTCAGATTACAGTCCCCTACTACTAAGGCCTGCTGCTTTTTCCTGGCAGCACCAGTAGTGACCTTCTTTACCAGTGCACCAGCTGGTTGCGCCTGGTGGGAGCGCTGTTGCTCATCAGTCCCCTGCAGGACAGCAAAGCAGTTCTGGGTGGGGACAACAGATGTAGGAGGAAGCCCCTTGCTTTTAATTGTCCTCTTCCTCCTTTTTTTGTTGTTGTGTTCTGTTACCTTTTCCCAGCTTCCTGGGTTAGCAGCCTCCTTTCCTGCATGGGCAACAGCAGACTATTCTAGATTAAAGATAAACCTTGCAGCAATTTTATTTCTCAGAAAAATATCATTCTTGTCCCTGCTGAACTGCCCTGAAGACTCCCATTTTACTCCCAGTACCTTTTCTCAACATCTCTTGATTAAAAACAGTCACAATGTTTGTTATCAAATATCAGTGCATATAGAGAAGAGGTTGAGAAATGGAAACTGGGGAAAATGCCAAACTTTAAAAAAGCACAAATACAATTTTAAGATTGCCTACAAGAAGAGCATGAAACTGCAGAGTACAACACTTAGAGAAAGCCATAAGAAAAAGGGACCAAACTGGCAGAATGCTAACCCAAATCTAAGCCTCAAGATTCTGGCAGTTAGCAATTGAGAAGCTTCCTAAAGCTTCCCAATAGCAATTTCTACAGTCAGTTTTTCTTATCTCCACAGGTATAACTGATTGCCTGATGAGATTTAAAAACAAAAGAAAGGTTTTAAAACTCACAATCACTCAGCCTAATGAAAACATCTTGAATTATTTAACAATCCATTAAGCAGCTATACCTATCAAAAAAACCCAAGTTTGACAGATCTGGTTCACCACTAAGTTACCACTGTAGTTTCACATCACTGTAACTCCAGCCATTTCCATAAGGTCTCAATCATGTAACAGAAGTAAATTCAGTTTGAGTTTCAGCTGCATTAGACTTTCACACCAGATCTGTCACTAAAAGCAGGAATAGCAACCAGCAATTATTAAAAAAAAAAAAAAAAAATACCTGGAAATAAGCTTTTCAGGCTCTGAAACTGGGGCATTATTCAATAATTCATTCTCAGATCCATTTGAATTCTCATCTGTCAACTCTCCTTTTATTACCAGATTGTTCTATAAGCAATGATCTGGCAACACATTTGAGAAATCTATGTATTCCTCTCGTCTATCACAACAAACAATTTTCCAGGCAACAACAGAGACAGTGTAATTTCAAGAGAAATATCGCAACTCTTAACTCATTACTTTTATGCCATGGTTATGTGGCATCAGAAATATCATGAAAAACACAAAACTTTTCTGTTTCCGTCACAACCCTCTTCAGTAGATTGAAATACACTGGTTAACTTGCTTTAAAACCCTTCCTCTTGGCCCTCAAATAAGCAAGAAAAGTAATAATTAAATGTCTGAGTTACTGAGGCTCAAGCAGGACAACTGAAAACCTGTTTTTAAGGTAGTACGTTGAAATTCAAGGACACTTTCTTACAGGTAACAGCAGCCAGAGGATTCAGTCCTAAGGTAAATAGATCAGAACTTCCAGGTTAAGTTTAGCCAACAAATTCTCTGAAGTCCCCATCCCACCCCCTATTTGTTGGGAAGAGGAAGCTTTTCAGTATAAGATGATAGATGTTTGTAAGAACACGTTCTGCACTTGTAACAGACCATTTTCTGTTTTAGAAAACACATTGAGCCAAAAGCCCACATCATTCTTCAAAACATTCATTTTCAACTGATATAAACCCAATTTCAATGAAAATATATGAAGCACAAAACCAAGTTTCTAAAAATAAACCTTCAACTCTGACAACATTATTTTACATATTAACTTTTGACAACCCAACAGAAGGAAGCCACTTCTCAGTAGCCAGCTGTTCAAAACAGGAAGGAAATATCAGTGTCAGTGCAGAAAGAATTACTGAAAGTCAAGCATTCTTGGTACATGCTAAGGATTACAAAAAGTACATATTAAGCATTACAAAAAATAATACTTAAAGTATTCTTAGTACATACAAAGTACTCTTCAAAAACTTAGTAAGTGGAGTAAAAAAGGATTCTGTCAAATCACTATACCAGTCAGATAATCTTTTGTATATATTTTGATCTTCCAAGATATTTACATATTTACAGTAATGGAACTAAACAGTTTCAACAAGCAGTGACTTCCAACTGAAACACAGTGTGCATGTGGAAGAAGCCCAACAACCTCCTTTCAAGGAACTTTTAATGTTTAAAGTTCATGTATAAAATAGCATTAATCATGCCTGCAAACAGGAAAAAAGTGTTTGCCAAGCACTTGACATATTGCTTATTTCTGTATTCCAACATAAATCCACAGTCTTACAACCTCAAGTCTGAGGTAATGCAAATTAGATAATCAGAGAAAAAAAAACATAAAACCCAAATGTGTGCAGAGTGACTCAATGCCAATTACTGGCATCATCCAACAACAGGCACTTGAAAAGGTCCTGTGTAGGATATTAGGGTTTAAGAGACAAAAAAAAAGATTCAAGGGACTTGACTGAAAAGAATTTGTTCTTTGTGACATCAGAGTTGAATATCAACAGCACCTGTGTAAATCAGACCTATAGCATCTTAGTATAAACTTATTTCATGATACACTTCTTTCCTGCCAAGTGATAATGTTACATAGAAAATTAAGAAGGATAGGTGCAGTACACAGACAGGCTGGATTATTTCTATCCTTTAAACCAGTGTGGGGTAGTTCGTTGGTTCCTCTTCCTGCTCGGTTTTCAAGCAAATGGTGGCACCACTCTTGTGAACACTTTAACACTGAACTTGTCCTAACTCACGTGGGCTTTTTTTGTTTACCCTCAGTTGGGGATATCATTACACCATGAAACTGCAGCAAGGCTTGCAACAATTGCACCCTGCCCTACAGTTAACTTGGGCACTCTCCTTCTCTGAATAGCAGTGAGACAACCTGAAGCCCAGTCTGTATGTTGATATGATACAGTCAGTAGCACACACTAGATTCACTGGGCTATTAATGAACTTACACTGCAATGACTACAATCAGTTTGTTAAGACAGATCTTTGCTGTCCTATATGTTCAAGTATTAAAGAGCATTTAAGCAAATTCAACCACAGCCACTTCAAAAGCAGCAACGTGTCACAAGTAAAAACTGGTTTCAGTGATTAATGACTGAAACTATTTAAAAGCAAATCTAAGCTCAGCTACAAAATCTATTCGGCAAAATGCTTCTACTTACTGGACCTTGAGGATTGTTCTTGGCACTGGAAACCAGAGTCATAACATCAGATATATAGTCCTGAGGAAAAAAAAAAAAAAATAGGGGGTGTGGAATAAAACGAAACAGATCAAACAGAATAGTTTACACTTTATATAAAAGGAATAAAGATCAACATGGAGCACAAGTATAATTAGAATCAAAGGAGCCATTAGTAAGACATTTGATTACAGAGACTTCCATTGCCATTCATCTTTTGCACTGTACCCTCTTTACTAAGTTAAACACCTTTTGGGGCTTACTATAACGATCCCCAAGAAGACCAGTGTTCTTTTCCCTTTTCTTTTAGACGAGTGCGTGTGGAAAGGACAGGATGATGATAGAGCTACCCACCAGTCAAGAAGTCCAGCGTGCTTCCTGAACTAGGCCTGCGCAGCCTTGCCATGGAAGTTTGGAGGACAATTTCTCAGCCGCCTAAAATTCTCTTGGCATTTTACAAAAAATGGCACTATTCCATTAGAAGAGCCCTGGTTTATCTGCCGACTTGGCTACAGCCACCTCATGTTGCAAACCACTACAGTATGGGCAATGTAAAATTCCTAGTTTTCTACCCCTTGTGAAACATCTCCTGACATCCCCAACTGGCATTCCACAAATGTGGACACAGAACAGTTTGTAGCTCAAGCACATCTTCTGAAGGCTTGCAGTTAGAGCTGAAGAGACCAGAGTGCAGGGACAGGGGGAAAGACTACTAAAATAGTACAGATAGTGTGAGAATAAGATAAGCTGACTATACTGCTATTAATATAATACAGAAAAAAAGGCTTCAAGAGATTTTTAACAGGCAATGAAAGTGCCACAGTATCTAAATACAGACACAATGAATACAAGTGCAAGACCCAAGTCAATAATTAGAGCTATTTTTTTAAAAGACTATGTTAGAAAGTAGTTGGCATATTCAATTTGTGTGTCTTCCCTAATGAATGCAGCCATTACATTCACATTTCTATGTTGCAAAGGTCTCCCAGGGCCCGGCTCCTGTTGTCTTGCCTTTCCTGTCAGTAAGGCCAGATTTGCATGTTGAAGTGAAGCTGCAGTTCCTCCTAATCACTGGGAATTAAAGTCTGATAAGCTGAAATTGAGGCATGTCTGACAAGGAGAGTGGAATAACTGCTATGAACTTTTTATAATTATTATTATTATTATTTTGAAATATGCCTCAGATACTAAGCTTACAGGTCCTGTTTTCATAGGAGATGTGCTATGATCCAGTAGGCAGAATATATTTCAGGGAGTTGCTAGTAATACGCTGGTACTTCACTGCATGACCTTTCTGCATTTCACTCTTCTGCATCCCAGTTTATCCATTAATATATGGAGGTCTATACTACTTTCCCACCTAAGAACAACCTTAATATTTGTAAAGTGTCTCAAGAGACAGCTGTTACAGAAACACAGCAGCTTGAAAAAAATCTGTATCTGCCACTGACACATAAAAAGAATTTATAGGCTACAAAAATTAACAGCTCTAGTAGCAAAAATATTCTCCTTTCTAGCTTTTCCTCCACGTATTCCAAGTCAAGTCACAAAAGAAACTTCTTACACAAGTAGCACCCACTTAGTGTACTAGCCCATGAAAGGTATAAATAGGAATATCAGTTGCTCTCTGTTCAACTTAGCTATTGTATATATCAACTTCTTCATAGGAAGTTGTCGTGGTTTAAGCCTCTCAACCACACAGTCGCTCTCTCACTCACTCCCCACTCTTTCTTCCCCCCGCTCCTGGAGGGATGGGAAGGAGAATCAAAAGAACGCAACTCCCACAGGTTGAGATAAGAACAGTCCAGTAACTAAGGTATAACACAAATCACTGCTGCTACCACCAATAATAAAAATGACAAGGCAAATACAAGGAAAGAATGCAATCGCTCACCACCAATCTCAACCCGACCAAGCAGTGTACTCCCACCACCCTTCCGGGTCTCTGCTCTCCGTTTTTACATTCTGGACATGACGTGCTGTGGTATGGAATAACCTCTTTGGTTAGTCTGGGTCAGGTGTCCTGTCTCTCCTTCCTCCCAGCTTCCCCTCCTCCCTGGCAGAGCATGAGACTCAGCAAGTCCTTGGCCAGACCAAAACATTACCAAGCAGTAACTGAAGACACTGGTGTTATCAGTGCTGCTCCCAGGCCCAAAATCAAAAACACAGCGCTGCACCAGCTACCAAGACAGAAAAATGACTGCTATTGCTGAACCCAGGAAAGAAGTGCCAAAAAACAGACTTTACAAGACATCTATAGATGCCAGGCTACCACCAAAATCAGCACACAGACAAATTCCTACAGTTCAGTTTCATTTGTTTCCCACAAAGGAAAGCGGTCACTTCTGGCTGCTGTCAGGAAGGTACAAGCTTTCTGAGACTGACATTAAACAGAACCACCAACCAAATTATCTGTTCTGTTTTCTAGCCTCTGTATAATTTAATAGCATTTTTACATCCATACTCCTTGCTGCATCATTGATAAACCGTGCATTTCCTACATTTTCAGGTTTTCCTCACATTTCCTCATTTTACTCCCCTGCTTGCTTCTTTTCCTTCATCTTACCTTCTCTGTCTTACTGCTGCCACTCATGGTTGTGCTACTCTATATCCATTTTACTACTGCTTTATTATGCACCTTATTCAAAAAGGATATGTACACAGAGATAGAGTGTCTGTTCAGCTATTTTTATTCAATGCTCATTACCTTCCACTCCGTTCTTTTCTTCACATGCTCTTTCTTGTTACAGAGCTATCATGCAGTAGGTTGTACAGTTGACCTTCGATCATAGTTTCACAGTGTTTTTAAAGGGCACTGTACAGATTCAAACCCCACAAGCTAACCATTTTGCAGGGGTGTTGCTCTTGGTAAACTCACTAGGAGAGGCAGGCTGGCAGTCACACAAAGAGATGGCAGATTTTATTCTGCACAACTCTTTTCCAGAAGACAATGACCCAAGTTCCAAGTACACAGGCCATTTGAAACAGGTATTTTGCAAACACACTTTATTTCCACCCCCTCCCTGCCCCTGCTTGTTTCCAAGTACTGCACAGCTCTGAACCATTAAGAGATTAATAAGCAGATTTGGACCATTGTTGCATGGGGGACACCTACTTGGAAAGCTTGTGATGTGTGCCATGTTAACAATATGCTTGCCCCTGTCATAATCCAGGGCAAATTGAGCCAGAAAATTAAGCAAAATCAGCAAAACTTCTCAGGCAAAGGTGATTTTCAGAAGGACAGGAACTCCATCAGTAGCCCAAATGAATCTAAACCTATGAGCAAGAGCCTGAACATCTGGCCCAGTAGTGCGAGCAGCTCAGCCTGGACAGGCATCTGTCAAACACCAATCTATCCCCTGCTCTTGTATCACAAAGAGGAAAATAATCATCCACTCATGTCAACTGCAGTAATACCATTCAGGTGCAGCTTCTGATAGACAAAAGGGATTAATTCTCTACTCCCAGCCCAAGGATGATCATCATGGTTTTCACGTAAGTCATTTTCCTATAAGCTATTTCTGTATTTAAAACAAACAAAATCTTTTGTGGTGTTGCATTCACACTCATTTTCAGGTAACATGTTATAATAATCTCACATGTTCAGCTTATGCAGAGTGCAACTGACAAACCAATTAACTATGCACTTGTCTTGGAATCTACAGAAAATGAAACTGTGTCACTGCAGCACTTGTGGCAGCACAATAAGCTTCCTCCCTCCTACAGAACTATACTTCATGCTCCTATCAGAACATGATAGGAATAGGTATAGTATAGAATTATACTTCATGTTGCCTCATCCATGTGATTTCCTTTAGGTCTCTTGTTTCCATGAACATTTGTATTTTGAGATGATTTCTCTTGCTACTCAAAAAACAGAACTACAACAACCATTTACAGGCCATTACCAAGGTCTGCTCAGGTACAAAAGACAGCTGTACTGTCTCAACATCAGGCATTCTAGAAGTTTCTACTAATATCCTCTTCTGTCTGCCCTTACAGAAATCATGAAATAGATTTGAAATACTCCCTAAGTTTTCCATGGGGCACACCTTGTCCCCACCCCTCAAACTGAAAGTTTCAAATAAATGTCAGCTCACAGACACTGCTATCCATTCTTCTGCCTTAAATGGGAAAAATAAATTTTGGCACTCTTTCCCCAGTGTTAAAAGTCTTAGATACTCCCTGGGGATAGGAAGAATCAATGCAAGAAAGATCCATATTTTCTTTCTTGGAACACTACTACTTCCAGCAATTTATTTGACTGACTATGCCTTCTATTACCATGTAAATTGTTTCAGGCTGCAGGAAAAAAAAAGTATTAATCTCCCCTCAGTAAGTCATAAAATAAAAAAATCAATTTCAAGGTCAATTTAGTCTAAATAACACCTGCTGCCCTTTTTGTAACATGCAGACTCCCCTGAAACACGAAGTTGCTGTCTATAAAGGCATCGATATGTGATGTTTCGCATCAATCAAGGCAACGTACGGTACAGCCGATTTTCAGTGAACCATCAGAGGCTTAAAAGAAGATTCAAAACAGGTCCCTCGTCACCAGACATTTTCAGCATACGCATGAGGCTTTGGAACAGAAAACTAAAGCTGAGTAACTCATGTGTGTAGGAGGCCTGAGTCTGCAAGAAGCTTGTACCTCCTATGGATTAAGGATATCGAGGGATTCTCAGCTCTGTGCAGGAAGTATTCAAATCCACAACAGGTGGGCCTCAGAGCAAGAACTTTAGTAAAGGGAAAATAAAAATAGTAACATAAGGAGAAAGGTGAAATGGAAAGACGAGGAACAGAAAGGAAATAGGGAGATGGTGGGGTTTTTATCCCCGTAAACCAAGAAAAGCAACTTGAAAGTTTTTCTCCTGCTGGTAATGAAGACTTTTAAGTGAAGAAATACTTTCCTTTTGGTCAGAAATGGTCTTGTTCTTTTGGGAATACTTAATATTAGGTTTTCATGGTAGCAGAAGACTGATTTTGATGACTCCATATATCCTGTACATTCATGCACTGTTTTCTGGAAAGTTCACTTTGAACTCGGTTACTAGTCTGGACCAGACAAAAACTACAAAAAACCCACAGGACTGGAAGGACTGGTGAATGTGTTTCTCCCTGTTGTGGTAGCTCTTTCCCACAAGGTTAATACAACTGTTTATCCTTTTCCATGTACAATTCACAGCAGTGCTGGTGCCTCTCTAAATACAAAGTACCCGATGGAGTACTTCTGAGCTGTCAGGTAGTGAAGAAGGACAGTTATCTGGGACCAAACTGGAGTTCAGAGAGAGGATTCTCTTACAAGCAGCCCAGACATTCCCAAGTCTTTGTGCATCAGGTTGGAAGCTGAGGAGCATGCTAAGCTGCTATGTCTAATAATAGATTCTTTGTTACAGCCTTTTTATTTCTTCCCCTGGGTTCCTCAGCATAAGGCAAACCTATGCAATCCATACCCAAGCAGCAAAAGTTCCTGAATGAAGCAAATATTCAGATATTGAATAGTCTTCAAAGCCTTCTCTAATGAAAATAAAGCAATGACTTGAAGGCTTTTGAAAAGGACTGAAAACATAAGGCTGCGCAAGGCTGAGCAGACAGCAAATTGAAATCAGTTTATAGAAGAAGATGGTTTCACAGCAAGAGCCCTTTAAACCACGAACAGATTTTGGCTTCCCTAACAGAGACATAATTGAAATTCTTCTCTAAATAAGGCTTCTCCCAAAGGTTTTTGACAGGCACACAAGAGTGACATTCCCATGCAGAGTACTACCACAGTAGAACTGCCCCTTTAGCAGCTGGCCAGCAAAAGTTAAGTGGTGTCCGAGGCCTTTCTACATGTTCTTGCATAGGTGAATGCACCGGGGGGGTTCACTCCCTATTCTACACAGCAGAAATACATTCCAATTGTATACAGAGAGGTGTGAGCTGTGTTATCTAGAGCAGGGACTAAGTTAAACGTCTGACAATACCTACCCTACTTCACAATCCATAATTAGCAATGGAATGTGGTTCAATTTCATCTATATAATCTTAAATATAAAGCTGAATACATATAAAGAGATCATATAAAGACATCTGGAAGAACAGGTTTCACTTAAAATAATTAAAATATCATTTATTCAACTCTAATATTGGCATACAAAGTATAACAATTCCCCTATGATACTATACTACTGAAAATTATCCTTAAACGGTAAGGAATATTACCTTTTTCCCAAAGATTGGAATCAGTGAATCAAATCAAAGGTTAATTAGAAATAAATTTGAAAATACAAAAACTCAGAACAATGTAATTTATTGGATATTGAAAAAATTTTATTAGATAAAAAAAAGTTTTTATTGTTGAAAACCGTGACTCTGAATCATATTTACTGTAAGCTGCTCCATGAAATCTTGCTATCACAAGCCATCAAAGGTAATGATTGTGATTCAGGAGCTGCCAATATACTTACTGACTCAATAAGTCAAGAAACAGATACAAGATTTACTAGAACTGAGAAGCAAATTAATCCTATAGCATGTAAAATTATACGAATATCCATTTTACACTTGAATGGGTGTAATAGCATGAGATTCCACAGTAGAAAGAAGAAATAAAAGTCTGGAATGGCTGTTCAGGAGCACCAAAGATTAGAAACATAAGGGAAGTATGGCTTTTTTTTTAACAATAGTATTTGTTGAGGTTAAAGGAAATGGATACAAACAGTAACATCAGAGATGCATGTAAGTAGTGTAGTAGTGTAAGAAATGAGAGAAAGGAGTAATGTAAGAAATTAGAGGAAATTTATTCCAATGGGAAATTATCTTTTCAACATGCCAAGCAAAAGCTTCAGAATGCTGAACAATGAAGCCCTGGAAGAAAGATGGAAAGATGTGTCCTGAAGATGAAAAGTGTAACCAATGCAAGAAGAAACCTAGACTATTCCTAACTATATCTGCCCAGCTGAATCATTAAACATCTCCCAAACCTCAATCAGTGAAATGGGTAAATTACTGCAGGATCTGCTGCAAAATCGAGTTAAAGACAAAACAAGCCAAGAGTTAAATAAATACTCTCAAAATGTAATCACAAAGAAAAGCACCAAGACAAGGGTGTCTGACATCACCTGTTTATCTTGAGTAGAATTACATCAGGTTTACTGGGGCAGAAGCTTTCAGTAACCTACAAGTCTCTCAGCCACATTTATCTAGGAGTGTTAAAAGACAATCAGGAACAGATCTACGGAGTACTGATAATCATCACCGAGGTCTCACAGCTCAAGGAGTTCATCCTCGCACTGTAATAGCCAGTAAACATCCCCACATATCTTGGAAAAATCAGTACTGCCCTTGGATACAGGCAATACTGATTGGTAGACCTTAAAGTAAAACTTTTCAGCTGAGTTCAGATAAGAAATAAAGAGTTTCTGGCTTTTCTGGAAGCTCAGAAAATCCCATCTGGGTCAGCCTCACATGATGTCTCAAATGACTCCTGCTTTGCACCAACCGAATCATAGAATCATAGAATAGTTAGGGTTGGAAAGGACCTCAAGATCATCGAGTTCCAACCCCCCTGCCATGGGCAGGGACACCTCCCACTAAACCATGCCATCCAAGGCTATGTCCAACCCCACCTTTAACGCCGCCAGGGATGAAGCATTCACAACTTCCCTGGGCAACCCATTCCAGGGCCTCACCACCCTTACAGTAAAGGATTTCTTCCTCATATCCAATCGGAAATATTAAATTCATTAACTCTCCAAAATTTTGTTTAACTTCAAGACAAAATAGCAGACACAGGAATGTACCCTGATTTATATTCTACCATCCCACCTCCAGCACAGAAAGACTTCTTATACTGCATGGTTTTCAATCAGTGTTTGTTTCCAGACCTGCTTCTCCAGAGGGGTCGACCAGCCTTATCACAGAAACAGAAAACACTACTGGTAGAAAAAACTTTTTATGTGATTCTATGTCATGAGTTAGAATGGAGCTATGCACAAACCTAATTTAGTTATCTAACCAGCATCACGATTTGTAAATGGCACAACATTAACATGCTAATAGCAATGAATTTCAACTACCTTTTATTTTCCTAGTCCAAAATACTCAAGATGAGTTACTATATGCAAGTTTCTAGGACTGAGGCTTCAGAAAATAATCAAATAATCATCATTGTTGTGTCACTAGGAATGACTCTTTGAAGTTTACTCATTTAGAATTAAACTGGCATCTCCTACAGCTATTGTAAAATTAACTGGTAGCTACATGTTGTGCTTTTCTTAACAAGCCCACAACATACATTTTCCAGTCTCTTGTATGTTACATACAGGCCCATATATATTCAGTGTTTCTGCCTGTATACACCTAGGCAGAAGTGTTAAAAATGCGTGTGTTGAGCCAACATTATAAAATTTCATGCATATGGAATGCTGTTACTATAACAGAGTCTTGACTCAGAAAGGAAATATTTCATTGTTGTGGAAAACCAGAAGCTTACCCAGGCTAAAGGACAACTGCACATACCCTTGCATTCAGTGGCCTTGGGAAACACAGCTGAGCCCTCCCCAGCTCCCAGGTGAATACTACACAGCATCATCTAGCTTTCACAAACATTTTCATTTTTCCTTCTTGCTGATAACAATAGTGTGCCATGGATCCTCCATCCATGACTTTTAATTAAGGACTGATACAGATACATATTCTTAATACTAATATTACACCTTGTGCTCTGATAGTTGAGATGTAGCTTTCCTTAGTATCAGAGCAGTATGCTGTGTGCTGCCCACTACTTGCATAGCTCCCCTAAGAGCATTTTAACCCCAAGTTTGCTTTATTCAGAACAAATTTTAAATGTACGTACCAGCTGTTATTTGCTAATACATTATAACTGTAATAACTGTTCTCTGAATGTGTTTTCAACTCACAGCTGCAACTACAATCCACCTCCTGCTCTGAATACTTACTGGTTTAGCACAGATTTCCTGTAGGATTGAGAAAACTGCAGTTATGTATTTCAGTTTTCATTATACTACGATTATTCATGTTGTTTTTCAGGAAGGCTGATGAGGCCTGAAATAACAGGAGATTTCTTTTTTTTTTTTAATTGAAGAAATATATAGAAATGCAAACAAAAGTGAGGAATCGATTCCAAATCCTACAATAGCTCTCCAATAAATAAAAGTGTAATTAAGATTCAGTTGCATGCAGCTATTACAAGCTCATATAACTCCCTGGCAAGATAGCACTTACAGCTCTACGGTTATTTCTGACAGTATAATATGAGGAATGCTCTATCAGTTGGAACTGGATTACAAAAAATAAGATACGATTTAAGAATAAATGGCATGAGTCCTAAGGGCAATTTAAAATTTATATATTTAAGAAAAATAAATCTATGCCACTTGCAAGAAATAATACTTTGCACAGTAAGTTTATGAAGGTGTACAAGCTATGCAATTATGCAGATGGAGCTCACATGCTATACTACAAGTCAGTTTAAGAGAACCAGCAGTAAAAAAGTATTCACAACAGAGAAGAAAGGCAATAAAAAACCTGATGCTCTGAGCAAGTACTGTAATATGCAGAGAACTGGATGCACAAATAGAATTTAAGGCAAAAAAATCCTTGTATCGCTTTCTCACAGCTAACTCCCTCTTTTCTGCCATTGGGTTAAGCCTGTTTCCACAAGCATAGAATCTGGAATAATAGAAGTCAAATGAGTTCTGCAAGAATTTTCAGTATCTCTGTAGTGCTTTAAGATACTACAACATGGAGGAAGAAGACACAACTGCACTAGAAACTGAATGAGAACATCTCTTGGTACTGTGCTGTGCCATACTTATGGCTGCTTCCTAAAGATTTCTCCTCAAGGACAGGTCTAGGGAAGTGAAACCCTTGCTAGCACAGAGGAATCAGTTGTAGTGACATCTATGGCCTATAGTAACAAGCTGAATTTCATCACTATTTCAAGACCACAAGTACATGCCAAGTTTGATTTTTCATATAAAAGCTTTCTCTTGCTAATGACCTGCTTAGAAGCACCCACCTTTTCTAAACTATTTAGCTGCCAATTCAAGTAGGCATTGAAATGTGTCAACATCAACAAACTTCCAACTTCTAGAGAACAACAAATTCAGATCAACAAAAACATGATGAGCCTAAATCAAAGCTCCAGAAAACAGAGAATCCTTCCATTGACTCAAGATCAAGGGGAAAAAAGGCAACAGCATGGCCTACACAGATGCAAGCCTGGTTCAGGAGCATTGTCATTCTGCTTAACTTTTATATGATTCCAGATTTTTAACAGTGAAACTGTTCAGAACCAAATCGATGGTCTCTTTTATACAAATGTACTCCTTTCTGAGGCACCAGCCCTTGGCAGAGAGCAATACCATGACATATATACAGATATTTCTAACTGGCAGTGACATTTTCTATTTGTTAGGAGTCTCCAGCATTTATTGCCACTGTTGAGAAATAATTCCTTAAATCAGAGGTATAGGCAGAGCACGTACCTGCATTAATATGGAAATGAAAGGGCATACACATACAGAATGGTGGCTTGACTTCCTTTTGGCCAGAGAAACCTTAAAGTAATATCAGAGCCAGCATCTTGTCTCTAGCACAGACCTTCACTTCTTGTATCCCTGAGAGTGTTCTTAGCACAAATTAGGGCACATGAGAGTAGATAACAGTTTCCAATTACAGAACTCGGGCTGCCCTTTACAAACTGAATGTGCCCATTTAAATAAGGGAAGAAAGCCTATATTTAGGCTTTCTGAAAGTAATCTACATTCATTGGGCTGCAGTAAAATCTTTGTAACGATCACTGTCCTACTATAGACTAGCTCGTACCCACAAAAACCTCTAAGCAAAGGAGAGAGGGTAGGTGTACCTTCCTTCAAGAAATACAAATGCATTGAAACAACCCCCAAAACCCAGAGAAATTAAGGCATGGGCCTTTCCATGAAGATGCAGAGGAAGCAGCGGCAGTCCTCAGGAAGAGTGGAAAACATGGTAACAGTGTGGGCCAATGAGACCACCCCTTGCCTCTGAGGCAGCCCTAGGCAACTCACCACCAGCCCCTGTGCAGGTGGCCCTGGGAACATTTAACAAGACACCTTCTCCCCTTTGAGGATGAAACACTGAGTCATGTCCTAAATAAGCCCCACAAGCTAAAAGTTATTGCTATAAGTAACCAAAATGCTTTCATTTATTCATGATTAAACTTTCATCTCTCTTGTTGGTCCCTGAATACAGTGACCATCAAAGGGATTCGTGGCTGGTTTAGTTTCAAGGCATTAAGATGCGCAGTCAAAGCAGATGGCTGTTAGCCAGCTCAGGATCATGTGACAGGTGAGGATTTGCTTCTGAAACATACATCAAATTCCAAGGAAAGAAGATCTGTAAAACTTTCAAAACACTGACAGAATTCGTGTAAAAATAAGCTTTTAGGAGGATTAATAACTTCTGAGGAAAGCTTAAGGACAGAAGAAGCATGTAAAATGAAGAAACATTTAAAATAGTTCCTCTTGGAACCCGGCAATTTCCTATGTCTTCACTGAAAACCGCATGGGGAGAGTTTTTGCCAGCTTCACCTTAGCAATGGACCCTGCTGTAACAGACATGGTTTGCTGACTCAGTTATAATTTGGTCACTGGATCACCTTTCTCTCCTTTGCCAGAAGCAAATTGTGTCAAGACTCAGTTCTCCCCTCCACACCCTTGGTGTTCACTGCCTGTAACCCATCCGTTGCCCACACAGTTTTATTACAATTTGATTAATGATTTGCCAGAGGCTGCTTTGTTCCCTGTATGACTATCTTATGAAAGAAGGAGCTCATGCATGTGTGTAGAGGACATGGCACCTACCTGCATCAAGAAGGCACATAGCAAGTCTGAAGTGCCCAGTCCACTACCTATGGCTCAGTTTAATTAGGATTCAATGGTACAATGAGCAACATCTTACTCACGTAAAACCAGGCACCAAGAAAATGATGTGGAAAAGGTAGAGAAGGCATAGGAGGAGGAGAAAACTCTACTAAAAGACACTTGTTTTATAAACTTACTTCCACTGAAGATCCCTCTACTGGGTGGCAAAGCAATTGCAACTCTTTACAGATTTCGCCTTCTCATTTACAACACAGGAATCCTACCTGATCACACTGAACTCAGAAGCTTTATTTGCTGGGTTGTTACAACCACTTGCATTGTTTTCCATACATCTATTATCAGCTGCCCTTTTTGTCTTTCTCCAGTTATCCTGGTTTAGGTTTTTTGTTTGTGGGTTTTGCTGCTTTGTTTGGTTTTGGTTTTTTTCTTTTGTTTTGAGTTGGGTTTTTTTGTTTGGTTTGGTTGTGTGTGTGTGTGCATGTGTGCGTTTCAGTTTTTGTTTGGGTTGTTTTTGTTTGGTTTTTTGTTTGTTTTGTTTTGTTTGTTTTTTTGTTTGTTTTTTCTGTTTTTTTAACAGAAGGAATGAAACTGAACACAGTTGTCAAAATACAGACACAGCAAGGACTCCCACAGTGACATAATAACATTCTTGCTTTTGTTCTCTAGTTTTTCCATAAGAAAGACTTTCTTGGCCTTGTAAGGTACTATACAGCTTTCCAGTAGATTTGTCACTACAAAGCGTCCGGCAGCAGACATTACAGCCTGACACCCCAACCCCATACTACTCACCGGCCTATTGCACTACAGAAGATCCCTCATTCCTGTTGCTCAATGGAAAAAAGCTTCAGCTACCAGTTGCATAAGAGGCTTTATCTTGTGCACTATGACATAAGTTACACAGGGTTTTCCTGAGGCTCCTAGCACTTAAGTCCTTATAGCAGAGACAACTCCTCAGTATTCCCTATGATACAAACTAGCTCTGACCTAAAAGTACCATTAACTTTTGTATATTAGGAAAATCTACTGCTACAAGACAAAAAACAGTTTGTGCCCATCATCATACACTTCTGAGATTACAAGACTGCCTATTTTTAAGTTTGACTTTTTTTAAATAGAGAAAACATTGATTTTACCATAGGTGGACTTATAAATTAGATGATACTGAGATGTAAATTTCAACATTGGCTTGGCTTTAATAAACTAAACTGAATATAATGCTGGTGCATCACTGCCAACACACTGAACATGGAAACACGTAAGGAAATATCCATCCACAATTTACACCAGTCAATCTGTGCAGAGAAACATGAACTCAATGTTCACATCAGTGTTCATGCACACATTATTACAGCACACAGGTAGAGCTGCAGAATCTGCTCTTACATTTAGGGTTGAAAAACACTGTTGGACAGGACAGCACTGCAGCTTCCAGTTGTTGCTAATATCTCCTCTTCCATGGACCCATGGGAAATAGTTAAATTCAAACACAGCTGCAGGTCCAGACCAACTGTGTTTTATACCTTGTACTGCTTGTCCAAATGTCACTGTACCAACAGGAGGTACATTTAAGCAGCTGGTACTGACTCCTGGTGTTTTGATGTGTTTCAAATACAAAACCAGCTCCATGGTTACTTACTAAGCTGAATTTACTTAGGAAGTTACTCTACCTGGGACCTCTTCTGTTATCTGAGGCATCCCAATTCTTATGTCAGAGTCCCTGCATTATAAGTCAAATGACATCTAGTTAAAGAACCTTAGCAATATTAGAGCTCACAGTTTGGCAGAAGCACTGACTGTACCCATGAGGAAAGTATACTGATTAAAATGTGCATAGAGCCAAAAAAAAATAATGTCCCCAAAAAAATTATTTCCTTTACATTCAATGAAGTTTCCACTGATTTAGTAACAACAGTCAGCCTGTAAATAATATATCTCTGCAATAGAGGTTGGCCTTTTCTTGCTGCATGTCCGGCTCTCCAAAGAGAAACATTGGATTTTTGGCATGTTTCACATCGGCCTCTACTCTTTTGCTCCTCAGTAATTTCATCATAGGAAGCAATGGAAAAGAGATTATTGTCTTAAAGGAAAAGAATCCTGCATACAGATTGCAGAATTTGATACTAGAAGCCATAATACCCCTTTATATTCAGCAAGAAGTACTGATAAGCACTGAAACTGTCTTATATCCAGTGTTCACAGTACAGTTGCCTGAAGGTGTAAGCATGAGTTTAATACTAATTCTGTGTTACATTTTTTACCACCATAGCTACACACTTCAATCACCATGGGCTGTGAAGACACTGCTGACATCTCCCCTGTTTTACTGGAGGGAAGGCTGAGCTGCAAAAACAGACACCAGCTCTCACCTTCCATTATGCACTGATGTGTCTGCGTTGGTTGAAGCAGGGAGTGGGAATGAGGAACGAATTAAACCTGCTCAACTGAGTTCCCAACAGAAGATAAAAATTACCACTGAAATACTGGCACACCGGGAGTGGCTGTTCCCTGTTCTCCCAGGTTCAAAGGCTGTAACACAGACCAAAACACTGGACAGAAAAAGGTTCTTAATCATGGAATTGAAAATCTCTATAAAAATTAGGAGGTGGCTTAGGGTTCTTTATTTAGAACTAATTTTGCAGGAGAAAGAGCTCCTGTTGAGTTTCAGTGGTACAGCTTTGAAATTGCTTGGCAATACAACATACACTTTTTATAAAACCTCGTGAAAGCAGCAGTCCTAAGAAATTGTTAAGATGACATCTATGAACACTAAGGTTTTCCTTCTACCGAATTAGACTATCAAAATCTCAAATAAGGCTCAGTTCAAATATTTCGAAGGATCAAACGTTGGCTTTACCATCATTTCATTTCCCCCTCTGGATTTTTGTCTTTTTTAAACAACAGCTATGTTTATGCTCAAAAATAGCAAGAAATGAATGCTCCTTCCAGAGCATCCTGTGCCTTCTTGCCAAGTTACACTGTGAATCTGCTTAACTAGAATTTACAAGTCAATTGATGCAGTGGTTACTTCTGACACACATCAGTCATCCTGTCCCCCTGATGGACGAGGCAAGCTGACTACAAAATGTGCTGTCAGTTTTTAAAGCACTACCTTAACCAAACAGAAATGGGCTAATAGCGATGCCAAGTTGTCGCTCCATATTTATCAACAAGAAGGAATAATTTTTAGGAAAATAATAAGCCCTCCTCACAATACTAATGTTAAATGACCTGAAAAACTTTCCTAAGGGGCTGAACCCATAGGACAAAGTTTCATTTTATCTTCATAGATCTTGACAGCTCAATTTCCCAAGTTCCCAGGGACTTTCAGCAGTGCTGAACAAAGGCAGTAACAAATGTCAGTGTTTACTTTGAGATCTCTTTGTTAAAGCTCTCTGTACTCAGCAGTCTCTTTAATAGCACTCTATAAGCACAAGCAAAGCATGTTCTGCATAAAGCAGTTGGGAGTGACTCAGCAGAGTCTGTCTGTTATGTTTAAACAAGATGGAACTGCTGTATATAACTAACGTATGTTGAAGGTTTTCTAACGCAAACTCAAACTCTCAGCTCAATGTGACCATAAATTATCATTTGAATACGTTATAAAACTGTTCAGATTCAGTCACTCCCCACAAGCTCTTCCTAATTCCACACATTAACACTAGAAGCAAAGGATTTTTCCTTTGGTGCAGGAGTTTGCAGAAAATCATCTTTAAAGCCCTCCCTAATGTACTCCAGATCGTTTTGTAAAAAATTCTCTTCACCATTATCCCTACAGACATGGTCTGCAATGACAGCTGGTACAAAGGGTCAAACTGTCACCCCTTGTAACCCACATCCCCCTCTTGTTTGCATCCACCAGTTTCATCTTGTGTCACACGCTTTGGACATGTGGAAATAGGGAAAGGACTTTCAATATTGCCACAAGACTAAAGAAAAAAAAATAGACATACAGAAAACAGTCATAAGCAGGGAACCAAGATTCTGTCCAGTGTTTGTCTTCCTCACCCTTTTTCCTTTGAAACTATTTGAAATCGAAGGAAGTTTTAGAGAAAGGTATTTTTTTTTCCTGTCAAAATACCAAAGCATTAACATTTTCCTTTCAATAGACTGATGCACTGTTTCCTACTTTCAATGCTGGTGGCACAGACAACAGCTGAGGTATATAACATTGACCCTTCCCACACATGGTCTCATGATAAACACGTAACAGTCCTAACAATGCATTAAATGCCTCAGTGAAACCATGTTGAGGTAGCTGTTATCCTTGTACACTACATGATTATTTCCATGTGAGAACTAAATAGGAATAAATCATGTGGGCTATAGCCCTTTGAGGGAAGGCTACACTCAAGTAACTGTCATTCCATATGCTCATCTGCTGTATTCAAGTCACTTAACCCATCCAAATTTCCTTCCTTGCTCATGTCAAATAACAAAAAAAAAAAATCTTAAGTTAATAAATAACAAATTTGGCCAATCCCTTAACTCAACTTTTAGTCTTACACAGACTACCAAAAAAGGAAAACAAATTTTACTTTTGGAGTGGAGTTTTGGTTTTTTGGTTGTTTTGGTTTTTTCCCTAATAATATAGTATGGTTTAGGAAATTTGACAGCATATCTCACTTGCCTCCTGAAATCCACAGTTCTTGTAACTGTTCTATCTATCTTCATCCATTTTGGAAGTTCATCTTGACAAGTGGGAACTCCTTACATCAGTTCTACTGGTCAAAGGGGGTTTTCCTCGCTGCACTACCAACAGAACAATGAAAGTTGGAATGTGCCTGGGCTGAACCCTTTCTGTTTAGTACGTATGCTTTTTCAGTAGTAAAATCAATACGTATCATTAGTTCAGCTAGCAGTTTTATTTATCAAGCAATCATATATCAAATACACATTGAACAGTGAGATATTTTCATCTATTCCACATCCAATTCATATTGATGTATGTGCATCCATTCACTTCAGCCCATGAAATGAAAGCAATTGCCAAGATCAATGAATTATTCTCAAGCATTAATTTTACCTATAACTCCATTCTGGTACTCAGCATGAGTCAACCGCCTTGACAAAAAAAAAAAAAAAAAAAAGTATGTTGATTGTTTTTAGGGGTTTGGTTTGGAGTGGTTTTTTTGTGGGTTTTTTAAAGTTGTGCACATTTTCCCTTTCAGAAAGGAGAAACTTTGAAAGGCCTATTGATGTTGCACTTATGTATTGTTACTTACATATTTGAAGTTCCTCAGGTACACAATGCCTTCTTCCCAGCAAAACTAGCTGACAGATTCTGATCTTTTCAATCCTCTTTCCAAACACTCAATTTTATCAACTGCTAAGCACATATACGGTATACATTATATATAGGTAAGGTGGCTGCCCCCAGCATCACAATAAAACCAGAATCCACCCTGATCTGAACTGAGGGATAGGATTTGCACTGCTAGCAATCTAGAAGTGTCATCAGTAGACACCGTCCAATTACATAGTGATTAGACAAGTGAGCAAATCAGCTCAGGTTCAGAATTTTTCACTCAGAACCATAAAGAAAGCTCTACATGTCTCTAGTCCCCCACTTATCTCTGCCCTCAATCTTTCTTCATGCCACAAATATCTCCTGTCTGTAAGACAAGGCTACAGTTCTGCTTGGTGGTTAGACCTGACCTTATAAAAACATTTTCAGAGCATGCAAAAAACCTGTACATTAATATTCACCTCTGTAGTTTGAAGCACCTAATCTGCTGAAAGGAAAATATTAGAGATACAGGGAAAAAAAAAAAAAAAAAAAAAGGAGGGTAAAAATACACTTTATAGGTGCATTCTACTGAAATAAAGGCACTTAACTTCCTTCAAAGCTGAAAAAAATAGAACATTTTCAGCTTTATATTTTGGGAAGGGGTTAACTCTGATTTATACATTGCCTTAAAAAGTTTCCATTCCATTGAACAGAAGCATTTATTATGGACATAATACTTAATATTCACCCACTGTATGATGTGGGATATGGCAGGATTTGCTACCATATACACTAAAAGCCACACCTGCATGTTGTAGAAGCAATTTCCATATCTTTTGCATATTTTCAAATCAAAAGGTGAATTACCAGATTCAAACTACATTATAAAAGTTACTACACTCAAATGTTCATAGGTACTTTGGTTGGTAACAAGAGATGTACAAAAAACAACAAGCAGATGCAGGAAGATTAAACATCAGGTTCAACACAACCCAATATATGGGCAAACCCTCCATTTCCACAGTAAAATACAAAACAGATTTCACTTTAGGTTTTAAGTCCATGAGTATGCAGTACATAGCAGTAAACATGAAAAAACCTTAGAAAGTAATTTACACTAGGAATTAAACTCTACAGCTAACTTCTGCCTTATAACTAAATATAAAAACGACACCAAAATGCCTGCACACACCCCAGAACTCTGCAATGTGATGTCTCTATTTCTACAGCAAAACCACAGCACATAATGAGTTATAAGCAACTTCTTCATCTTAGAAGCTAAAACAGATGAAATATTTACTGCTGTTTTGGTTGGTTTGGTTTACTGGGGCTTTTGTTTTAACTGATAATTCATTTACATTGTGCTGAATAGCCTTAGCATTATCCTTGAATTATTATAATTAAAGTCCTCAGGCCATCCTATTAAGCCTACCTAACAGGAAACAACAACACCCAGGACTAAATTATATCCAAATCCTTGAAGGCTGCAAATAATCACACTCCCTCTTAAGATATTTGTCTCTGTAGTGGTGCTGTTAACAAAATGCAGCAGTTTTCAAAGACTGCCTCTCCACTGACAAGTACAGCAGCCACAATGCTTTGCTTCTTCTTTGTTTACGAACTGTAGCCCAAGACATTGCCCCACATTTTCACACAGGTCACATCTAAAGGGCATGCATGTAGCTTTAGGGTTGATGTTGGTAGGGTGGGATGCAGGAAAACCACCACACTCCAAGAGCGCACAACTTGGTGTGTGCAATAGGCATGACTGTTAAGTTATGCACCAGGAACAGTGAGCTCCAAGAGGCAGCAATAGCAGGAACTTTAGCAACAGAGTGGTGACGTGGTGAGGGTGTGTTCCTTTTAAAATAACGTATCTGAGTCACAGCTATGGTCTTGAGAGTCAAACTGTAAAGCCCAGGGTGGTCTTCTCATTGACAAGAGGTACTCCAGGGTAATTACAGAGGTGGCTGATTGTAGACAGTCAGACTTCAACAAAAGCAACTGCTTTAGCTGTAAATTGCAGATTCGAGGGTGGTTAATAGCAATGCAACTGAGCTACAGGAGCTTCTGCAACTACTTTAATCTGTTAAAGCTTTTCTTTTTTTAATTAAAATTCAATTAAATTTTATAAAATTTTATAAATAAAATGTTAATTAAAAAAATCAGATTTGAATTTCCAACTCAAGACTCAACATTTAATGAAAATGACTTACCAAGAAAGTATCTGGGGGCTTTACTGCCCATTTAAAGCAGTATGTTTGACAAACTATTGTCTTTTGATAATGTATCTGGCCAAGAACTTTTTCCAAACACTAGTACATTCAAAAGGGGAGAGAAACAGGATCAGAGAGAAGTGAATAAAGAAATAAAGGAAACAAGCAATGGAGACAGAGCAATAACACTGTGAATTAACTAGAAAACGCAGAATATACTACACAAGTCATTCCATACAGCCAATCTACCTAACCTCATTTAAAAGCCTCCAGTTATGAAAATTCTGCTTTCCCCAAGTCATTTATTCCTGTGCTTAATTTTAAGCTCTCAGTTAGAAAGCTTTTCTTAATACCAACTCTAGACCTCTTTTGCTACAATTTAAACCCATAACCTTTTGCTCTTCTCCCTCCAGATCTGCATTACTATCATTACCTTAATCTCTGCACCAGCCTTTTTTACACATCTGAAGACTACTATCACATATTCATGCATTTTTCTTTTCCTCGGGCTAAACAACCCTCACTTTTTTTAACCTTAACTCATAGACAATAATACAATACATAAAAAGTCTATTTTACATAAGTATAGGCAGGAGATGGGATAACAGGGACTGAAGAGGAGGCAGAACACCATGCTGCTGTTTAAGGGTGAAGGATTTTGAATTTGGCAACAACTTTTGAAAGTGGCATAAGCACCTGAATGATTGATAGTTACAGACATGCACACGCCTTCACAGACATCTCTTCTTCTGTGATATTTTAACATTGGTGGATCAAGCCTTAAAGGATTCCCATACCTTTGTATTTTTAAAAATGAGCTCATGTAGCCAAGCCAGCTCACTGAGCTAGAGGTGTGTTCCCCAATGCAATTTTCATTTCAAAACCCCCCAAAGATGCGGTTTATTCAAGCTTTCAGAAGCTGGTTAATTTATTCAAGTCTGGAAAGCACAACCACAGATGGCAGCTTTTGGCTCCAGCGCCAAACTCCCAACTGCAAATCCCTTCAGATGCAGAGTTTTCATTTGGCCCATAACACCAGAGGCAGCTGTGAAATTTATAATGGGAATCTTGCAGATTATAACCTCACAAAGTATTCAGTTACTCTCAGCTCTGTACTTAGGGATTCTGGATGTGTTCATGTGTCTAGGATCTCTGAGCAACAGTGACTCAGAGTGAAGGATGCAGGAAAATACATCTTACTGCATGTTCCAGTGTCAAATTCTTCATGCCCACTCCTCTCTAGCAACTCAGTCCCACTCTTAATAAATAAGCACTGTTGATACAGATGGAAATACACCCACCCAAGTGCAGACAGTGCTTTTATTTGGATAAATAACTCTTTAAACATAATGAAGAACTGAAGACAAAGAGCTAACACATTTTTTGTCCTTTTTTTGCTTGGGACTCAGAACCCAACAGGGGAAATTCTAGCTCTACTATTATACTAATCATGGAAGAGCAGTTAGATATTAGATATTAGGCTGGCTGTCACATGACAATTCTTCACCCACTCCTTTTAAAACCTGTTCAACTTCGCAAAGTTGAAGAGAACTAAAGTAATTAGAGAATTTGAACATGAAAAAACAAAACAGGGAAATAAAAGGAAATATATTTCTGAACTATATATTGGCTTCCCCAACGAACTCTCTTTCCAGCCTAACAAAAACACATTCTGTACTAGAACCAGTGGTGTCTCACAGCAATTCCCATCAAACATCTAAATTTTATATTAGCAGCAGTTTGAGAAAAAAAAACAAATAAACATGTCCCTAAGCATCTATGCCACAAAAAAACAAACAAACAAACCACTCTTTCATCACATAAAGAAGCTTCTGACTTAGTTAATCATTAGGTATATTTATCAAGGAAAAATATTTCTTTGGCTAGAGCTGAAGACCAGAAATTTCTCCTACTCAATATCTAGAGCAACAATTTTAATGACCATAACAATTACTTTCCTCTTCTGGTTTCAAGTGTCTTTTGAGCCAGAAAACACTGAAGCATGCTGTCGCAGTCAGCCCGAGTAGTAGCACTGTGTCCTGTGCACAGCCACCCAAGGTACTGACTGAAGAATTATCCTGCATACCCAGGTACCACGATGAAGAAACCAGGGCTCCACTGTGCTGTACATCAATGCTTGTGCTGGATCCTGTAAGCGCAAAGGGAAACTGACAGCAGGCAAAAAAATGAGGTTGCGAAAACAATAGACTAATTCTGGTAAAACAAGCATCTGCTAAATTGCAACAGCTATCCAGCCACACCAGGAGGACTGCTGGTTTCAGAGCAGAGTAGAGGTTTGACATGGTACTCACAGATCATGTCTTTCTGAAAAGCTCCAAATGTCAATTAATACACAGTTTCCAAGAAACACTGACTTAGTGAAGGTTTACTTTCAATGACTCGTGTGGTAAGAAAAAAAAGGATATGCAGCTGATGTAAAGAAGAAAATCCAATAATGCTCTTACAGGCAGAATTTACAATCTCAAGCACCTACTTGAATGGGCTTGGCTTCATTACATAGGTCAAGGCCCTAAGATTACAGTGATCTTTATATTTAATAATGATTCTCTCTCATAGAGGTTCAGGCTGTGTACTGGAAGAAAAACGCAATTTCCTGAAAAAGCTATTGTAGATGATCTGGCCTGACTGGAATATGTCAGGAAAGGAGTATTAGGAAAAGATGCCTTTATTACCAAGCCAGCTGAGCAAGACAGAGACTACTAGGAGCCTGGAAAGAGAATTAGGAAGTTAGTTTGGATGACACTCACCTTAGATTGACAGCTAGATGTCTACTCTAGGACACAAGAGATTCCAACTTGCTGAAGAACAGTTCTTATTGTTCTGTAGAACAATGCTTATCCATATCCACAGCTCACATGCCTTTCACTTCTTTAGTGCAGATTGACAAATTGATATGTGGCACAGATACACAGAAATCGAGGTAGCAATGGCTATGGTCAAGAAGCCATTACTACTAATGGCTAAACCAATCTAATAATAGGAAAGAAATTCTTAACAATTTCTTAGAAATATTGTACCAACATAGAACTCTCTACCGTCTTGGATGAAAAATATCCTAGAATATTTCATTGTCAGAGTTAGATAGTGGCTGAGTGAACTACACCTCACACAATCCACAGCCACGTTTTTGGTCCACCTACCCCTGTGGGACTTCAGCTCACCAGAGAAGTAGAATCATAGCAACAACTAGGTTGGTAAAGACCTTTAAGATCATAAAGTCCACTCTAAGTACTTACAGCTAACTGGGGCATAAGAGCTCTTTGTGGAGAGAAACCAACGTCTAGTTAAGGTGATGACAAGAGCTATACTCGTATTTTTTTTTAAAAGACAATTTCATTTTAGGCCAAGTACTTCATTCCACAATTGCAGAACACCATGCTGACTGTAAGCATTGTAAATAGATTATTCATTCCTATATCATTTCAATCTGCAAAGAGCATTGGCTTCTTAAATGGCATCTGCAGCTTGCGAGACTCACTGTAAATGTAGCTCCCTAGGAACCATTAGGTCTTTTAGAAATATTTAGGACATTTTTAAAAGCTTTGTTATTTAGCTTCTAATAGTTCCATCAGGACCATTAAATCTATCAGGTAAATAGGTCTTCAGAATTATTATTTTTTAACCACACATTAGTGGCTGCTAATGACTGTGAAGATACTGTTACACTCCATTGAGTATGCTTACAGCACATTGATATGCACAGTAAAATGCATGTAAATACATGTGTATTTACCTCTCTTGAATGTTGCCTGCTTTCAGAGTTAAAACACCATTTAATGTGTTTCCTAAAATAATCAAAATTGTATAATTAGAGCAAGTTAAAGAGTAACCATTTTAAATGCGCACATTAAATACTTTTGTTTCCACTGTCCCAAAATCCTTTGCTAAATAGGAGCTGTACATACAAAAGTAGGCAAGAATTTTAAAAAGCTATAATCCCTTTTCCTTTGTTATGGCTTACCAACAGCAAGCAAAATTCCTTCTGCCCAGTAGGCTATGCATTGTATTGGAAATCAGAGAATATAGGGTTCAAACTTAAACAGGGGAAGTTTAGATTGGATATGAGGAAGAAGTTCTTTACTGTAAGGGTGGTGAGGCACTGGAATGGGTTGCCAGGGAAGTTGTGAATGCTCCATCCCTGGCAGTGTTCAAGGACAGGTTGGACAGAGCCTTGGGTGACATGGTTTAGTGGGAGGTGTCCCTGCCCATGGCAGGGGAGTTGGAACTAGATGATCTTAAGGTCCTTTCCAACCCTAACTATTCTTTGATTCTGTTGAGTTAAGCATGAGAGAGGTCGGGACACAAGTTTCTTCTTCCCTGTTACCAAGAATCCTAACAACAACTTCCACTGCCCTTCTTGGAAAGCAAATATGGAGAATCATAATTTATACACACAACTACTGCAGCTGCTAACACTGCCTTCATTTCCAGTTAAATGCAGAAAAGATGAGATTGCTATTGCAGGAGCAAGTAGTGATGGTTTTCCATGTTAAGCCTGTAGAGCTGAAAATGGAATTCACCCTGTCTCACAGCTTCTCAGAGCAGTTGACAGCAAAACCCCTACAAGAACAACTCCACTCGGGTTTTGGATTCTGTAGATCCTTCCTGCTTTATCTTACATTCCTGTTCATATATTTCCCCCCTAATGGCCAGCCACATTGGAAGCATGGTCAACCATCCCAGAAACTTCACTACTTCTACTGCAGCACAAAGAACAGACAGTAAAGATCAGATTTGGTTTTCTCAAGTTTTTTCTGCCATCCCTTAAAATCTGTAGTTCTGTGAGAATAATGCTTGAATGGTTTTCTACTTATCTGATAAACATCCAAACTGACAGGGCAACATCTAAGATCATCAGATCTCTGTAGTTGCTCTATCTGGCAGCTGCTTCCGCGGTTTTTGATGTCGAGTTCATCACACAAGCTCTTATAAATGCAAGCTTTTAGATTTGCATCTCTGCACTCTGGCGTGTAAGCAATAAAGAGACTTGAGTATCCGTGCTTTGTAGTTCAAGGATAACTTTCCTAACACCTTCACTTTTCATAATAGCTAAAATTACTTTTCTCCTCCTGTTTCATGAGAAGCAGGAGTTTATTATTTTTTCAGACACATTTATTCAACAGAAGTCTGATGCTGCACTCCAGATCATTGTAACTTACAATTTCCTGTATCGCTTCAACATTTCACATCTTAAAGCATTAGAAAGCATTGGAATCTCTTCCACAACATTTATCCACTGTAGAAATCTCACACCATTTCAAAACAGTCAATAGAAAATCTCCCACTGGTACACTCTCTGGGTAGTGAATGATGTGTATCTTGAGAGAAATATTGTGGAATCGATGCTAGAGATCAATCATGTTAAAGAAATACAGTCATTTGGGACAGTAACTTTTGCAGGGCAGAAAGCAACTCCACTAAAAAATCACTTCAGGCACAATGTACATTTGTATGCATATGACTGTGTAGAAGTTCATTTATAATAGATCTCGGGAGATGCTGTAGCATGCATGCAGAGATTGGGGACTCTGCAAGAGAGATTTACTATTGCTCTCCCCACATTTTATTATGGAAGGTTTATCATTAATATTAAAGTTTAATTCCCCCAAAGCAGTGCATTAATACACTCATAAACTTTAATACCTACAGCTTTGTGCCCACCTTCATCATATATTGAACACAATTGTTGAACAGCAGTTCTATATTTTCCTATGGTTCTTTTTCATAATAAAAGGATTTCAGAAATATTTCAAGACCAGAGTCATTGTGATGCATTGCATTTTGCCTAATTTAAAATGTCTGCCACGCAGAAAATGGAGTTTTATGGTTTTCAGAGGAAAAACAAAGGCTGCAGACCCCTGGCTCTCACAGCTCACTGTTTTCAAGCAATTTTGCTAATCATTTATGGACCTTTTAGTATATTTTTTTATTGCCTGCCCCTAAAACCCACTGTCAGGTTCACACATAATCGTTTGGTTTTATGCCCCTCCATTATTTAAAAGTCATCTATAGGTCTGTGTAATAAACTTAACGTTGGCAGTAATTTCCCACTACAGATCACTCTGCTGTTTCAAATACTGTAAGTAATTCCAGCAGGCCAGTGCCTATCCTAAGAATCCCCTCTGCTCCCTACACATACCAAGGTATCTGATTAAGCAACTAGTTAGCATCATGGCACATAATAACATTGCTGATGTGTTGTGCGCACTGAGAAGAGGTGACATCCAAGGACGCAGATTACAGACAGCCAACACACTAAAAGGAAGGAATATGTGTTAAAAAAGAAAACAGGAAAAAGAAGTCAATTCAGTTGCAATGAAATAAAGCAAACAGCAGCCTTACTTACAGGGGGAAAAGTATTCCCAAAGACATTATCATTTTTCAGAAATGCTGCTTCTCTTTCTTTGACATCATGGCACATACAGAAGAAAGAAGCAGAAATTCACATTACCAGGATAGCTTTAAAACCAGTTTTTAGTATCCGACACAGGATATACCAAGAACCAACACAGCCACAGACAAAAAAACCTAACCCAAACAACTGTCTGAGAGAAACCTTAATTCAGTATATAATTTATTTAATTTGCTTTCTGCTGCCTGTAATTGCTTCAGTCCTCAAGAACAGCTGGCAGGCACCAAGAGAAAACACATAGTTAGGACAACAGCAGAGAAGGGTTTAATTAATTTTTAAAACCTTTGTATTTTATTTAGCTTCTGCTGCCATCTACAGTAATCATCACAAATCTGCACAAGACCAGGTACAGCACTAACAGCAACAAAAACTTTCAGCACAGTAACATCTGAGCTAGAATTGCATCAGGGAACTTTCACTGTCACTGGAAGATGTAATGAATCCTCTTTGTAGATAAACTCCCTCATTCAGTTAGGGCCCAAAAATTCATTTACAGCTACTCATCAGCTCTGTAAACAAATTAACTCATCCACATAGCACACAGATAAAAGCACAGGCTCCCTGAGTCTGTATAGATCAACAAAGCAGTGACACTGGCTATGAACCCACAGAAGTTTGAATTTCTCTGTATAAGGCTGGCCCATGGGTATGACTAGCTCAATTTAGTTTCTAATTTTTCCATATGGCTACATCACAAAAAGGTGGACAATGTACAGATTTAATGCAGTCACTACTGGGGTCACCACGTATAGTGTCAGTGAGGACTGACATTGAAATAGCTACATTTTGGGCAATACACTTTATTAAGAAATGGGCTCTAACGCAACCTACAGCATTCTTACTCCATTGATGGATTGACTGGGACCAGTCTCAAACTCAGTTATCACAGCAGTGGAGGGTATGATTGCCAGAGAGCTGTCTAGTGATTATCTCTGCTGAAATCCAGTGTTCTCAGATGAGCCCTAAGAAAAAGTTACCTAAAGCAAGATATTATTGGTGGGGGAATCCATTTTCTTTCACTTTTCCAACACTGTGAAAAAGAGTCAATATTCAAACTTATGAAGTACAAGCACAGAGAATATTTCTGAGGATCTAAGAAAGCCAGCTCAAACCTTTTTTATTCATAATTTTTCATAACTTTGTATTTGTACTTAAGTGTTGTTAGAAGGATAAAGCATCAAAATATTTGTTCATCTAAACTTCTGCCATAACACTGTCAGCTGAAAAAGGTATGAAGTATTAACAGGACTGAGAACCTAATTTAAGCAATAAGAAAATCTTAAGATAAGCAAATACTAGTGTTAAAGCAAACACAGCTTTTCTGGCTAGCTGTTAGCACGCATGAGCACTATTAACTTCTTAAGATTTCCAGCAAAAGTGGAACTTGAAACTGGTTTTGCAGTATTTTTCACTCTGTTTTTCATTGCTGCAGAATACTCTACCTGAGGCAGCAACATCAGCTTCTGATTACAGGCCAAGACCAGGCAGGCAGCTTGTACTGGTTACTGCTTTCACCCTACTGTAATGCAGTGCTACTCCTCTAACCATGAGGTGCCACCCACAGTTGATGCCTATTACATGCCAGAGTCTGGCAGAGACAGCCACAAGGAGATTGGGCTAGAGCTGTTTTGCCACCCTAAGAATTGGCTTCTTTGCCTACTTTAGTCTTGCCATGCTGCAGTTACGAATTACACTAGGAACTCCATCGAACAGAAGCAGCCAAAGTGGAGATTTTGGTGGGTGATCAGGTGTGTGACAGCCTGTGTTTTGGCAGTTCTGCTTTACCACTCTGCTTCCCTGAAACACAGAGATGTTACTATCATCACACATTTAGTGAGTTTATAGAGCTTCCCTGCAAAGACCAATGAAGACAAATAGCTGGACTACATTATCCTTGACACGCTCCACCCCCCCAAAAAAACCAACCAACCAAAAAAAAAAAAAAAAAAAAACACAACTTAAAAAAAGCCACCCAGACAAATTAGAATCTTGCATCACTTGAATAGCTTCAGGAACTTGCTGGAAGTTTCAAAACTGCTTTGAAATGCTGAGACAAACACCCATTTTTAAAATTAACTTGTAGATAGAAATCACAAGATTTCATACCTGTAGCATTGTCATTCTGAAGCTTTGTACTTTCAGATATACACATTGTACAATGGCAGTAAACACAAGAGAGCTTGAAGAATCTTTCGGATTCCTTTATAAGTGTGATGGAGCAAAAAAAAAAAAAAAAAAAAAAACACAAAATCATCTTCTGGTGATGCTGCAACACTGAGACAAACTTAAGATTCCTTCCAGGCCTGTCCAACTTGGTTCCAGCACACATGGCCAGTTCACCAAATGAAAAGTTTTCACACCAGTGCTAACACTCAGAAGTGCTTCAGACAGAGCTCGGTTTTTACCTTTCCTTCTTCCAGCAGCCACCAAATTACCTTTAACAACTTGGTAACAAACCAAACCCTTTGCATGCCAGTAAGTAAAGCTATTATGAACATTAAAATGAAAGGTCCATCATATGCTTTCCCTTCTTAAATAAGACAATATATGAAGTCAATAGGGAGAAAAATGAGACCCAAGAAGGGAATCCCATATAATAATCTCAGAAAATACCTGTTCAGGTGATCTTCCCTTGCACAATTCCATGAAATTAATTCCTACAGAATTAGGATTATGCCCAACACTTCTCCTTTGCACAAAATATACAAGGTTTTACCCAACTGTTGGAAACAAAATAATCTCAGAGTTGATCTTGAAGTGTCTTTTCCCTACTTGCTATGCATATAACATCCATGAGGACACAGGTTCTTACACCAGTGGTCTGTACTTCTAACAGCTTGCTGCAGTTTAGACGTGAAACCCAGTAACCTAGAAGACAATCTTTCCTGAAATAAGCTTCTTATAGCTGAGTTAGGGGTTTTAAAATACAAAACATGCATTGAAGTCTTATTAATAGACCTGAAATCTGTAGGCTAAAAAATATGCAATAGATCTACCAAACCTATTCATAATTTAGGTATTTTTGTCTCTGTATACTTTAGGGCCAAGTATATTTATTTATTCAAGAGTCCCATTATTAAAATGTCACATGAACCTTGAAGAAACAGCATCAGAGCTAAATAAAAATATGTTTACACTGTACTATACCTATCATATGTGAGCCTGTGAAAACAGTGGTGAATGAGCTTTGCCAAGTTACTTCTGAAAAGAAGTATGACTCATTTTAGAAAACACTTGAGGATATCTGCAGTTAGAAGGACATGAAAATCTTCTGTCCATCTCACACTGCTGCACACTTTTAGCATTCCAATTGGTGAACTATCTCCCAATTTAAAAAGTTGTTATTAACTATGAAGGGAGAAGTGGCATGAAGGGAGAAGTGGCATGAATGGAAAATGCACTTACTGCTTAATGACAGAATATTTTTAAGAAAATGTAATATTATTAGACTACTGTGGACGTAAGTGTCACTGTTCACACAGCGTACCAGGTATCAAAAACAGTAACTGCCAGTATACAATCATAGAATCATAGAATCGTAAGGGTTGGAAAGGACCTCAAGATCATCGAGTTCCAACCCCCCTGCCATGGCCAGGGACACCTCCCACTAAACCATGCCATCCAAGGCTATGTCCAACCCCACCTTGAACACCGCCAGGGATGAAGATCAAGTGTATGAAATTATAAAATTTATGGGCTGCAATCTTTTTACTACAGAATGAAAAAAAAGAAATCTAGGATTTTGCAGTCTGGGTTTGTTGTAATGAAAGCCATCATTATAGATTTGTGACAGATGCAAGAGCTGCGAAGAACCAATGCATTCACATGAACCCCAAGTAATTTGTTTCCTGGAAACATACCTGAAAATGTTCAAACAAAGAAGGTGGTGAGAGAGAAGATCTTGACATTTAAGAAGGGGAAAATGGATGAGCCAGGGAATTACAGACCAGTCAGTCTCACCTCTGTGCCTGGCAAAATCTTGGAGCGGATTATCCTGGAAGGCATGCTAAGGCACATGAAAACCAACAAGGTGCTTGGTGACAGCCAGCATGGCTTCACTAAGGGGAAATCCTGCCTGACCAATCTGGTGACCTTCTATGAAGGGGCTACGGAACTGATGGACAGGGGCAGAGCAGTTGATGTCATCTACCTGGACTTGTGTAAAGCCTTTGACACTGTCTCACATGACATCTTTGTCTCTAAGTTGGAGAGACATCAATTTGATAGGTGGACCACTCGGTGGATAGAGAACTGGCTGGATGGCCGCACGCAAAGAGTAGCGCTCAGTGTCCAGCTGGAGACCAGTAATGAGTGGTGTCCCCCAGGGATCAGTGCTGGGACCGGTCTTGTTCAACATCTTTGTGGGTGACATGGACAGTGGGATTGAGTGCCCCCTCAGTAAGTTTGCCAATGACACCAAGCTGTGTGGATCGGTTGATAAGTTGGAGGGAAAGAATGCCATCCAGAGGGACCTTGACACGCTTGTGAGGTGGGCTGATGCCAACCTAATGAAGTTTAACCATGCTAAGTGCAAAGTCCTCCACCTGGGTCGGAGCAATGCCAGGCACAGCTACAGGTTGGGCGGGGAGGAGATTGAGAGCAGCCCTGCGGAGAAGGACTTAGGGGTGTGGGTTGATGAAAAAATGAACATGAGCTGGCAGTGTGCGCTTGCAGCCCAGAAGGCCAACCGTATTCTGGGTTGCATCAAAAGGAGCGTGACCAGCAGGTCGACGGAGGTGCTCCTGCCCCTTTACTCTGCTCTCGTGAGACCTCACTTGGAGTATTGTGTGCAGTTCTGGTGTCCTCAACATAAAAAGGACATGGAACTGTTAGAACAAGTGCAGAGGAGGGCCACGAGGATGATCAGGGGACTGGAGCACCTCTCGTATGAAGATAGGCTGAGAAAATTGGGGCTGTTCAGCCTGGAGAAGAGAAGGCTGCATGGAGACCTCATAGCAGCCTTCCAATACCTGAAGGGGGCCTATAGGGATGCTGGGGAGGGACTCTTCATTAGGGACTGTGGTGAGAGGACAAGGGGTAATGGGTTTAAACTTAAACAGGGGAGGTTTAGATTGGTTCTGAGGAAGAAATTCTTTACTGTGAGGGTGGTGGGGCCCTGGAATGGGCTGCCCAGGGAGGTTGTGAATGCTTCATCCCTGGCGGCATTCAGGGTGGGGTTGGACATAGCCTTGGATGGCATGGTCTAGTGGGAGGTGTCCCTGGCCATGGCAGGGGGGTTGGAACTCGATGATCTTGAGGTCCTTTCCAACCCTTACTGTTCTATGATTCTATGACATTGAGGTACTTCTCACACTTCAAGTGTCTAATTAGTTACTAATTCTGGCATTAATTCCCAACACAGAGTTACTTAAGTTCACCCATTCCAGTTGCCATTTGTAGAACAGGAACAACGCTTTATCCTACTTTTTCCTCAAGCATCCACTTTATGATGAACTCACTTAAAGAACTTTTAATGCCTTTAACAGTGCATGCGCTGCAGTAAAGCTTGCTGCCTTCATAAATTAAGAACATGACAAGGATGCCCACTGCATGTGGTCTTGCTTTACAAGCAGCCTGCGAAGCTCATTTTCTTCACAAAGCAGCTGACCAAAATTCTCATAGCTGCACATCTCACAGAACTTGAAGTGCTGCAAATACCAGAATTCTAGCATCCTCATGCAGCTATTCAGTGAAGAACAATGACACTAAGAGAGAAATAAAATCTCTAAGGGATACATTACTTGCAAATCTCTTTGCAGCTCCAGATCAAATGCAAGATCATATTAGAATGAAAAACGTTAAAATAAAACTGTGCTAGGAATATATCACAAGAAATGAGCTACATTCTGTAGAAACATCTGATGAACTTTGGAATCTGAGCTTCAGGGAAGTGAGAAGCTCTGCCAGGCCAAGACAGCTTGGGGACTGGGCAGGCATGGCCACACACATAGAGCACACAGAGAAAAAGAAGCCAGCATACTTTTTAGAAAGTATATTTAAGATGCATCAAGACAAAAAAACCTCACCAGAACAACCTTGAATGGGTTAAAAACCAAACAAAAAGCAACACAAACCCCTTGTAACAGTCAACTGTGCCCTTATGAAATCAAACAGTGCATGCAGAAACTGTCAGGCCAGTGCTCTATTTCAAATGGCCAATCCCAAGAAGTGAACACTGCACCACTTGGGTGAACAACATAGGCAATATTTCAGTTGCAAAGCAGTCACCTATGGGGTTGTGACCATGGGGTTCATCAAGTTAGGACATCATTCCACACTCTACAGAACTTATGAATTTTCAGTAACCTGAAAGCGTCATAAAGGCAGAGAATAGAGCTAATACACAGACGTCTGCAAAGCAAGACTGCAATGCAGTTCCTGCAGTGCAGACAGTCCCAGAAGTGATGCCAACTCACTCCAAATGCCCCCAAGTATAGAGAGGCAAGCAGCCTTCCCACCTCACACCACTTCCTCAACTTCTCACATCCAACACTATCTACATACTCCAGAACTGAAGCTCCACATGCAATACCACTGAATTGCAAGCAGTTTGATATAAATGATTATGCCAGACTGACAGTTTTATCACAAGAAACCACTACTAATGAAAGAAAAGAGTTTCATGGTAATTTGACTGGCTGAATCTAACTGCCATGTCAGTTTTGAGCTTAGCACTGTGATCTGGACCAACTGAGGACCTGTGTGAGCTTTTGGCGGAGGAAGTCTCCACCTGCTTTATGGCCTTCACAAGTAACACTGAGGCATTTCAAGAGTTGTTTCATTTAAGGGGTTTACCATCAAGAGTTAAAAAGATGCTACTTCTATGCTACTTCTCTACCTATACTGAATTGGACAACATCTGGAGAAAGCAGTTATTTATCTGGGGCACCTGAAATACTTATAGAATATTCCATTTTTAGAATCAAATGGCTCATTTCATAAAAATTGAGATGATTTATAGCAAACCAAGAAAAACAAACAAACAAAACAGGGCATTTAAATAAATAAATAATTCATTGGAGGCTTTCAACAGCTCCAGTAAGTGCCCCTGATCAGAGTGGAAACACACTGGCCAAAGCAAGGCAGGAGTACTTTCTCACAGGGTTTTGAGGCTGGGGAGGAAAGTGGGGTGGTGGGAATGGACTTTTTATTACAGAAATGTTTTTTTGTAGCTTGTCATGGTGATCATCATCACTCTTATTGGAGCAGGAACAACTGCTGACAGCAAAATCAAATTGCTTAAAAAGCTCAAACCCTTGCCTTTATTCCCTTTGGTTGGGGGTTGGGGTTTGTTCACGGGTTTTTTGGTTTGTTTTTTTGTTTGGTTTGTTGGATTTTTTTTTTGGGGGGGGAAGGCTATTTTTTTATAAAGAAGCAGTTTTGATAAAGAAGCAATTCCTGCTAAACCAAGTATCAGTATTCAGAAGAAGTCTTATCCTCTACACACTCCATAAGCCACTGAATATTGCCTCAGTTGCAATCTCCAGTAATAAATGTGCTGAATGTTTTAGATTTAAAATAATGAGAATAACAAACATCTTTAGCAGATAGCACTTGATTCTGAAATATATGGGGATGGAAATGGAAGTGAAGAGTGGTACATTTTATCTCGGTTGACAAACATTCATGAGCAGCTGCAGCTCTGTGCTTAAGCGCAGCACACTGCTTACAGAAAACGAGTAGAATACAGAAATTCTTCAGCCCAGTTACCTATGAAAATATTCCCAGTATTCCCTAGGAAATTCCTGCAGACATGATACCTTTCAGAGTGCCAGTTTCCACAGAGACAGTGCATATGGTTTGGGGAATTTTCACCAATCAACCACATCATTAAATGTCAGACACTGATAGACAGCAGGTAGCCATACCAAATTTTATGATTTAGGAAAACCATGTATTTCCAAACACTCTAAATTATCTATACAGCATATACCAATTTGTTACTACAGATTTGAAAATATAATGTTTCTGATTAAAAGTAAAAAAGTTATACAACATACAAACCAGTATTAAAATTATACCTACAACAGGATTTCCCTCATGTCACCATGTTCAAACATGAAACCCTTCTCCAAGGGACATTCAAGTCAATAGGCAGAGTTTTCATACCTTCAGTGGGCTTTAGTCTGGCCTCAGTTATATAAACTAGCATTTCCTAAGAACTTTCTAGAAGCTCCTGCCGAGCTTCAGGTTTCAGACTTAGAGAAAGAATAAACTAACCCTGAAGGTGTAATACCAGCTATGAGAATGCACTGAAGCAGCATTAGCTGGAGTCAGCACAGAAAAGGTTTAGAAGAAAAAGCTTTATGGATCATAAAATTAGTTAAATAAATGATGTAAGTCATGAAATAAGGAGGTAAACAGGTGAGTATACCTGATGGCTGAGAGAAAAAAATTCTTCCTGACAGAGAAGACAGTGAGAGGTGACCAGAGACCTTACTAGATTGAGGGTGATTTTTTAATTACTCTAGCAGCCATAGGACTGGACCCATGAGGAACCCCCAAGCAAGCGCAGGTAGGACCAAAATGAACAGAAAAGATTACAGAGGCATCTCTGTGGAAACACTCAACCAAAATTTACTTTTGGTATGCTCTCATGAGACCTCACTTGGAGTATTGTGTGCAGTTCTGGTGTCCTCAACATAAAAAGGACATGGTACTGTCAGAGCAAGTCCAGAGGAGGGCCACGAGGATGATCAGGGGACTGGGGCACCTCCCGTATGAAGACAGGATGAGAAAGTTGGGGCTGTTCAGCCTGGAGAAGAGAAAGCTGCGTGGAGACCTCATAGCAGCCTTCCAGTATCTGAAGGGGGCCTATAGGGATGCTGGGGAGGGACTCTTCATTAGGGACTGTGGTGAGAGGACAAGGGGTAACAGGTTCAAGCTTAAACAGGGGAAGTTTAGATTGGATCTGAGGAAAAAATTCTTTACTGTAAGGGTGGTGAGGCACTGGAACGAGTTGCCCAGGGAAGATGCGAATGCTTCATCCCTGGCGGCGTTCAAGGTGGGGTTGGACATAGCCTTGGATGGCATGGTTTAGTGGGAGGTGTCCCTGCCCATGGCAGGGGGGTTGGAACTGGATGATCTTAAGGTCCTTTCCAACCCTAACTATTCTATGATTCTAAGATGACCATTAAGGGCCTGAGGTACAATCAAAAAAGAAGGTGCTGATGGATGCTATATTTTTTCTTCTATGATCAGGATTACAAACAATCCTTCCCTCTAATGTACTTCTAACTTTATTTGAAAAAGAAGATGCAGAATAGGCTTATGATTAACTTTATTTCAGAAGTAACATCTTGAGTCAGAAAACTTGCCTAATACAATTAAGAGCAGAGGCACAGAGACAGCAATTTCCCATTCTGTATCATGTCCTGGCAGCAGGCTGACACCCTGTTTTAAAAGTCCTGAACAATTTGAAAGGTTTGCAGATAGCAGGGATTTAAATTTACTTTGAGCTGAGATTTGCTCATCATTTCCACTTCATAAAAAAAAAAAAAAAAGCAATAAGCAAACAAAAAATCCAAAAACCTGCAAACAGAAAGCCCTTATTCCCCTTATAATAACAAACACTCCTCTGGGGAGAAGGGCTAAGGTCATATGCTGGGAGCTGCAGAAAGAAACATGGAACAGTTAGCCATGTAACATTAATCATATTGGAGTATGTTTTTAGGTGTGTTTTGCCAAGTAAATCTAGCCACAAAGCATAAAAAAAAGCATGAAACATCTCTAGCAGCAGTGTGAGGAGCAGGGGTCTGCTCCAGTGATTCTTTACATCAAAGTTTATAACCAGCAAAAGGCCAAAACAAACAGTTCATAAAAGATTAGAAACATTTACAAGGACATTCCACAGGAAATAAAAAGTCATATAATAGCTATAGCTGCCTTATCACACTAACCCAAATCCACTTCATAAACTGCCTTTTTATGTACTTTTTACTCCCTGCAACTAGAAATGAGACTGATTGATGTCATTTGTAGCAGTAGCATAAAAGTTCAACAAGAAGGGGAGGAGGGGCAAACGGGACAAAGAACAGGGAACAATAACAAAGATACTGTAACTACACCCAACAGTACAGTAATATATTACATTAGAAAGGATCTCGGGAAGAAAAAAAGTTTGAAACATTAAATCTTAATGACTAGATCAAACAATTGCAAAGCTAAGTCTAATAAGAGAGAAATGCAAGTCATACCATCAGTCTCACTGAACATCTTGCTGTTCACATTCTGCACTTATTATATTTACCTGTTGTGTGTGCATGTGAAAACATCCGAGTAATATCAATCAATGCCAAGAAAGAAACTGAGATAAAGGAACTTCCAGTTCTGTTTTTTGTGATGTATTTTTATGGTCTCTACTCCTTCCTTCCTATACAAGACTGCAGGTACTGCCACACAGGCAGCAGCTTATGCTACTGCTGCAACAGTCCTTGTAAGAGGAGTGCACAACCCACCAGACAGAAAACTTGCGTTTAATCTGTAATGCTCAAGTAAGAAGTCAGGAAGCTTCCTTCGCGTGAGCTACACCACTGAACCCAAAAACTGTCAGAAGACAAGTGTGCTACACCCTGCTATATGCTTTCCTCAGTATCTGAGATGCCACATAAAGCAGCACCACCCAGAAGGGCAGCCAGAGACACAGGCAGCCCAAGACAAGTCTTGTTATTATTGTTAAAATTGTTTTTCTTTCTGCAATTGAAATTGTGACTTAAGGACTTCAGTTATTTCTGCTTAAAATTCAGAATAAATTGTTTGGTGTAGATAACACCACACTGAGAGGAACTGATGTTACACCAGAGAGCAGTTGGCCTTACTTCAAAGGCTTTGGCAAATGAAATTAGCCCGAACATATCAAAGACACACACCTCTAGTGTTAAAGTGGCTTTTGTAACGCATGTTTTTCCTAAGGCAGCCTGATGGCCAAGTACCCAAAATTGTTGCTTCTCAAGAGACTCTAACATTCTGCAGCCTTTGATTCCTTCAGATAATCACAACCAAATGACAATTCTTCAGCACAGTGTAATTGTCCCAATTGGATTAGGAACTGAGTATGACATTAACATCAGTCAGCATCCCATGCTGTAGCAGCTCCCAAAAGTGCAGGAGGAGGCTGGGAAGCATGGAGCACTGAAACAGGTACTGGCATTTTTAGAAAAAGAGAGGTACTTACTTTGATGTCCCAGTCTGAGCCACAAGCCAGAGATTAAAGGACCTTTAAATGGTGCCTTTTCAATAAATGGAAAGTTAATGAAGAGTTGTATCTGGCTAAATCTCACTCTGCAGCCTCATCCCTTCCACCAGGGCAGGCACTTGCTGCATCTGGGAGTTGCATCCCCCAGGTAGGGGCTTCACAGCTGGGCAGCTGGAATCAGAAGCTGTTGAGTGAAGCCAGCTGAAAGATGCCAGTGATGCTGATCAGTCCCACAACTCAGCTAGGCAAACACTCTCTTTGATTGAGCAGCATTTTATTTAGAAGGGAAAGTAAGCTGCAGAGCTTTTTTATAAAACTCTCACTAAAATATTTTCTAACCATTTTCTTCTTGTAACTCAAGAGTTGCAAGTATTTCCTGGAACCCCATTATCATGTCCAAACGATAGTATTTTAGATTATATATTAATTGACTATATAAGGAATGAAATACTTCTTTTGTGGTAATCTTTCATTGTGACACAGGCAACTATCCTTATGGATTGAAACCTATAGCTCCCAGAACTATGGGACAATTAGTGAGAATTACTACAAATCCCTGCCTGACTTGCTGTTGCAGTCATAGATCAAATGGTGAACTGACTACCACTCCCCAGACACTAAGATCCGCAAGTTTCTGTTTACAGAAAGTTAGCTACTAGAATGGTTTAGGAATATATATTTCCTGAGACCTGCCTTCTGAACCTTTGTGGAATTCATCTTCAGATTCAGATCTCCAGAAGCATCTGAGCAGCTCTAGAATGACTAACCCTGCACTCAATTTACGCTCTCACATTATATCAGTAATTACCTAGGTCAAACCCTTAATTTACCTAAACGTGCTCATGCATGATGGGATCTGCCCACACACTTCCAGCTCAAAAGGTGAACAAGAGTAGAATTATTTTAAATCACTAAAGCGTCATCTTAAACCTTTTGAAAGTTAGTGCTACTTAGCTCTTAAGTCCATTTGGATCTTCTGAAACTGTACTACAGATAAAAAAAATCCCAAAATAATTTGGAGCCTGGTCCTGCAGTCCAAAAAAGTGATCATCCAGCCTCCCTCTTTCATTTCCATATTTTGTTTCTATTAATTCCTGTTTATCATTCCTATCAGAACTTTCGCTTGTCCCTTTTTTGCCTTTTGCCTTTTTCCTTCTCTACTATTTCATTATCTTCCTTGGGAGGATCTTGTTCAGGACCACCTTAGGAACCTGAATGCATACAAGTCAATGGGACTGGATGAAATCCATCCACAGGTCCTGAAGGAGCTGGCAAATGAAGTTGCTAAGCCACTGTCCATCATATTTGAAAAATCATGGCAGTCAGGTGAAATTCCCGATGACTGGAAAAAGGGAAATATAACCCCCATTTTTAAGAAGGGAAAAATGGATGACCCGGGGAATTACAGACCAGTCAGTCTCACCTCTGTGCCTGGCAAAATCTTGGAGCGGATTATCCTGGAAGGCATGCTAAGGCACATGAAAACCAACAAGGTGCTTGGGGACAGCCAGCATGGTTTCACTAAGGGGAAATCCTGCCTGACCAATCTGGTGACCTTCTATGAAGGGGCTACGGAACTGATGGACAGGGGCAGAGCGGTTGATGTCATCTACCTGGACTTGTGTAAAGCCTTTGACACTGTCTCCCATGACATCCTTCTCTCTAAGTTGGAGAGACATCAATTTGATAGGTGGACCACTCAGTGGATAAAGAACTGGCTGGATGGCCGCACGCAAAGAGTAGTGCTCAGTGGCTCAGTGCCCAGCTGGAGACCAGTAACGAGTGGTGTCCCTCAGGGATCGGTGTTGGGACCGGTCTTGTTCAACATCTTTGTGGGTGACATGGACAGTGGGATTGAGTGCACCCTCAGCAAGTTTGCCGATGACACCAAGCTGTGTGGATCGGTTGATACATTGGAGGGAAGGAATGCCATCCAGAGGGACCTTGACACGCTTGTGAGGTGGGCTGATGCCAACCTGATGAAGTTTAACCATACTAAATGCAAAGTCCTCCACCTGGGTCGGAGCAATGCCAGGCACAGCTACAGATTGGGCGGGGAGGAGATTGAGAGCAGCCCTGCGGAGAAGGACTTGGGGGTGTGGGTTGATGAAAAAATGAACATGAGCTGGCAGTGTGCGCTTGCAGCCCAGAAGGCCAACCGTATTCTGGGTTGCATCAAAAGGAGCGTGACCAGCAGGTCGACGGAGGTGCTCCTGCCCCTTTACTCTGCTCTCGTGAGACCTCACTTGGAGTATTGTGTGCAGTTCTGGTGTCCTCAACATAAAAAGGACATGGTACTGTCAGAGCAAGTCCAGAGGAGGGCCACGAGGATGATCAGGGGACTGGAGCACCTCTCGTATGAAGATAGGCTGAGAAAATTGGGGCTGTTCAGCCTGGAGAAGAGAAGGCTGCATGGAGACCTCATAGCAGCCTTCCAATACCTGAAGGGGGCCTATAGGGATGCTGGGGAGGGACTCTTCATTAGGGACTGTGGTGAGAGGACAAGGGGTAATGGGTTTAAACTTAAACAGGGGAGGTTTAGATTGGATCTGAGGAAGAAATTCTTTACTGTGAGGGTGGTGGGGCCCTGGAATGGGTTGCCCAGGGAAGTTGTGAATGCTTCATCCCTGGCGGCGTTCAAGGTGGGGTTGGACATAGCCTTGGATGGCATGGTTTAGTGGGAGGTGTCCCTGCCCATCCAGGGGGGTTGGAACTCAATGATCTTGAGGTCCTTTCCAACCCTTACTATTCTATGATTCTATGATTCTATATTCCACATCCCATAGATCAGGTGAGCAAAACCTTACTTCAGAGCACCGCAGAAACTAAAAAAATAGGAAGCAAGCACCAAGAATTTAGAAGCCAGACTATGGACACTCACTACTCATGTATTCAGAACACACAAAAACACAACCTCAGAAGATTAGGAGAACCATTTTAAAGCAAAACCAGCAAAGAGAACATGAGGGAGGCGCGGGTGGCAGGCAGGACTCTGTGGCATTGTTTCAGGCCTTCCTCCCCTCCCTGGGGCCCGCACCCTACCCTGGGTCCCACAGCACGAGCCAGCCGGCGCAGCTCCGACCGTGCCCTGCAGAGGGCGCGGCTGCTCCGCCAGAGCCTCCGCGGCGCGATCGCGGCTGGCGGCCCTCGGGAAGGCGGGTTTATTGATCACCCGAGCTCCGCTCGCAAAAAAACAAATCGTGGTACAGTTTCTGCCAGCTCTACCCGTGCCAGCATTCAGAGCTGTATTTTCTAGAGGCCTACTATAAGCCTATTTTGTTCCGTGCCACCTTGCAATTTTATGAGACAATAATTTAAAAACGGACAGATTTGCTCTACACACTGCAAAGTCAGAAGCTTTTCCCTTCATGTCACTGCTCATAAAGATCAGAGAGCTCACTAGAAATCCATTTAGAGACAATTCTGTGAACACATTATTACTACTTTCTTCTCCACATACAGATTTCACTTCTTTTCTCAAGACTTTTACATGACAATTTTATTTTCTTTTCCCCTAAGGAGCACACAGGCCCCTGAGGTTTTTACTTACCCATAAAGCTACCCTGTGATGACATGATTTCTTTCATAGCCTTCACTGTATTACAGACAGAACAGTATTCTCCCTATAGAGAGGAGAAATTTACCCTTCAGCTCAAAAGGCTTAACTCCAAGATCAACAGTTTCTGGACTAAAATTTTGGGGAAATGTGTGCTTAGCAACACCAGCAACATCTTTAAGGCTCAATAGACCCAAAGAAACCCTAAGGTCTACTCTTAAGATGGTTCAAGAATACCTGACACTGTATAAGGATAATAGGAGGGAAGAAGGGATATGTAGGGGGAAAAAAAGATTAAATTGAACATGGTGTTTGGAAAGAAAATCATTAGGAGAGATCAGCAGGCACAACACAACTGAGAGTTAAGCTTCAGGATGTGTGTATTCCAAGAGGATTTTGTATTCCAGACACAATCTTCTAGACCTGCATATTTGAATTCTACACTAGCTTCACATAAATAGCAATGCTCTGCTGCATTCCAGGGTGAATTAAAGAGCAAAGATTGTCCTGGTATATTAACAAACCCATGACATCATATGCTGCTGTCATCAGTCTAGCAGGCACAGACAGCCATGCAGTGCCACTTGTGGTTAACCCTGAAGAGGGAAGACCCCAGCTTGGGAGGTACAGTGCCAGCCTGAGTGGCTCAGTTGAAGAGCACAAGTGAAATTATTTCAGTCACTGAACATCCGTTTATTCCACCCTTCAGAGGGATGTGCGGTACTTGGCCAGCTCACCTTTCCCTTTGGCATGGGCCACATGGGGTATCCATCATATAGCTGATTTCAAGCACTTATAAGAACACCTTTGTATTCTAGGAAACTCTTCCTTGTGTTTCACTGGATGCCAGCTACACTGTGCTTAATACATCACATTTGTAGCCATCTACTGCCAAGAAACAAATACTTCATTGTGTATTTTATAGCTAGTCACATTTTGTCTCTGCAAAATGCAATATCTAGATCACAATAAATAATAGCAATAAAGACTTCAGTGATTTGATTTGCTTAAGCACATCCAAACTATTTCACTTTGGAAATAAGACAAGACATGAATACAAGGCACAGGCCAGTCCTTTCCACTGCAAGAATCTACCTTTATGTAGCCTACTTTCTTGCTTCAATATAAACCATACTAGTCCCTGAGGTGGCACTGTTCATCTCTAATTTAAATTATTTTCTCTTATTGTAATAAAGTCAGAAAAATAAACTGGTTGGATTTTAAATAGATCTCCACTGTGAAAATAATCAAGTGGTACACTGAGTCAAAAGGTCTGGAAGAGAAGAGGGATGGCTATTAGAAACAAAGTGAAAAAACTCAATGAAAATTGCATTTTACAGATTATCTGTAATTCTTAGGTTGGTTACTTAAAACACAGAATTTGAACAGGCAAATTTTTAAACAGTGCAACTCTATCTTAATGAGGTTTATTGCAGTTCTATAAGTTCTATAAGCTCTCACTTGAGGTCTATACGTAGAAAAATTTGAACAGTTACTTCCTCCTTCCCAATTTAACAAGTACTCAGCATTTCAAGGTACCACTTTTTACAAGGTTGATACTTTGTTAATTAAACAAATTCTATCATTTCTACTGCCGAGTGGGGTAATCTTTGACATTCCTATAACTGTTATGCAGATGAACCCCAGAGCCCAAGGTAATCAAGAACACTACAGCTAAAATTGAGAAGTGGAATTCCTACAGATTTACAACTGCAGAACCCCATACAGTGGCCACAATTCCTAGATCCATGGAATAACTGGAATATCTGTAGCAGGACATGCAGAGAAGCAGACTGCTAAAAGACAAATGGGTACTAGTGAAAAGCTGATGCTGTGAGGAATGGAAGAAGACAAATTCATAAGGACTGTGTTGACTCAGTAACAAACTGCGTCTTTACTACCTTTCATCCATGGTAACTCTCCCAGATAAAAAGAGGTCACAGATCTTGCAACTCTGTTCTTCAACTATTTCAGTAACTTGGACTCTGGACTCAAAGCAATCCTTACATACAAAAAGATAACCACTGTAAAGACCAAAATAATACCCATTGCTTCTAGAAGTATGCAGTAGTATCAGCTCTTGGTCACTTACGTTTCATAAAAATTAAATACAGCTCTATCCATAAAACCACAAAATATTTGTCTACTACTTGCAGCAACCATAGGCAGCATTAGGGAATAAAAAGTGGACCCACAAGCACCAGAAGTGCTAGATCATTGCATCAAATGAGACTTCAGAATTAGAACCACTTACTACTGGGACACATCACAGGAACCATGGTCACAATTGATAAAATATTGGAAGCCCTGGATAAAATAGTTTGACACTGTGCAAAAAATCCTTCACAGTTTTACAGATCTCAGCAAGGATAAAAGGTGACAAGGAAAAACAGTGAAATCTTTATTCAAGTCCTGATGTGGATCTATATTTTTATTTAGAAATACTAATATATTTTCATTCCAGACATACTGTCTGCACTACCAATTCTAACTGCTCATAAAAGGAGCATTTGTTATCAATTATTACAGAGTTAGAGCTGCATTTTATCTCAAAACTGTGACAAGAAATGTTTTCTTCATAATGGCAAGAATGTAATCTTTTGTAGCCCTTATCCCACCAGCAACAAAGTGCTTTCATCTTTAAAACTGAAAAAAGTAAGAGCAAGAAAGATTTTAAGAATAGAACTGTTCTTTACTAGAATTCTTCAGTTAAATAGTTCATTTTAGGTTAATAATTAAACCCCCGACAGTAAGGAATGCTATTCTTTCAACCCTTTAAGAATTTGGAGTCAGATAAGGGAACCTGATGACTTCATTTTCTCAGTCCCCAATATGGAGAATGAATGCTCTTAAAGTGTAAGCCACAGATACCTAGGTTTTCTTTCAGTATACTGTAGACATCTTTTGCACCCAGGAAAAGCAACTATCACCTCTGTGCCTCAACTCTTCATTACAGGAAAAACTAAGTTACATACAAGTGTATTAACAGTTACATAATGCCTGGCTATTGTAACTAGCATTGCAGAAACCTTATGTTAGAATATATATATACTAAGTACAGTTTCTATTTCATATATATATGTACACATACAAAAGCATGAAAGGCAATCTAACTTACAGATAGAAGTGTTTCTACACTAGTCAAATCACTAACTAGTCTTGGTAAAATAGTCACAGGTTGTAACTTGGGAAATTCCCACTGGACACAAGAGTGAAAAAAAGCTTTTCAATAAGAGTGACTCAGCACTGGAAACAGGTTTTCCAGAGGGGTTCTGGAATCTCCATCACCGGGATAGCCATTGGATTGACAGTTGATTAGACAAGGCCCTAACAACTTCCTCTAACTTCGAATCAGCCACACTTTATTCAACTGCTGTACCTGATGACACCCATATTTCTTACAGTCTGAATCTGTGGTTCCATTTTACCTTGCATGTCAATGGCTCTCACTTCTGGAAGCACTGTGGAAAACAATTTAAGCAAACTTAGTTGGTAATACCTAACAAACTTAGGTTAAAGTCCAAAATTCTAAATACACAGGAATTTAGCCTGGCACTTAGTATGACAATCTGCTCTACTGCAATAAGCAGGCTAGGCAAGCTCAATGGGGCTTGCAAGTTTACGATACACAATAGTTCAGCTCATTCAATAAGCTATTCCTGGTTCTCCCAATTTTAGTTTTAGCTTTTGCATATTTGATAAAGGTTTATAAGCTTCAACTAACAAGTGAAACAGAGAAAACAAGAGTCAGCTTAAACTGTGAGGGCTTTGACATACTAAGGAAACCCTATAATTACTTTCAAATTGCTTCTCTGGATTATAAAGGCTTTTGATGGCTCCAGCCAAATCTTGCACAGATTCCACTCAGCACTGGGCCTTGTACAGAGCCACTCAGTGCTGGACAGCTTTGGGGGCTCCAAGGCATCTGCCAGCTTTTCGCACAAGTGCAATCCACATGTTCCAGTGCATCCTGGTTTTGGACACAATGCCAGAATTCTCCAGGTCAGCAAGATTCATAACTCTTTCTGTTAAATAAAAGCAGCCTCTCTCAGGCTGAAATGAGTGATTAGGAGCAAGAGGATGTTTCTCCAAGGGGGAAATTCACTAAATACAACACATTTAGGTTCTGCATTTTGTGGCATTACTAACACAGAAATCCAGCGAGAAACGCGGGAGGCAGTTTCCTTTGTGCAGGTCACACGGGGCTGATCATTGCATCCCGAGATGTAACATTTAGCAGCAACCAAGAATGCAGATATAGAGACTTTCAAATTTAAATAACAAACATTATCTTTGGCTCCTGTTAGTCTCAATGCAAACTGTGTGACAATTGAAGTGATCAAGAATTTCTGAAATGCCATTCTTCTTTCGGAATTTGACACATGGATAGCAATTGAACTTCTTCATGAGGACTTAGAGGCTGCTATGACAAGGTCAGACATATTTCACAGCATTTTTCTTGCCTTCTAGACCTGCAGAGTGTATAATACAGGAAGAAGTGCCCAAAAAAACATTTGGAATAATTGCTCTCTAACTAAAATTTTATAATATTAAGTTCAAAATATTAACACAAAGGTAATACTGATGTGCAGCACTCCATAGAGCCCAAATGCAAGTGTTTAAACACTACTTCTGCATCTGCTCTGTTGCCCTACTACCTCCCTCCAGTTTCCAATATTTTCATCTGAGTTCATCTAGCTAGGACCTCAGCTGCATCATCCAGTGCTTGCTGACTCTCAAAGCTCTGTGTGTGCTGCCAATGACTTCAGAATGATTTGTACTTGGTCAGACACATCTGCTCCCCAATTTCCACCTACAGCTGTTCAGGAGACTTACTCCATTCCAATCCAGGCCTGTGAAAGATGTCACCCAGCCATGAGAAAGTGGTTTACTCCAGTGTGATCTCACCAGTGCATCATGCACTGAAGTCTGGCTCATGGGATGCACAAGAAGGCAGGACACCCATGCAAGCAGCTGTCTGTCAAACATCCAAATGCCTCCTGTGCTTGGAGGCAAGTCTGCTGCTATTTGCACAGGGAAGGGGAAAACAGGAGAATGGCAGATGAAAACTGCTCAGAAAGAGGAAGTGGAATTTCTTGCTCCTTGCAAATAGCAGTTGCTGTCTGGGGACAGGGAGGAGGTTGTTAATGTTGAGCCTAGAACATGGACCTGGCTTAACAGCTCTGGCTTACCAGCCTGGAGATGCCCAGGCATCCCCTGCTGCCTCTTAAACCCCTTCTCAAGGCCACAGTCTCCACCTTCCTCTTTACTCATCTCCATCTGGTATCAATGTTCATTTTCCAGTTTTGGACGCAAATGATGGACTTCCAATCACTGTACTATATTATCAGTTATCTTTCACATAGGACAAAGGAATCTGTGAGAGTATGTCTGGCTGTCAAAGAAGATACACTGCACCAATTTTTAGGGTTTGGATAGGAAGCTACAGGAAAAGATGTCAGACAGCTAGCAGTTTAAGTGCTAAGATCTGGCTAACCTGAACCCTGAAGTCTGCATCACTCATTACATATTCCTAAATTTCCTCTGCTAATGCCACTTGCCATTTTATCATGTTTTCCTATGTGAATTGGGCAGTGCTGCGCCTGACTGCCTTCCTTATGCATCCTTAAGCCTCACAAAAATGCCTGGGATCTCAAATGTAAACTCAGACTCCCTTCCAGGTGCCTTTTGAAAATCAAATGTAATTTCACTCATATGCAAGCCACGCTACCATACACAAAACTTATACAAATGAGAAAATACAAAACTAATGTAAAGCTTGCTGTTATTGCTGTGTCACAGATACCACCTGAGTGAGCTCCAGGACTGGGGACTCGCACCTACAAAACATGAATGGGCATTTATTTTAGTGCTTTCTCACTCCTTGAAAAAAGCAAAGATTATATAAATAGAGATCTAAGCAGAAGGCAGCTACAAGCTCTCACAGCTTCTATCACTTGAGAACACTGGAAATTTCAAATCCTTTATTAATTCCAGGTGTGACTGATCAGATACAGGGAAAAGGCAAAGCCTGACATTTGATATGATTTCCTAGACCAAAACACAGCCCATCACTAAAATAAAATCAATGCCAAACTAACAATGAAAAGGCAGCATGTGTAGCACAGCAGGGTTGGAAATCAACTTTAATAAGTGGCACATGAATGTAACTCGATGCTATGAGCAACACTGAGAAATGTCTGTGACAGAGGCTCCAAGGCTAAACCCAGGTCACGGGAGAGGGACACGCAGAGCAGGGGAGAACCCACTGAAAAAGTGAAAATGAGCTTATACAGCAAGTAAAACTTGAGGAACCATTGCTCTACTTCCACATTTTCTTTAAGTTATGCCCTTTTCAAAGCTATACAGAACCATAGCATCAACTAGGTTGGAAAAGACCATTAAGATCAAGTCCAACTGTTACCATTGCACAAGAATAATACCCCAAATACCCATCCTCTATAACAAAGGTTAAGTGTAGTCATTGCCTTTAGTAAATGCTGATATATCTCATTTATTACAGTAATCTACTTCTGAAAAAGTTTGCTCGTTAGGAAAAATGGGCTTTTGCCCATGCATGCTGACCACTCATGACTACACTCAATCTGCCTAATACTACATAAATATCAACTTGATCACAGCAAAGGTGAAAGTTGCTAATGAAAACAGAACCATGTTGCCTCACCAAAAAAAACCCACAAGTTATGGGTACTGCAGACTCCTGAGGTATGCAGGCAACTGAGTGGTAACTCATTACATACACATGGATGTACACACATTTTCGCTGTTATACAAGTAAATATAGCAATAATATATGAAATCTTCAGGCTATGACTATACAACTACACCTGCCATATTTACACCAAATGTTAAAGAGAACAACAGACTAGAAATTAAATTGGGAAGCTGGAAGAATAACTGAACAGCAAAAGAAGTGTCAGAAGGTTTTCAGACCTAGTGGGAAAAACTGACTGAATGCCAGACTTTACAGTGAGAGAAGCACTGCCAGAAAGCACTGCATGGCAGCAGTTACTAGAGATGCAAAGAGGAGAACATCCTAAAAACCCCAAAGGAGTCTGGAGTTGTGACTATGTTCACAGTGACCATTCTCAGCAGGTAGAGAGAAGAGACTAAGATTGTAGCTGTCACCCTGAACCTCTGCACAGAAAACAGCATCAGATCCTCATAGCATGCTGCCAATCAAAATCACAGCACTTCTAAGTTATTTTACCCTCTAGTAATTCAGCAGCTCCTTTCCCCCATTTCAAGCTGTTTACTGGGACTCAAGCTACCTAATTGCCATCCTAATTTACATCTACTTTGAAAACTGCTTTACTGTACTTAGACTATATTTAATCATTTGTCATTAAAACTTTAATTACCAGCCTTAATATGGAAAAATCACAGATGCCAATAATTTAAGCAGGAAAAATAGTAACTACATCTGTTAGCACAGTCACACTGTGTGGTATATCAGCTGGAGGGCCTGTGAAGACGGGTACATCTCCAGTTCACTCCCAGTGTGATGGACTGTCAGAAGCATGTGCTGAACACATATTTTGTGCTGTTAGTCTCAGAGCCAAGTAAATTAACTAGATTATTTGTCAGGCTCTTAACTATTTGGGTTGTTGACAAGGAGATAGCGTTCACCAGTAAGTAACAACGCAGTCTAGTTACTGTTTCAGGAAGAAAATATGCCAGAGAAATTGAAAGGTAGAAGCATGACTGGCAGCTGCCATATATACAAAAAACTTTGTTATCAACTCTTTCTGTATTATCCTGAGCACAGCTCCGAAGTTTTCATTTTGGCCTTTGGGCATATTTTTTCTAGTAACTACAGTTATTTTGGATTTAAGAAACTCAGAAAGAAAAGAATCCCAACCATGGTCAGGCATCTCAAATTTGCTGTGGTTGTTTTTTTCCCCATTAGCACTACCCTTTGTTTATTAAGGGTAGGAATTCATTTAGATTGCACTTAGGGCCCTCTTCATAAATGAGTAATTATCACTACCTTGCAGTAATTTAAATTAGTATGCAATAAAGCACTTCATCCTATATATGAGTCATCACATTTTCTCGCAAGTGATCCACAATGGGCAGCTACCATTACGCATGAAAGGAGTCTGCCACTCCAAAATCCAGTGCAGTCAGCAGGAAAAATAAGCATGAGCTACGCTGAACACATTAAGTATACAAATAAAAAGAGAAAAAAATAGAAAATGAGAGTGTGGCAGCATATTGCTGTCCTAGATTCTTGCAAGTCCTGCAATTTTCTTAGGTACTCACTAGAACAATACCACAGAGCAATTACTGCATTAAACAGATACAAACAAAAACGTTTTTAAGCTTAGCTCACCTCTCAGCTTAAGAAACCTTTTCACTAAGGTCTAAAATTCTGGCTGAAGACTAGAGCAGTAATTTATTATTCTAAGATCTTTTTCTTTTTACCGAAGACAGATATCTTGCAATCACTATATAAAAGGCTTTCCTTCAAGCTGCAGGCCAAAAAGAGCAATTGTCTTTGCAAAACTGAGCCATGCCATTTCACTTGGAGTTCCAAAACCCAAGTTTTGGAGACACAAATCTACTCTGCTATTTGAATATCTTGATTTTAATTGAGAAAATGCCCTCTCAAATCATAATAAACAAATCATACCAGAAAAACATTAAAAAACAGCAACAGAGAAAGCCAATATATTATGTTTCACCATTTCTTGAAAGAACAATAGCTACAAGATCAATCTTGCAACAAAATGCATGATTTCCATGAATAAAAACTTGGTATAAAATTTTCAGTGTTTCCCTGGGGACCTGAATACCCAGTTTCACAGCTTATTCATATTACTTACAGCTTACTCATTTTACCATTGGGGGAAAAATTTAATATTGCAGTACAAAAGCGGAAGGGAGCTCATGCTACTGATAGAAACAATAGACAATAAAAAAGAGCACTCTTTCAGTGCTTTTTAGACCACAGCTGGGACAACACCCATCCAATTAGCTCAAGGAGTCATTGAGGTTAAGTGGCTTTAACCAGTGAAATTTATTGGGTATTTATTCTCACCCCATACAACTAAGACCAGGCTTCCACTGAACACCTTGGCAATTAGGTGGATGAATAACCATCCTGAAAGTAGAGGACCACACACATTAGTGCTCTCACTAACAATACTTTCTCATGCTGCCAGCCACAGTTAACTCCTAATGTGGGTTTTCTCTGCCACTTCTGTAAAGCTATTCTACTTTGCACTTGAAGTAAATGGCCCCACATCAGAAGGAAATGAGAAAACCATCCCATGGCCAAAGGACAAATTCACCAAGAGGAATGAGATCACTATAAAGGGTGGAAGGAATAGTTATTGCTACTATGCTTAATAAAGTTCAGTGCTTGCTATTAAATAATTACTGGATCAGGGACTTAACTTTTGTCTGGTTTAATAAATATTTCGTTATCTTACAGTGTTTAATTTTTCACTCTTCTGAGTAGTCACAGATGGAAACTGATTGGACTGAGGTCCCCTCATTACTATTTCATGTGGCATGACAGCAAGCGCCTGGCAGCCTCATCCATGCTTTCCTCCCCCACCCCACAGCACCCAGCTTTGATTGTGTAGATCAAAAAGTCTCATGCAGCAGGATATAAGCTCGTATCTGCTCTCCATCTGATCACCAAGCAAGGCCTGTACAAGTGAGGCATTATAGACACTACAGATAGAGAGCACAGAAGTCAACTATTCATACAAGCCTACTTTATCAGAGCAGATAACATAAGCCAGCTGTGTTCCTAGCTAGTACAGGACTGCCTCCCAGGTTGGAAACAGTTCGACAGAAGGAATTTAACAGGGATTGCAAAGCAGAAAGGAACTGAAAGCAGGTTGTAAAGCAGAAATCACTCTCATATTCACCTCCATATTAACCTCGAGGTTAATCCAAGCCTGTGTAATGAATTGAAAACAGCATGCTACAGGAATAGGGCACTGCTAACCTACAATACAGCCAGCCTTACCTGTCTTTAAGAGTTCAACAGGTTCACTCATCTCACAGTTTACGCAATTTCTCTGCTAAATAGATCTAGAGTTTGCCACTTGGGCTGTGTACATAGTAGTAACTTCATGAAAAAGAACCTGTTAGGTAGAAGTATTATGAAGATCATATTCTTTCTGTTGCCACTAGAGATTTCACTGTTTAAGTGGTCTCCATTGAGTTCATGGACTGCCCAGATACTCCAATAACTTGCTTTCAATCTCATTATCCAAGTAATTTCTATACATAACAAAAAACGTTAGCCTTGACACTAATTCTTGCAAAATTTTACATCAGTATCAATTTTACTTCCTAGATTTTAATTGAAGAGAGTATATTTTGTCACAAGGGAAATAAAACATTAGTTCTATCTAACAGCCTTGTGGCATCATTAGAAATTACATTAGTTCCTCATTAAGCAACAATAATAGAGTTAGGATCAATAAAAAAAAATGTTTACGTTGCCCTAAGGTGTTGAATAGTTTGGTTCAATTACATACTCATGGGCCAAATATTTCAAGACTCAGTACTAAACCCCAAACTTTTGTGAAATGCTGAAGAAATGCCTTTTTATTGTCAAGTAACATAGATTTGAATTGTAATGAAATAAACACACACACTGAGAAAGTTTGGGCTGTTCAGCCTGGAGAAGAAATGCTGCATAGAGGCCTCATAGCAACCTTCCAGTATCTGAAGCGGGCCTACAAGGATGCTGGAGAGGGACTCTTCATTAGGGACTGTAGTGATAGGACAAGGGGTAATGAGGTTCAAATTGAGACAGGGGGAGTTCAGGTTGGATATAAGGAAAAAGTCCTTTACTGTGTGGGTGGTGAGGCACTGGAACAGGTTGCCCAAAGAAGTGGCAAATGCTCCATCCCTGGCAGTATTCAAGGCCAGGCTGGACAGAGCCCTGGGTGACATGGTCTAGTGTGAGGTGCCCTTGCCAACAGCAGGGGGGTTGGCACTAGACGACCTTAAAGTCCTCTCCAAACAGAACCATTCTATGATTCTATGAGCAGCATTTCTAAGCATCTTAAGACTTCAGTTTAGGAGACTGTAGCCTATGAAAATTTGAGAAGTCACACACACACTATCATGGTCAAAGTTATACATCTGTGGGCAAAATTATAAATCAGGATAGGGATTAACTTTTTACCTGGAACCACCAGTAGTAATAATAATTCTCAGTGTCCTGTGCATTCCTGGGCTAAGTATCTAAACTTGAAACCTATCTTCAATAATAATAATTAACCAAATAGAAAATATAATTCTTTTTACACATTCTTTACTGGAACATCCACTTTTTGTGGTCAAAGCATCCACTTTATTTTCTCTTCTTGGGCTATATACACTCTGAACTCTAATAGCAAAGTAAGACTCACAACTTCCCAATGCTGGGCCCCAGTCCTGGGAGCATCCAGCTTTGGACTTGCACACCTCTTGTACACAAGTTTCCTAGGAGTCTCTACTGACACACAGCAGTGTTCAGTTCTTAATTAAGAAATGGCCATTTACAGAAGTCAAGGCAGACCTTTCAGCCACTTCTTGTCAACTGAATGAAAAATTTTGAAAATATGATATAACTTGCCATCTTCTTACTTGAATTTAGGAAAGCAGCTACCCAAGAAGAACGCAACAAGGCACGTGACTTCTTCATCTCCCCAAGTCCCTGTTTGGATTTATTGCTCCCTTCAATGACAACTTGTAACCACATCTAAACCTATCTCCAAGACAGGTATCATCCTTGAAGCCCTAGGATTCACAGTGTCATACAAAGTGACAGCTATTGAGATTGTGATTCTTTTCTGCTATATCTATGTTGATGTTTCTTCGCACAACCATAAAACACCTTCCCTACTAGCACATGCATCCCACTGCAGGATTTCTCATCAACTGAGAATTTAGATTCCTCAGCAGCCTCGCTGTAAATGCTCTGCAAACCCCACGAGGAATAAAATGCTCTATTCCAAAGTGCAGGAGAAATCTCTCTTCAACAGAAACAGCTTTCATCAATGTAACACACAAAGTAGGAAGAAATGAAAACAGCAATCCAACGTTCAGAGCCACATGGCAGCAAGTTCAATCCTGCCTTTGAGCTCAAGGAAATGGGCAAGAGTGTGCTAACTGAAAGAATCAGTCACTTCCTTTTCAAGGCTGCCAAAGAAGAAAAGAAAGTGCACATTTTTCTGTTTACAAATTTGCAGCACTTACAGCAACCCTCCTGCAGTTACCATTTTGTAGTAGACTGGAATATTTGAACAACTCGGCTTCATTTTGACGTCCAATAAACCCCATCAGCAGTTTGCTGCTTCACATATCACAAAGCAACAGTTGTCAAATTATGTGCAACTACATTTTCCATCTCTTCCTCCTTCTTACTATTGAGTATTTATTTTGCAGCAGCACCTACAGGCCACCAACCTGCAACAGACTCCAATTGTTTGGGGCACTATACATCCACAGTACTTGAGTCAAAGGATAGCTGTATACCACAGATGAAAGCAAGTGTAGGTGAACATAGGTGTAGAAAGAATATATAGCTCTTCCTTCCCACAAAGAAGATATACTAAACACATTTACGCCCCATATTCATGTCCCATGTACCAGGCTGTTGCTTTGGAGAGAAACAGAATCCATCAAAAGCTGAAACTGAGGACATCAGATTGTGCTCATTTTGACACTGAAAAGTAATATTCAGGCTGTCAGACCTTCGGCATTGTGATTCTGTGGGAGAGATCACTTTTAATATACGCTTTTTTCATACATATATTCTTTGTTACCTGCAAACTGGGGAAGATCTGAAAAACTGATTCGTCCTCCTTCTATAGCCGCCTGGCAGTTTATATAAATAGTGTTAGTAACATCCCACCTTCACTTTGTACTAGCAGGAATGACTATAGTGTGTGTTTGTCTGCTATCTCCTTCATAATCTTTCATTTAAGAATACTACCGTTGGCAAAATTAACATTATACTTACAAACTTACCTTAAGTAATACAAAGATACTAGAATTAATGAAGACTAACAATGACATAAGTAAATAAAACTGAACCCTGATCCTTAGCTGCTGCTCCATTTACAGCATATTTTGACATAATTTCACACCACTGATATCAATAGTTATGCCTTAAGAAATCAAAAATATAATGAAGTTTCAAGCCAGACACACTAAGTAACCACTAGCAAAGCCACAACTCAGGACAGCAAGCGAATTCTCATTCCAAATGCAAATTATTATTGTATGAGTGGGTTCCAGATTAGTGAACACAGGAATTGAGGGAACAATGAAAATATAAAAATAAGAGATAACAATATAAACTCACACTGCCAAGAGTACTAGAGGAAAAGTTTAATTTCTCTGAAAACTAAATGAATTTCATATTTTTAAAAAGGCTTGGGTTCGTGTTGGGTTTGGTTTTTTATTGGTTTGGGGGGGGGGTGGTTTTTTTGTGTGGTTTTTTTTTGTTTTTTTTTTTTTTTTTTTTTTTTTTACTTTCAAGCAATACTCAATTAGACCAAGGAAAAAAAGGAGGGAAGAAACCACCAAAATGCACATTTTCTACTTGACCTACATTATTTCAAATCATAGAATCATAGAACAGTTAGGGTTGGAAAGGACCCCAAGATAATCCAGTTCCAAACCCCTGAAATGGGCAGGGACACCACACACCAAACCATGCTATCCAAGGCTCTGTCCAGCCTGGCCTTGAACACCGCCAGCGATGGAGCATTCACAACTCCCCGGGGCAACCCATTCCAGTGCCTCACCACCCTCACAGTAAAGAATTTCTTCCTCAGATCCAATCTAAGCTTCCTCTGTTTAAGATTTAACCTGTTACCCCTTGTCCTCTCACTACAGTCCCTAATGAGGAATCGCTGCCCAGCATTTTTATAGGCCCCCTTCAGATATTGGAAGGCTGCTATGAGGTCTCCATGCAGCCTTCTCTTCTGCAGGCTGAACAGCCCCAACTTTCTCGGCCTACCTCCACACAGGAGGTGCTCCAGCCCCCTGATCATCCTCATGGCCTCCTTTGGACTTGTTCCAGCAGTTCCATGTCCTTTTTATGTTGAGGACACCAGAATTGCACACAATACTCCAAGTGGGGTCTCACGAGAGCAAAGTAGAGGGGCAGGATCACCTCCTTCAACCTGCTGGTCACACTCCTTTTGATGTAGCCCGGGATACAGTTGGCTTTCTGAGTTGCGAGCACACACTGAAGTTGGCTCATGCTCATGTTCATTTTTTCATTGCCCAACACCCCCAAGTCCTTCTCAGCAGGGCTGCTCTGAATCTCTTCTCTGCCCAACCTGTAGCTGTGCCTGGGATTGCTCCGACCTAGGTGCAGGACCTAAATAAAGTCTTAAGACTATGAAACAACAGTATCATTTATATACATATACATACATTTTTTCTCTGTAAGGCTAATCATGCCTTAAATTGAAGATGCAGAAAATACCAGGTCTTTGAGTTGAGCAATGAATGAGACAAAGCTCTCACCCTTCTGGCCTTTTTGTGTATCAGTCAGACATTCACAATTGCTTTCTACTAGCTACTTGACTCTAACATTAATGACACATGATCCTCTAGCCCAAAGGTGCTCCACGAGACTCGAGTGTTTAATGCCACTGAACTTGTCCCCGTATGCTGCCATTGCAGAAACATTTATCCGCTCAACAGTGTAAGTGATACAAGCAGCATCTTTAGAGGTAAGCACCAAACACTGATCCTCTTAAATACAAGTTACACAAGTTCCAAGTTCTTTAGACTGTCCAGTAAATTCTACAGTGCTATGGAACTCCAGTTTGGGGCTGATGCTCTGGAAGATCAATTAAAAACAAAAGAGTCAATTGCATGGACAGCTGATATTTCCCAATTCACAGTTTCTTTAAGTAAGCAAGATAGTTTGAACCCTCCTTATAGAAAGTCACATAGCAACAAATGTCTTCGCAGTGGTGCGAATTTCTGCGGTATATCACACTCTGTGCACAGGGTATTACTCATTTGGATGTTCATTATAGCATTTCCAATCTGCATTGATTTATGCAAATCAAGAAGCTACTTGGAAGTGGTCACAGCCATCAGGTCCCTCCTGTGCCTCACAAACCTATCCTGATGAAAAGCAGTTACTTCAGCAGAGAGCTCCTCAAAGAGGCATTCGTACAGCTGAAATCTAACTCACACATTCTTCCACTTGTTCAAAAAAAGGCCCAAGCACTTCTCAGATTCTAAGTCACACATAGAATCATAGAATAGTTAGGGTTGGAAAGGACCTCAAGATCATCGAGTTCCAACCCCCCTGCCATGGGCAGGGACACCTCCCACTAAACCATGCCATCCAAGGCTATGTCCAACCCCACCTTGAACGCCGCCAGGGATGAAGCATTCACAACCTCCCTGGGCAGCCCATTCCAGTGCCTCACCACCCTCACAGTAAAGAATTTCTTCCTCATATCCAATCTAAACCTCCCATGTTTAAGTTTAAACCCATTACCCCTTGTCCTCTCACCACAGTCCCTAATGAAGAGTCCCTCCCCAGCATCCCTATAGGCCCCCTTCAGGTATTGGAAGGCTGCGTTTCACCTACCTGTCCTAAAGCTGTCTCATGCTCATATATAACCCTCCAAATCTAAAAGAGATGCAGATACACAACTGACATTAGTTTTAACATAGAGGAGGCTACTGCCCTTGTGACTGTATTTGATATTAAATACTGTAACTAGCTCTTATTTTGAGCAAGGCTCAGAAGATAACATTTCTTCAGTGGACCAAAGAAAAATGCTTTTCCAAATGATTATTCAATCTCCAAACTCTAATTACCAGTATTTGACTAAAAAGGACAAAACAATTATGTCCTAGGGTTCTTCAGCAACTGTATTCAAAAACACAGTAGTCCATACTGCTAGAATCTAAAAGCTCCAGATATGTTGACACCTTTTTCAAGTACAGGTGGAACGAAGATTTTCAGATATCTTAACAGCAGGGCTGACCTACATATCAAGCATCTACTTATCTCACTTAACAATTCAGATATTAAAAATCAACCATTGCTATCAAAATGCCATTAATCTGGCTTCTTTCAGTGAAGACAATCCTTAAGTATCCATAGAGATTTGGGATATATGAAACATACTAAAATGCCATGTTTCCATCAAGCTTGCTACCTACTCCCACACACACACTTTTACTCAGTACCATCATGTTACAACACAGCAGCTTCAAAATATTTGGTGAAAAATATATAAGCTCCATTCTGAGGATTCTTGTTGCGCTCAGAAACCCGACTGAGAACATGGTGTCATCACTGTTCAAACACATGGCAAGAGACAGCCCATGGTCTGATGAGTTTATAATCTAACTAGACATGGCAAACCAAGTGTGAGGAAGTGACTTGCTCAAGTCCACAGAGCACATCATCAGAAAAGCAAAGAGAATCCAGGCCTTCTGTCAGCTCAGTGCCCTACTCAGTAAATCATACTGTCTCTGGAAATAATGAATGTCATGAATATGCAATTGTAATAATTCTTTCCCTTTAGATCAGTTTCTACTGCAAAATCACTCTGTACAATCTTCCCAACACACACAAATGCACATTTATTTAAACAAACAAGCCTTATCCCAAAGGGAAATACTCTGGAGAGGTCTGATTCCCAAGAATAAGCTGTTAAGCAGGTCTTCATCCAAGAGCAAATAAAAATGTGTTGAAACTTGGAGTGCTGAGCAAAACAAAAAAAATACACTTGATAGTAAAACACAACTGAAAAGCAGGAAGAGAATATTTCTTCCATATTAGAATAGGCACACCCCTCCTTTCAAATTTATGCTCTGTGTACACAAGCTAAACCTTGATAACATATCGTTATTAGTGATACTTGAGACCAGTATCTGCTGTTGCCATGTTTGTTTTTAATGGATCTCAGGCATTTAAGTTTCCTTACAAAGCAAATGACCTGTGCTTATTATTAGAACACTTACTCTGCATTTAAACCTGACTTCTCAGTGTTTGTCCAGGCGTCAAAATATCTCTCTTAAAATGTGTGAAGCATGAGAAATCCATCTGAGCCAGCTGAAAGCTCTTTCTGTCCTTTTATTTTTGTTCAGATAATTTTGAGATTCATTTTGATGCACATTTGTTATTATTGTGCTCCTTCTCACTGAAAATGCTGTAAACTGACTCACAGGTGGATTCCTCAACATCTCCCTGGTTACATGGACAAAACTAACACACCTGGGACCTGGATATGGACCTCTTTCTATCCCAAGCCACAGAAGCCTTGGACATCTTGGGCAATGCAGCCCCACTGTTGTGTGTAACCACAGGTTGTGCAGTAAGACTACCTGCTGACTTCAGTTACAGTAGTTTGAGACCTGCCTTTCCTGTTCATGGGCACTAGGAGTCTGTGCTAGGGCCTTAAGCCCTCACACTAGAAAGAAAAAACTCCAAGAACTTAACCCAAGCATTCTGCTCAGACAGGATAGGATCTAAGGGCTGAGAAGGTCAGAGCAGGAGCATTCACAGACACAGCCCTGTGTGCTTTGTCTGACAGCCATGCATGAGGCTGCCTTGATCAAGCTTCTAGATCTTGACCAAAGAGTTATATAGAGACACAATGTGAAGAGCACAAACACAAATATTTTTCCTGCCTGACTTTCCTTTCAGCAGTTTACTGAGGTGAAGCTTGAACTTTGCATGACAAGGAGATCTGCAGAGAGATTCACTTCGAATTGGAAAAGCCCTAGGAATCAAGTTGGATTTCTTCATTTTTATCAATATTGCAGTAACAAAAACTAGTATCATGCAAAGGTATAACAACTTTGCATGACAAGGAGATCTGCAGAGAGATTCACTTCGAATTGGAAAAGCCCTAGGAATCAAGTTGGATTTCTTCATCATTTTTATCAATATTGCAGTAACAAAAACTAGTATCATGCAAAGGTATAACACCAACATATACACTGTGCCCTTGTAAACACGTCTGACTTTTCAAGAGAAAAAACTCTGCTCTTGTTACTCACTACAGACTAAAATCTGCTTACAGATTGCCTTCAACTCTGAGGAGCAGTTAAAGGTCACAGGTTTTTGCAGAGCACTGAGCATAATGGACTACTCCTAAGATGAAAAGATAACACAGCCTGTCAATTTAGGCTTTTACTTGTTATGAGTAACAAAGAGTAGTCAGTCCGCTGGCCTCTCTGAGGAAAACAGACAAAAGATTCTTTAAAATACTACTTTCACATCATTACACTCATTTCAAACACCATGTGTTTGAAATAAGTTCTTTTTAAGTTAGCTGAATTAAAAAAACTAAGTACAGAATTAGTGACTACACTCACATGTAGCTTTCTGTGCATTTAATGAGGTTACACAAGAGCCTTGTTTTGTTCCCACTCTACACACATGCAAAATGAGCAAGTGCTGTGGATGCAGAAAAATGGCTGCTGAACACTATTTTGAAAATTACATAGGATTGAAGATGCAAACAAATTAATTCTAATATTTGACTAAAAAATGTAGACAACTGGACTCTCAATCTTATAAAGTATTAAGCTGCACTGAAGTCATTTGAACTTAAAAACATGCCTAAAATTCAGGTTTAAGTGATCTCTTGTACTGGATTTCCAAATAGAGGACTTCATTAAATAAATGCATCCATTAAACATCTTTTCAATATCATCAAGCACCATGATAAAAGGTTCCAATAACCAACCCATTTTTCTGATGATTGTACAGATAAATGCATTGTCTTTTTGTCACAAAATGCTGCTGCATTTATTTTCCATTCTTCCTTGCTAACAGTTCAGACCACCCATTAATACACCTTCTCAACAACTCTGCACCATGCCTGTTGTGATTTCACTCTCACAAAACTTTCATTCACTTTACTGATGGAGCATTATTATTAATAATGCCTTCTCTTTATTTTGCAGAGTAAAGTATCCTCAAATTAAGCACCCATTTTACTTCTCACCCATCAAAACCCTAATTGTTGTAAAAGACTACTTAGAGAAAAAAAATGTTCTCCGAGTATTTAAAAGCAGCTTAGCGTAGTAGCAAGAACATTTCACATTAAATATGAGGTTGGAAACATCAGGTGGAAATGCACTCTAAATTGACCACATTAAGCAAGACCCACCTTTACTGATTTAACTGTACCACTTAAACAGAATAAGATGAAACTGGTACACAAACACTGCTTACATACAGCTCAAGAGGCACAGAGAGAATTAACAATGAATATTCTACACTTATCATCAGCCTCTTATTCTGCTGTTGCAAGTAATGCCCATGAAGTCAGTGAATTTATTAACTACAGTAAATTGGGATTAATATCATGCCTGGGAGGCATCAATTCCCTAGCACGCAAACACTGGTTTAAAAAAAAAAAAAAAAACAAACCTTCAAGAGATATATTTTGATGTGGTTTTATTAAAAATCAGGATTACAGTTAAGAGGCTTAAATCATCAGGAGAGAATCCATGGACAAGTTTACAGTTTTGCTTAGAAACTAGTTAGAGACTTAAGATTAAAAAGAACTGCTGCTAAGTAGTGCCCAACTTCCAAAAATGTTACAAGTTTAAGGACTTAATCGGTATCTGACAGTCAAAACAGAAGTGAGGAGATAAGATGGGCCTTAACTACATTACTCCATTCACATGTCAGACAAAAACTACAGACATCAGCCACCTCCTTTCGCCATCCTCCTTTCAGGTAGTTGTAGAGAATGATAAGGTAGTCACTGAGCCTTCTCTTCTCCAGATTAAAAACCCCCAGTTCCCTCAGCCACTCCTCATAACAATTGTTCTCCAGACCCTTCACTAGCTTTGCTGCCCTTCCCTGGACCTGCTCCAGCAGCTCAATATCTTTTAGTGACGGTCCCAAAACTAAACACAGTATTCAAGGTGCAACACAGGATTTGAAGCTCAGCTTCCTGGAAATTCCTTACATACAGTTTCACAGTCATCAGGCCCTTCTTCCTCCTCCAGAAAAAAGCAAACTGAACTCTCTCAGCCTATGCTCATAATTCAGGTGCTTCAACCCTTAGTTAGGGGCCCTCTTCTGGACTTGCTCAAGTTTACCTACACCTCTCCCAGAGACAATTAAAACTGGTTCACTGTATTCCAGATTTGATCTAATGAGTGCCAGGTAAAAGGCAATACCAGCTTCCCTAGATCTGCTGTGCTTGAGCTGATGCAGCACAGGATGCTGCTTAGCCTTCATCACTGCCAGAACATACAGCTGACTTGCTTTTAGCCTTCTGCCCACCAGAACCCCCTGTCATGTTCAGCAGAGCTGCTACCCAGCCACTCAGTCCCCAGCTGGTATTACTGCAGGGTTTAACCCATTTCAACCACAGGAATTTTTATTTTCCCTATTAATCCCCATGAAATTCCTATTCCTCCAGCCTTTCTAGGTCACCTTGAAAGACAGCCCTTGAGTTCATTACCTGCACCCCAATATGATGTAAACTTGACAAAGGTGCACTCCATCACCTGTTCCAGACCATTGACAAAGATATTAAACTTAATAGTTCCAACCTAGACCTCCAAAGTCTACATTTGTAACTAGTTTCCAGGTAGAGTACACAACACTAGTCAACAGGGCAGTTCCACTTTTTTCTCTTCAATTTCACTTAACAGATATCACTAACATGCATTTTTTCTTTGTTAATGTTAACTAAAGATTGTTTAATGCAATCTTCAGTTAATAAATAATACACTGCTGGATGTCAGTCCAACATAAATAGGTGCAAAACTCATTTTAGCAGAGTCATAGGTGGAACAAATCTAGTTCTGTTTCATGGTACAAAATGCAAAAGCAGAAACAACACTATGAGAACTATAAGTTCTACAATCCTTTCAAGACAGATTACAGTATTGGGGCACATGCTGTCCTCTGTAAATAATGGCTGCCACTATCACAACCCTTACTCAAATATTCTAATTACATCCTGTTATCAAATGATGATGCAATTAACCAGGGTCATTATTTCTGCTATACTGCTTGCTCTTTCAGTGACCTAAAAGAATAAATTCAGATATGCGCTTCCTTCTTAAACTTCCAAAATAATGAAATATAAAGGTTCCTCCATGCACTGCCATCACTTACAGCTGCTTCTTGCCTGTCTGTGAAACTGTGGATCACCGAGGCCTGTAAATTACAGGACTTAAGGTTAAGTAAATGTAGCTATTTATCAGAGACTTCATACACATCTTGAAATCTTTTCCTCAAATTCAGAAGATGACACAATTTAGAGGATGTAATCTTTCACAGATTAAGTCATACTGTTACACTTTCCTAGCGTCTCAATTGCTATAAATCACAGTAACTTCCTCAATTTGAAAGGGGTTCACATGACAATTTAGCTTTGCACATTAAGAATGGTTTATTTGTGAACCTGTCAAATGAAACTGCTACTGCTTCTGACTTTCTTCCAGGAAGTCTGCCAGGCTTTCATACTCATTAGCACTGCAGCCTCCCAAACCTCTGTGAAACTCAGGATAATTAATTCCCAAAAGAGCTTCTTTTACACACTAAGATGTAAACTTTGAGCTCATAAGACCAAGACACCTGCAGCTCCCAGCCTTCCACCTCCTGAAATAAGTGAAACCAAGTATCTAACACATCATCCCTGAGGCTTGCTTTCCATTAGCACTACTTAGGGCAATGACAACTAAGCAGTTCCTCAACATTTGACAGCTAGACCAAAACAGTGGCATAACACAAGTATTAGTGGTAGAAGCCTATGGAACCAGATACCTACACAAGCATAACTGTAGACACTGAACATACTTCTACTACACATGCACTGAAAATGTATGGGGTGACAGAAGCACACACATCAAATTCATAGAGTGATAGAAGCACCCATATAATTACTGGACATTTTGGACTTCTGAGTATGCTCTCACCTTACAAGACTCAAGTAAAGATGAAAGAATGCAAATTCACTCAGCACTGGGAAATCCAGTTCACCAAGCAGAACTGACCTTTAGAAGCTCTATAGAGCCTAGGATCTGATCCCTGGGCATCTACATTTCATTATTTACAACTAGCTCTTAATCCTACACTTCGGAAGTTAGAAGTGAAGCAACATATAAACCAATATGGAATAGGGCAAGTTAATTCATACCAGTATGGATAACCAGCAGAATGCATTTGCAGCAAGCTAGATGGTGCCAAAGAAATATTAGCAGACCTAAAGGGGGCAGGTTCAATGCATATTCGACCACTAAATGTTCAAAATGAAAGAAGCTGCTCAAGACAGGGCATCTAACTTAAAGAGAATGAACAGAGCATAAGGGAATAAAAATGTCATGAGCACACACTTACAGACAGAATTAGCACAAGAAGATTAAACCTTTTGGCCAAGATCAGATAGGCGTTCAGTGGTAAGAGCCTACTGTTCCCAAAATTCAGTCCAATCCCAGAACACAAAGCATCTTTGCTCTCAAAATTGGCTTGTTTTTCTTTTCTGTCCATGCAGTGCTAACATATTCTGTATTTTTCCTTAAATTGAATAATCCCTTTCAACCCAAGAGTCATACAACTGAGAGAAATGCACAGGCCTCAACTACAACAATCATCATGCAGTTCTTACACTTCTAAAGAAAACTAGTGCTCTAAATAGCCTCATATTCTGGAGTACTTGATTTCTCAGTTATCAAATAGAGTTATCACATATTATTCTACTTTAACAATGCTGTTCAAGTCTGGAAAATAATAAGATTAAATTAAACCATTGCATATTTTTTTCTGACACAAAAAACAAGCAACACCAAGGACAAAATCCACCCTAGAAAAACAACTGAAATGGAATCCTGTAAGCTAAGTCACACCCTAGAGCAGTTAGATGCTCTAGGGTATCTTTCCTCCTACCGGCAGATTCAGTTGAGTTTCAACCTCCAAACAGTAATTGTTTCCAGGAGGAAATTCAACAGAGTAAGAAGGGAGAGAAACTACAGGCTTCAACATATGAGGAGACACAGTATCTCAGAAGCCATTGAACTTCATGAAGAGAAAGAACACATAAAGAATACTAACCCAGTTTTATTTTCCATATATAAATAAGATTTTCTGTATATAAATACCTTGCTTACTTGAGCCAGCCACTGAACTGGTGGTCTTTGAGGCACTCACAAAAGCTACCTGACCAGGCTCCCGGCTCTGCATCTCTCCAAGAAAGACCAAGGCTGAGGCCCGGAAGCATGCCAGAAAAAGCTTCTGTGCTGCCCTCCCTTTCATAGCCCGGGGAAACTGGGAGCTAATCCTGGGTGGCTGAAAGCACCTGAGATTTCAATCCCCAAACTCAGCAGCTGTTAAGAGTTAATTTGTAGGGGCAGGAGGGCAGGTCAGCTGCATGGTGCCTCTCCAAACTTTAAGCAGTGCACCACCTTGCCCTTACACTGTATTAAAATGTTACACTTCCACAGAGCTTAGTCTCCAGTATCATCTTACTGCATACAAAGAAATAATTTCCTTTTCGATCCAGCTAAACTTTACATAGCAGAGTTTTAAAGAACACAGCACAGTACAAAGAAGTAAATTTACTGTAATATATTTTGTCTGAGCAAAACAATGATGACAAACACCTCCAAACAATTTATATGTTCCCAAGAAACCATAGAAAATTTACAGAAGCATAATTCAACTCTACTACCTTAAATAAAGAAGAGATTAGTTGATGTCTAAATTGGTAAAGTGTTTTCATAATAATAAACCTATCTTCCACCAAAAAGGCTCAGAAATGCACTTCAATCAAGATTCTGCTCAGATTATAAGAACAAATTACATAAAAGCTTCATAGCACAGAAATACATAAAGCAACAAATGAAGAAATTAGTCCCACTGGCCAGAACGAACAACACCAAAAGAAGTGAGCTAAATATGATCAACATAAAAAGGACATGGAAGTGTTAGAACAAGTCCAGAGGAGGGCCACGAAAATGATCAGGGGACTGGAGCACGTCCCGTATGAAGATAGGATGAGAAAGTTGGGGCTGTTCAGCCTGGAGAAGAGAAGGCTGCGTGGAGACCTCATAGCAGCCTTCCAATACCTGAAGGGGGCCTATAGGGGTGCTGGGGAGGGACTCTTCATTAGGGACTGTGGTGAGAGGACAAGGGGTAATGGGTTTAAACTTAAACAGAGGAGGTTTAGATTGGATCTGAGGAAGAAATTCTTTAATGTGAGGGTGGTGGGGCCCTGGAATGGGTTGCCCAGGGAAGTTGTGAATGCTTCATCCCTGGCGGCGTTCAAGGTGGGGTTGGACATAGCCTTGGATGGCATGGTTTAGTGGGAGGTGTCCCTGCCCATGGCGGGGGGGTTGGAACTCGATGATCTTGAGGTCCTTTCCAGCCCTTACTATTCTGTGATTCTGTGATTCTGTGATAATGGAAAAAATGAAGGGTGTTGTTATAACCTGTCATTTTTAAGATGTTTAGAGAGTAAGAAAAGCTGTTCAGTTAAATATGTATGCTAACAAATACCTGCATTTGAGGAAAGATTGTATATGATTCTGGAAAAGTACTTTTAGAATGCAGTGACTTGTTATCAGGGAATCTAGACAAGTTTAAGGTTGGTCTTTCTTGTCCTACCGTGTATGTAGTCCTTCAGGTTAAGTAATTTCCTTACTACTTTTATATCTCTTGTCTATTAGTGCTACATTGAAAACACTATTTCAGAGTACAGGGATTATGCAGCGGGCAACATGTTCATTAAGATAATAATGCAATGAGACTGCTTCAAAAATAACCACCACCACTCAAACCCAACCAAGTAGCAAGCCACTGAGACATTGAATAGAGTGTTCATAGTTTAATCCTGGAGTAGATCAAGCAATATTAACAAACCTTTTCCCACAGTTATATTTGTTACATTATTAGTGATCATTATTACGTTATTTATTAACTAAACATAGCAGAAAAGGATCCTGTGAGATGACTTCAGAATCAAACCTCCAAAGGCTTAGAGGAAGTATCTTGGGTTTTTCAAACTGTAAAATGGGAAAAGTAAAACATATATAGTTTCTAACTTAAAGATGTAAATCATTTCAGTAGGAGTTTTTGGATACAAATTATATGTTTAGGCACAACTTTTTACAAGTGCCTCTACTTCACAGCACTGAACTGGACAGAATTACCACCACAAAGCCACCAGTCCAGGACTACCACATATCACAGCCAGTCACCTGTGGCATGTTTGCTAGACACAGTTAATACACAGAATTTTGAATTATACATGTCATGGCTACTGCAAGGCCAGAAGCTGTGATTCTTTCAAAGAGAAGCTCAGAAGAAGGCAGGATGCCATCCTTTGCTCAAGGCAAGATGTCATTCATCCGATCTCCAGCTACATTTTGTAACTTTGAAAGGCAGCATCTTTTGGCTCCTGGGTGTATTCAAGTTGTAACCTGAGAAGAAAAACAAAACCCAGTGCACTCCCATGGTTGCCAAACCCCGATTTAAATAACTTCATAAACAGAAATCTGTCTAGTGAGCTTGTGTTTCAAAGAATACACACCAGCAGAAAAGCTGAAAAAGCAGCAGTGCATCTGAAAGGCGCAACTGACTGTGCCTGTCAAGTGGCAGACACACCACAGCAATGCAGAACTTGTTCTGAGAACAGTGTATAACTCACATCCAACTCCATGATAGGCATAGGCAGTGGTATTGATTTTAATCACCTAGTAAGGCTGGATATATGAACATTAGACTTCACTCTCAGCACTGAATGCAGGATACATATAATATTCTAGAAAGAAAATAATAACTTCCAACAGGCAAGTTATGTGAGCAGCCAGAAAAATGGCCCGGTTCAGAAACAAAAATAAATTATTACCGAACAAAAGAAAATGCCTGCCAGCCTGGCAACCAGGAACATCACTGTCAAGTCGTCCTGGGTTCAGCAGTAGTGGCCATTTTTCTCCTTCTTGGTGGCTGGTGCGGCGCTGTGTTTTTGATTTTGGGCCTGGGAATGGCGCTGATAATGTCGATGTTTTCAGTTGCTGCTTGGTGATGTTTTGGTCTGACCAAGGACTTGCTGAGTCTCGCGCTCTGCTGGGGAGAAGGGGAGGCCGGGAGGAGGGGGAGACAGGACACCTGACCCAAACTGACCAAAGAGGTTATTCCATACCACAGCATGTCATGTCCAGGATGTAAAAACGGAGGGCAGAGACCCGGAAGGGTGGTGGGGGTGCACTGCGGGGGTTCACTGCTGGGGTGGGGTGCACTGCTTGGTCGGGCTGGATGGTGAGCAACTGTATTCTTTCCTTGTATTTCTCTTGTAATTATTATTATTGGTGGCAGCAGTAGTGGTTTGTGTTATACCTTAGTTACTAAACTGTTCTTATCTCAACCTGTGGGAGTTGCATTCTTTTGATTCTCCTCCCCATCCCCCCGGGACTGGGGGAAGAAAGAGTGGGGAGTGAGTGAGTGAGCAAAACTGCATGGCTGAGAGGCTTAAACCACGATACAAGTGCAGCTGGACCCTTGGAAGTATGACTCAGATATCTACAATCTGGAGACGTCCTAGGATACCACTGATAAGCACAAAAACCCCCAAGAAGCTGTAACAACAGCTTGTTGTCTGGAAAAGAACCCCCAGCACCTATTGGTGCTCAGAGGTCCTGTCCTATACAGTTTTACACCTCTGTGACATAAAACCAACTTAATTTTCATCCAAAATAGAGCTTCTGAGAACTTCCTGTGCTGCACATAATTTTACTTGCCTAAAGGGGCTGAATTCTGCATTAATTTTGAACAAGATCTTGGACTCTTACCAGGCACTGCTTTGGGGTCACTTCAGTTTGTCCTTCCACCTGTGGGATGACTGGGTCTCCCCTCTGGGATAAGTTGTCCCTTTGGGACAGTTTGGTCCTTTCTGAAATCTAATTCATGTGATACCAGTATTATGTATTCATATGAGTAATCTATTGTAAGAATATCTGCTGCTATATTGTTGATAAATTGCTACACTAATGGTAAGTTTGTAGTAATCTGTAATGGTTTATACCTACTTGATAGTTGGTATTATATTAATTGTTTGCTGCTATTTTTAACTGCTTCCATACTATTAATACTGTATTATTGATTGCTGATAATAATTTGTAATAGTTTGAGATACATAGAATCATAGAATAGTTAGGGTTGGAAAGGTCCTTAAGATCATCTAGTTCCAACCCCCCTGCCATGGCCAGGGACACCTCACACTAAACCATGCCATCCAAGGCTATGTCCAACCCCACCTTGAACGCCGCCAGGGATGAAGCATTCACAACTTCCCTGGGCAACCCATTCCAGGGCCTAACCACCCTTACACTAAAGAATTTCTTCCTCATATCCAATCTAAACTTCCCCCGTTTAAGTTTGAACCTGTTACTCCTTGTCCTATCACTACAGTCCCTAATAGAGAGTCCCTCCCCAGCATTTTTATAGGCCCCCTTCAGATACTGGAAGGCTGCTATGAGGTCTCCATGCAGCCTTCTCTTCTCCAGGCTGAACAGCCCCAACTTTCTCATCCTATCTTCATATGGGAGCTGCTCCATATTTAGTTTATTAATCCTAGGTATACTTGCTAGTGGTGATTTCTGTGGTAACCTGTAGGAAACTAGAGAATTTTAGAGAATAGAAGCCTCCATGCCCTTGTGTATTACAGAATCCTATGAAGCTAGAGTCATGATCCCCACACACTTGCAGGCTGTATAACCCTTTAGGTTGTGAAAGCAAGTTCATAGACAGGCAAGTGTCTAGGAGTGAAATTAGTATACAAGACAGTACATGAAAAAGACAACAGAGTAACTATGGATGAAAACAAAATGTTTACCAAAACAAGTGAAAACTGAGAAGTGGACCTCTTAAGACCTCATTTTTCCGCTGCAGCTAGACACACAGACAAGGCAGAAGCTAGACTTCTGCAAGAGAACTCTGGAATTATATACATATATACACACCACAATTATTTAAAATTCACAGCTTTCTGTGTTTTTTTAGATTGAGTGAGCACTCTTGAGATGGAAGAAATCAAATCTGAAACCCTTCACATAGACAAAAAGTTCTATATATTATTTCAAGCCTACCCTTTATAGCTGATACTCTTCTTGAACAAGGACAATTTTACTTTAACAGAGTGAAAAAGATTTGAGAGTACTTCAGCAGAATTAGAACAATTATGTGCATTAGGCTACCGTAGGAGCTTCAAGCACTTTAATGGGATAAAGAAGAATTTAAATGCTGTGCACTATAGGGCAGTTAAAAAGTAGATCATCTGATCAGATTTAAACTAAGCTAATGGATACAGTAACAATTATCTACAGGCTGAATTGCTAGAAAGATTTTTACAATAACGTTTGCATGAATTCATGGGAAAAGATTTTACTGCTACAGTGTACTGTCTGTATATAACAATTTAGTGAACTGTCTTCCAAAACTAGACTGAAATTAGCATAGATACACCTAATACATCTGAAGTAGCTCAGGTGGTTTCTAGTTTTCTAATCACCACTACAATGGGAGCATTTTTTAAGTGATATCATTAGCAGAAATCTGCCAGTGTTCTTCCTCAGCCAAATTTCACTGCACAAATCAGCATGAACAAAGAAAAAATGACAGGAGAAAAACAATTAGTTCAGTGGCTTATTTACTCTTCTGCATACACATAATAGATACAACTTGCACACAGTTACAGGAGCAATCTCTCTTCAGGTTTTCCTCTTTAAACTACATAGGTCCTTCTCGGCTTCTGAATAGAGCTATCACGTCTTCATGTCTATTTTCACTGTTCTGACTATGTGCATAAGGAAATATACTACAAAACTTGTGAAAGTGTCACAAGTTGCTTAGAGCTTATTAAGATGCTTGACTGAAGACAATTTTCTGCTGAAGTTTCTTTGGCACCAGGTAATGGGCTTTCCACAGAATAGCATTTCTCTGTCAATCCCTACATCTGTGTAGAGGATCATTTGCTCCTTTGTAATATGTTTTGTTGCTCTCAACATCTGGCAGGAAAAAACGCTCTTTCTCGCAGGCCGAGGCAGTCACAATTTTCCATAAGGAGCAGCAGAAATTCAAACAATATTATTTACTTGGCATACTTGAATTTTTGAAAGTTTGGGATTTATTCTTCCCTTATTTTACTTACAACAGGAAGTTTAAATGGGTACTCTAATACAAGTAACTGCTGTATCCTCAGCCATGTTGCTGTAACTGCATAATTCAGCAGCTAGAGTCAGGAAATTCTTGATTAGGATAGGTTCTTAGTTCAATTTAACTCCAGGACAACAACTTGATTTCTGTTGACTTGAAAAGTTTACAGAGTATTCAGGACTTATTTCATGCTCAATGCTTATTCAGAGTAAGGAAAGCAATGTGTCCTATGCATCAGTGACCACATAAATTACATAGCCGCACGCCGAACATAATTCCTATGTATGAGACTACTGATGGAAACTGGACAGTAAGAACAAAGTAAATATTTGCCTCTGATAAGCTCTTCAAGCTTTTGAAGAGCACAAACAAAGTAGGCTCAACCTTGCTGAACATAATTGTATTTTCTGTGAAAAATTAAGTACTCTACTTCTGTGTGGCCTGAGACTCCCAAACACCAGTACCGCCAGAAGAAGGGGGTCTATACATTTTCAAGCTTCTACTAGACTCAGCCATAACTAAAACTCTTCAATGCTTTCCAGAATTCAACCCAAATGATCCCAGTTTCAACTTTAAAGATACTACAGTCCACCTGGAAGGTTCACTTGTCCCACCCAGCATTAGTTATAAATTGCAGACAGTTTATGTCTCTTAGCTGTTTGCAAATGCAGATCAGAAATGAAACAAAAACTGCCATCTTGGATAGCTCCCTCTTAGCAAGATTTCTTTACAGTTTCAGTACTTCAACTAAGATTTTCCACAAAAAAAGCCAAGATTGGTCATTTTCCTCTCTGTAACTTCCTTTGTGGATGCCCTCTTTAAAGAAATCACTTTAAGAGAAAAATGCAGAGCCAAAATCTACATCCAGTTACACAAATGTAAAAGCCACTAAAGTTGATGAACATAATGGCAGTGTTGCATCTCCAGTGTTAATGGTTAATGTAACAGAAGGCACATGAGAACAAAAAATAAATACACAAGCTTTCTCTGTTATCAGCTGCAACTAAAATAAATTACAGACCACTGTTGCCCATACAAGTCAAAATATAAAACAAAATCAACATCTGCACTCCAAATGAAGTACAGAGACTATCATACAATTATTGTGTTCCGAAGGAACAGTGTTTCCCAGTGGATGAGGATTATTCACTGTATAAGGAAAGTTCACTGCATAAGGAAAATAACTGCATAGTAAATGTAATCTCCAGCACAGTACCTTAACAGGCAAAATTCAACAGGAAGCTTATTAATAGGGGATACTGGTCTTTTAATGTGTTTTCTCATGAATCTTATAATTCCCTGGCCTGTTTTCATTTTTGCCCAAGATGAATCTCATCATGACAATGCTCTTTTTTTTTTTTAATGCTCAAAGCATTAGGATTAACCTAGCACTTTCCCTTTCTGAACTTAAATTGAATCCAAAGGAATGTAAAAAAGAGAGAAGCAGAAATTTGGCCAAATTAGATACAATTCACTGCATCCACATAAGGAAAGCATAGATATAATAATTTCACATCTCCAGAGGCTACATGTAGGACAGAAAAGGATTACATACTCCTGATAGGTTTTTAAGCAGTGATTCTCTTGCATGACATGAATTAGGCTGTACGTATTTCCAGTTGTTACTTGTGGCACTTTCCATACAGTTTATTTCAAATCCTATCAATGCCAAAAACTACTACCTGAGCCAAATTTGTTAATATGTTAATAATGCTCATATTCAGCCTCTTTCACATTTTCCCTAACATTTTTCTTCTTTGAAATCACTGCAGTTTATCCAGTGAAAAACCGTGAGAAGAAATGCAATTTTATACAATGAAAGGGAATCATACACACAGCATACACATATTTACACAGCACACAGATACAGACAATTAAAATTACCAGTTATTTTCCATTCAAAGAAATAGGAAACCTGCGCTATTTCTAATCATCTAGGAACTTAAAAAGAAAACAGCTATTTTCTTTGAGAACTCTTGTGAATTATTCTCTCACATTCACTTATGCAGAAATCCAAGTACGGCTAACAAGATGAAAACCTTGTTCCATTCAGGATTACTTAGTGCTGAACAACTGTCCAAAGCACCTTGCCACCGTCTCACCTTCTACTGCTCCAATCCACATATAAAATTCAGTCTATGTAGTTGTATTCTTACTTTATGAGGCCCAACATCACCAAACTGAAGATTAAAGGGTTGCACTTTTTGCCAGCTGATGATAAAGTCAGATCCTTGCCAGACTGCAAAATAAACCTAACTGTATTGTGCAGTCCCACAGCTGAACACTCTCTGCTTCCAGGAACTCAAGCAGAAGCAGCAGGTATCTGAGTATTCAGATCATGTCATCTTCCAAGACTTAAAAAGAAAATAATTATCCTCTAGTAATTGAAAATACAAAATGAGGTTTAACATCATGTTCTGAACTTTTTATTTCATGCTGTGAGAGGATTAATTTACTGAAAATGGAAAGTGCTCCCAGACTGCTGTACCTGGCCCAATATAACCCTCACAATCAACGCTGATAAGGTGTTTGGGGAACTAAATACAGGACTTCAAACCTGACCTACTTCAGGCTATACATGTATACAGGGCTAGAAGTCAGACTTTCTCATTATGACTGCTGTGCATCTTTATTCAAGTCATTTACTCTCACTGTGCCTGCTAATTATTCTGTGGCCTACAACAAAGACCCTAGCCTGTTTTGAATGCTTCACATTTTTCTGTTACTGCAGAGTTAACAAATTAACAAGACCTCAGTCCTATCATCCAGCTGTCACTGAGCAAATCCTTTCTCTTTCCTACAGATATACAAGATTATCCCTTAGTTAAAATTCTTGTAAGCACATGAATAGGTTTAGACAAGACCATGAGTTTGCCAAAGGTCTTGAGCAGATTTTGATTTCACTACTTCTTGGAATGAGTAACTGCCTTACCAGAGGCCTTGTAAACAAAACTCTTTCCTCAGGTTTGATTTCAGCCAAGCAATTCGCTGGCTTTCCAAACCACTGACAATTCTAAAGCCCCTTTTTCTGTCACTCTAAGGTGAGACTTCATGTTTGCTGCCTGCTCTTTCAGAATAGAACCTCAAGTCCATCCTGTTTGACCATGTAACCTGAAGTGTATGCAGTTGTTCTCAAGGGCAGAAGTAACTTTTCTGTTCTCCTCAAAGAACAACACATATTTGTCGTTCTAAATTAAAATGTAAAATAAATTCTAATGCAAAATAAAGATACAAAACAAATACCATCCATCACATAAGTAAATCAAAAGGTAGTTTGGGGGATTTCAGTTTATTATAATTTTTATGTAATTTTGTTATACCAACAGTAAATAGGATAAACTTGCAATGAGGCGGAAGTCCTAAAAGCCATATAAAAAAATACATAATAACCTAAGTTGACAAGATGCCTTCCATATTTTCTATTTTATTTTTTTTACTCCACAAAGCTTTGCAAAGCTTTGGTAGATACATCTCTGTGTTTTTACACGCCTTCATGTTGTTAACTCTCTTAAATTTGCAATTACTCTTCGTATTTCTGAATTGCTAAAAGTTTTTACATTTTCTGAATTCAAATATCTGCAAAATAGTTTTCTGACTTTTCAGAAACATTTTCTAGAAACTTTTTCAGGAATCAGAAAAATATTGTGTCCCCAAAGCTATCAAGTGAAAACCTGCAGCATTGCCCAAATCAGAAATTAAGCTGTACCGCTGAAGAAACCTGCTGGAATCTCCACAAGAGTCCTTCAATCCTAATAAATGTCTGAAAAGCAATGTTGTTTTAACAAGCCACCATTTACAAATCGAATCATGTTTCACCAAAAAAATCCCAGGAGGCCTAAAAGCCTGATGCGACTCTTACTTGGCCTCATAGGAAGCCTGAGGCAAAGCAAACAGAATCTGAACCTTCCTGGCTTTGAAAAGTTCTCTGAGTGCACTGTCTTCTCTTCCCTGTGTTAGCAAGGAAGTGATTAAGTGTGCTTTTTAAAATAAATAAATCTGTTTTCTTTTGTAATTATAGATTTGTGCAGAGTGATTTATACATATGAAACATTAAATCTCACTGAGCTTACTATCTCCCCAAAAGAATCTCCATATGTAATAAAGAATAATGCTTAATATCTGTGATACATGTTGTCATTTTCAGATGCCTGCATTTCTCAAGTGTTTTCTGGGTCTGGCATATATAACTGTAAAAGAAATTGTAATCTGGAGCCCTTGGAATAGAAATTATAGATAAAACATTACTCACATTAGAATAAAGTTTGTTTCTGAAAATAGAAGAACAAAAAGCAAAGGCTTTTTTCCCTAAGTTTCCTGAGGTAGACCTTGTCCCCTCAGCACCTTGTAACTTTCTAGTAACCTGTGTATTTATTCCCATGAGTAACTTTCCTCCAGATTGCATAAATAGGTCATCAAGGTTAACTGAAACTTGAAAAGTCTTGCTTAAGAATATTTAAGGAGTCGTCTGAGACTCACAAAGCGTGTAGTCACAGAAGCATGTTCTCTATAAAATATTTTTTCCTGTAAAAATAAAATGTGGCTATCATTAACTGGTGTTAGGGTTCTTTTATTGCAGTTAGTATAAACCTCCTGCCATTGTAATCTGGAAAAAAGTGCAAAGCAAAGGAACTTCTATCCCCACCTCTGCTTTAGTGTGTTCATATCTTTCTCTTCTTTATTTATTGATCACTACAATCTGAATTCAATTACAGTTTAACCCCACACACCTTGCCACTATCTTTTTAGCCCCATATTGTTCTATTTTCTGTAGCCTGATGAATGCAGAATGCATCTTGAAAGCCTGCCCGTTTTACCTTTTATATTGCTCAAAATGATGTGGTGCCTTATAACTGTCCTTTTTTGTACTTTTATTTTTGATCAAGGGAGTGCTATGTAGAACAAAAACATCATATAAACCCCATGACACCAGGGGTGAAAGCATTCTCTACCCACAGAAGAGAACAGAAATATTCAAACTTCATACACAGGTTTGCTAATGCTGTTACATCTTACGCTACCGAAAGAAACAGCAGTGAAAAGTGTCCCAGATCGGAGTTTTCCCATGTTTTGAATCTGTACATGGCTCTTAAAAGCTACAGTCTGTTTTTTTGTTTCTTTTATTATTCAGGTCCTGAATAATTTCCTGAAAGATTATTCTACAGTAAGCCACAAAGCACAAACTAGAAATGTATTTATTTATAAAAAGTAAGAGTTGAGTCCTGCACAGGTGAAATTGTACAACTGGGCATCCACCGAGAATATCCAAGAATATCTCTAGAAACAAAGATCTTTAAAATTTTAACTAGCTGACAACACTTGCACATAGATTTGAGCTGTTGGACACTTCTCAAGTCCTTCGGCATGTGAATTTGTGGAAGCCATTTTCCAACAGGTTACCAGTGGTCCAAGTTAGCATATCAGTAATGATGGAAACCCACACTTCAATTAGCACAAACATCATTAAAGACAAGTGCTAGTAACTTTTACTAAGGTTACAGTCTTACATTAATGCGATTTGTAGATGTCCTGGTATCTTAGTGACACAGTTGGAAAAGTGTACAAAGTCCTTTTACCAGTTGTTTAAGCAGCATCAAAATGAGCATGGAAAAGCTGTCAGAAAAACAACAGAACTGAACAGTAAGTACATGGAAAGTTTATGTTTATGGTCAGGTTTAGAAGTCAAGAATAAGCTAAAGAGAGTATGAAGTATCTAGTATTGCTGTACCTGCAGGGACACAGTTTCCAACAGTAAATCACAAAAGAACTTCACAGAGGAAGCCTGTAACAGCTCTATCTTCTGTGCTTTTTAAGAGCTCCACCTACAGTTGATGGCAATGAAAACCACAACAACTTTCACACTACCTTTAAATAATAAAGGTAATAATAACAGAAATTCTGAGACCAAAAAAGAGAACCTACAATTGAAGGCATATGACAAACGTGGTAGATTCTCTTTGGCTTTAAGATAGGAAGAAACATTTCTGCTAATGGCTGTCGGATATTTCAGTTCATCAGAGTTTAATGTCAGGAGCTCATAATGCACAGATGGATGCATAGTCTGCTTTCTGTCTTTCTGAGTTTACATTTGGCTGCACTTGATAAGAATAAGTAGCTGTAAAGGCAAGAAAGGAAGGGAAGAGAAATGTCCCAGAGTTGACTCAGACTGAAATATCAAAATCAAATAATTATACATAGGTCAATGCAATTTCTCCCAACCTGTTTATCAGACTGTGCCATAAATAAAGCAGATTGTCCCTAATGAAAGTTTGCTTCAAGATCTCAGGGTAGAAAGCCATGTAACCATGTAAAAGGAGACAAACTGTGATTATCAGCAAGGTGGAAAATATTTCTGGATCCATTCATTACACTCTTTTCAGAAGACTTTGTTAATACTTCACATAACCTAAGGCATCATTGTTGCCCAGAATGTAAACAAAAAGAAGAATTAGAGAGAGCAAAGAGATGTATCTGCAGCTGTTCCTTATGCTAACCAGCTTATTCTCCAGCATTAAAATCCCACTGTACCTGAGCTTTTGTTTTTTTCTCTTTGCAGACATATTGCTGCAAAATTAGCCATTTAAGAAATTAAACTGATGTTAAAATACTTGAACCCTGTTATTATATCGCAGAAAGGAATATATACCATGAAGCTGACCAATGACAGAGATGAACCGGCACAAAGACTCCGGTGTTGACTGAATTGAATCAAATGAATACTTCACTCTGACCTACCATTTCTCTTTCGCATCGTGCTGCTTCATATAACTGGGTGCCATTTTCTGACCCATTTCTGCTTTGGAGACTACATGCAGTTATACTCTCTTATGTCAAGATATGTATTATGTATATCTTATGTATTGGCCTCTGCTTTCCTCTTACTCCTAGAAGTCTTCATTACTCTCCCTCCACAACTTCATCCATCAAGTACTTGTGAGAGAAGCCGCTTTTGAGTGTCAATACAAACTCTCTTGGGAGGGGATTCAGACATGAATTACAAGAGTGTGTATTTACGGAAGATTCACTGAGTTCCGCTGGTGATTCACTGATGTACCAGTAAGTCCTTGTTTTGGTGTTCTAACTTCCCCAACACCACATCTCATTCCTAACTGTGAGCTGTAGAAGCAGGCGAAAGGTGTAAACTCGCTTCCTTTCTACCCACACACAACTAACACAGAAATAACTTCAGGAAGCCACCTATACCAAGAGCTTTGACCTGAAAAAACAGGCTAGAGTAAAATGTTTTATACAGGAGTCTCTGTACATTTCTAATGAAATCAGCCTGGAATAGCAAGGATTTCGGTTTTTTCCTCTCCCAAGAGGTTTTGAACTTCTGCAACTCCCATTCAAGTCAGGAGAAGCTGAAGATACCAAGCATCTTAAAAACAAAACCAAAACAAAATCCCACCCAATTACAATAGCGTGGCTTTTTTCTTGGCACTTTTTCATAGGCACATTCACAGAACTCAGAGGAGTGTGTATGGTTGTACAACAATAATAGTACAAAATTCAGAGGCAAATATGCTTCAAGTGGATTGAGATTCAGAATATGAGGATCGAATCTTTATGTTACCATTCCCAAAGTAACCTTCATCTGTCCTACCTATCCTAAACAGTGAAGAGATTAAGCACATTCAAAGCATACACCATAAACACCATATTCACCATTGCCAGAGCATAACAATTTGCAACACCTAAACCCAAACTAGTTTCCTTTCTTTATGGCAACATGGAGGCCAAAATACTAGTTAAATATGCAATCTAAGTAAACAAGAATTTCAATGGAAATGCCACAAATGACAACCAGGTTTTGAATTGCTGTTGAAAAGAACATCAACCATTTTATTATCAGAAGTTTTTGAAAGTCTCTTCAAATGTTTTAACCATATGTAGCCACTGAGAAATTTGGATACATTTTAATATACTCTGAATTATTCTGATCAACCTAAATAATTCATAGTTGGAAAGAAAGTATTTGCATGTCAACACAAAGAAAGCCTACAGCTAGTTAAAGTAGGTTATGAGACTATGATACTTGTATCACCAACATAACAGTTACATTAGGTTGAAAAAATCTGTGCTGCACATGGAAACTTCTGTGTGCAAGACCTCAATTCCTAGTTTTGAAAAAGCCCTCCCTTAAGGAGCTATGAAAAAGAAAGAGAGGGTCAAGAGAAGACAGAGAGCAAAGATATCAGAGAAAGAAAAGCACTTTGCTTATTCTGTTTCCCAAGCATTTGACCATTGGAGCAGTGGTGTAAAGCCAGCAGTGTAAAGCCTTCCTCAATCCATTTCAAGAATTGACTTGTAAGAAATGATACACAATTCTTTTTCCCTTTCTCAGCAGAAGTACCAAAATTCAGTGAAACTGGTTCTGTAGTTTTAAAATGTGGGCAATCAACTGATGGAAGAAATCAATAAACTACAGGTTTGACTGCAAAAAACCCCAAACAAACCCACAACCAACTAAACCATAGAGATGTATCAGGTACACGAAGCCCTGGTTCGAATATTTTATTTTCAGGTTTTATATTCCAGGAAGCAAAAGTGTCTTCCAGCCCTTGCCAAAGGCTCATTGCCATTAGTGCCTCAGCAGTGGTCTGCAGAAGACTATTTAAGTAGTCTGTACTCTCTATGGAACAGTTTTAAGTGACAGGTATTTCTATATTGGATGGCAAAATAACAGCACTGTGACAAAAAGTAGAGTGTATAGAAAACTCTAGTCAATCAAATCCCCCAAAATATAATATGCCCAGATTCCATGGTAATAAAGATCACACATTATCAATATCTATGCTTTAAATGTTTTTACAAAAAAATTGCTGATAAAAAAAATCTGTTTTACAAAAAAAGACATAATTTGATTATTTTTCTATGATCTTCAACAGACAAATACTAGAACGGTATGATACTATTTGTAATAGGCATGCCTTAAAGCCCTCTACAGATGTGTTTGGAACAGCATATGCATTTTTAAGATACAGTATTCTCGCACACATGCAAGTAGTAGAAGTCAGACTTAATCAGTTTGGACCAGCATCAAAAAAGAAACACAAAAAACCAAAACCAAACCAGCACACCTTCTTACTTTTCTGCACTGCAAAGAGCAAGGTAATTCACACTAAACAGTAGGAATCAGGTCAAAACTATTTAATGAAACAGGGTTTTTGGGGAAGTGAAAATAATAATTATCCTTTTATTTGCCACCATTTTTAGCAGGATGGGCAGTAATCAAAAACTTGCAAAAAAAAAAAAAACCCAAAAAAAAAATCACAATACAACAAAAAGATGATTTAGTGGACATTTTTTTCTACCTTTTTTGTCTGAATGGATCACCCTTTATGTGCCCAGATGCATAATCCTCTCTATTACAACTCCAGAAATTACTAAAAAAAACCCAAACTTAAACCAGGAACAAAACCAAACAAAAAACACCAAACCACCAAGAAACCCAACCCGCAGAGGTTACTGTCTTCTAACACAAACATTGCAATGAGAAGAACAAGAGCTCATTTGGCTAATCGCAGCTCACCAGCTCTCTCATGACTGTCACGTTCTGCAGTGTGACAAACTTTGCTTTTAAGCCATGATTCTTCCCCTGCCACAGTAACTGCAATACCATTTGCCGCAGCCTAACAGTTGAAGTGATGAGAATAAAAAAACAACTCTGGAAAAAGAATAAAAAGTTTTAGCTGTATCACACTGAAACTTTTCAGAGCAGAGATGCTGTAAGAACAAGTACAGCTAAATTATTATGCAGTCTCCTCAAGCATCATGTTCCTCCAATGATTCCAGGTAATCATATTAACAGCTTTAAACATTATGCAATGACATCATTCAAACACATTGCTCCCAGAGGTTTGATATTAGATCAGGGAATTACCATTCATCAAACATTTATGACAAACTTAATAGTATGAAATGATTTGTTGCACAACACAGCTTATGTTAGTTTCTCCCTAACATTAAATGTCTTCTCTTAGTTCAAGTATCTAATCTTGCCTGGAGCCAAGATGATGTACAGTAACCTTTAATTTGATATCTGAATTAAGGACTTTACCTAAGGTCAAAAATGGGCTACATCAATAGCCTTTCAGTATTTGATGTATGGGCTGTATTTTTCAGAACTGTTTAAGGGCCTCAGGAACACAAGTCTTTTTAAAAGTTAATAGGATTTACGCATTGATATTGTGTATGCTAGAAAGTAATATTGGCTGCTTTTTTAAAAAAAGAAAACAAAAAGCATAAAACCCATGGATGCTTCAATATCCAGAGCAAGAAACGTGTGCATCGTTAAGTAAGGCTGTATAAGCACTGGAAAGCTACATCTTACACGTATCTATTCAGAATATGAATTGAAATTACCATCACAGAAGCATCCAGACTGCCAAGGAGAACATGACATGCCAAAGACCCACTAAACTACAGTTCTCGGGTCTGCATCTGCCCTAGAGAGAGACTAACTTTTGTAGGTTTGGTGAAATCCAAAATTGCTGTAAGAAAATATTAAGTGCCAGACATTCCAGCACATATACTCCTCAAGTGTGCAACACAGACACATGTTCTGTCCAAAGGTACAAAATAACAAAACCTCAGGAGTAACCAAGAGTGTGGACAACTCTCGCACATCCCTACCATCTCAAAGATAGGGAATGTAATTGTTCAAAAATATATTCATATGTAAACATGAAGAATATAAATTGCTGTCCTAAGAACTTGCTTTTTCTTGTCCTGGAGGGAAATATTTCACTGTCCTCCTCCTATATCCATACACCATCCCCCTTATGTCTCCACACATAGATAAAATGTTGGCGTCCATTCATACTTAGACAAAATATCTGACCAAAAAGTTGAAAACGGAAAACACACCTGCTGCTGTTACTTTTCGGTTTCCAGGGTTACTTTTCAAGTTCTTCCTTTATTAATTCTTTTCAGAAGCCCATGCTTGTTGGAGAAACAAGGTTTTTGGGGGGTTTCTGTTGTTCAGTTTTCCTTTGCTGTCGTTCTTCTTCTTATTCTCAGGAATCTCCTTCTAATCTATTTTACAAGATTTCAAATGACTTGTGATTACTTTTCACAAGTTCTGTATTTTTGTATCAAGCATCACTCATGCCTATAAGTTGATGATGCGTGAGCTCAAGTGAAAGAGAGGTAAGGACACAGAAAACCTGTACAGCCATTTGAGCATATGCTTCATTAATTGCCTCAGAAGTGACCTCCTCCCTCTTGCTTTTATTTGAACTATTGTCTCCTTGAGGACAGAAGCTTTTCATTTTTGTTTTGTGTCGTGCTCAGGGCTGTAGATAAATGTTACCTCAAAAAGAAAAAAAAAAAAAAAAGAAAAAGAAAAAAAAAAGGGAAAAAAAAGCCCACTGAAATTCAGGTTATGACACTTTTTGAAAGCTGCAAGGAAATAATGATACTTTACCTCAAACTGTCAGATGCATCTTCCAAAATCCCTCATTGCTATGTAACGTATTACCATAGCAACTTGTCTCTCCACTGATATAGTACTCCCTATGGGGAGGCTGTACTTCGTCAATGCTGCCGCTTCTCTGATGATGCAAGGAGCAGTTAAATAGCAAATCATTAAAGCAATGTTTCCCCAGTGACACTGAATCACAGAATGCATGGATACCAAAATTATGGCACGGGAAATGGAAAACAGAGAGGAACTTGCAGCACTTGGTGTAGGAGTAAAATAAATGTGTTGGAAAATAATAAAGCAGAAAAACAACAAAGAATCATAGAATAGTTAGAGTTGGAAAGGAACTTAAGATCATCTAGTTCCAGGCCCCCTGCCATGGGCAGGGACACCTCCCACTGAACTATGCCACCTAAGGTTCTGTCCAGCCCTGCCTTGAACACCACCAGCAATGGAGCATACACAACTCCCCTGGGCAACCCATTCCAGGGCCTCACCACCCTCACAGTAAAGAATTTCTTCCTCATATCCAATCTAAACTTCCCCTATTTAAGTTTGAACCCATTACCCCTTGTCCTCTCACTACAGTCCCTCGTGAAGAGTCCTTCCCCAGCATCCCTATAGGCCCCTTCAGATACTAGAAGGCTGCTCTGAGGTCTCCATGCAACCTTCTCTTCTCCAGGCTGAACAGCCCCAACTTTCTCATCCTATCTTCCTTAGGAAAGAAAAGAACAGTATCACCATGTTGTAGAGCCTGATTTTATAAATCCTGCCACTGATATACTTCCTTCACTAGTCCTCTGCTTCAGTTTTGCTCTAGGTAATACACATCTTGATTAATATTTATCTGCTTAATGACAGCTGTCACCACAATGGCCAGCCACCATATCTCTGACTTAATCATCTGGCTACATATTTTGTTAGGCATGAAGAGAAGATCTAAATCCTATTTTTTTTCTCTTTTGCCTTTTATAGTTCTTAATCTTCCATCTTTTTAACTATGTACATGAAACTTTACATCATAGAATCCTAGAATGGTTTGTGTTAGAAGGGACTTGAAAGTTCATGCAGTTCCAACCCCCTGCTATCAGCAGAGACACCTTTCACTAGACCAGTTTTCTCAAAACCCCATCCAACCTGGCCTTGAACACTGCCAGGAATTTTCAGCATTCTGCCCCACCAAACACTAATCAATTCTTCCTCAAGGTAAAAACCCTATCTCTTATACAGTACAAATACATACTCTTCATATACTTTGCATGCATGTTGTCTCAATATGCCCTCTCTGATATGCAGAGAACTGAGACTTGTAAACATTACTACACTTCTACAATGCACAAGGATTCAGTGGTGAAGGTGGGGAAAAAAAATTCCAATTTTCATAATTCCCACAGTTTCCCATGTAAATTAATAATTGAAGTCATATAGCCTAGAAAATTAAAAATTACTATTAAGGGGATTTTAGACACCTATTGTCTGTGTGATAGACATGTTTGAAATGTTTTGTCTTCTGTTTCTAGATTTCAAAGATTGGGATAGCACTTGGATAAGGAAAGCCAAGATGCTTTCCCAGACCATGTGTGCACAACCAGCACCAAGGGAACTTTGGAAAAGAATTCCTTACCTGTTTCCCTCAAGAAGGGAAGGGAATCAGCCCCTTTCCTGCTGTAACTGTGGAGCTCCCTTACCCACCTGTGTGTGTGGGCACTGGCCCCAAGGCTCATGTCCTTTGAACATCCAGCCCAGCACAGGCAACTGGGGTGCCAGGAGGAGCTGTGCTTCACTGCCAATAACTTTTGAAGCAGCTCAAACCCCCTCACAGGCTGCCAGTATCTCTTTTTCAGTTGGGGTATAGCTGGCCTCAGATCCTCTGTATCCCTGACTCCAAAAGCGAGGAGTTGACCTAGAGTCTCCCCTGGACTTTTAACTCCAGCCATTTTCGCTGATGCCCTGCTCATAATTGAAGAATCCAAGGTTAATTCTCAAAAAGATTTTATTTTTATAACTAAGAAAATGTTACCCTGTGCTTAGGATTATGCACAGTTTTAGTCATTTATACTTTTTTGAAAATGTACACCATTCATCAGGAATGGGTAATTCTATGTGGATCAGAATAACAGTGATCTCAAGCTTTTTCATTCTCCTAAGCTGCAGGTACCTCCTCCTCCCTTACTCCCTGTGCACTTAATGTGGACATGTAGCGCATCAAGAGGTTGTCTCCGCTCTCATATGGTGAGACATGGTTAAGTGTGCATCACAAAATCATTGTAGTTGTAGCACACTTGATCTAACAAACCTTGGCTGTGGTAGTGGTGGCATATGATGCTGCATATAGGTAGCATGAAAGTCAGTCTGTGCTCTCACTTGTTCCTGGCCAACTAGGGAAAATAAATGTGATTAAAAACGTTACAAGGAAAATCACTTTCTAATATCTGTAGTTTATGTGTAAGCTGGGACTCTAAGATCACACAGAATGCTGTTTTCTTAATACTGTGAGGGGCCTTCTCTTTTATAGTCAAGTGTTCAGACTGATCTTGTCACTGTAAAAGGTTGCTTGAGGTTTAATAGTGAGGATTACTTGAACAAAGGTGATTCTACTCTGCAAGTTCAAATTTGCCTCACCCCTTTCTTCTTTGTTTCATTCTTACAAAGCAGCAGCTTGCTTTGCAGAAAACCACTCATTTCATCGCTATTTACTTAGAAATAAGTCTACCAAAGCTGAGCACAGAACCCTCAAGGAAGAAATTAAGCACACAAACCAGAGGAAGCAGAGGAAAGAAATGTTACCCCTGTCTTCAAAAAGGACAAGCAGGAGAATGCAGGGAATTACAGGCTGACCAGCTGCACCTCAACACCTGGTAAAATGATACACCCAATAATCCTGGAAAACATTCGCAGGCACATGAAGGACAATGAGATCCTGAGTCATTAGCATGGCTTCACCAAGGGGAATTCACGCCTGACCAACATGAGAATCTTCTATGATGAATGACTACTAGATGCTGGATTAGTGGTTGTTGCCTACCTTAACTTCAGGAACACTTTCAACACCATTTCCCTATCAGCTCCCCACAGAGAAGCTGTTGAAGTTTCAGTGGGATGAGCAGACTGTGAGGTGGATTTAAAACTAGCTGAACATCCCAGTCCAGGAGGTGGTGACCAGTGGCACTAAGTCTAGCTGGAGGCCAATAACTAGCGGTGTACCCCAAGGGCCAGAGCTGGGTTTGATCCTGTTTAACAAGTTCATTACTGATCTGGATGCTGGGGCAGAATGTGCCCTGAAGCATGTTTGTTGAATGACAGAAAACTGGGTGTAGTGGCTGACAGACCAGTTGCTCATGCTGCCATCCAGAGAGACCGTGACAGGCTGGACAAATGGGCCAACAGGAACCTCATTAAGGTCAATACTTTTTTACTGTGAGGGTGACCAAGCACTTGAACAGGTTGACCAGGGAGGTCGTAAAAATTTCACCCTTGAATATATTCAAAAACCACCTGAATATAGTGTTGGCCAACTGGCTGTTGGTGGCACCACCTGAGCAGGGAGGGGGTTGGAACAGATAACCTCAAGAGGCCTCTCCCAACCTCAACAATTCTGCGATAAGCCAGCCCACACAGCCATTTCAGAATTCCATTTATTGTCTCTTAAGAAATTGCCCATCCCTAACTCTATCAAGGTCTGAGTCCTGAGATACCACGCTACTTTGGTCGCTAATGTAATAGCATTTTGTGCATTTCACTTTGTATCAGCCTGTATGGGTCCTTCATGAAAACTAATCTGCCTCAATTTTATCAATGCCTTTTGTTAAAAATCCTGTCAGATTCAGATTCTCTTCCTTTTGCTCTTTCACCATGCACTAAGCACAGAAAGTCATGATATTAAGTAACTTTTTCTAGAAAATATCCATTAGACAATTATTATCGAACTTCTTCAAATGCTGAAACCTGTGTGAATGACATTTCCTTGTTTTACCAGTTCCCAAGTTGTACAAAGACAGCTCATGTGTGTAGCACTGCAGTCAAGGGACTTATAAATCCATTTGCTTTGATATCTGGAAAGACAAAGCAGTCTTAAAATATTATGAGCTTCAATTAAAATACAGCTGAGGGCAACAGGCTAAAGCATGACTTCCTGAGTAGCAGAGCTGAATGCTGACAGAAACAGGGACAAAGTGTGAGAATTCAAAGCAATTCCTGTAACTAATAAACACAGTTAATGCGTACTCCCTTCAGAGCACTGCGTTAAGTTCAGTTATCGCTATGTGTCGTCTTATGCAGATATCTGAAATTACTTCTTTGTTTATGGGCCAGTTTTACATTAAAGAATTCAGCAATACCTGACAGAGAATATTCCCTCCACCCCCTCGAAAGGTGAGTTTGTAAGCAGCATACATAGAGTATATGCTGCTTACAAACATAAGCAGCATTATATAGAGTATAGATGATACCCAATATAAATATTCTCCCCAGACACCTTAGGCAGTAACTTGGGCTTCCAAGTCAAAAGCTTTTCAATTAAAGGCTGTTTTCAGCTCTGCTGCAAACTATTACATGACCTTCACCCAGTCAAGCATTCTCTTCCCCTATTTTACGCAGCCATAAAAAGGAGTTCGGTTCTGACCTATTTCACAACTGCTGTGCTTCTGTGTTCTTTTTTTAGGCTGTGGGCACTAAGGTTTATGGATCAGAAGCCTCCATAGATGGATAGAAATATTTTTATTACAGCCATTAACATCAAGCAATCCTCATGCTTGAGAAAGATAAAAATATTTTCCTTGCATGTTTGCAGAGAAGTCCAGCTGCAGGATATATATACACTGATGTTTTTAAAAGACTGAAATAATGCAGGAAGAAAAAAGAAGGCCTAGAACCTCAGAGAAGCAAAACATCACCTAAAGAATGACACAACTACATTTCATCCTAAATACAAAGCCATCTACACATGGTAGTGTGCATCAAAAGTGTCTAAATGAAAAGCAACATGTTTATTCTGTTTCAACTGCACACTTTCATCTACGGGTACATGAAAACATGTCATCCTTATGTACTACCTTCAATGATGATTTTGACTATAATCCACTGGGGACAGAATCTGTGTCCTACATTTGTAGGGGTCATCACTGTGATTTCAGTCCTTACATAATGGAAAATACACTGCCATGGAAAATACACTGCCATGTCAGAATGGGTAAATGGAAGTGAAACACCCATCTACAAAGGCAGCTTTGAAAAAGTCTAAACCCCTTTGCTGAGTCCTAGCCCTAACTCTAACTACAAGACCTTTATTCCTTGTAATCACATACTGTATCATTACTTTCATGTTCATTTTTTATTGATTTCTTTTACAAGTCTCATGTCAGTATTTTTCCCCATAGAAGATGAACGCAAAGTGGACAAGAAGCATCCTGTCCAGAAAATATCCTGTGTGGTGGTGAGCTGCACCTTGTTCCATAACATACATGTCACTGCTTTTACTGGGAATCACTTTGTGAGGAAAACAACAAAGGTGAACTTGAGACCATTTTTTTTTAAGATATAAATAAAAAATAAAAAATAAAAATAATAATAATAAAAAAAAAAAAAAAACAATAAAAAACAAGCAAACAAAACCCCACAAACAGGCAAGAGAACTACAGTCACAGTAAACAATTGTGACTATTGTAACTACACTGCCCGAAGGAAAACAAAAGGAGGGTAAACAAATCCATTGTTTAAGGGACTTAATGACTTTTTTCCCCATCTTTTTAACAACAGAGGGACAGGAAGAAGGCACAACAGCTTATCTTTCACAGCCCTGCTGGGATCACCAGACTACTCCAGATTCAGAATGCTCAATCAGCAGTGGCAAAGTCCATGTATCTCCTCAGGTCATAGTCATTATTTTTAAAAATAAGGTACAAATGTCTTTAAAGGGTACAAAAACGATTCCAAAACATCCCATCAAATCACATGCTCTCCTGGCTAAAGGAAAGGTGCAGTACCAGGTTCATATCCTACAATGATGCAGGTAGACTTAGCAATTATAACCAGATCTTCACTCACAGCTTCTCCTTACACAAATGTCTTCCCATATTTGTGTACGGGACTATAGGATTAGAAGATGCATCATCCTGTCAGACTGTGGATAACAGCAAATCCTTTTGCCTGCAAAGATGGAAGATCGGTATACACCAAGCCTTTTTTAAAGCGGTTGCAAACGTCTGAAACTGAGGAGGGGGAGGGAAACAGGGGCAGAAATCCATTTTCAGTTAAAACAATTCATTATCAATCTAATATTACCAAAAACTCTTTATTGTCAGTCTAAACTATTCCCTCCTTCTGTTTTCTGAGTGATCTTCACACACTGAACTAAATATTCAGCCATCTACATGGCTCCAATTACGCTCCATTGCTAAAATACAAATAGTTCATTTTCACTGAAAAATACCTACTTTCAGAAAGCAGGGAGGAACTGCAATTTAGAAGGCTATTGCTGCAAGGTGGCATTTAATTCCTTCTTATTTGTATTTATTCATTTATTCATGCTGCCCATTAATGCAAAATTACACAACATTCTCTTCCTGCTTAATACTAAGGGAAGTTTTTTCTCAGTATGGGAGATCCAAGTTCAAATCTGTAAATGGTTTGTTGTTTTAATGATTCTTTCTATTTTACCTTTCCTTGTCAGTGCAGCAGAGGAACAGTATTTGTGACAGTGATTCATGCTTTTTCTGACCTGCTTTCTTGTGACTGAATTAAATTATGGGAATTACATATTTCCATTTTAAGAGCTGAGTAGACATCACTGATGTCAGGAAATAGCTAAATTCTCCATACTTATAGGCAATTAAGTTTTATATTTCATTGCTCAATTTGAAAAGATTAAATCCAGTCGTCTTTCTGTATCTCAGGCCATTTGAGAAAAATACCGGCTCCTTCTCCATTAAACACTCAGGAGTCCTGTCCTATAAAAATCAAAACACTCAACTCTATGTCAAAGTATCCAAAAACAAGTCTTTGTACAGCATGATAAACAACTAACAGATTAGAAATCGTGAGAATGAATAGGAGGTTCTCTTACCTGCCTAATTCAACCATTTTTCTTCTAAATTAGAGGGAACCATATAAGACAGGGACTACACCTTCATAACAGGCATTAAGTACCCTTTTTCTTTCCTACGCCCCAAAAAGGCTTATTGAAATGCAACTGAATATTCATTTTTTTTTCTATTTGCTCCTCTCCCATGTAGTCCCTTGTACAGAACATGCAACTAAAGCAAAGGACATGACCAGAGTTGTGTTGTGGTATATGGCATTGTCAGGATTCTAGAAAGGATCTAAAGCAAAGGATAGTTGAGTATAATTCAGAGCAACACCAAAACTATTCTCATCTTTACCAAGGACTGAAGCACACTCTGGACAAGGCAGGAAAGTACATAATAGCAGTTGGGTATCATACTTCCCCATATCTGATCCTTGACTGGGTACAGCTGAGCTGAATGAGGCAGCTAGAATCAGAAACTTCAGAAAACAAAACAAATACTAGCTACACTTCGGTCTCCAAGGAGCAACGACTTGGGATCTGAGAACAAAGGCAAGTTCTCTGGCCCATGCATCCATCACCAGTGCTAACCAATTCAGATATACCAAGACTGTGCAGGGGTTTGCATCTTGAGCAGAAAGAGCCTGCTCAGCCTCAGAGTAGTTCTACAGTTTATCAGAATTGTAGGAAGGAGCCGAGTTAAAATCTTTTTGGTTTCCAATGAAGACAACAATGATGCAAGATATGCCCAGGGATCTGCTAATTCAAATATGCTTATGATTAGGAAAATTTGCAATACAAAAGCTAGTAACATAGCATGCTGAGAGACAGCAGAGGTTCTAAAACAGCTAGCAGAAATCTTATCAATTCCTTACTCCACAGCTCTGTCATCCTTACTACAAATAACACGGCATCTAAATTTGAGCTCTAAAAACGATCAGGGACACAAGCCTTAAGGATGTGCAGGAAGAAATCTACAGTTCAAAATAACTGTTACGTAAAGGAAGATTTTAGTAACCTATTACAGAAGGCTGGTTATAGTGTGTTGGGTTTAGTAAAATAAACAAATAAAGGAAAAAAAAGGAGAAAAGTGGTAAAAAAAAAAAAAGAGAGGTGGTCCTCTTTTTTTTCTCCCCATGAGGGGGAAGAATGGGTAAAATCAGCTTTGAGCTATCCTGGACCTCATATTCTGGACTTCTATAAGAGCAGGTGAGGTTTTCATTGTAAAGTAAAGCAGGAAAAAAAAATTGAAAAAAAAAGAAAATCTATATTACATTACAGTGCATTTCCTTTTCAGGTCTGCTTGATGGTTGTTCTGCTGCTACCCACAGCAGCTACCGAGGCATACAACTATAAACAGTAGGAAGAATTACTGCCTTCTTTCTATCTCTGCTGAGGGTACAGTCTGAGTCATTCAGGACAGCATCTGGCTAGATACTACCTGCACTCAAGGATGTCCTCCCCTAGCCTATTAAATGGCCTTTATAGCAGCTTTAAAGGCTACAACAGGAGAGAAAATCCCTCCCCAAAGGTATACTGCACTGCAAAATCACTTCATGATTCTTATTTATAAAATGACAGCCATAGCTCACTGTGTAATTGATGCTTCCTTTAAAGCCACCTTGAAGAACAACAGAGTTCTGTGGCCACAGTACAGTGGAGCCAGGCTTTCTGAGCATTTGTTAGACTCAGGTCAGGAGCTAGAAAGCAAAATTCTATGATCTGTGCTAGACAGAAGGTCAATGAGCTGATTGCATATAATAGTCCTTTGAGGCTTTAACAGTTTATGAAGAGCAATCCTTTACAATTCATTTCATATATCCATATCTGAAACCGATAACAGCAGAGTTTGGGGCAAAATATTCATATTCACTCTTACTGATTTATAAAATGCGAAGTAAGTAACAGTCCCTGTAGGCAGAAATTTTAAATGTCAGAGGTCTGAATGAACATTACACATCTTTACGAGTTCAAGTTTGTTACATGCTTTGATTTATATGCAGTAGGTTATATTCTGCAGCACTGTAAACTGTATAAATTAATAGAAATAGCATTGCTGAGCCTCCTTCTACTCCAGCAATGAATTTGTTACAAGATTTAATAGCAAGTGTAAAGCTTTTTCTGTATCCATACGGCATACTTCAGAGATTTTTCTCCTGTCTCACTCTCCATTTGTCTCTATGCCTCACTACTAATAGGTAACCCACACCCATGGGTATCTCAGAAAAAAATCAATGAGCAGTGATAGGACAACAGCTTCCTGGTGCCTACAGACCAAGGTTCAAACCCTCATCTCCAAGCGCACCTCAATTTTACACCAGGTGACCATTCTTGAAGCAGAGTAAAATAGGATAGTTCCAAAACCCAGAAGTGCCAGTGAGGTTTTTCAATTCAACTCTCATGTTTTTAGCAAATATTGCCTAAAAAGATTAGAAGTTAAAAAAAAAAATATGACCATTTTTGCCATAGTAAAACATTTTTCTGTGGGTAGATATGCAGTAGTGACACTTAAGCCAAGACACTAGGATTAAACATCAATACAGTGTCACAACCTCCTAATCAAACAGTAGCATATATTAAAGCTGTCAAGTGGAATTCTGCCAATATTCAAGGCATCACACCTACAGCTCTGTTCCTAGTAGGGGAGCAGCCTTCCATGCAGCAGAAATGCCCACTGAACAATTTCAGTTTAGTCAGTTTTCTCTTTAAGTGAAATAACTGGTATTTAACCTTCTTGCTGCTTGGGGTCACAGAGCAACACTTATATATTCATTACACAATTAACTGTACTAATTGTTTGATTCTGTGAGAATAAGAGGTCTGTTTTGACTATTTAAAAAACTGTCTTAATTTTAAACAGCTAAAAGATTAACAACTAGTAGAATCATCAAAACTATCATACAAATATATAGACCATTACATTAGTGTTTACTGAAGCTGAAAACATAATTGGCAGACACAGCTATTGTGACAAGGTCAGATTCTCTTTGATTAATCATTGGACAGGTGGAGGGTTTTTTAAAGGGGGCACTTTGGAGAAAGAAAACATCCGCCTTGCGGAACTTTTGATGAGGCAAAAAAAGATGTATGCAAATTTACTCACAGAAATTCTTCTGAGATGTGCTGTGTGTAGAAGCACGGAACATTTACAAAGATTTTCCTTGACACCTCCTTGCTTTACTTTAAAGGAATATGCATCTACAGATCTGGGTGTCCTGAACAGGAATACCACCAGTGTCCACAGCAGGGTATATGATTTGATATGTTTAAACTTTAAATCAGGTCAAATCTAATTAAATCGATATTTTAAACCTGATCTATACTAGCATAAATGAAAGCAGGTCACAGCCCTCTTTTAATCTTTTTTCCTACATGCTCAACTAAAAAAAATTGTCTTTATATCCTTGAAAAATCTGTACAGTTGCAATAAATGACCCCCTAAACCCACCACATTGTCAGCAGGGACCAAGGGCCAGCAGAAGGATCCTCTGCACCTTAACAGAGTGGGAGAGCTCGGGGAACAGAGTGCTTGTCATAACCATTATCCTACACTGCTAATATTAACCATGACTGCACATTGATGAGTTTGTCAGTGTCTACCATTGTCAAACACCATAATCATGTGATGCAATTATGGTATTAGCATACAGAAGCATAACTAACAATTGTATTTGCTATTGCCATGCTTGAGTTATCACACTGTTATGTTATGGTCTATAAAAGCTATTCAAGATCACTAGTTAGATATTTTTTACAGTCACAATTTCTTCCCCTGATAGATAATACTGCTGCAGCTTCTCTTTCTTGCTAACACCAAGCCCAGAAAGGGTACACATGCCTGATGTAGAGTTATTTGCTACAGATACACGCTGGATAATATGTACTATTCAATAGGCAAATAAAGCCTTCAATGTAATGCCAGTAAGTAACCTACACTTTGCTTTTTTCTCATTAAGAGATGTTTAAAAGGAAGCCATTAAATTTAGACAGGGTTAAAACCAATGAGAAAGCTCAACCTGCTCACTCATTAACTCCTTAACCCTTGTGCCTCCCAGCCCATTACTTCCCCTTCTTATTACCAGCTTGCAATAAACTTCCAAGTTTACTACCTGGTAAGTTGCAAAAGTAGAATGATGGCTATGACATTACCTGATTTATAAATAGATGAAAGCAACGGCTGAGCGCATATTACATTATCAAGATTTATGTTAGTTTTCCCAATACACAAAATTACTAATTATTTAATGCACAAACAAAAGTGTTCAGGCACATTTTTCCTGAAGAATATTATTGTGAGACGGCAGGAAACCGAAGTGAAGAGAGATATTTTGACTGTGCATCTCTGTCATACAAGACCACGCTGTCTTTGCTTTTTAAGACTAATTTGTTGTGGAATGAAAAGAGGTAGGATGGGACAACTAAGAGAGGTATCACTTCGATACTGAAATTCAAGAAAGACTTCCATTTATTTAGAGTGTTGTGTGACACATGAATCATAGGTGAAAGAAAACAAGTTACAGTAAACAACTTGTGGAGCTCAGTGGAAGTACAGCAACCTGTCCTACTGAATTTTTCAAAAAAGAGAAAAGATAAACTTTATTTCTAATTGAAAAGAAGCGCATCCAACCTACTATGGATTTAGGATAATTCTCACAGAATCAGAATCACAGAATAGTTAGGATTGGAAAGGACCTTAAGATCATCTAGTTCCAACCCCCCTGCCATGGGCAGGGACACCTCACACTAAACCATGCCACGCAAGGTTTTGTCCAACCCTGCCTTTAACACCACCAGCAATGGAGCATTCACAACTTCCCTGGGCAACCCATTCCAGTGCCTCACCACCCTTGCAGTAAAGAACATCCTCCTTATATTCAATCTAAACTTCCCCTGTTTAAGATTTAACCCATTACCCCTTGTCCTCTCACCACAGTCCCTAAAGAAGAGTCCCTCCCCAGCATTTTTATAGGCCCCTTTCAGATATTGGAAGGCTGCTATGAGGTCTCCATGCAGCCTTCTTTTCTCCAAGCTGAACAGCCCCAACTTTCTCAGCCTATCTTCATATGGGAGGTGCTCCAGTCCCCTGATTATCCTCATGGCCCTCCTCTGGACTTGTTCCATGTCCTTTTTATGTTGAGGACACCAGAACTGCACACAGTACTCCAAGTGAGGTCTCATGAGAGCAAGTACATGCACTCATGTACTTTCTATTCCTACAGTGATTCATCATAAAAGTTTGATTTTGAGTGGGTAGCAAGGTAGCTCATTAGACAATTGAATCATGAAGAAGAGGCAATAGTGAATTGATTTCTTAGTGAATGATAGCTGACAAGAAATTAAACATTGCTAACTTCTATTAAAAAGTGCTAGATCAATACCTCCGAACAGCATGCACCATCTTCCTGATTGTGTCAGCAAACCATGAATATTCTGATTGGTGAGAAGGAACAGAAATTTAGGTATGGAGGAAGAAAGGGAAAAAGCCTGTCAAACAAGCTATCTGAAGAGTCTGACTTTGCTGAAACAAATCCAGGACTTCTGCTCTTCATATGATGCTGGCTGCAACCCTGAGCTGACTCCCTGCAATAATTCTTTACTGCAGGGACTGTTACAGAAGTCTCAACTTTCTGTAACATTACTATGTCAGTGATCCCTGATAAGCCACCACTTCTATATGCAGATTAATATCTCATGTAGTATGAGGTAACTCTTGCAAGGGTAAGAGCCATAATAAAATAAAATAATCCTAGACATGAAACAAAAATAACTTGCAATTGTCAGTTAAAAATTACAGCCCATGGCAGATATTTGTATGGCCTCCAACACTCCAGCACTGCAGCATCCCAATACAGTTTTTTATGCTTCTAGCTCAGGTTTGTCTAATGAAATACAGAAGAGCCTTTAACCTTGTTCCTTTGACAGATGAGAACTGAAGCAGAAAGTAATTAAGTGATTTGCTCAAAGTCATCTACCATAAGACTGCGGAAAAGAGAAAAACTGTGATCCTGTGTCTGCAGGGTACCAAGCTATAAAGCATATTTTTGTCATCTGCTTAATTCTTTCTGACAGAAAACCCTGTCTCAGAGAAAGTCAGTGGCTATCAGACTAAGACAACATTTGGAGAGGGCAGCACATCATAATGACATAACTTGCCCAGAAAGTTAGGTACACCTAGTTCCTAACCCCCAATTATAGCATTAGGAGACAAAGCTAGTATAACACTGATGCCTAAAGATATGAAAGAGAGAGACTGGGGAGGGGGATGTAGGGGTGTGTGTGGAGAATGGAGGAAGTGAGACTGAGGGAGAAAGAGGAGAGGCAGAGAGCAGAGAAACACATGGGCAGAGGAGACATAAGCAGAGTCTGAGCTCCACCTCAGCCCAGTGCTTCTAGTCCAGGAATGCCTCCTGCATGTGAAGAGGTTAACCTACCCAAGTGCCACAAATATTTGTGATTGTGCATCCTCCCAAGGGAGCATGTTGGCTCCTCGTTATGTTGCTTCTAGAAGACTGACTGGATACTGAGCATCACAGGTCTCCATATGCAACACCAGTCCCAAAGATGAAAGCAAATACTTCTGTCATTGTATTCAGTAACTATACAACAGAACAAAGCTATAGTAACTATACAACAGAAAAAAGCTATAGCATTATTTGTAAGATTGAGTTCAAATAGATTGGAATTAAACAGAAGCTGGAAAAAAGTTTTCTTTCTTATTCTCTGGAAGACATTCTTGACTAAATTTTTAATTGCTGGATTTTTCACTTCATCCTCCTTTAACATCAAACACAAAATAGTATTTTTCTTTTCCTTCATCATTTTTTTCTACTTTGATGACAAACTTTTCAGAGAAGAACAAATTAATGCTCTACCTTGGTCTCAAAAAGTGGAAGACAGAGTTGCCTACAATTCAGACAGGCTTAAAGGAGTCTTCCTTAACCAAGACAGGTTGCACAACATTCTTTTACAATATACTTAAATTATTCACAAACAAACAACAGAAAGTACTTAACAGTTAGATAAGAAAAGAATTCTCTTGGTGGACCTAGTGGTATATTAAAACGTCACCAGGAACACAATGCAAAAAACCCAATGTTAAGTCCTAAATGAACAGTTGAAAGATCCTTGGCTATTTATAATTGATTTGTCTTCCTTGAACACCCCTAAAAATGCTTTTGTCCCCTCTGCCCTGCCACACCCCTCCAAAAAAAAAAATAAAGTGATGAATTGAAAACCTTTTCACATCAGACTCTTTTCAAACTATGATGAATATTTCACCTCTGTTTTGAGAATGTATTGAAGGGGGAGGGGAGAGGGCAGGAAAAAGGAAAAAAAAAAAAGGACATTTTCCTGTGATTTCATTTTAAATTAAAATTCTCCTGGAACTGATCCTATCATTGTCTGCTTCTTTTTGACATGCTGCTTTCTAGGTAAAAATGTTGTAAGGAAAAGATACTTGATCAAGCAGGTGGAAAAGTAAACAAATGTAATTCAGCTGAAAAAAGAAAAAGAAATCCAAATCAAAAGGATAAAGAAGGCTCTCAAACAAAAACAGAAGAGAAAATCAATAGCGAAGTGGCAAGTTCTGTAAAAGTTGGCGGAAAAAGTATCAACACACAGAGAATAAGAACTCACTAAAGATACTGATCAAAAGAGAATAGGAACATGAATAAGAGGGATTGAAGATGTTCTGAATGAAAAGTACAATACCAATACATAAGGTATGAATAATTGCAAAACATCAAAGTACTACTCAAAATTCACAAGTCTCAGATTTATACTTGAGATTTATAAAATGATGGGCAAAGGGAGAACCATCACAAGCTGTAAACTTCAGACTGAATGCTGAGGACAGAAAGGTAAAAAGCAGGGAGACTGTTACAGAGTAGACAAGGGGGCTCTGGAAGCACTTAAGAATAACTAGAATTGAGAATGGGGACCCAAGGCTGTTGGTTGATATTCAAGGATCACCTGCTGCAAGCTCAGGAGTGCTGTGTCCCAACTAGAAGGAAGTGCTGCAGGAGGGGCAGGAGACCTCCTTGGATGGATGAGGACCTGCTGAGGAAAATTCAAAGGAAAAAAGAGGCTTATAAAAGGTGGAAGCAAGGACAGGTGGCCTGGGAAGAATACAGGGATGTTGTCCAGGAAGACAGGGACCAGATTAGGAAAGTTAAGGCCCAGTTAGAATTAAACTTGGCAAGGGATGTGAAAGATAGCAGGAAGGGATTCTACAGGTACATTGCAAATAAAAGACAAGCTAGGGACAATGTAGACCCCCTCCAGAAGCTATCAAGAGAACTGGCTACACTGGGTTTGGAGAAGGCTGAGGTTCTTAATGACTTCTTTGCCTCAGTCTTCACCAGAAAATGCTATGACCACACAACCCAAGTCTTGGAAGGCAGACGCAGGCACTGTGAGAATGAAGACCCTGGGCCCACTGTAGGAGAGGATCTGGTTTGAGACCATCTTAGGAACCTGAATGCATACAAGTCCATGGGACGTGATGAAATCCATTAGCGGGTCCTGAAGGAGCTGGCAAATGAAGTTGCTAAGCCACTGTCCATCATATTTGAAAAATCATGGCAGTCAGGTGAAGTTCCCGATGACTGGAAAAAGGGAAATATAACCCCCATTTTCAAGAAGGGGAAAATGGATGAGCCAGGGAATTACAGACCAGTCAGTCTCACCCCTGTGCCTGGCAAAATCTTGGAGCGGATTATCCTGGAAGGCATGCTGAGGCACATGAAAACCAACAAGGTGCTTGGTGACAGCCAGCATGGCTTCACTAAGGGGAAATCCTGCCTGACCAATTTGGTGGCCTTCTATGATGGGGCTACAGAACTGATGGACAGGGGTAGAGCAGTTGATGTTATCTACCTGGACTTGTGCAAAGCATTTGACACTGTCCCACATGACATCCTTGTCTCTAAGTTGGAGAGACATCAATTCAATAGGTGGACCACTCAGTGGAGAAAGAATTGGCTGGATGGCCGCACGCAAAGAGTAGTGCTCAGTGGCTCAGTGTCCAGCTGGAGACCAGTAACGAGTGGTGTCCCTCAGGGATCAGTGTCGGGACCAGTCTTGTTCAACATCTTTTGTCGATGACATGGACAGTGGGATTGAGTGCCCCCTCAGTAAGTTTGCCGATGACACCAAGCTGTGTGGTTCGGTTGATACATTGGAGGGAAGGAATGCCATCCAGAGGGACCTTGACACGCTTGTGAGGTGGGCTGATGCCAACCTGATGAAGTTTAACCATGACAAGTGCAATGTCCTCGACCTGGGTCAGAGCAATCCCAGGTGCAGCTACAGGTTGGACAGAGAAGAGATTCAGAGCAGCCCTGTGGAGAAAGACTTGGGGATGTTGGTCGATGAAATAATGAACATGAGCCAGCAGTGTGCGCCTGCAGCTCAGAAAGCCAACCGTATCCTGGGCTGCATCAAAAGGAGTGTGACCAGCAAGTCGAGGGAGGTGATCCTGCCCCTTTACTCTGCTCTTGCAAGACCTCACTTGGAGTATTGTGTGCAGTTCTGGTGTCCTCAACATAAAAAGGACATGGAACTGTTGGAACAAGTCCAGAGGAGGGCCACGAGGACGATCAGGGGACTGGAGCACCTCCCATATGAAGATAGGATGAGAAAGCTGGGGCTGTTAAGCCTGCAGAAGAGAAGGCTGAACGGAGACCTCATAGCAGCCTTCCAATATCTGAAAGGGGCCTATAAAAATGCGGGGAGGGACTCTTCTTTAGGGACTGTAGTGAGAGGACAAGGGGTAACGGGTTCAAATTTAAATAGGGGAAGTTTAGATTGGATCTGAGGAAGAAATTCTTTAGTGTAAGGGTGGTGAGGCACTGGAATGGGTTGCCCAGGGAAGTTGTGAATGCTCCATTGCTGGCAGTGTTCAAGGCTGGGTTGGACAGAACCTTGGGTGGCGTGGTTTAGTGTGAGGTGTCCCTGCCCATGGCAGGGGGGTTGGAACTAGATGATCTTAAGGTCCTTTCCAACCCTAACTATTCTATGATTCTGTGATTCTATCAGCATGAGCATGTAAAAGAAAGAAATATTGCTTCACGCTTCACACAGTTATACTGTTGAATTCATTACTTCAGGATGCTGTGGATGCAAAAAAGTTCACTTGGACCTAAAAGTGACATAGAAAAAAGTCTATCAACAGTTTCTGTTTTCCCCACCAAAGCAAAGCCAAAAGAAAAATTCAAAGCAGGATGTTATTCAGACTGAAATGCACATTTATGTTATTCTCTGCAATACCTTTATCATGGACTCAGCATTTTCTCTATAATAGAACTGGAAATCTTAGGAGAAACTCCTGGAATGGCGATTGGAAGATTTGTTCTCTCTAACGTCTCCCGCTAAACTGAGCTGTATGAAAGGAGACCTGTGACATGAATCGCTGTCGACCCAAGAAAAATGACTGTGATGCCAAAGATCTGGTATCAATTCCCAGCTTTGCCTCAGCCTCCATGCATAGAATCATAGAATCACAGAATAGTTAGGGTTGGAAAGAACCTCAAGATCATCGAGTTCCAACCCCCCTGCCATGCCCAGGGACACCTCACACTAAACCATGCCATCCAAGGCTATGTCCAACCCCACCTTGAACGCCGCCAGGGATGAAGCATTCACAACTTCCCTGGGCAACCCATTCCAGGGCCTCACCACCCTTACAGTAAAGAATTTCTTCCTCATATCCAATCTAAACTTCCCCTGTTTAAATTTAAACCCATTACCCCTTGTCCTCTCACCACAGTCCCTAATGAAGTGTCCCTCCCCAGCATCCCTATAGGCCCCCTTCAGATACTGGAAGGCTGCTATGAGGTCTCCACGCAGCCTTCTCTTCTGCAGGCTTAACAGCCCCAGTTTTCTCAGCCTATCTTCATACGGGAGGTGCTCCAGTCCCCTGATCATCCTCGTGGCCCTCCTCTGCACTTGTTCTAACAGTTCCATGTCCTTTTTATGTTGAGGACACCAGAACTGCACGCAATACTCCAAGTGAGGTCTCACGAGAGCAGAGTAAAGGGGAAGGAGCACTTCCCTCGACCTGCTGGTCACGCTCCTTTTGATGCAGCCCAGGATACAGTTGGCTTTCTGGGCTGCAAGCGCACACTGATCATCATTTTTCTGTTCTCCAGTTTTCATTTGTAAAATGAGCATAGAAATCTGTTTTCAATCCACCACTCCTGATTTACTGTGTTGCATCTTTGGTTCAAGGCTCTCTTGCACTGCACAAAGGGCCTCACATTATCTAGGACAAAAAGACTGCCTAGTTGTGATATAATGCAACACAGTACATTATGATTATTTGACTTACAGTTTGTATTCTATTTATGCATTTTATTTTTACTTTCTGTGAATCAAGAATGAGCACTGATATTTACTTCCCCGGTCCAACTGCTGTTCATCTTTACAGCCACAAGTGTGAGTCAACACATTGGTAAATCAAGATAAATCAGAGAAACAACAGATGCTGTTTGGGTAACACCTGCAGAGATATTGTGCTCTGCCTACTAACTTTGATGTGATAAGCACCTCTCAGCTAAGCTAAAAAGGAATAACTGAAGCCATTCACAGTGCAGCCCAGCCCATGCAATTTCATTTTTGTTCTAAAATACAAAAAAGGTTGTTTGACTCCAGACAGATGCAAGGGTTGCTTCTTTTACACCAGGGCATGGGGAAGCTATTTAAATAGAGAGATTTGACATGAATGTTTCATATAACATACATTTTCATAGCATCAGGTTAAGAAAAAAAAAACAACAATGTATTTTACATGCTCTTAAGCTCTACAGTTGACTTCTTATGGTTAACTTATTAACATACAGATAAGTGTATTTCATTTTGCTGCACTCCAAGCAGATATATTGTAATTACATTGGTCCTTTAAAAGTCCATCTACTCTGAATTGCAATATAATTAATCTCTGCTCCGAAAGGTGTAGGGCAAAATATGTCTACATGTCTACAGAACCCACAATGCCACAGAGACAAGGGTAGGCTGCTGTCAGGTGAAGGGCCAGATGTTTTCCATACAAATGGATTTGTATAATAAAAATGAAGCAAAATAGAAACAAAAAAAGCAGCAAAGCAAAACCCTAAAAAGCCCAGACAGCCTCCACAGACCCACGGCCTTTAAATTGACATTAAATTGCTTATGGAAGTTCCAATAAATGGCAAGTATAGTGGACTATATGCTACATCTATCATTACAAACTCCCATGCTAGGGCACAAACCAGGCTTTTAGTTGTTATATAACTTCCATACATACAGAACGGTTTTGCTTTATTTGTTTTCTCTGCCAACAACCAAACTCCTCCCTGGTAATACTGATCAAAATTCAGCATCACTATGTAAGATCCAGTAAAGTCAATGGAAGCACTGTATTTGCAGTCATATAGCCAAGAATTTGGTCTTAGATTTGTAAAATGCTTCAAGCTGAGTATTTCTGGCCCCCACTAGCCTTTTACAGAGCTGGCAAAGCATGAATAAAACCTAGTAACTATTGCTAACTTCTCCACCTTCTGTTCTTGATCATAAAGTGCATTATGATTTACTATTGCCTCCAGGTGGTGCTTGCTGCAATTGAATTCCTTGATATCTATCGGTAATAGAATTCACTAAGGGAGAGAGGCCCATGAAGCTTTTAAAAGGGTCAAAGCTTCCTTCATTGTCTTGTGGCTGTCAGTCTGAAGTTCACAACGCATTTTAGTCTAGCAAAGGTGATTCATAACATATTGAAACATCTATTTTCATACTATTGGCACCACCTTCTCTTTCCATTCAACACTAGCTTCAAGAGTTTTGCAAAAGTGTTTAAGTCAAAACCATTTTGAAATCAAGCCAACAGTAGACTTGCCATAATTTGTATTGTTGCAGTGCTTGCAAGCAGGAACAGCTGCCTAAGACAATTCGCACGCAAGGATAAAACTGATGCCTCTTCAGGAAGTAACTATGCAATTGTAGAAAAATAAAAACAAACAACTTGTAGAACATCAGGTAATTGTGAGATGCCTATGAATACAACATCAGCGTAGGAATAGCTGCAAGAAACATTGCTATCTCAAGTCGATGTTCTCTGAATAGAGAGCATTCATTTTTAGGATGTTACCTTCGAGGTTACCAAGACTGGGTTTTGAGAGCTTTCTGAAGGAGTGGTGAAGGTAATCTGAACCTAAATAAAAGCAGAGTTATTTCTTTGCAAGTGAACTACTGACAATATGGACAATGTACATAAAGTAGCTGACATCAGGATGGTGAAAAAAAGATACATTTAACTTGCATGCAATTATCTTCAACACTATCTCCAGAGAGGGAGAAAAATCTTGTGATATTACAGGGTAACCACACACTGATTCCAGAAGAGCAGGCAGTATGTACTGCCAGGGAGACAGGCCTTAGGTTTCCTCCCGCCCCCATCATGACAGTTTTGATTTGCAGGGATGTTATATGGCCCAGTGTTTGCATACCAAGATGTCAAGGCTCAAAGACATTTCATGGTGTCTATCAGAGGCATTAAAAATATCCCAGTAAATAACCTCTTAAGCATTTACATTTGTCCTAAGGCCCAGTCTGTCAGTCATGAAACCATTTTATTAAGCGCCCTGCACTGCTTGAAGACATACATAAAACCTCCAGCATCTGCCATCGAAAGTCAGCAGTCTTCATGGCTACATTCTCCCTCCCCACCAGCACTTCGTGTGTATGCATGCATGCAACTGCACACAGCAATGGAAAAAGCTCAGCGTGCTTGCTGTCAATTTCTCTCAATAAAACAATTTGAACGGGCTTGGAAAGGGCTCAGCGGACATTTCAGTCTGAAACTCTGCCCTCTATGGTTTATGATCTCTGATACATCAACAGCATGAAAGCATTCCAGTGACGTATTACTAATACATCATTAGAGTATTGTCACCCCAGTGATGAACTGCATGACTGCATTGCTAAAGTGCTGTCCCTCTGAAGACACAGGGTATAAAAAAAATTTCCTTTGATTACTCTTTTCCTAGGACTTAAGGTGCACATTCACAAGCTTATTTCTCAGTTGTTCTGATCCCTATCGAGTACTTCACCCTGTGCTACTGGATATATTAAATAAAGAAATATCTACAAAGCATTATTCTACAACTCATAGAAATGACTGAGCAGGTAAAAGGCTGTGAAACCACTCCACACACACCCTCCCCACCGAAAAAAAAAAAAAACCAATGAGCAACAAAAAGTAGAATGACAACATATTAAAGCAATTACCGGCAGGGTACAAAATAAAGGTTGCTTAATACAAAGCAAAGCTTGGACAGTATGAATTTGTCATGGCTAAATTCTTCCAAACTGGCTCATCCAACAAAAACTTTAAACTGCACTGCAGATTCCTCCTTTTTACTGCCTGTTTCACAGTGAGAGGAAGGATGGCAGTTATTCATGAGCAATATGGGTTTTGAACAATTTCTGAATTGCCACTCTTGTCTGCTTCCTATACTGCATATCTTATACCTCTGAATCATTTTTTGAAAAAGTTGGCATCATATTGACACTCATGTAAAGGAAAAATCAAGGCACAGAAAGGCCAGCTGATTTATTGAGATCTTCTGATAGCTGACAGTAGGAGTAAGGTCTCCTAAAGTCTCTCACCCACAGCTATCAAGACCAATCTTTAGATCTTAAGTACTATTTAGTGCCAGAGATGATTTTTATTTTGACACCTATATCGTCTTCCATGTATCACAAGAAACTCCTCAAGACCTAGTGGCTATGATGTCACTTCTTTGAAGCACAGCCCTCTGCCATCACAGCGCTGACACTTTACCCTTCCAAACTGGCATAAACAGTTACTTCCTAAGATTCATTCCTAACTTGGTTTGATTTATGTGGTTTCGTGTTGGTTTTTTTGTTTGTTAATAATATACTTTACAGTGTTCCTTGTAAGCAGAATTTGCACTCTTCAGAGTTGTTAGGATAACTCTACCTTCACACCACCACTTCTTCCTTATTTCACATTTCCCACTTTTTTCCTTGAAGTCGCGAGTGCTACCTTTCCAAGTTATTATATATATAGGTTGTATAAAAAAGTGGGTTCTTACAAAAAAACTTTCTGCTAGCCTCCTTTCTTGAGCAATACCACCCCCTGGCTTACACAAAAATGGAAATAATAAAATGATTTTGCCACAAGAAAAATACAGGAATAGCTACACTAATTTATCTCCTTGATTTGACATGGGTCCCTTTCAAGGCGGTATCTCTCCTTACATTGATACAGAGGTAAAGGAGATTACAGTCTCAAAACCTGAGCTTTCCTTTCACTTCAAAGCTAATTGTCCATCTGTCTTCCAAACAGACAAAGAAGCTACTTCAGCTAGCAAGTCATGTCTCCAACTAAAGACACAAAGTCTTAAAGGAATAAGAACAGGTTATGAAAACAAGACAAAGCCTAAAGCCAGCAGCAGGATAAGAAATTAATTCTAAATTTACCTCAACCTCCCAGAAATTTATCAAGCTTTGACCATGCATCCTCTGGCCTAAAGGAAGAATAAATAAGAGGGGGGTTATATTCTTATATCAATTCAGTGAGATCTGTTAAAATAACTCATTTAGGATGCTTGGACACAAGATGATGAAGTAAATACTGAACTAGAAGTGAGTATGAAAAATACCAGTCCTTAATGCCCGAGACTGAGGGGATCAAAACATCTGCATAAAAAAAACTTGTTCAGCACCTGAACATCCCAGAAGATAAAATAACAGTTAAAAGTCAGTTCAAATCCATTTAGTTGTAGTTCACTACCATCATTTGGTCCCAGTACAGTAAAGCATTTAACCGAGCAGTCAGGTAACTTACCTCCTATTTACAAGCTCCTCACTTACATGTGCTTCCATGGCATTTTGGCTCTTGGCTTACTCAGAAGGATGCCTCATTTCATGAAATAATAAAATCACTATCAAACTAAACAAAAGAAGCAACTCTCTGAGTCTAGTAAGAAATGGGAGGGGGGAGGGAAACCAACTTGAAAGTTATCTTCAAACCTGATAAGAGCAACATTAAAAGACAAAAAGCTCTACTGCAAAGAGAAGCAGGAAAGCACTTAAAAACACTATATTTATTCTGGGCAGAATACAAACTCTCTTCTTCCTTTCCAAGTCTCCTGCTGACAACAGACATTGAATTTTCCAAATATAGCCTAGTAATTATTGATGCCTTTTTTTATATGCACCCAAAATAGAAGATGTCAGGGACTGGTAGAGAGCTCTTCAAACAAAAAAAAAAAAAAAAAAAAAAAAAAAAGGGAAAAATCCCAGAATTTCCCTTTTACCTCATATTTCCAGCATATACTTCTTGGATACTCTGATAAAAATGAATGGATGCCCACACTCAGCAATACATGCTAGAAAATGCTCCTAGAAAGATCCAAATATATTAGATGAATTCTCCCAGACTTTTAAATAAGTGATCCAGTGATTCTTTTCAGACACTAAATAGATCATGTTATATTCTGTGAAGGATTTAAGTACATGAAGAAAACTGAATAAGGACCTACCAGTACAGGCTCTGAACTCAAAGAGCAGCTTCCTCTCTACCAATCAGTAAGATATACCACCTTCTGAGTCATTACATTTTCTGAAGGTTCATCTTCAAAGCAGGCCTTTACAACACAAATTGATTAGGAGAGAAATTGAGCTATTTGGACATATTTAGTTTAGCTGGAGTTTTTCAATCAAATTTGGGCATTGATTTCAAAAGCTCACTTCACCAGTTTTCCGTTTTCTCAAAATCACGAAAGCTGAAAGTACATTTTATTGAATCACAGACTGATCTTTAGTTCTGGAGACAGTTAAAAAAAGAAAGAAAACAGGTTTGAAAGATGCAGTGTTTGGGTCAGCACTACATCATGCCGCATAATTGCATGTCTCCACATGCTAGGAAACATAGGAGAACAGGGAAAGGACAGGAAGTTTATTGTTGCTCCCAGTTTTCAGCCTGCAGAGTTGCAAAGTACCTTACTAACCAGAATTAAGCAGCAAGGCAATCAGTTAAAGAAATCCTGAATTTATCTGCTATGGGTTCACTTGCTGCATTCAAGAATGCAATGGTAACTGAGCAATTATATAAGGTACATGTGACCTACAAACAGATAATAACCCTGATCTTAACTGAATCACATAAGCATATAATGTTTATGTATTTTGGCATATTTTGTTAAGAAAAATCATATTAGGAAACATAAAATAATCATGGCTCTGAATGCTGGCATACAGTAATTGCAAAGGTAGATGTGGATGCTTCATCCCTGGCGGCGTTCAAGGTGGGGTTGGACATAGCCTTGGATGGCATGGTTTAGTGGGAGGTGTCCCTGCCCATGGCAGGGGGGTTGGAACTCGATGATCTTGAGGTCCTTTCCAACCCTAACTATTCTACGATTCGATGATTCTATGATCTTCCATAGGAGGTTATAATAATTTAAAACTTTTTTACTCAGGCTAAATTAAGAGTTTTAAATACATCTATTATACCTCAATAAATTCCATGTTTAATAATTAGTGTTAGTTTTGTACACAGTAAAATAACTGTCTAATGACAGATGTGTAAATTTCATTTTAAAGTGATACTGATACTGAAAGGACTGCCAAGCCCCTTTTTCTGTCCAGTGTTGATTTTGATATCAATTTCTCTCAACTCCTACAACACCCAGTAAAATCACCTTTTTTTGTACATCTTAATGTCTTACACAAATCCTGTTTTTTTTCTGTCCACACTCTTCCTTCCTACAAATATAATAAAATATTTAATTAACTTGATTTCTAATCTTTCTAAGTCCTAGACTTCAAGGTTTTATACAGTTCCACTTAGGTTTCATCATATCATGAGCATCAGTGAAAGCCAGGACAAGGCTAACAGGGCAAAAATTAAAACAGGCATCAATCGTCATTAGCATGTACGGAGGCCACGATCTCACAATAATAAATGTCAGTTCTGTGCACTACTGAATCACTCACCAGGACAAATTTAATTTCAATCAGTTGTATTATCCAGGCAGCGTGGTAAGAATTTATGCAAAAGGATAAACAGTCTGTCGGCAAAAAGTGGATGTTACATTGATGAGACTTGATCTGCCACAAAGCCTACTGATACAAACTCGAGCCATTGTGGGGTTTTGTTCGTTTTTATTGAAAAAAATTTGAACAGAGTGATCCAACACTAATCCAGCATCCTCCCTCAGAAGACCACGTAATTAAAGACAGTTTTGTTATAATGACTGAGTGTATCTGTTACATTCATTCCAATTCAGCAAAGGTGCTGCCACTTACCAAGCTGAGCTTTGAAGAAACCCAATTCTGCTTTTCTGTTGCACCTTCTATCCAGGAATACAGAAGTACATTTCTTGCATTATTCAGTCTCTATAAAGGGACAAAACACTCATCCCCATTCAGCAGCTGGATGAGCTTACACACCCAGTCACATGGAAGAGAAGGCGATTAGCAATTGCCAGCCAACATGGCTTCACTGAGGGCAAATCACGTCTGGCAAATTTCAGAAGCCTTCTGTAACAGGATTACAGTGTTCTGGTTAAGAGAGGAGCAATTGACATTATCTACCTGGACTTGTACAAAGCATTTGACACTGCCCCATTCAACATAGAATCATAGAATAGTTAGGGTTGGAAAGGAACTTAAGATCATCTAGTTCCAATCCCCCCTGCCATGGGAAGGGACACCTCACACTAAACCATTCCATCCAAGGCTATGTCCAACCCCACCTTGAACGCCGCCAGGGATGAAGTATTCACAACTTCTCTGGGCAACCCATTCCAGGGCCATGGATGTGACGGATTGATCATTTGGTAGATAACGGATTGGCTGGATGATCACACTCAAAAGCTGTGGTCCACAGCTTGATGTCCAAGTGGAGACCTGTGACGAGTGGTGCTCCTCAGAGGTCAGTACTGGGACCAGTGCTGTTTAACACCTTTGTCAACGACCTGGACAGTGGGATTGAGTGCGCCCTTAATAAGTGTGGCAATGACACCAAGCTCTGTGGTACAGTCAATATGTAGAGGGAAGGGATGCCCCCCAGGGGAACCCTGAGGCTTGAGAGTTGGGCCCATCCAAACTTCATGAAGTTCATCTGTACCTAGATTGGGGCAATACCAAGCACAATACAGGTTGGATTAAGCGCAGCCCTGATAAAGAGTTGGGGTTGTTGGATGACAAGAAGCTCAACATGACCAGGCAGTGCATGCTTGCAGCCCAGAAAGCCAACCATGTCCCAGGCTGCATCAAAAGGAGCATGTCCAGAGGGCAGGGATTCTCCCCCTTTACTCCATTCTTGTGAGACACCCTCCCCCCCCTGCAGTCTAGCATTCAGCTCTGGGGCCCTCAGTTCAAGAGGGATGTGGACCTGCTTGAGTAAGTCCAGAGAGGGCCACAAAGATGCTCAGAGGGCTGAAGCACCCCCCCCCCCCCCATGCAGACAGCCAGAGAGTTGGGCTTGTTCAGCCTAGAGAAGGCTCTGGGATGACCGCAGAGCAGCTTCCAGTGCCTAAAGGGGCCAACAAGAAAGCTGGAGTGGGGGTTTGTACAAAGGAATGTAGCCGCAGCACAAAGGGGAATGGCTTTAAGCTGAAAGATGGCAGTCTTAGAACAGACATAAGGGAGAAGTTATTTACTATGAGGGTAGTGAGGCACTGGTACACATTGCCCAGAGAAGCTGTGGATGCCCCATCCCTGGAAGTGTTCAAGGCCAGGTTGGACAGGGCTTGGAGCAGCCTGGTCTAGTGGAAGATGTCTCTGTCCATGGCAGGTGGGGTTGGAACCAGATGAGATTTAAGGTTCCTTCCAACACAAACTGGTCTGTGATTCTATGTTAAGTAACACCCACACAGCAGTCCTGCTCTGCAGCCTCCTGTATGTACCTCCTGCTGAGCTTCTGACTTCAACATGATTACTACGAAATTACATCAGCATGATTCTAGCCAGTCTTGATCACTGCCTTCTGGCAGGTTTTCACAATTAAAATTAATGATACGCAGATACCTTGAGAAAATGCAGCAAAAAAAGTTCCTGAAAAACAAAGTAGAACTCATGTCTAATCAGTGTAAGCCCCTGATGTCTAACCTTACGTCAGTCATACCCTTCCTTCCCTCACCCCCAAAAGACCTGCCTGAGTTTGTCTCCTAGCAAAACTCATATTGACATACACTATACAGGTTTTTCCTTTTGATAGTGCTATAATCTATATATGCTATAAATTCCTTTTTTGCTTGATTGTCATCATTCCCTTCTCCCTTGCTTTTTGGAGAGTTAAAATCCATACAAACCATCCAAAGCAAAGTTTCATCTATCCTCTTCCAGAGTCAAAAGGTAGAGTCACACTGTGCTGATTCGAACTGTAGGCAATTCCAAGTTGTGACAAAGTCACACTGTGCTGTGACCAGGGCTGAGACAAAGCTAGCTAGCTCACATCTTCTTCTGCATTAGTGTTTTCAGGTGCCCCCCATAAATACCTCCTTTGTGTCAGTGCATTCTAATGAAGGGACTTAGAAGCTTAGACAAGCACTAGATCAAAGAGCCCACTGTCTCATTTCACTGGACAGGCATATCCTTAGAAGCCCTTCTAACTGGATCTTATTAGTTTTTTACCAGTGTTTTCAGACTTGCAGGTAATGTCAACTTACTGATGTGCACGATGAAAGAAACTTTAATGAAAAGCCTTTGGTTTATATTTCTATACATCTCTAATGCCCAACATCTGAACTACACTCATCTGTATACCAGTCAGTGCAGTTTTGTCAATTAGTGCTGTGCAAGTGTCAGCTGAAATAATAGAAACCTGATATACTATAAAAGGGAATATTTTCCTATTTCATTTCCCCTTTGTTCTGAACTAAGTTGTTTGTTTGGGTTTTTTGATTTATTATTTTTCTAAACAAATAACCAGCTCATTTGTTCCTGATGTGAAAGTTACAGCATTCAAAGCCCAATCTTAGGCTCTTAATAACAAGTGCCTTCAGTAAAATCACTCATCTTAGCAAAGACTGCAGGATTGAGCCAGATTAATTCTTTTTTTTTCTCAAAACACTGCAAGTATCCATCTCACACCATCTATATCACACCCAGTGAGACTGTAGCGCACTTGTGTAACAGGAGAGGGAAACCAGACTTACACTGAGTATGAATAACTGTGCTATTATTCACAACAGAAATACCTAAAGTGGATGATCTAAAATAAGGCAGTATCCTTGTTGAAAAAGAGCCCTGATATATAAGTTCTTCAATAGCTATCATAAATAAAATCCCCATATATACAAGCCTCTACTCCACAGCGAAGCAATGCACAGATGCTGAAAATCAAGTATTTTCGTGAGGAAAAAAAATAGGCTCTTCCACAAATTTGTAATTGCTGAGGAACACATAGAGAGGTGAGTGATTAGAAATCTGGAGTTGACATAGTCAACAAAATTATCCAGACTAACTGGAGTGAATTCAATCAGAACTGCTGGATATAAGACAGGACAAAGCCAAACTTCAACGGCAATCCCTAAGACAGCCTGGTGTGATCTCCTTGTGAAATATGACATACTACTACTGCAACACTGGTAGCACTGAGCTAAACCTTGCCATAGCTCTGGCATGCCAGAAACACATTCAGGAATATTATTTCGTTTACAAATGAGATAACAGAAACTTCCAGTCATCAGGGACTGAACATCTCTGATGCTCCCTTCAGCTCCTGCCTACACACCCAAAACTGCTATGACTTCTTCAGAAGAATTAAGCTACGCATTTCCTTAAGTTAACAGTTTTGAACAGTTTAATTACTTACTAGAGGAGATTCCCTGGGTAACTCATTTATTCTGTCAAATTGTTCAAAATAATTCTCTTTCAAAAACAATGTACACAGATGAATTTTGAAAAACACAAGTTTAGACATCTTACACTGAGGGCAGCTTTCTCTTTTAAACTATGTGTATTACTCTCAGTGTTAACAGTTAAGCACAAATTTGCAAACAACCTTTGAGAATACACCCCAGTAAACATATTTCTTCATAAATCTAAATGCTAAAATGAAAGCCATCTGGAGACACTGATAATAAAAAGTCTTGCCGATTATAAAAAGTGATGTTTAAATGATGTTTAGCATCTTTATGTGTCACAAAGCAAGCAGTAGCTCTGCATGTCAAATAAAGCATGTTAAGACAATTTTGCTCAGTACTTTGAGTCAAGCTGATTTTGAACATTCATTTGCTTGGTAAGTTTCAGCTTTCAAGAGCACTTTTTTCCTCCACTTTTACCTCTGATACAGAAAGATGCATTATCTTATTGTTTGAGGCAGGTTTCTTTTGGAAAATTTCATATAGTGGAGGTGAAATGAAAATGTTTAACTTCTGGCTTGAAAACAGCAGCTTCTAAAGGACTATTTTTTATGATTTCCTTGAACAGCTACTTAGCACTGATTTATTCCCTCCTAAATGTGAAAAGGCACAATTTATACAAGGCTTGTTCTGTGAGAGAAGAAAGAATTTTCCTTGGAAAAACAATATTTGAAAAGAAGTGGGGTTATTACACGAGTTGATGCCATATGCCAACACTTCATTTGCCAAGAACAAAAACGGGGTTTAAATACCAGGTAACATCACACATCTACACTGGAATGCCATGTTTCAGAAAAAAATCAGTCTTTGCTCTGCACAAGTTTAGAGAACACAAGAATACTTCAAGTCCACTAATCCAGTAGATTTTCATTTGTGAGGGCTTAATCCCTACAGGTACCAATGGAGCTACAGCTTGCATTTAGCTCAGAAAAAGTTCATGCCTGAAAGTGCAGCTTAACTCCAGACAAACAGAGAGGAAGAAATTGTCTGAAGTGGAACAAAAAAGCTAACAGATGCAATGCAAGCACACAAGCAGCACATAATCATGCAAGAAATGTGAAAACCAAAGGCTAAACCAAGAGCATGCAGCAAGCTCACTGCCCTGGACTTCAAGAGAGCAGACTTGGCCTCTTCAAGAACCTGCTCAGTAAGGTTCCATGGGATACAGCCCTAGAGGGCAGGGGGGCCCAAGACTGTTGGTTGATATTCAAGGATCACCTGCTGCAAGCTCAGGAGTGATACATCCCAACTAGAAGGAAGTACTGCAGGAGACCGCCTTGGATGGATAAGGACCTGCTGAGGAAAATTCAAAGGAAAAAAGAGGCTTATAAAAGGTGGAAGCAAGGACAGGCGGCCTGGGAAGAATACAGGGATGTTGTCTGGGAAACTAGGGACCAGATTAGGAAAGTTAAGGCCCAGTTAGAATTAAACTTGGCAAGGGATGTGAAAGATAGCAAGAAGGGATTCAATAGGTACATTGCAAATAAAAGACAAGCTAGGGACAATGTAGACCCCCTCCAGAAACTATCAGGAGAACTGGCTACACTGGGTTTGGAGAAGGCTGAGGTTCTTAATGACTTCTTTGCCTCAGTCTTCACCAGAAAAAGCTATGACCACACAACCCAAGTCTTGGAAGGCAGACGCGGGGATGGTGAGAATGAAGACCTTGGGCCCACTGTAGGAGAGGATCTGGTTCGAGACCATCTTAGGAACCTGAATGCATACAAGTCCATGGGACGTGATGAAATCCATCCGCAGGTCCTGAAGGAGCTGGCAAATGAAGTTGCTAAGCCACTGTCCATCATATTTGAAAAATCATGGCAGTCAGGTGAAGTTCCCGACAACTGGAGAAAGGGAAATATAACCCCCATTTTCAAGAAGGGGAAAATGGATGAGCCAGGGAATTACAGACCAGTCAGTCTCACCCCTGTGCCTGGCAAAATCTTGGAGCGGATTATCCTGGAAGGCATGCTAAGGCACATGAAAACCAACAAGGTGCTTGGTGACAGCCAGCATGGCTTCACTAAGGGGAAATCCTGCCTGACCAATCTGGTGGCCTTCTATGATGGGGTTACAGAACTGATGGACAGGGGTATAGCAGTTGATGTTATCTATCTGGACTTCTGCAAAGCATTCAGCACTGTCCCACATGACATCCTTGTCTCTAAGTTAGAGAGACATCAATTCAATACGTGGACCACTCAGTGGAGAAAGAACTGGCTGGATGGCTGCATGCAAAGAGTTGTGGTCAACTGTTCAGTGTCCAGCTGGAGACCAGTAATGAGTGGTGTCCCTCAGGGATCAGTGTTGGGACCGGTCTTGCTCAACATCTTTTGTCGATGACATGGACAGTGGGATTGAGTGCGCCCTCAGCAAGTTTGCCGATGACACCAAGCTGTGTGGTTCGGTTGATACATTGGAGGGAAGGAATGCCATCCAGAGGGACCTTGACATGTTTGTGAGGTGGGCTGATGCCAACCTGATGAATTTCAACCATGACAAGTGCAAGGTCCTACACCTGGGTGGGAGTAATCCCAGGCACAGCTACAGGTTGGGCAGGGAAGAGATTGAGAGCAGCCCTGTGGAGAAGGACTTGGGGGTGTTGATCGATGAAAAAATGGACATGAGCCAGCAGTGTGCGCTTGCAGCCCAGAAGGCCGACCGTATCCTGGGCTGCATCAAAAGGAGTGTGACCAGTAGGTCAAGGGAGGTGCTCCTGCCCCTCTACTCTGCTCTTGCGAGACCTCACTTGGAGTATTGTGTGCAGTTCTGGTGTCCTCAACATAAAAAGGACATGGAACTGTTAGAACAAGTCCAAAGGAGGGCCACAAGGATGATCAGGGGACTGGAGCACCTCCCATATGAAGATAGGATGAGAAAGCTGGGGCTGTTAAGCCTGGAGAAGAGAAGGCTGCGTGGAGACCTCATAGCAGCCTTCCAATATCTGAAGGGGGCTTATAGGGGCCTCACCCTCAAACCCCAAAAAGGTTCAGTTTCATGAGGGACTGTAGTGAAAGGACAAGGGGTAACGGGTTCAAACGTAAACAGGGGAAGTTTAGATTGGATCTGAGGAAGAAATTCTTTACTGTGAGGGTGGTGAGACACTGAAATGGGTTGCCTGGAGAAGTTGTGAATGCTCCATCCCTGGCAGTGTTCAAGGCGGGGTTGGACATAGCCTTGGATGGCATGGTTTAGTGTGAGGTGTCCCTGCCCATGGCAGGGGGGCTGGAACTCAATGATTTTAAGGTGCTTTCCAACCCTAACTATTCTATGATTCTATACTCAGAGGCAGAACTATGGAGGAAGGAGCAGCTGCAAGGCCAATCTCCCCCAGCAAAACTCTGACAGGATGCATAGCAGGTTTGACTTGTGAAAAATCCTTGCTACACCCGCTGTTTCAGAGACTTTCTGGTGCAATACAAGGCTGTAGAAGAAATCCATTTCTTGCTGCATGCTATGCCTAGTCCACAGAGCATAAAGTACTCTTCACACTGCAAATACTCTTTCCTCTACGTGAAATACAGCAGATATATCTGCCCTCTGCAATTTGCCCCAGCAAAGAAAGAGCTTTCTAATACCTCTCATTTGTCTCCCAGCAGAAGACCATCCACAGTTTGCCAGATACAAAGAGCAGTCACAGCAGAGTCAGGCAGAGATCTCTGGTGCTTTTCTTATCATCCCTTGCTACAAGCCAGCATGCAAATTTGTATTATGACTTTGGAAAATATATCTCAAGTATGCAGATATTTCTTCCAAGCAAACATCTGAGTTGTAGTAGCTGAGAGTTTCAACTCTCAGCAACTCAGAAATGAAAGATAGTAAACAGAAGAATAGCAGCTACTGGAAACAATTTCAAACCTCAGGGCAATTGAAGATGACAACCCAGAAGCTATTAACATACCTAAAAGATGGAAAGATATTGTTAAAGTATATATAAAGACATAAATAGCATGAGTGGGACAATCCAAGAGATTTCTTTGACTTTGGAGTCAAAGAACTTGAAAGAGCATGATTTGAAAATTAATCCTCTGTTTTTCCCTCTAAGGTTTGCTACACAAACACTGATGAAAAACTACTGGAAAACAGAAAAAAAAAAAACTGGATTTGACAATGGGGATGTAAGTTTCTAAACTTACATGCAATCTCATCCTAAATATAGTGAACTCTGAAATGTTTCAGGACTCAGATTCAGATGTTAACTGCACAAAATACTGGATTTAAGTGCTGCAAGCTCAGTGGAAATTTAAATGAACTGAAAAGCATTAAGAATCAAGACAGTTTAATAAACTTAACATGAAAATTACATTTAAAGAACAAGATACACATGTAGTAGAAGGTGAAGAAACAATATTCTCAACAGTAACAGCATAGATCTATAGAGCTAAGCAAGCTGCAGTAGTACCATACCTCCGAAGAAAGGAGCTAGAAAACACTCCAATTTGTCAGCAGTTACTGTAAATCTCTTTGTAAGCCTCTACTACCTACTAGCAGCAGAAGGTATATGAGGAATCTTGAATTTGCCCTCTTTGAGCCCACAGTATTTGCAACATGTAGCTTACATAGGAACAGCTATAATACTGAATTGCATTTGGAAATCACCATACATAGCTATTAGGTCTCCCCCATAGTCTCCTTAGAATCCCAGAAGCAATACAATCCCTATTTTATTAGAAATAAAGAACGGGACAAACTGTCCTTTCTTTAATTTTCATTTTCATGTGTCTTTGCATTCACTGATGCCAGAGAAGCCAGAATCAGAACGCAGAAAACATGAGGATACATTTTTTTCCTGTGTTATTTCTAGCTTACTCAGAAGTAAGGAGAGCTACAACTCAAAACACAAGACCATGTGAAGAGGATTTTCACTTTGCAGCCTCAGATTCAAACACCTCAGGTGAGACTGCTAACTCAGCTAACACAAACACTATTAGTAGGACAAACTCATGACTTCTTGTTGTCTAATGTTATCCTGTCACCTACATACTTCAGCTATTGCCTGTCTAAAAGCATGCAGTTCTGTTGTGAAAATTATCTTAGGACCGTGACCCTGCTTTGTAGAAGAATAGAAAGAAATGGGAAAAGACAAAGACATTCACATGAGCTTCTAGTGACAGATTAATTTGGCCCTAGGAGCCCAAGATAGGTAAGCTTCACGCTGTAAATGCACAAAAGAGAGCACTCTAGCAGGAATACCAACCACATTTCCTAGAAGTTTTTTATATTTCTCTGGCATTGAAATTCTAATAAAAGATAGTAAGTGCATAAATTGAAGGCAACAAAATAATTCCATGAGGAGGAAAAGCAGATGGGGGGGGGTGTGGAGGGGGCAGAATCCCAACAAACATGCTCTTAAAGCTCAAGGTTTTGAAAGTATGAGCCTGCTTTCTTAGAGAAAGCAAGTTATTAAGACAGACATCACTAGCAGGAGACTAGCAGTCGTACTATTGTACATGTTCCAGGGTCTCTCAATGCCTTCTTTTTGTGTTTTAAGATTGAGAATCAGAAAGTGACCTCTGAAGACAAAAATATCAGCAGCTGTATGTGACCCAGTAACTGAATTGTTGTATATGATGCTTCAAACGCACAAAACCATGAAACATTAAATTGATGCATCAGAGAGCATTTGTTCACTTTGTTCCAAATTTCCTCATTTAGCAAGCACTACAGAACATTGACAGCAGGATTTAAGCATGATATCTAAATATTGTAAGAGACACAAGTCATTGAAATATGAATATTGCTAATAATACATATGCTCTATTTATTCTTTCAGGTGTAAGTATTTAAACATTAATCAGAGAGAGGAAAACTGTTAGGATTGTGTTAAGCAACAAAAGCCAGCATAGAAAACTGCCAATGCAATGATCTCTACAGCTTTCTCAAACCAGATGTAGAATTTGGTAAGCTATTTCCTTCTGCAAACAATCTGGTCAATGAACTTTGTTTGGACAAGTAACCGAACATGCTCTGTAGGGTACAGTACTCCCACTACAGGGACATGCATTCACTGATTTCTGTTAGTATTGTACTGAATGCCAAATAATCCTTAAACAAGAACTTCCTAATTTTAAATGTTCTGAGCCAGTAAATCAAATCTCAGCCTGCTTAAATAATTGGCTACATTTTTCTTTGGAAGAACCCAACAGTTCAAATGATCAGTGGCTATATCATTATGATTAAATGGCATCATAATGATAGAGAAGCACAGCCCACCTGTTATTGATAGCAGGGTTGGAACCTCATTTACCAGCTTTAATGTCTTTGCATCACTGCACTGTCTGTCCAGGATGTACTGATCAATGTAAATAATACTAAAATTATAGCTACAGTAAATTCCTGAACATCTTTTCCCTGAACAGCACTAAACAGTGGAGTCAGAGAGCCCCCAGTAGGCTGGAAACATAGACTTATTTCACCTAACAAGCCTTAGGGTGCTTTACAATATGGCAAATATCAACTTGAATCTAAGTTTACAGAAAACAGTGACAGCTACAGACTGTAGTATGATTTTTTTTTTTTCAGCTCCTACAGTGCACAGGAAACAGCATCGAGAAATCACTGGTTAAAAGCGACTGAGGTGAGATAGAAGTAATTTCCCATTCACTTCCCTTGAATAAATTAACATTACTTCTTACTAGTCATAAGTTATGAAAACAGTGTGTACCTCTCCGGGATGGTGTTCTCTTCACATCAATCTTATCTTCATGCAAAAGGTTTGAGCCTGCTTTCTCATATACCAGAGTTACCCTTGAGAAGTTTTCAGTCATCTTCTCAATAACAAAGTATTGCATCTAACAAAAGACAAATATCCAACTGGGGGTCGTTCTTATGAAGTATATGGTAAAACTTACAAATAACATCTTTAGAACTGATTTAGAATTGTGGCAATGCATCTTCATTGCTGGTCCAGAGAATCGGGAACTTTACCTTCATTAAATGTGGTGGCCTACTGACCATGGCAAATGTTTTATACTTTGCCTGACACAGGTATTTATCCTGAATTCAGTTTAGAGAGTATGCAATATGTAACTCAGCCATCAGCTGCATGTTTCATTTGGATCCTTTATTTTGCTTTCTTCTCTAAGTCTCATGCACTTAAACCCTTACTAATTTACAACTTTTTTTGTCTAGTCATTCCATTACTTGTAGACAAACTAAAAATTAGTCTGACGATTTAGACAGAAAAACTTTACAGTTTTTACCTGCATGTACCATGGAGAATATCTTTGATCAAGGTTTATAATCAAAGATCTCTTATCAGAGATGCATGCCAGCTTCTTAAAGAAAAATCAATATATTCTGGGAGGGAGCATCTGGAGGGTTATATTTCTGATTTAACAAAGCATCCTTACGCAGGGACTTAGGTCTGCTTGAGGCTTGCAGATCTTAAATCACACTTCAATTTTCAGAGTGACCTTACTTTTTCTCTTAAATACAAGTCCTAGAAAAGCATTTCTGCATTCATACCCAGGAAAACACTGTCACAAGAGTTGATACCTTCCAGATTTCCCATTTTGTTATATCCAGATCCAGCTGAATTATATAGTCTTTTCATATAACTCAGAATTATTTTACAGTAAAAAAGCTCACAGAATTAAAATATTTACCTGCACTAACAGAATTAGTACAACTTAACAGGTCATTTGTTAATATTGAAATAGCTCGTGCTTTCTTTACAATGCAGCCTCACGCTTGCAGGCCCTTGTTCTCATGGGAGACTTCAACCACCCTGATATCTGTTGGAGGGATGGTACGGCCCGGCACAAGCAATCCAGAAGGTTCCTCGATTGTGTGGAAGACAACTTCCTTCTGCAAGTAATAGAGGAGCCAACAAGGAGAGGTGCCATGCTTGACCTCGTCCTCACCAACAGGGAAGGGCTGGTTGGGAATGTGACGCTCCAGGGCAGCCTTGATTGCAGCGATCATGAGATGGTTGAGTTTGAGATCCTCAGGACAGTGAGAAGAGCGTACAGCAAGCTCACTGCCCTGGACTTCAAGAGAGCAGATTTTGGCCTCTTCAGGAACCTGCTCAGTAAGGTTCCATGGGATACAGCCCTAGAGGGCAGGGGGGCCCAAGACTGTTGGTTGATATTCAAGGATCACCTGCTGCAGGCTCAGGAGCGATGCATCCCAACTAGAAGGAAGTTCAGCAGGAGGGGCAGGAGACCGCCTTGGATGGATAAGGAGCTGCTGAGCAAAATTCGAAGGAAAAAAGAGGCTTATAAAAGGTGGAAGCAAGGTCAGGAGGCCTGGGAAGAATACAGGGATGTTGTCCGGGAAGCTAGGGACCAGGTTAGGAAAGCTAAGGCCCACTTAGAATTAAAATTGGCTAGGGATGTTAAGGATAATAGGAAGGGATTTTATAGGTACATTGCCAATAAGAGACAGGTTAGGGACACCGTGGGCCCTCTCCAGAAGCTATAGGGAGAACTGGCTACACTGGGTTTGGAGAAGGCTGAGGTTCTTAATGACTTCTTTGCCTCAGTCTTTACCGGCAAATGCTCTGACCACACCACCCAAGTCTTGGAAGGCAGATGCGGGGACGGTGAGGGTGGGGACCCTGGGCCCACTGTGGGGGAGGATCTGGTTCGGGACCACCTTAGGAACCTGAATGTATACAAGTCCATGGGACGTGATGAAATCCATCCGCAGGTCCTGAAGGAGCTGGCAAATGAAGTTGCTAAGCCACTGTCCATCATATTTGAAAAATCCTGGCAGTCAGGTGAAGTTCCCGATGACTGGAAAAAGGGAAATATAACCCCCATTTTTAAGAAGGGAAAAATGGATGAGCCAGGGAATTACAGACCAGTCAGTGTCACCCCTGTGCCTGGCAAAATCTTGGAGCGGATTATCCTGGAAGGCATGCTAAGGCACATGAAAACCAACAAGGTGCTTGGTGACAGCCAGCATGGCTTCACTAAGGGGAAATCCTGCCTGACCAATCTGGTGGCCTTCTATGATGGGGCTACAGAACTGATGGACAGGGGTATAGCAGTTGATGTTATCTACCTGGACTTCTGCAAAGCATTCAGCACTGTCCCACATGACATCCTTGTCTCTAAGTTAGAGAGACATCAATTCAATAGGTGGACCACTCGGTGGATAAAGAACTGGCTGGATGGCCGCACGCAAAGAGTAGTGCTCAGTGGCTCAGTGTCCAGCTGGAGACCAGTAACGAGTGGTGTCCCCCAGGGATCGGTGTTGGGACCGGTCTTGTTCAACATCTTTGTGGGTGACATGGACAGTGGGATTGAGTGCCCCCTCAGCAAGTTTGCCGATGACACCAAGCTGTGTGGTTCGGTTGATACATTGGAGGGAAGGAATGCCATCCAGAGGGACCTTGACACGCTTGTGAGGTGGGCTGATGCCAACCTGATGAAGTTTAACCATGCCAAGTGCAAGGTCCTACACCTCGGTCGGAGCAATGCCAGGCACAGCTACAGATTGGGCGGGGAGGAGATTGAGAGCAGCCCTGCGGAGAAGGACTTGGGGGTGTGGGTTGATGAGAAAATGAACATGAGCCGGCAGTGTGTGCTTGCAGCCCAGAAGGCCAACCGTATTCTGGGCTGCATCAAAAGGAGCATGACCAGCAGGTCGAGGGAGGTGCTCCTGCCCCTTTACTCTGCTCTCGTGAGACCTCACTTAGAGTGTTGCGTGCAGTTCTGGTGTCCTCAACATAAAAAGGACATGGAACTGTTAGAACAAGTGCAGAGGAGGGCCACGAGGATGATCAGGGGACTGGAGCACCTCCTGTATGAAGATAGGCTCAGAAAACTGGGGCTGTTCAGCCTGGAGAAGAGAAGGCTGCATGGAGACCTCATAGCAGCCTTCCAATACCTGAAGGGGGCCTATAGGGATGCTGGGGAGGGACTCTTCATTAGGGGCTGTGGTGAGAGGACAAGGGGTAATGGGTTTAAACTTAAACAGGGGAGGTTTAGATTGGATCTGAGGAAGAAATTCTTTACTGTGAGGGTGGTGAGGCCCTGGAATGGGTTGCCCAGGGAAGTTGTGAATGCTTCATCCCTGGCGGCGTTCAAGGTGGGGTTGGACATAGCCTTGGATGGCATGGTTTAGTGGGAGGTGTCCCTGCCCCTGGCGGGGGGGTTGGAACTCGATGATCTTGAGGTCCTTTCCAACCCTTACTATTCTATGATTCTATGATTCTATGATTCTATCTTACTTTGCAAAGGCATCTGCAGACAGACTGTGTGTTCCTTTTCTCTCTAGAAGGACACCAATCTGATGTAGTGCTGACAAAGTATAAAAACGAACAAAATTAGGTAACATCTATTGAAACCTTAGTGTTTAAATTCCCTTCCACTGGAGCTGTCGAAAAAGCAATTTTTATGGAGCTATGGAATCCAATAAAATTCTTAACACTGCAAAGGCTCTGGGACTGCCTTAAGTAATAATGTATGTATGACTAGGAAGTCAGTGTTTACCACATATAAGCTAAGGGGTTTTTTTCTTTTTAATGTCATCTTTAACTTATCTTTTCTTCAGGTAAGAACTTTATAGAAATATTGTTATCTAATCAGAAATCAAAATCTTGTCTGACTGTCAACAGCAATAAGGCACTCAAATACGTTTGATGATCTGGAACAAATTGACATGGGAGTACAAAGTCAGCTCCCTTCCATTGAAATTTAAAATCTTGCATATCAAGATCACTTTTGAAAAGATGGCTGAAGCTCTGAACCATTTACATTTTATGTATTGTATAAATGAAACAAAATACATTATTGTTAACTGTTGGCTTAAAGAAAACAACTATTTCACCTCCTTTCACCAAATAAAAAACTATATATTGAGTTTGAATACTCCTTTTATAGACAGTCTAATTGATGGAGATAAATAAATATCTTACAACTGCTCATGTCATACTGTGACTGATGAGACGCAAGAACTCACCCATGTTTTGCGGCAAGAAGGCTGTAATAATTGGGCTTTTTCCTGCTGATCCTAAAATACTTTTGCTATAAATATTATGTAATCAAATTTTATAGTGATGAATCCTCCCCTAAAGAGAAGTTCAACTTCAGCAGCCGTGCATAGCAAACAGTACTGAAAAAACATTGAGGTAGGAATTTATCAAGAAGGCAAAAGAGTTCATCTTACTTTCTCAGCATCAACATTTTCTAGAAGAAAAAAAAAATGTTATTGACAGCTTTTTGGGCAATTCCCTTTTTTTTTTTATCTTCTCTCCTATGACACCATACTAAGTACTAGAAAGCATGAAACAGTGAAATGTCTTCTACCGAACTGTTATTCAAGTTCAGAGATGTTCAGCTCAGAGGGAAAAAAAAACACCTCCCCTTAAAGAAAGGCACAGCCTGCAACACCATTCCTACTCTCCTGCTCTGCCCTTGACCAAGGCCAGGTTGGACAGAGCCTTGGCCGACATGGTCTAGTGTGAGACATCCCTACCCATGGCAGGGGGGCTGGAACTAGATGATCTTAAGGTCCTTTCCAATCCTAACCACTCTATGATTCTGTGATTTTATGATTTATTAACTGGGCTCTGCTGGCTACAACTTCTGCAGTTGCCCTCTGTACACAATTTTGCTTCATCGCACCACAGTGCATCTTCATCACCATATTTCAGGTCATGAACATTCTATGCTGACTCCAAATTGCTCCTTCTTCAAAGACATACAACAAAGAAAGCCCCAGATTATGGAATGAAAGTGAAGAGGACAGGGAGTGACTATCAAATGCTCATAGCCTTGAGACATGGGGTTCCCCGCTCCAGATTTGGAAGTGAGGTACTTCAACAAAAAGCTACATAAGCATAGCTCACACCTTGAAGTGTCTGTGGAGAGTAGGAATACTCCTCTCTCAAAACCCAGCATGGGTAAATGAGCCTTAAGGGCAGCAGCAATTAGGGATACATAGAAAGAAAGGAAGTAATAAAATCAAAGCTGGCCTCCATAACAGCAAAGGGGAGATGAGCAGATCGCCTCTCACCTGCCTGCAGCTGAACTAAAAGCAGAAAAACTTGTTCCCAAGCCTTTACATTTGACCAATATATGCAGAGCACTGTTGTCATACCCTCTTTTCTCAGTATATGAGTACTTGCCTCAGCTTGTGTAAATGGCATTTTATGAAAATACTGTGCTGTACAGGATCACATACTCATGCAGATGGTGCTTTTGCTCACATCAGCCTCATCCATGTATTGTCTAACAGGATTCCTGTATTGGCAACTCTGAACCCTCAGAAGAAAAAAGGCACAACTCAAAATCTTCAACAGTCATTCATGACATTTAGTCATTATTTTGTTCTGCTTTTCAGTCTTCCCCCCCACTCCCAACCATGAGTTTAACTTTTTCAGACAAATGATCCACCAAGGACACCAAAGACTAACAAGGGAAGGTAAGTCACAGGACAGTGCTTGTGTTTCATGCCCTTGATTCCATTCGACTTGAATTTTTCCAGTACCATGCAGAACAAAAAACAATTTCAGATACTATAGTTCAGTAGAGAATAATGGGAAGCTGCAGCAGCACTAGGAAATTTGAGACATTAATTCTGATCTTAGCAAACTCTTTCTTATAACAGAGTTTTGACTCTGGACAAATATTCAGGTGATCTGCTTTCAGAGCCTTTAGCTTGGTGACTATAGAATCATAGAATAGTTAGGGTTGGAAAGGACCTTAAGATCATCCAGTTCCAACCCCCCTGCCATGCCCAGGGACACCTCACACTAAACCATGCCATCCAAGGCTCTGTCCAGCCCGGCCTTGAACGCCTCCAGGGATGAAGCATTCACAACTTCTCCAGACAACCCATTCCAGGGCCTCACCACCCTTACAGTAAAGAATTTCTTCCTCAGATCCAATCTAAACTTCCCCTGTTTAAGTTTAAACCCATTACCCCTTGTCCTCTCACCACAGTCCCTAATGAAGAGTCCCTCCCCAGCATCCTTATAGGCCCCTTCAGGTATTGGAAGGCTGCTATGAGGTCTCCATGCAGCCTTCTCTTCTCCAGGCTGAACAGCCCCAGTTTTCTGAGCCTATCTTCATACAGGAGGTGCTCCAGTCCCCTGATCATCCTCGTGGCCCTCCTCTGCACTTGTTCTAACAGTTCCATGTCCTTTTTATGTTGAGGACACCAGAACTGCACACAGTACTCCAAGTGAGGTCTCACGAGAGCAGAGTAAAGGGGCAGGAGCACCTCCCTCGACCTGCTGGTCACGCTCCTTTTGATGCAGCCCAGGATTACTGAATACATCTTAATAAAACAAGAACGCTGGAGGCAAACACTATCTCTCTCTTCACTGAGCTAACTGGGAGGTGATAAACTCAAGCTATTAACACAGTGTTTGAGCTTGTGCTAATTACATTGCTCCAAACCAAGTTACGACAGGAGACCTAAAGAAGTGCTGCTTGAAATTACATTTTCAGCTCAAGACACTGTCTAAAACTAACACTAAACAAAAGACTCCAATGTCTCTTTCTTTTCCAGGATAGGGGAGAACCAGATTCAGACCTTTTTCCAGCCTGATACAAGCTCAATTATTTAAATGATGTGTGGCAACTTCAGCACAAAGAATTGAATTGCAATAGCTAATTTCTGGCTTTGCTTAGCATAAGGATATGGTCAAGTACCTGCTAGGAATTAAATAAAACACATCTCAAACTTGCACTTCCTACTCTTCAAATGCATTTTCAAGTTACTGACTGCACTGAGTCACATCTATCCCTGCCTGGTTTTTATTTAAGAGAAATATTGGAAATAGGAGTCCACTATATTTCAAAAACAAATCTAGAAAGTTAGCATTTATTAACAACTGTATTCTAGCCAGGTGGAATTTCTCAGAACTTTGCAGCCTTAAATCAGAAGACCTGGGGGAACCAGGATGGGAGCAGAGTCATTACTTATACATGCTGGAGAGTGGGTTTTTTATTGGAATAACTAAGGATTCTTCAGTAAATTTTCAAGAGGTGAGTGGGATAAGGTACAACACAGTAACCTCATGGCTACACCATCACTGGCATCATCCCTGTTAAAGTTCAAGCAGACTTCAGAGAATTAAATTTTTTCCCCAACCCCACCTCTCCCTCACTCCAAACAACGCCACTTCTCATTTAACTTTAGTGTCAAATTTGACTTTCAGAAATCAGTGGGCACTCTAGCATACTTAATCCAAAGTGAACTGGAAGCATATGCCAGCTTTTTTGATCACCACTCCAAAAATGGTTTAACATAACAAGATTCACACTGGCATGTCTTGTACTGCCTATGTATCTCAAGAAAAAGAAACAGCAGAAGACAGTTAATCCCAGCAGGAAAAAGCAGCAACATATAAACCAAAAATTATGCTTCAACTAGCAAAACAAACTTTAACACACACTTTTCCAAAACAAAAAATATGTTTTCTTTAAAACACACTTTATGCATCATAATAGATCAAGTAAAATCTACACCTTTTTAGCATACTATAGTCAAAAGCCATCCTCTCTCATATTTGAAGCAACAAAAGTTAATTTCTGGATATACCAATTCTGGCAGTGTTATTTGAATTACAGCTACAATACAGCTGAAGTTTCAGTATTTATATGCTGAGGAAAAGTTCTAAGGGCAAGACCTTTTTTGATCTTTTTTCTTTACATGTATTTTTAAGAGTCATCATTAGAATCACCTACCTTCTCAGAGCAATATAACACAGATCAATATTTGAACTAATTCAACAGTATCATGCATTTGCTCAGCACCAGATGTGTCCAAGAAGAAGATATCAAGGAAATAAGCATCAACCAGACTACCTTGAAAAAGAGTTAATGCAATTTCCATCCCAGATGCTAAGGTTGCTGAAGTTTGAGGCATGAACAGATTAGACTTGCAATTACACCTGTTATTTGCATGAGGCAATGAACCATTTGTGACTTCTTGACATTAAATCCCTTTCAAGCCACCAATCTTTGGATTTGTTTTACAACAAGTTGCAGGTAGTCATCTCCTGGACATAACCTGGACTCATGGTATGCATTTGACCCTGTCCTGCATGACATGCTTGTCTCTAAACTGGAGACACACAGATTTGACAGATGTACCACTCAGTGGATGAGGAACTGGCCAGATGGTCACACTCAGAGACCTATGGTCAACAGCTCAATGTCCTAGTGGAGGTCAGTGACAAGAGGCACTCCTTCATCTGGACACAAAACATTCCTTCCCTATACTTCTCAGGCAAAAAACTCTGCAAACAGCCTACTGATTAGTAAGTTGTGAATTCTATGCCATGGACTGACAAGTGATCTTTTTTTTTTCTCTTTTCTTATATATAGCCTATTACCAAGAGCTTTATGACTATAGGTAGTTCTTACTCCTGCCATACTTTGGAATGAAAGACTACTTTCACCCAAGGAAAACACTGACTTTGGCATAAACTGAATGCAACTCCAAAAGGTACCCAAGTGCTTCAGTGTTTCTAAAGGCAGGCAGTGATATCAGTTGCTCATTAGCACTTACAGTTTTGCTCTAAAGATCCACTATACCTGGGTCTTGCTGTTTGCTAATGGAGACATAGCCAAAGATGATAAGTTTTCTCTATTTCCTATTGGTCCAGGACTCCCTGTAGCAGAACAAGTTTCCTTTACTTATATAGGCTCAAATTTAAGGAATTAATGGACTTAGTCTGAGACAATCCTAACAAACATAAACTACAAGAAATACACAGAGGCTATAAAGCACCTCACTTACAGAAGATTATTTAGTTAGACTCAGCAGTATTTCCACAGAAAAACTAAGTTCAGAGATGTTTCATGTAATTGACACATGTGGAAACCTCAGCTGACCTTAGTTACAAAACAAGAAAATGGTTTGTCTCAATAGTTTGCTGGCACAATGCACATTCAATACAACTTAACATTCACTTAAACATAGTCAGTAGTGCCTATTGCTGCTTCATTATTAGTTTAACATTGACTAATAAAATAACATTTAAAATGCAAGTGTAGTATAAGATGGTGGTTGCTATTCATTTTGTGCAGGTCGACTACACAATTAAGTTCAGCTTCTAGATCACACTGGAGTATTACATGAGTAGCAATTACCGCTGGATCACACATCCTCTGGCACGGCACTTCAATTACATTTAATTACTTGGTAGTTGCATACCAATGAGTCGAAGCAGGAGTTAGAATGAGGAAAATTTATTTCCATATGTACTTTCATGTCTTCCAGTTCTTATGTACTACAAATGTAGGATTCGGGCTTTTTGCAGCACTTGTTGAAACATTTATTTATGTCCATTTAGGTATCTGTAGTCCCATGCCCTACAAATACCCTTAATTCAGCCTCTAAAGTCAACAAATTCAGTGTCATAATTTAAGATGATCCATAACTGGAAAAAAAAAAAAAAAACAAAAACACACAAAAAAAACCTAGGTATTAAACGCATGTCTAATTTTGTACAGAAAAAATGAAACAAGAACCAACACCCAGAATCTGCAGTGAAATGAAACAAAACAAAAGGCAGGCATACCATACACAAACTTCTGAACTGTCAGGGTGATTCACAATGAGAAAAGCATCTCAAAGTGAGGGATTCTCTGTCCAGCCTGAGTTTCCTGACACAAAACTAAATACTGAGAGCCTTCAGACTATAAAAAACACACTTTTGCCAAAGTCATCTTAGCAGACTCAGGAGATTGCTGAGTACAAGTTATAGGCCTATGATATTCAGAAACTAACATTAAGTGATCAGATGTTCCTGGTTTTATACCACCTAAAAATTCTAGGATCTTTAACTCCATGAAGACATGTCCATACCAGGATCTGCTCACATCACTGCAAAGTAGCAGCAATAAGTACAATACAAACAAATGTGTACACTGAGAACCATAGATCCCAATTCTGAGAAGAGAAATAACTTAAATTTTTACTCAAACGAGCAATCGTGGACGTACAAAAGCAACAGGAATCTCACTACTGACTTCTTTTGATTATGCATTAGATCCGAAGTGCCTGTTACCATATAAGAGCCATTTTTAATTTCAAACAAGGGGATTTTTCAGCTATCACCCCTAAATGAATATTAAATAATAAGGACCTAAACTGCCTTCCCTATTCAAAAGCAGAAAAAAACCCAAAGAATATTAAAACCAGAGATTTTTTTTGCTCTTTTTGAAAGGAAGTAAAGTCATGTCACTCAAAGGAAAACAAATTGTGCCTCACACTGGAACATTTGCTTAATAACATGGTGAATGTCAGCTAAAGATTTCTGCTGCAATATTAAACCTGAGAAAATAAACAGTAAATCTTTGAGCATTATTACTCTGATAAAAGTATACACATTGAAAAATCTAAAAGCAAACCTGCTCAGCATACGGCAGCTCCAGTAATATATACAACCTCACTGTGCAGCCAGCTGCCTTCCACTTAGTAGTGGATAATCTTAACATTCAAGGAAGACAGAATAACTGTAAGACTGAAGCATGCATTGGTGGTCTGGAAAGAGCATTTGAATCACACTAACCAGATCTACTACAAGGAAGTTTCACTACCACTGAAACTACCATTTTGAAAAATGGCTACAAGCATGTTATTTTTCAAACCGGTATTTTGATAAATTACTTCTGCTGTGAATGTTGCAGCTGCTCTCCAGAAACAAGCTCTTCTGCATTTTGCCTCCCTAGGAAGTCAACTACAGCAAAGGATAGTTTTTTTATGAAGATGCCTATCATTCCACATGTAGGATTTGCCTGAATTTTCCAGATAAATAAGGCTTGAATGTTAGATCTGGTAAGCCAATATATTTCAGTTTATAAAACTGGGCTATTATGTTGTCTTGTAGGTAAAAAAAAGAATAGATTTCTCAATGATCAAAGTTGTTATTAGTCTGCAGTCACCTCTGAAAAATAGGTCCAACTCTCCAGCATGTTCACTTTCGCAGTTTTTGGTGAACAAGCATCTTAGCAAAGCAAAGTGATCCAAACAGGGTCAAGCATGAAGTAATTGATTTGCAATCTTGTTTTCTAACAGCACAGTTTGCTAACTATATTCTACCAAGTCTGTAAAGTGCAAAATTATAAATTTGGCATTTCAATGTGACAGAAGCTATTGATACACATATCTGTATGTTGTTAGACACCTGAGTAATAAAGTGGCCTCATAGATCAGCAAACATTGAAGCCAGGCGGTATTCCTATGATCATCTAATACATCATCCAGCAATTCTTGTACCTAAGCAAGCACATTGCACTTTGTATTCATCTCATTTTGACAAGCTAGTTTTAAGACGCTAATTTTAACCTGCTAGATTAACACTAAACCTGATGATGCTAGATGCACTTCATCACTTTTTAAATAGTGGCGTCCTGGAAATCACCTCACCAAGAGAATAAGTTTACTAACACACAGATACAAAAATTTCTTGATATTATTTTCTCCATACACTAAGCAGAAGGACACATGATCCAAGCTACAATTCCTTAGAAACACACTGCTGCAGTTCAATACTTTCTTCCTATGCTCACAACCCTAGGAGATAAAAATTGATCCTCTTGCAGTGTGCACAGGATGCTCTTTACTCTTCAGCAAAGTAATGAAACAGGCACCTGACTTCAAGGATGTGATTACATCCACCCTATTTTAAAGTACATTTTCAGTATTACTAGTTTGAGTGGAACTTACATGGTACTGAAAAGCATGTGCAAGCGCTTTCCAAGGCCAAATCAAAGCCTCTGTTTGAAGAAGGATATCCCCTTGTCACTGTGATCTTACAAATATGTCCTCCTTTACGGAGAGTAAAATTAAGCAGCATGACCACGTGGAAGAAAAAACACAAGAAAAAACAACTTATAAGTGTCTTTCTGTGTCTTTAGCACAGAAGCATACACAAAAATTAGTGACAACAGCAGTGACTACAGGAATTATTTACAGTTCAAAAAAATGTTAACATTTAGTATTTCATAAGTATATGGATTCTCAGAATGGAGTAAGGCATTCTCTGTAAGTGAGGCACTGCTCTGAAAGAACAGCATATCGGCACTACCCTGGAGAAAAGTGCATACCTTCCATCAGGCATGCTGAGGCAGAGATCATACTACCCAGCTTTCACCTGCCACTACAATCAACTTTGTGACCAACTTGGTTGAAGAAGTTGGGAAACCACAACCTAAGAAGCTGGTTTTCTTGGTTTTATCTGATTTATCCCAATTATTTTTTTTTAATTAACTGCTTCCACTTAACTTTTATTCCAAGAATTGCTTTTTTAATTTTTTTTTATTAGTATATTCCTTTTTCCTTTGAGAAACAGAAATACCGCTCTTACATAGTGGATTTCCCAAAACTGGAAGATGTTAACCATTTTGTGCCTCAGAAAACTGCTGTTACTATGAATTATTTTTTAAAATGCTGACGGCATATGGTTCATCACTTCACAGAGAGGTGGAGCCTTTTTTTATGAAGATGAGTCCTCTGCACAGTGAGCCTATTAATGATAGCACACAGGTAGGGTGCTGGCTACAAGATCAAGCACAAAACATTCATCTGCTGTTGAATGAGTTATGTCGAGATTGTCTTGCTGTAATAGTTCCAAGTATTTTAATGGATTTATCAAACTATCTGTATCTTTCATAAACAATGGAAAAAGAAAATCTAGAACTTGTGCAAAAACTGGTCTTCAATCTTCAACTCGGCAAGAATGAAAATATCACTTCAATGACCATTCAAAATAGTAACAGTAACATTTTAGCACTGGTCCTCAATACCTCCTCAAAACAAAATGGAAATTAAGTCAAAATTCTATAAAGTGCTTCAGTTGTGCCTCGAATGTACTGCAAGTTCATAAATTATTATGGAACACTACTGAAGGAAACTAAATGACCCACACTTACTGCCAGCAGCTGAGCACCCTGCATTTTGCTGAAATAGGAGGTGAGACACTACAGTGCTCATGTGCCTGACAAGCCACAACTCAAAGAGGATACACAAAGTCATTTCTCACAGTAAAGCTGGATCTGGCAATCCATTTATAACTTCCACTGATTTAAAAGAATGTTCTTTCAAGCAAGTGTCAATGCTTCTAAATTCCCAGTTTTTAAATCAAGGTTCTCATTAACATTTTGGTTTATTCTTGGAATTCCATACTGCTGAAGTGATGGAATTATTTCAGAAACTCAGATTTATTAAAACTATGGCTTTTAATTTACATTCTTGTGTAGCAGCTTACATTCCTGTTTGCAGTCTTACAGATTAATCTGTCAGTAAAATATCACCCAAACATCTTAAAATGTAGATGGCAACAGAAAATACAAATCTAAAATAACTATTTTTAAAATATCATGATTGAAGGCAGAGTCATGATTTGAAAAGAAGTTTACTTACAATTTAATACTTGGAATATTAAATCCAAGAGTAGCTTTATGATAAATCCTACACATTTGTTAGAATATTTAGAGAATTTTTAATATATATATATACACACACACACATACACACACACACTTTTCTCATACTAATTGTATAATTTCTTGCATTTCTTAATGTTAAGCTGTATGGCACATTTTGTAATGCTTAAGGTGACATTGGGCAGTTAAGTCCCCACAGATACAAGTGTCCTTACTCCTACAGAAATGAAACTAGTTTTATTTTTTCCACAAAGTGTGTAGCCCAAAGAACATAACAGCTTCAGGATTATTTGATTCCTTTATTCTTCAAAGTATATAGTGCTGGATGTTTTCCCTCTTCAACTCTTCAGCATTCACAATAGGTAAAATGGCTATCTACTATTCATGAAAATAATGCAAAGTAGTAGAAAGCAAACTGACGGTGATTCTAGAAATATAATAAAAGTAAGCTCTACATTCAGCGTCTTTAATCACTCAAAGTGATGAAAACACCTGCATCTTGCAGATGAACAGGCCATTGAGGTAAGAAAGTCAGCTCTTTGATCAGAAGCTTTCCTTTCCAGCTACTGAAGTCTAAGAGGTGAAAGCCAAAACCTCAGAGAGCTGTGCTGGCTCCTGTAAACCATATACAGCCTGCTAAAGAGGGAGACAATAGGGCAGCAGAAATGCTGAAAAGAGGCAAGCAGGAAATAAGACCTAGTCTTAGGGAATCCTAAGTACCGAGACTGTAAGAACAGTTTCAGAAAGGACAGCCAGGCTGAAACATTGATTTGTTCCAGGCCAGGTTGTGCAGGCCTTTGAGCAACTGGGTCTAGTGGTGGTTTAAGCCCTGCCTGTGGCAGGGGAGCTGGAACTAGATGATCTTTAAGGTTCCTTCCAACCCAAATTATTCTAGGATTCCATGAGAGAAATCCCCTAATTGAAGGCAATGTCATAATAGTCCCAGCAATTTGCATCAGAAGTTCTTCATGCTATTTTGGGACATAATCTATTTATGTACATGTATGGTAAGACACCTTTCATCAGCTCTCACAAAAACAATAGGATTTCAAACAGCGTTAATGCAGATCTCTGTTCCTTGTTTGAGAGGTGGTTTGGTGCCTTGCTGAAGCCACCATTCTTATGATGAAATAAACTAATTCATGCCTTGAAGTGATGATTTCCTTCCCCAGATAACAGAAATCCAAGTACCCTAATCAAATAAAAAAGGAAAATCTGTTGACATATTCCTACAGGTTCCACTAAACTTTGTTTCTGCTCCAGCACAGATACAGTTGGTACCTAATTAAACACTGGCTTGATGAGTGACAGGTCAGGGATGAAAACATTCAAAACAGTGTTTTAAAGAACACTTAACCTGTGTGGCTTCTCGACTGCATCTTTCCACCAGCATATGTCATCTAGCAAAGATCTTTGTGTAATACTTAGGTGGTTTTAAGTATCCATCAGCTCCTGCTGCTCCCTCTCAACCTGAAAGCATAATACTAACTCTGACATTGTCATCATTTACATAGTAAACTCATTGCAAACCAGAGTAAAGATTGTGCCTCCAGGTGAAGAATGAGCAGCAGGAACAGAGGAACCATTTGGGTTTTTTTCATGCAAATACCCCATATTAAAGAAAAAAAAAAATCAAGAAAAACAAACATCACAATTGGTTTAATGAAATGTTTGTGTCAGTTCTGCAGGAGGTATCAAAACTCCTTTAATACAAGTGCACTTTTACTCTAGTCTTAGAGGGCTTAAACTTTAAGTTTGGATCATACATAAAAAACAGATTCTGGCTCAGGTCTTAGGAGATTTAAGAGGATTCTAATATCATCTATGGAGTTTTGCTATCTCCTTCAGCTTAAGTGAAAACAAAATGTGTCTAGTTAATGTTATACAGAAAGCAATCATCTCCCTCAGGCCTAAACTAAGGAAAAAATAGTTACTGTTTGCAAATCAAACTCTGCTGCAGTCTTACTGAAAAATTAATTCTGAAGGTGAGGGAGTCTGACTAGCCTTTGGAGGGCTTCCTGGCACTGAATACAGACAACGATTATACTGAATATAACTGCAAATCACCTGCAAGCTGTAGCTTAACATATAAGCCCTTCAGAAGAAACTGGACTTTTATTACCAGCTATAATAAACACTTCACAAATTTACATCAGGCCTTTCATCAGAGAAATTCATGATGCTTTTTAAACTTTTAAGTTGAACTTAATGGAGGTGTGCATGTTAAATGTTACCGTTGCCATTTATAAAATAGCTAATCCTAAAATATGAGAATTTTAACTGCTTGCTTCATGTGAAACAACTAATTCTTGACAAATCGTGTTAAGAAAGCCACTTTTGGAGGCAGAGGGCCCTTGACTGAACTAATGTAAATACAGCCTAGGGCAAGGAAGTATGAACTTTTTAAAATGTAGGAGGAAAATTGCCATGCAAGGGAGAAAACAAAACATTAGTCAGATACACAGTTGCAATTTTTTCTTGGTTTCCTAAAGAAAAATAGATCTTGGGACACTAGAAGCTAAAACACTGGCTTCTGCCATCCATCTACAGAGTAACATCCAGCACCAACAAGGCAAAATCAAGAAGCTCTAGACACAAAAAGTGTCTTTAGTTAAACATAGTGGGGAGTACCAGATAACATGAACATTGTTAAAACCAAAGCAAATTTGTTTACACAAAGAACCTGACATTCGGCTCCAAAATCATCAAGAACAGTGAAGTACCTTGGGAGTTTCATGACAGTTCCTTGCACTAATTCCCTCTCTTCTTGACACTGCTGATAAAAGCAGATTATTTCCACTGTTTATTACCCCAGAACCCTACTTCATTCTTCAATTAGGAGGCTTTACTTCACTAAAATACAATTCTTTTGCTAGGTAAAAGCAATCAAATCCCATCAACCTGACTCCAAATTCCCTTTAAAGACCGTATTAGGTCTTTAAAATCCCCCTATTATTCAGTGGTTTTTTTTTTTTTCAATTAACTGAGGAAGTGTGTAGGTATAAATCAAGTCACTGGTAATTTCTGGACAACTTAAATCTAAAACTAGTGATAAATTCTGGGCTTCTCTGAAAGAAATTCATTTCCATATGGACAAACAATGGACAAATTGTGCTTGCAATAAAAGCACAATGGGTGCTACAAAAACTGTAAAAACTATCAAAGGGTGTAGTTCTGCTCAGCAGCGATGTACCAACAAGTTACTTTGCAGCTGTTAATAAATGACTCTGAAATCCAAGGCAGAGCAGTACCTAAACCATCGACATATTCGCATGGGGCCATCTAGCAGAATCAGCGTTCTTCAAAAACGTTGAACTTACAAAGAGCCAGAGATGTTTGAGATCAGTTATTTCAGATGAGGAACACAGACCCTCAGGATGGAAAACAAAGTACCCTGAAAGATTTATTTAGTTCATCCGAGAGAAGGCAATGACTTTATTCTCATAATGGGAGTCAGTAAGGTCTGCTGCAACAAGTATAAGCAGGCTGGCATGTGCAGTTGGGCAAATTCCAACTCTATTTTGTTTACACTGAGAATAATTATCTACACCCATGAACCGAAGCTTTTAACCAAAATGGTTGCTTTTTAAAAAATTACATATTCTTCCCCAAACAGAAGTTATGGGGTTAGTACTAACTTTTAATAGAAATCAGGGTCTATCAGTCAGTTCTAGCCTTGATATCCAAGAAGGGTCAATACGTTAGTGGCCAAGAGCATCATACCTTTATGTAACATGTACTTACACAGAGACATTAGAAGAAAACATCATCACATAATGAAAAACTATTGTGCCTGTAAGATTTGGGAACCAACCTCCAGTGAGAGGAAAAAATTTTGTTCTGCTTCTTTTTCAAGAGTCAGTCTTCTTTTTTAATCTAATGCAACAGCTTTCTCCAGCGTCATTTATTTTAAGTAAAAAGTGATAAATTGCTCAAGCAGCATTCTTTCCATTTTATATAGACTCTTAATTCACAGTTTCTAACTGTAAGACTCAATGATTTTGCTCTCTGGAGACAGTGAAAAGATTAGAGCTTTAAGTTGAAATATGTATTTTAGTTAAAGAAAAGAAACCTCTCAGCATCTCAGAACAGAGGTTACTTCACCAGTGTATTACTGCTCAGAATGTTTACTTCTCGCTTAGTTGAGGCCTAACTCAAAACTAACATGATCTCAGTGCGGCGATAGTTCAGAATTTTACATATTAAATCCATTTATATTTTTTGCGATTAGCCATCTGGTTTTGGAAAATAATATTCACTGAAAATGTGTTGAATACACAGTACATCTCAACTAGTAAAAGAAACTTTCATACTGTAACAGAAATTTATATATATCAATTAAATAAAAAAAAAAAAATAAGGAACATGTGTACTTAAATAAAAAGGATGCCAAAACCTGCATAGTGCAAGTGGAACTGGGGCATACACTTAAGTAAGAGTGACAGATTTCAACACAACATAAGGCTATCAGACTGTCTCACTGCCTGTCTTCTACCCTTCTTCCAATATAGCTCAGGACCTACTTTTCCATCATTGTCCTGACAGGCAAAATGCTTGTCAGTGTACCGGCACAGCTACAGTATATTCTTTACACAGCACAACTTTTGTGTCCTAATCACCCACAAAAATACAGTTATAGCTTACCAGGAACTGCCAAACACCACTTCTTTCTGGGACTCTAAACAGAGCTGGCTACCACACCCAGTCACTTAGTGACTTTTGGGGACTAGTATAATGAGCATACTTAATTTTATTTTTGGACCTGCACAAACCGTGAAATTACGCTCACTGAGTAGGATGGTAGAATAAAGCAACTCTCATACATTATGTTATAGAATAGTACAAATTTATTGGATGAAGTTCAATCTTTGCTGTTTTATTCTGCCTTGCAAGTTTTATTCTGCCACAAGTTCACTCAAGGCAATACATATTTATTTGGCATTTGCACTAGTAAGGCTAAGCTCCAGTTAGAAGAAACTGTTCAAAAGGAAGCACTAAATGAAATTCAGGTATCAACAAGAATATCAATAAGAAAAATGCACGCAGCTTTCTTTTTTTTTTAAAAAGAAACCCACAGATCATTACCAGGGTAGTATTTGACAACACATCACATTTTTGACCTTCAGCTCTTGCAGAAATGGTCCATGCTACATGCAGCCTCCCACCACCTGCAGTCATTCTGACTTACAAATCAGAATTTTAAATGGCTATGAGCTTACACATAATTTGAAAATCTCATTTTAGAGAAACTTTGCAAATACCGTCTTACTAAAATAGAATCATAGAATCATAGAATAGTTAGGGTTGGAAAGGACCTTAAGATCATCTAGTTCCAACCCCCCTGCCATGGGCAGGGACACCTCCCACTAAACCATGCCATCCAAGGCTATGTCCAACCCCGCCTTGAACACCGCCCTAATTAGGTTCAGAGCAAGGAGAACGAAGAGGTAGCACTGCTTCTGTAAACCAGGAATTTACCACACTATTCATAGACATTAACAATCTACTTATGATCAGAGGTAACCAATACCACCAAAATGATTACAGGAGCTGGGGAATTACACAGCCCTTTAAGTGTATGCTATTAACAACTGAGCTTATACTATCTTTGTCCAACTATTCAAGGTCACTGTGACCTTGTGAAAACAGACAGCCCTTTAAGTTCATGCCAATGATGGCTGATTCTTTCGTGTCCCTGCTCAATTATTAAAGGCTATTATGACTGCACAATTCTTGCTAGCCATCAGGCAACAACACTGAGGAAGTAACACACCACAGATACTCAACTTCGTTCTCCTTTGGCAGCCTTTAATTTCTTGTTAGATGAAGCATAACTAAAGGTTTCAGATGTTAACCCCAAGTCACAGGTTGGGTATAACCGAGACATGGAACTAAAGCACTTGGAGAGTTTCAGATAATGACTTGCTATATTACCTTGGACAAGTACAGACTTCTCTTTCCCTCACCTTTAGTTTGGCTGTCCAGCTACCAACTACTTAAAGAATAATATTTTTATTTAAATAAAGGACCAGAGTTGTGTTACATGCTAGGGATCTTAAATGACCTGTAGTACACAGTAATCTTTGAATCACAGTGATGCACAACGCAGTCTACATTCCCTTGCAGGTACCTGAGGAAGCAAAACAAACATTTGCATTAACATCAGACACAACTCCATGTAATGTCTAGTCAAATACAGCTGAAATGCATTATATTGTAAGCATGTGGAAAGAAAATAGCAGGTAAAAGACAGATTTATAAGAACTTTTGTGCTTATGACATTTTTTTCACTTTAAACAAGTTTTGCTTTTAGGACTAGAATTTAAGTATCCTTTGCAAGGACTCCAGCTACCAACATGTACTCTCCCGCCACTTCTCATTGATTTGTGAATCTTAGATGGACCTTTATTAATTAAATCTCAGTACAACTAATTGAGAATTACTTCATTATCTACCACTTACAGTCAATGACATTAGGTTAAGCTACTCAACTGTTGCATTTTCCTACACCAAGCTATTAGAAGATTGCTTCACAACTGTTGAAGGAGTTCAGTCCATTTTAATAATAGCTTAAGATGCCAAAAGGAAAGAGTTCAGGACACAAGACAACTATTAAAAGTAAATGTTCTTTATTTTTAATTTAAAATACAAATTTCTTCCTAGTGCAGTCAGGACTATGCATAATTCCTTGGGCTGTTTAAGAACTTCACAGCGGACAAAGCATTAGAACACATTAAGCGCATTCTCCAAGGAGAAATTACATGGGCAGCAGTGCATCAGGTACTAGTCTAGTTTAATTGAACAAAACAGGCAACTTTGGTAATAATGCACTCACAAATTAGTCTGAACATTGAGTATGCCACAGGAAAGGGAAATCTGATGAAGCACCGGCCTTCTTCCATTTTCAGTTTTCACACTGCTCCTATGGCATGTTCCCCAACATTGCAATCCAGACTAATGACTAAGACTGCAAGCATTAAAAAATCCCAAGCACCCATTAAGCAAATAATTTTTCAATTTCTCAATCATAGAGACTTGAAATAAAAATATTTTTCATAATGACTGGGATTTATTCAATGCACACTACCCTATGTTGGGTTACAGAAAGACGGTAGCAAGTAAGAGCAATGCATACATACCTTAATTTCACATCTCCACTAATTCAACTGCGTAGACCAGAAATATTGTCTTTCACACCTCAGAAAATGTTTGCATTTCAATAAAAATTAGTATTCCAGTTACTCTACAAGCATCAATATTAGGTAATTGGTTATTCAAAATGGGACAAATGCTTCATGAATGTTCCTCACCAATGAAATTAAACTTCCAATGGGTAAATACAAAAGGCTTATGTTACTCTTGGCTGCAATTGCATATTAAAAGTAGTCAGCCACTCACTGAATAAAATTAAATTTCTCCCATGTAAAAACAATTGGGTAATCCATATGTAGCCCTTCATTTTGTACATTTACCCCCTCCCATCTAGTGTTCTGCCCCAATAACCACAGTAAAAATGTTAAAATGAGGTCATCCGTAAGGGTCTATTTCTGCTGCCTTTAGTTGTCTTAGTCAATTCCTTACTTGCAATTGTTCCTGCTCAAATCCCAGAGACGCTGTTTACATACATGGGTATTAACCAGCAGAATGTTGATAGGGGGATAAACGAGTTTCAGGGAGAACATTTTCCATTGACTTGTTCTTGGACATGGAATCAAGTCCAAACCAATTTTTGAAGATCATTTATTCACATCTTTCTATAAAAGGCTCCCTTAATAGCACTTATATTAGTAAATATTCCTGTGGAAGTAACTCCAGCGGCTTACATCAATACAACCATTCACTTCTTCTAAAGAGTTATTATCTCCTTTCCATTTCTAAAGACTAATAATAATGCCAAAGTCCTGGATCACAAAATTGGATTGTGTTCTGAATAGAAGCAACAAAAACTTTAATTCCAGTATATTGCAATTTTTGACTAACAAGTCAATCCTTAAGCTAGCCTCTAAGTTAGGTAACCAGAGCCAAAAATAAGCAAGAGAGGAAAGGCAAACAGACTACTTCATACAACATGTTACAAATGTGATGCTGTTCAAAATTTAACAAATCTACAGTGCCCTCCTAGAAGAAGTCTATTCCCTTCCATAACCTCCGAGGACAAAAAGATTTCAATGGATTTAAACATTATTAGAAGGAGGAGGGAAAAAACCTAAACCACAGCCTTGACAGTAGAATGGTTCAATCTGCTTAGGACTTAAAGTAAAAAAATCAGCACCTTAAATACAACTCTCAATCCAGTACGGACTCACCAATTGAGGTTCTCCCTCTCTAAACATGATTCCCCTTCAAGTAATATTCATAAATATCATCAAGAGCACAAAGTCATGCACACACATACAAGTTCTCTTAATAAACCAAATCGAAGGAGCAAACAAATTTTCTAAACAAAACAAAACAAAAAGCCTGTGTGAGTAATGGTATTAACACAGTGTACATTTGTGTAGCAATGCACAGAAACAAACAATGCAAACAAACTGTCAAGCTTCAGATCCACTTCTTAGATTTGACTCTATGCTGATGCATATATTTCATGAAAAAGAAATTACTGAGACAAAACACTGCTTTTCACATAACCTGAACTAAACATAAAATATAGTAAATGTGCATTTAATTTACCTATATTAACACCATTCTCATATTCAATGCCTCCTTGTGTCTTTGCTACTTCAGTACTTGCATGACAGCAGCTCACAGTGCTAAAGTCACATAAAGCTTCTGCACAAAGCCAGATGCAGGGCTAAGTTCCTATATCCTCACTTGGTCTTTATAGAACTTTAAATTTGATATCATGAATCCAGACCTACCCCTCACATGAGGGAATTTCATTTTGAACTGAACATTAGGCCTTTTAAGGTCTAAGCTTCCTCTCCTCCTGAGAACCAGCCTCTTAAATGATCAGCTTTCCAAGCTGTGTTTTCCAGCTTTCCCAGCTGTGTTCTTCTACAGTTTGGGAATTGTGGTACACAGCAAAGAGTTGAAGCAAAGTGCTTCTATCAGATGGGCCCAATACAAGTTTAACATAGAGCAGCAGTAGATGTTAGGGAACAATGAAAGAGCGAAACTCGTCTTATCCCTAACCATAGCCTGGCCAGACCAGGCATCCAGGATCTAGACAGCACCTGATAGTGCTACTGTGGAGAACAGAAAAAAAACGCCTTACAGCAACTGGAGAGAATCTTTATTTCAAATGTCCCACGCACGGAGTAATGAGCATAGGAATAGCATGCCAAAAATTTAATCAGACATGAAAGGTAGTTTCCCCATAGAATTACAGAATCATTAGGGTTGGAAGAGACCTCTGGAGATCATCTAGTCCAACCCCTAATTTCAATTGACCCAAAATTCACCTGGTCAGATCGACTAACATTCAGGTAAAGAGACCATACAAGACTGTATCCTGTAAGCAAAAGGATTCCAAGGGTACACATTCTTATTGACCATAACTCATGGATAACTCATATAAGCTAGTCAGTAGGAGAATGTGTCTATCAGCCTAGGAAAAAAATCATTACTTACATGCTTACTTCACACATGCTTTTTATTTCAGTAAATACTATTTTACACTAACTCAGTAATTGCCATTATGTGCTGGAGCACCTGCAGGGTGACAAATGACCACAGAACATCCTGTAACTGATAGTTACGGTCATCCTCCAGGCATACAAAAGGTGGATTGAATTCTAGAGAAACTCTAGTTAAATACTTTTACCCAAACTTCTGATAAAAAGGGTGACTCACCAGCTCTTCCAAATGCTAATTCTGCACCATCTGGATCAAATGAGAAATTTCTCAAGTTGAACCTTACTACAAAGACTACATTCCATTTTGTTTGAACCAAATACTTCATTCTGATGATATGCCAAAAAAAAAAAAACATTAGAGGGAAAAATTACATGGGCTTAGACTATGTGATTCATACCTACTGTGAGCAGTTTCCTTACTATAAATGTAAGTAAAGAGGAAAGCAAGAAGCAAATTATTTTAATGGATGTCTAAATTAACAGTTACAGTTTTACCCCAGGTAACTACATTAACTAGATACTAGTAAGTGAAGGAATCATTCCAGATACCACTGCAAACTAGTTACTGGCAAATACAGCCCTTCATTCCCATGGCAAACAAAACAGCTCTGTCCAGTGAAGCTAGCAGCAGAAACATCCTTCTGCGACCAACTTCTGCACAGCAGCAGCTACTGCTATAAATACACAATGCCAAGTAAATGCCCAGAAGTATTCTGCATCATTTCACAAGCATGAAATATAGATGGTGTTTGCATTCTCTCATTACACAAGATTTCATAATAAGTGAAGTAACAAGTTAGAGCAGATGACCTAGGTAGATCTCTTTCTTCTAAACCTAAGAATGGATGCTGAATCAGGCACATAGCAGTGGAATAAATAAAGAAATAGCACACTTACTGTGCTGATTTTTTATTACTAGTCCAAAAATGAGTCAAAGCCTGTAACTTTTTTTAATATCCTTCTTTAAAATAGAAGACATAATGGACTATTAGGAAATGTTCTTCCAGTGCATGCATTGATTACCCATACCACTATGCCTATTAAAATATTCTTATAAGCACAGAAATGAAGTCATTCCAGTGTTTCCTAAGGGCACACAGTCCATCTTTTCCAGCAGCTTGCTCTCTACAAGGTGACAGATACTTACAGTGATTGCTGAACAAGGTTTTTATTGGTTTTAGAAACAGTTTTATGTTAACAGAATTTCAAATGTCACATAATTTATTTCTAATAATGTCCCCAATTCAGTGACATTGCTTTAAATGGGAAGGGGAAAAATTACTGGAACTTTATACAAAATGTAGAGCAACATCCCAATCAAGAGTCTATTGCAGTGAGTGGAAAGAATAACTTCAGTGAGCTTCAATGAATTTTGAATCAAGTCAGTTTAAGAATTGCAATAAGAAATGTAATTTTATTATAAAAGTATTTATGAATATTCTGGGAGAGATAAACAGTGAAATAATTGCTCATTATCACATTTGCTTTGTTAAAAAAAAAAAAAAAAAAAAAGAAAAGGACAGACGTTCATCACAAGAGAGCTTCCTGTAGTTGTAGATGAGTGGTAGAACAAGAGCAAACCAAGCCCTACAAATGAGGCAGTGCCCAGTGATTTAGGTATGCATCATTCTAGTATGTTCTACATTCTAAAATCGACCCCGCATAAGAGAAAGTAAACCTACTCAATTCAGGCTCATTTTTCAATAACTACCTAATTAAATATATAGTAACATGTACTAGCAAAAAGGCACTGACACAACCTACAGTGGTAATCAGGGATATTTATCCTGAAATGGAACGGATTTAAAACCTTTAGTTTCAGGGAAAAAGTAAAATCAACCCAAACAAACAGAAACTAAACCAGACAAAAGCAGGGTTATGATCTGACCAACTAACTTGCTTGTATATTGCATATCTTAAATCAGGAGGCAGAAGAGTCTGTGTATCAGAACTGGTGTCAGAACAAGAGCACTACTTTGATGCCTGAGAGTTAAAAAGAGTGTGCCTTCATAAGCTTTTGAAGCCCAAAATGCAGACTTAGAACAAAATGCAATTACATGCAGTTACATGGACTGAGTAAAAAAATACTTTTACTTGTATAAGCTGACACTCTAGACATTTCCTGACTCTCGTGAGTCAGGAAAACTGTTGCATTTAGAGACGATGCATTAGAGATGACCTTCTGACAGAATGAACTGAGTAAATTACCTTTCAAATTACCTGAAAAATGTAAATCCTACTGAAATTTGGAGCATATACTTGGCTCCTTATTTGGAGGGGAATTTCTTAATTCAGGATATTAACCCCAGAAAAGAAAGAAAAATACGTATTTTGGAAAACTTCTAGATAATATATGTATGCTAAAATTTCCAGCAGCTCTTATGTGAATTCTACAAGCTATACTCTCACCTTATGACCACTCAAACAGGAAATATCTGCACTCAAGACCCTGTTCCCCCTCCACTTCTGATCGAGGGAAGCAGCCAGTATGTGTCCAGAAAAGTACCTGGCAGAAACAGCACCACAAAAGGAAAAGCTTCAACTGGGTGGGAATCCATATGTTCACCCCCTCTCCTCCCCAGCTCTCTGCTAAGCTTCAGAAACCTGCTGACGGGCACAGCAGCTGAGCCAAACAACTAGTCAAGAAACACTGACAAAGTTTACCTCATAAGAAGACCTGGTAACAGTATATTTCTATAGACAACTGTTCTGCAGCTCTTTTTTGCTACATCTCAACAGATGAGATTTGCTCTTTCACCAGATGAGATCTCTAACCACCAACTCTCCTCTTCACGGCAGGCTCTACCCTCACCCCCAGCTGTAAGATAGTATTCCCCAACACAGATGCTGTTGAAAGTCTGAATGGACTGATAAACAACCCACAAGGTCAAATTCAGTGTACCAACCATTACCCAATATAAGGAGCTGAAAAACAAGCTTTAGCAGTTAATATTCCTTCTGACATCAAACCTCCCCCCCCCCCCCAAAAAAAAAAAAAAAAAAAAAAAAAATCACTTCTGGCATACATTTTGCAAGCAGCTAACGGTGAGAGCCTAATTAAAATACACGCTCTTGCACTAAAAAGCATGTAGCCAAGATAAGAAACTAAAGAGTAACATTCTTATAATCTCAGTGAGACGGGACACTTGGTCACATTTGTCTTGCACTTCTTGATGCAAGATTAACAACTTCAGGGTAACAAATAATTTCAAAGGCAACCTCATGGCCCTTCCCCCTTTCCCAGCTTGGAGCCACTAAAGATCCTCACTTACACTTTTGTCTTCATCACCTCCTTCAGGCACAGGCTCTTCTTTGCCTAAACAAGGCATTATTTCTTCTGCTGCTGCTACTGCTGTTCCTCTGTCCTTCCCAATGTTTCCTCCTTCATTCCCCAGCTTCAACCTCTTCCCCTCAGGTTGAGAACCATCCACGTCTTCCCTTTTCATCTTGCCATCTCTGCCTCGTTGCTTCACCATGTCTTCTGGGTTGGAATTTGACATTTTTAAGGTGTTGTGGACTTTTTCTACAGACTGATGAAGCTGCCTTTCTGAAGGGGATTTAGCTTCTCGGAGCTCCGATGTGCTCTCGCTCCTCCTAAAAATTTCAGTGGTGTTTCAAAGCCTTTGCAGGAACTGCACATAGCACTTTTGTTTCTCTGCCGCCCTCTCCTGGTTACTGGGTAGCACTGTGCCCGAGGACAGCTTCCAGTGCACGCTGCTCGCAAGCTTCTTTCTTTACTCCATCCTCTACACCTAATAAAAAGTAATAACTTTTCCCATATCGATTGCATGCACAATCCTACTGCTTACGTTACCAAAATCCTTGTAGTCCTGTTCTAACCGATCCAGAGTAATTGCCTTTCCTTAAGGCACAAAATATTTTCTGCACCTTCTTTAAATCCAGATTTATCTCTGTCCGAGGGACACAGTGTTTTTTTTTTGTTATTATACCATTACTGATTCCAAGAATGATTACCCATTGAAAGGTAAAGATTGCTTTAGTTCCAAACAGCTTCTTTCAAAATTATTTCATTATAGCATTTTTAAAGGGTGTCATCACTCTGTAAATTACCATTGTATCTTCTAAATCCACATTCCACATTATCACATCAGTTTCGCACAATGTGCTCTGGTTCTATAGCTGCAGGAAGGAGATTATAATGAGATTAAGACAATCCAATATGACCTTTTGGAGATCCTTTCTGCTTTCAGCCAATTTATACAAAACACCAACACATATACAAAGGGCTGGTGTAATATCTGGGCTTTAAGAAAAAAGTAACCTACTGCTCTCACATATAAACTACAATATGCTGCTTTACCTCATTTTTTCCAATGATTTTTCAAGATGATTCATGTCACATTAAATACTTACAGCAGGTCAACCATAAGCTAAGACAGGAGAACATGGTTCTGAAGCTGGCTAACCAAAAAAACAAGCTGTTGAAGGACATTTTTTCCACAATAGAAGGCAATGTAAAGTAGAGTTAAAAAAAGGTAGTATTTCTGTTTTCTCCTGCTTAAGGGCTTGTAGGTTTAACTGAGGTTCTTTATAACTTGTAGAGTGAAGTAAATCCCTAAGAAGCCCTCCTCAAATATCCAAATATGCTCCAGTCAAGGTCTTAGGAGTAAGCTTCAGAAGTGGTGACCGGTCAGTGGTGGATGAATGAATATCATCAAACTGTCCAGTATTTCCAGTGTTCAACAAGGTATAACTTCCAAGGGCATTTCCCACCTTTCCCTCTGGCTTGGAGCTCTTTCAAGAGTTCTGCAGCTGTTCAGATCTCCCCCACACTGAAAGGTGCAGCTCTACACAGAAGGAGCGGTCAAACTGCAAAAGCCTGAAGCTTTGTTTTTTCTCTTTAACCATTCGCACCTGCTTTTTCCATTACACTTGTCCCACCACATCCTTTAATCCTGTTCTCTATTTCCATTTAGTTTATCATTTGTAAATACTCTCCAGCCCTACTGAAACTAAAATGTCAGCTTAACTATTATACTATTCAGGCAGATAGCAGTTAATTGCATCAATTTTGGTTGGATCAGTTCTCCATCCAAAAGCTTCGATTTCATAGAATCCAAGTGCTTTGCAAGAACTTGCCAGTTCTACCAGTAATTTATTCATTTTTGAAGCAGAACCAGGCAGCCACACAGGCAGGACCATTCCAGCCGCATTCCTGCCAGTGTGCTTGCCAGGCAGCTGCCTGGCTCCTTGCACACTTCTATCTCCAGGCTGTCTCAATCATAAGCATAGTCCACTTCTTCCAAATTAAAACATAAAATAACCAGTTCCTTGTTTCTACAGCATAGACTCTGGTTTTGAAGCAATTAAAATTTACAGAGGCAGATAACCTATTTTTATTTCTAATTAAACCCAAATATTTTTTAAAATGTCAACATTTTCAAAATATCAACATTTTCATGCAAAGAAATGGAGAAACAACGAGACAACAAATGAATTCTCTGTTGGTATTCAGGGAAGTGAGGTTGACCAGGCCTTTGCTTCCTGCTGCTTAGCATGCAAATACTGCATGGCAAGAATAGTTAGTAATCATACTTTATGTTTCTATAGCATGTTGAACTGAAAGGATCCCTGGTTTAAGGCAGCTCTGCAATACATTAGAGTACCCTGAAAGTTCAAGTTGGAGCACCAGGTTTTATGAATGGAGCTCCCTTCAGGAACACGGTCTAAATCTTTCAGATCATCATAAGCTTCCTAAGAGGATAAAGCAATCAACCTCGGAGAAGAGTCAGTGCTACAGACATACCCAGCTGCCTTCATTACTCTGTACTGCTGCACCTCCTGCTTTATGTCAGCCTGATTTACTGTTTCACTTTCTAACTTGACCAGCTAGCATCTTGGCCATATTCACTCTCTTCCCTTCTTTCAAGAGAAGTCACTTTACATCTAATAAGCACTTTGAGATTTCAAGTCTCATGCTGGTTCCTCAGAAAACCCTTTACAAAACTGATCATGAGCCAAAGAGAGCAATTAGCACAACTCACTAAAATCTAAGAGGCCATTGACAAAGAAGGTATGCCAAACTGAGTAACAAAGTGCTTTGAGCCCTTGGGAGATTTCTCACAAGCTGCTTTCAAGACATTTCTGCTTGGAATCATTGCCAAAATATGCAAAACTGTAAACAACAAAACAGAATAGCCAAACTTCCACAGGTATCATATGCCATACCATTCACGGCAGTCAGTCCAACTGTAGTAAGTATCTCTTTCTGGACTGTAAGGCATGTTAAGTACAGCACGTACATTAAGCATCCTATAGCACTGTACTGAGGCACCAGTGCTCCAGCTGAGAGAAAGATAAACATATTCTGGGATGCAGATTGTCAAAAAATAACCCTAAAAATTCCATCGCATCTTTGTTTCTCCCTTGTTTACTTTCTCACAGAGGTGTCCACTCTTGACATCAAAGAAAATATAAGATCAATGCTTACCTAGAACCAAACAGGCAGCAGTAGCTTGGAGGAACATGAGGGATAGCAGCTACAGTTCTATTTATGCTATGCTCTGGATACCCGTGCACATGTTTGCATGGTCTATGATATTGGCAAAGAAACTTGCACTTCTCTGTCTCCACCTTTTGTTCAACAGCAAAACGCACCAAGCTCTGAGGCAACTGGAGGCATGACAGAACTGTGTTGTCTCCTGCTGTGAAGCCTGGACTCCACCAAGCACCACAGGATTTGGATGCAAGGAACCAAGGAGTAGATAGGGGTTTGGGCAGAGGTAAAAAGAGAAAAAACCCTGCTGACTGAGTCTCATCACACTCAGAGGTTAAGAAGGTTTATTTTACCACATCCACTTTACAAATAAGCAACTGAAATACCAAGGATAGTTGTTTCAGTTCAGGGGGTGAACTTCATCTCCTGAAGAATGCCAGGTTTCTACAGGATGTGTCATTTTCATCCTACTTAATGTCTGAGAGCTTAAAAGCGGCAAAGATCCCCTTGCTGAACTCTTCTAGAAAAACAGTGAATTTTGGGTTTCAATGACTGGTCGGCCAAGAGACTGTATTTTCACCTAACTGTATTCCCACTGAAAGCAGGCAGGTTCAGTCTAAGCAGAGTTAGACCATTCCAAAGTGATTTTGCAATTCAGCTCAATCAGTTTACAACTACCATGACATAGAAGTTTGGAATATTCATAGATTTCAGTGTCTTAATGAGAAAAATGATGGGTATTACCTCAGAATGACGTTTATATTAGAGCACTATAATGTTTAATGGAATACTCATTGCATTCCCTTAGCTCACCCTCATTTGCAAGCCAATGTAAGACTAATATTCTGATTTAAAGCCCTCTAATGTATACCTTCTTTTCAGTGAAAACACAGGCTCCGTAAGTCCATTCATGTTCCAAGAGAACATAAAATGCCCATCCAGCCAATGAAAGGCAATATAATCAGTCGTAAAAGCTCAGATCTCTTTTCATATGTACTCTGATAAAGAAAATGAAAAACAACAACAGACAACTAACCCACTTACAAAATTCCATTGATGGGAGGAGAATGGAACTGTACATTTACGTTGATCAGGTAATTTGGCACATCTTACTGCTACAAGGATAACAAGTTATTTTTTTAGTAAGTCTGAAAATGAACCAATAATTATGGAAAATTAATTTTTTATTTATTGTGCTGTTGCTTCCAAATTACTCTCCCCATCTCATCTTTGTAATTACTTCTAAAAGCTTATAAATATTTTATTCTTTATTATTATGTTCACTGAGAAACATCAGAGGCACTGACTCCATTGTTTATAGCACACTGTTTATAGCTTCAGGTTTCCCTATACACTAACTCTGCTCTGTACTAGGAGCAGAGAGAGAAATAATCTTTTTACATAGTGGCTTCTGTATATTTCAGAATATAATTGCAAGCCACATGCCCTCATATAAACCAAAGTGATATCTTTGTCTAGAACTGTTGAGACATTTGAGTTTCTAGGGGCATGATTCCAAACCTTCACAAAGTTCTTCGAAAGGTACTGGAACAGGCTGTAGGTATTTGCAAAGGCTTCTATAGCTTTCATGAGTGCTTTGGAACTAGATTCATGTCAAATATGGCAACTTCAAAACAGCCCTTTGCAGATGACATGTAATAGGTTAGATTTGGCAAAAGACAGAACTATAGAGATCACAGAATCATAGAATGGCTAAATTGGAAAGGATCATGTAGTTCCAACCCCCTTTCCATGGGCAGGGATACCTCAAGCTAGACCAGGTTGCTCCAAGCTCCATCCAACCTGGCCTTGAACACTTCCAAGGATGGGACAGCCACAGCTTCCCTGGGCAACCTGTGCCAGTGTCTCACCACCTTCATAGAGAAGAGCTTTTTGCTACATCTAACCTAATCCTATCTAATCTAAATCTCTCCTTCTGGTGCAAAGATATTTATGTATTCATAATGCCTGCTTTGTTACAAATCAAACTTCTTTTCCCTTTTCAAATCCTCTTCCCAATAACAGTCCCTGCATGCTATGTGCACCTCATGGGAGGACTGCAGCTTAGGAAGAGCACTTAAAGGCGACGGTTACATCTGCTATGGTGGCCATATTGAAAAACAAAATAGAATATGTTGTTCACTATTAAATCCTTCAGAATAGATCAGACATCAAAATATCCCTATCAAACTTCACCAGAAATGTGCCAGGACTTCAGTAAGTATTTAAAGATGCATGGTTACCCACAGACAGTGAAGTCTGGCATCTCCAACCTGGGATCAAATGATACGGTTTCTACCATTTGCCCTGGAGGATGAGAACAGGCCAGTGTTTGCATCCTGAAGTTTCTCTCCAAAGCTACAAGTTGCATTCTGCGCAGGGTAACATATCAATTTAAATTCCCACTGCCACTGTACCTAATTGATGACAAGGCAATGTTCTACCTTCATGCTCATTATGCAAGGCAAGTAAACAATGGCCGATATATACATGCATATTTTAATCCACTTCCAAAACTCCTTTCTTAAGTCAAAGAGGATTAGAAACAAAGACACTTTGTTTCTACAATTCAACAAATTTAAGTCAAACCAAAAAATGTACTTATTATTAAATACAGTTATTAAGAAAATTCTTCCCTTTGTTGACCCAGTACTTTTCTTGCTACAAAACCATTGTATGTGTGGGAGTTCTCTCTCCATTATCCTTACCGTGCCATGAACTCTGTGGGTAGAGAGCAGACATGAAATCTCTCATTAGAAAGTAGATTATTCCTGTATAATTTTCTGTAGCACTTTGAAATCCTTAACTAAACATCTTGCCTATCGCCAGTCAGCACCATGGACTTTAATTAAACAATGTTTAACATCCAAGTCCTGAGCATCGTATTATTGATAACCTTGAGCCTTAATAATGTTGAATAAGAGTAGAGAATGTAAGCATTCAACTGGAAGAGCTGGTTTGTTTTAATGTCACTAATCTGCCTATAGGACAGAATATGGTATTTAATTGAACAATAGCATTAATTTTTAACCAAAGCAATTACTGTTTTCCCTGTGGCTCCGTAAGGCATACAAGATGTATTGTATGATCCACCTCCATCCTTCACATCAGTCTCAGCACATCAAAACCTATTCATCCTTTGAATATGCTTGCCAAACATCCATTCAAGTGGGCAGTTATTGGTAGGAACTACCAATACATGTCACCTACTGCCCTGCTTGAGTTTTTCAGCCAAATTTCAGTCTCCCATTTAATTGATAACAACACCTAAAATGTTTTGAGGAATTTGATCATCCAGTTCTCAAGATGCTGCAATGAACAGTCACTCTTTGGAGAGCAGAATAAGAATATTATCATTTATGTGGCTCATATTAAAACACAGGCCAGGAAAAAGCATTTCAATTTTTACAAGAAACCATCTCAAATTGTCTGGTTTCATCAGGAGATTCATGGATTCATCGTGGATTCACGCCTGTTGAGTACAAAGTAGATGATGCCATTATCAGCATTACCCTCCCTACCACCACATTCCATCTGCGTAATCCTTAAAAAACTGAGTAAATTTATAGAGAGAACCTATTAAAAGGCAGCCTATTACTACAGGCTTATTGAACACAGTCTATCATATTTAAAATTATAGAGAAAACATCAAAATACCAGGTCTTTCCTATCTTTGTTGCTTTGGTGTTTGTTTGTTATTTTTTGTCCCAGTTTTTTTGTTAGTTTTTCTTAAGAGAATCTTAAATTGCCCGAATGTAACAAACCACTACTGAAAGACTGCAAGCACGACAGATGATTTTCTTTTCCTGAAAAACATCTTTCCTTCTGAAAAGAATCATTGTATAGAAGTTTTGGGGTATTCTGGTTTGTGGGGGTTTTTTTAGTGATTATACTTGTTGTTTCAAAAGCTCAGGATAATGAGTCAGATGAGAAAATATTATAAAATACTATACTATAGCTGACATGACACAAAACCATGTTCAAATGGCATCCCAGGCTTACACAGATCAGAAGGTCAGAATCCATTTCGGCACATCTGTACCTTGTAAACCCGCTGCATAGATTTACAGTCTCCTAAGTGACAGACTGGCTGGCAGAATTACACACCACCAAACGTGTTGGTGCAGCATGCATGAACTCCCTCAGCAAAAGCCTACCCAATCAACACGATGAGGTTACATAAAGCCTGAAAACATTGCTTCCAACTAATTTGACCCCCCTCAGCAAATAGAAAAATCCCAAGTAGATGACAAACAGTTTATGTTTTCTCTCATGTTTTTGTTTATGTTTTCCTCTGGAGGAAAGTTTTTCTTAGCCATTTGCACAAGCCTAAGTGTTTTGATGTCAGCTTACTGAAAGGACCCTGGCTGTGACAGAATATTGCTTACATGATCACATTAAACATACCTAAGCACACAGTTAATTTTTAGTTTACATGCCCTAAAACTGTAATATTTCCCAACAGAACTATTTTCAGGTATCTGGACTACCCATTTGAAAACAAAGACAAACAAATACAGGGTAGAACCTGAGAAGCATCTCTGCATTCTCAGTTACTAACCATTTGTGTTGGCTAGTCCTGTACTTCTGCTGTGCAATTAAGACTGGACAAGGTTGCAAAATATGCCATTCATAGTTTAACAAAGACTTCCTAATTTGAAAGGAGTTTGGACTTGACTATATCAGAACGATAGCAGTTTAATACAAGTTTCAAACTAACCTTCATTTCACAGCTCTAAGAGCATGCTTCCTGAGGCACCGTTTTTGTGCCAATTAGCCAAAGGTATTTAAACCAATTTCCCCCGTTTTAATCCTTGAAGGAGGTACAGGCCATATGCTAAGCATTCTGAAGGGTGATTCTGCATTTTCAGCAGATCTCAGGCTGGCTCACAAACTTTAAAACCCTTACAGTTTGCATTTTCAATTCCAAAGAAAAGCTTGAAGCCAGTTCACACTTTTCTTCAGCAAGTTCCTGCTTCTAAGAAAATCAAGTTACCACAAGGAACACCGTATCCCAATTCAGGGAAACCAAACCTGTTTTTCTAAATTAACAGAAAGTTCAGACACTGACTATCATGCTGTAATGCTGCTTGACAAAACAACTCTACAGCTGTGTCACAATGACCTCTATGCCCCCTGACAAACCAAACACTCTTTGCAATGCAAGTCCTTGATAATAGCAGCCTCCAAGATACACATATCTGGATAAAACATCCAGAGTACCTTTTTGAGTATAGAAACCAGGCAAAAGGTACCTCGCCCAAAGAATTCAAGTCAGAAAGCTTGTTACCTTGAAATACCTCTCAAAAATGAAATATGCTAAATGCTCTGCGAACACTGTAGGGAACTAGCAAGCTTTTGCAATTGGAGAATTTCTGGAATCTCTATATCATCCTGACAAATTAATAAGACTGTCTCAGAACCACCTGTATACCATCCAGCAGGCAGGAGGAGGCCAGCTGAGACTGCTCAGTGCAGTTAAGGCCCACTACTGCTCACTCAGGGCTCTGATAATTTCTTGCTGGAGGCAAAACAGATTGGTAGATAAGGATAGGAGAAAGAAGGACAAGGACATATTTACATCTAATTTGTTTTTTTATGAGCAGTACAGGAAATTATTAGGTTCTTCATTCAGCATCCTAGGTCATAAAATGAACAGCTTCCACTCAAGCTCCTAGTAGATTGTATAGTTAATCTACAGATCTGCTTATGTCACCACATGACTAAGCCTCAGGCAAGAGAACACCTAACTTCTGTGTTCTCCACCTTCTTTTCTTCCTTTGCTGTATTTTAATAGAAGTAAATTAACATTCCCAGAGAAATAACACTTTTCTCCTCCATGACAGCTTGCCTCACTTGTTTCGAATTGGCTTCCAACTAGATGTTCCCCATCCCAGCCAGGAAAGTACAGAAGAGAAAAGCAGACGGAAGATACTGAAAGGTAGTTTTATTTGCTCTTTTCCACTTGAGTATTCTTGTAAACTTTTGAATGAACAGTATAAGCAGGAACATGCAGAAATATGGACCAGCAGAGAGCAGCTTCATGAAACTGCCAGGTTTAAAGGTCAGGTTTTCCTACATAGTACCATCAAGAAAACTATTTTCCACAAAACTCTTTTTCCTTTAAAGATTTCTGGTTTGTGATGTTTTCTATCCCACCATCTGTGTCTGAGGCCTAATACTGTACTGGCAGTTCCAAAGCCTTAATTTCATTCACCATTAGATTTCAAGCTAGGAACAGACTTCAGACTTTTGGCAGCAACAGCTGTCATGCATTGAAATACACTTATCTGTATTACCAAGGCATGTGTCTGAAGGAGCTCAGACATACAAAGCTGCCCTTTGCTCTTTTCTCCTCGGTCTTTGAACAAAAATTCACTTTGCAACTCTTACGTATCTCCCAAATTCACTGGCACGTCTGTGAACAGTAATAAAGCACAGGACTGAAAGGCAGTAATTGACAAATCAAAACAAGCAGCTTGAAATATGCAGCAACTGGTTCTCACAAAACTCATTGGGTTGTTGGGGTTTTTTTTGTTCTTCCTTCCAGTATTATTCCAGTTTACAGTAAGATCTTGATCAGAAGTCAAGAGAATCAGTGGTTTTAGAGTAGTCAGCTCAAAAGCTAAGTTTATCATTAATACTGGAAATGCTACTTACTATAGGAGCAGAAGACAAACGCATAAATTAGAGGGCTAGAAGAGATGAAGTAACTGCTGTAACATTCAGCCACCATTCAGGCGTGGTGACTGTCATCTGAATATTCTTTCAGTCCACCTAGCATCTTCATCTTATAACCACTGCTGTCTTCAGTGCCGCCTCCTCCTTCCTTACCCCCCTCCCATCTGCACAGCCTCATCAAATCCTCCTTCAAAAAGCTTTGTTTCCCTCACACAGTCTGTAGCTCTTGCTTTGCTTGTACATCACATCCTATTTGTCTCTGCTTTGTATCTTTCTGAAGGAGTGGTGGCATGCTTTGTGCTTTAAAATGTTTAAGGCAACAACCCCTTGATCATAACTAGGGCCAACAGATACTACCATAATCCAGGTACATGATAAATGGACTGTATCAGTCAAAAGCAATACTCTTTGTCTATACTTGCAGGAGTAAAGAGGAAGTCAGGTCAAAACCAAACATGTTAAAATCCAATAGCCAGTTTAACCAAATGAATATCTGTTAGAGTCTGAAAAACAGGTCAGTTTAGGTCAACCTGGAAGCAACAGAAGTAGAAATAACTGAGCTATAGCTTTCCTCCATAAAAGATAGCAATCTTCTCATCATAGCCAAAGGAAGAAAAAGCATAGCTTTGGGTATCTGTTACCATCTGAGCCACAGAAAAAAAAGATGAAGATCCAAAGCAGGAGGTGAACCTTACTGCCTTCTATGCAGGTAAGTTACTATCACAGATAATCTAGTGGAAAAGAAAGCATAGGATCCCAATCGGTTTTCAGCAAGTTCACTTTCCTGCAAGCATAAGTCCTGAAAGAAAGAGATCCCATTTCCTTCAGAAACAGAAAGATGTAGTCTCTGCCTTTTGTGAGAGTGCCTCATGATTGATGAGGGTTCAGCTTTACATGGGACTGAAAGATATCTCCTGATTCATAAGAGCCTTTTATGACACAGTTACAGAAACCCATCTAGTGTCTAGCAGACATAGCTAGATTATTTGCCTCCTCCTGCTCCTATTTTCAAACAGCAAAGGCAAGGCCATTATCTAGTTTCCTTTATTCATGCATTATCTCAGGTGCCCAAGTGCTCTATAATCAATTCACATTAGAGAGCAGAAATTTCAAGGAAACACTACAGGCAGTTTCTAATACAAGGAATAAATCACAATTAACATCTGACTATCTGCTATTACGTAGAGCAGTCTGAAGGTGGTCAGTAGTTATAAAGATGCCTGAAGGCAATAAGAAAAGATTAATCCGTATCTGCTTGCATCAGCCTCAAAAAGAGTTTGGTATTTCAGGTAAAAGACTCCCAATCATTTAAGTGATAGTAAGAATGAGCAATGGACACTTATTTTATAAATAGGTTATGTTTGCAATGTAGCTATGATGAAGTAAATATTTTGAAAGGCACAAGAAAGTAGAGGGTGAGAAGGTCCAGTGCAGAAACCAAACCTGGAATGCAAAGACATTTTGCATCAACACACCTTTCCTCTCTCTCATGCAAGTATTGAAGCTATGCAGTCACTAGGCTTCATTTAGATAGAGAGTGCTTTGAACTTCCAAAATATATTTTTCTAAGCAAGAGAATTATCATTTCACGTATTCACCTTTATGGAAATAAATCATTCTAACACCCTCTACAAAACAGGACCAAGGGAAGGAGTTCCTTATTCCTTTTCTTTAAAAAGGGAAAAAACAAAACCAAAGTACCAAAATATCCAAGAACCCTAAGCCAACTGCTGTACCTCCACAGAATTAGAACTAAAAGAAGCATGTTTATTTTACAGTTAGGCCTAAAGTAGAGCAAGGCCTATAAAGTACTCTACACATCAATACAAGGCATCAGGTAAGCTCCTGGACTATACATGCGCCCTACAAGAAGAAATTTGTCATGGGAGTTGAGACACCAAGAAAGTACAAACATTAAATGATGAGATTATGCCAGTCTTCACAAAGTTCAGACTAATTTGCTAGGGCTAGCCTGATTTTACTGGAGGAGAACCTCTACACCTCTGTGAGAAATCTGTCCCTTAGAGCAGAAGAGCAAGAATACTTTACAATTCAAAGAATGTGGCTGCATTAAAACAGGGAACTGCTAACTATTCTTATGACTGACAGAAACCCACTGGACATGTAATTTTTATCCCTTAAATTGGTTCTTCAGACCACGGTAAGGAGCAAGTCTTTGGCCAGCAGCACATTTGTCCAGAGCTGGCTCAACCCACCAGAAGCCACACATAAGTGGGAGCCATTTGAGGGGAGCACCGTGGCTGTTAGCATGACAAGGGCACCAATGGCACTGAAAAGCATTAGCTTGGCAAGAGCTCAGCCAGGACTTCAGAGCCCAGGGAGATCAACTGACCAGGAAAGCGGCCCCAGGGATCATTCTCCATCTTGCCAGTTAGACCTGAGAAGGTGCAGGTCAAGGTGTCATGCAGACCAAAGCCTCTCTTCATGGCTGATGTCATTGCTAGGGCAATTAGATTATATTATATGATGATAGGGCCTTCTTCAAAGAATGCGGATAACTGGGGAGAGATGGGTTCCAATTTAGAAGATATCCAAATCTTTGCTGGCAGACTGTCTGACTTGGCAAATCATGCTTTAAACAAACAAACTGGGGGGTAGGGTCCATAGCCATGACACTTGTGAACTCACAAGCAACAGCATATATGATCATACCTACCAGAGTAGTGATGAATACCCCCAACTCTCCAAAAACCTCTCCCCAAATCCTACCTGGTCCCAGGAGGCTGCAACCATGCTCTGAGGACCCACACCAGCACCCAGGTTTCACAATACAGAACGGTGCTTTGCTGACATCTGCCAGCATGCTCTACAATAAGGGCAGTCTTATTTAATGCATTTTAATCAGATCTGAATGATCTGTTTAAAATTGAGACATAGCCTCTGCATCTCAATGGTTTTAAAGGTCTCCCCTTTATTTATCAACAGTGTTTAAACAGCTGTACCTTTGCAGTGCAAACCACACAAGGAAGTAATTAAATGCCATAGAATTTGAAGTCCTGGAGGGAAGCCATTAAATTTAATAATGATGCCAGCTTCTACAGCAGCTAGAATAACACATGCAGTGTTAGCTATTATGCTCTGATTGATCATTTCTGCTCCACCTAGGTAAACCGTTAAGCTTAGGTATCTAGCTGAAAGCTATTACTCAAAATCTTTAAATAAAAAATGAATGCTCCACATTTCAACTTTTACAGTTACATAGTTGTTAGTTTGCTTTTTTCATTTAAGTATTTAATACAACTATAATGCTATCCTGGGTTCAGCAGCAGCAGTCATTTTTAACCCTTCTTAGTAGCTGGTGCAGTGCTGTGTTTTTGACTTTAGGCCTGGGAGCAGCGCTGATAACACCAATGATTTTAGTTGCTGTTCAGTGATGTTTAGACTGACCAAGGACTTTCTGAGTCTCATGCTCTGCCAGGGAGGAGGGGGAGCCGGGAGGAAGCAGAGACAGGACACCTGACCCAAACTAGCACTGAGCAAGTGAAAAATCCAGAAAAATTAATAAAACACTTAAAGGAGGTGTGTTGTCATTCTGGTCATACCAGAGAGGCACAAATCATGGCAATGTGCTGGGGCTTGGCCTATGTTTGCAGAGCCCTGCTCAACACTATCTAGCACCTTCAAAAGGAAAAAAATGTCCCTGGATCTGATGGCAAAGCAACAGACAGCACAGCTACTCCAGCTCCAAGTACAACAGCTACACCAGCCCCAGTGACAAGTATAGCAGCTACTCAAACTCTGCTCACAACAGACAGTGCAGCTACTCTAGCTCCAAGCATAGCAGCTACACCAGCCTCAAGCGACAAGTACAGTAGCTACTCAAACTTTGACTGCAACAGGCATTGCAGCTAATCCAACTCCAAGTACAGCAGCTACAACAGAGGACCAATTCGTGCCAATGTCGATTGACCCTGTATGCAAGGGGAAAAGGGAAAAAGAGGGAAGAAAGATGAAGCAAGATGAAGAAACAATGTACTCACCACTCGGGACAGCATCTGACCAGGAGTTATTAGCATGTGAATCAGAGGAAGAAGAGGAAGAAGAGGTGACGTCTCGACGCCAGACCTCAACCGAGCTATTGAATATGCAAAAAGCTTTTACCCATCAACCAGGGGAGCACATCATCACCTGGTTGCTCCGATGCTGGGACAATGGGGACGATGGTCATGAACCAGAAAGTAGGGAAGCCAAACAGCTGAGATCACTTGCTAGGGAAGGGGGAATTGACAAAGCAATTGCAAGAGAGAAAAAGCCCTTCAGCCTTTGGAAGTGGCTCTTGGCAGCTGTGAAAGAAAGGTTTCTATACAAGGACGTTGTTATGAGTCATTCGGCCAAGTGGACTACTCTAGAGAAAGGCATCCAGTCTCTGAGGGAATCAGCCATTGTAGAGATGATCTATCACATCAAGCCAAATAACAGGGATGTACCCATAGATCCAGATGAAGTCGAATGTACACAACCCACGTGGTGGAAATTTACATGGAATGCACCGTCATCATATGCCCATTCATTGGCAACAGTAACATGGAATGATATAGTACCACTAACAGTGGATGAAATGATTCATTAACTCCAAGAGTTCGAAGACAATATCACCCCTTCCATCATTGCAGCTGTGGAAGAACTGTCCCAGGAACTTAGACAATTAAGAGACTATCTATCTGATCTATCCAGCTCCTCATGTGTACCAACACACGTCTCAGCTATTAACAAAAGGCTTTCTACTGCTCGAGAGAAAAGATATAGAACGTATACGCCATGGGCTGCCCTATGGTTTTACCTGTGGGATCACGGAGAAGACATGAGGAAGTGGGACGGAAAACCTACCTCAGCTCTGGAGGAACAGGTGCGTGAATTGAAGAGGAGAACAAAGGTCAAGGATGATCATCCCATGAAAGCTGCGGCTTCAGTCTCTGGTGAGCAGGCTTTCAGATGGAGTGGAAGAGCTGCTGCCAAAAAAACTGCTGTAAAGGTTGTTGAAAAGGAGTTCTCGGGTCACCTAACCTGAACTCTCACTTGAAGAAGAGCTATTTCAAGCAGTGCATCACATTACCAAGCCATGAAAAGATATTTCTAAAGCCCAAAGTTTTGTAATAGAACTGCATGTTTCTTCTCTTGCTGCAAATCTGTCCCTAGCACGCGGCACCCTAACCAGCAAGAGGCTTAAACCATTTCAAGTACTAGTTGTTTAACACAGCACAATCTATTGCCATTGTAGTTCACACTGCTGATTCTCCACCACCACCCAAGCTGCTGCTTCTTTTCAGTCTCAAAAATCTATTTCTATTTGGTTTTATACATTAAACAAATTCATATACAACTACCTAAAAGGGCATTTTAGCGAGGTGAAGATCAGGCTCTTCACCCAAGCAACAAGCAATAGGACAAGAACTAATGGCCTCAAGCTGTGCCAGGAGAGGTTTAGATTGGATATTAAGAAAAAATTCTTCATGGAGAGGTTGATCAGGCATTGGAACAGGCTGCCCAGGGAAGTGGTGGTATCACCACCCCTGGAAGTGTTCAAAAAACACATAGATGAGGCCATCAGTGGCATGGTCTAGTTGTGGTCTTGGCAGTCAGGGGTAATGGTTGAACTTGATGATCTTTAAGGTCTTTTCCAACCTGGATGATTCTATGATTCAGTAACATTAATGTAAGGAAAAACATTTTTTAAATGGAAGTTGAGGCCATTCATTCTTGTTTCTCTCCTAAAAGCACATTCACAGCTGCATGCTCTGCATAAACTAGCTCTGGAAACTGATCTATTTCTGATAGACTGAATAAGAGGAAGAAATGACCCCTCAGCTTTCAAGAGGTACTTGTCTAATTCTCATTCCCGTTACCATACATGTTCTACAGCCAATTGTGACAACAGTATGTTAAGCTATGGCTCTTTATTTAAAGAGTGAACTACCAGCAGATTTTGGACAACTATAACATTCCTGACGACTTTACACACCACTTAAACTTGCCCGTTTCTCCCTTACAGCTGTTCTGCAGGATTAAGCTAGTAGAGACTTTACTCATCATTGCTTGCCACCAGACACTTCAGATGCTGTTAGTCTACAGACACTTCACCAGGGCCACAGACCAAGTCAGGCTAGGTAGTCCCAATAGCTGTACAAACCAGTGCAAAATTCATTTTATGCTTCAAAATCTGAAGAAAAGTTACTCCTTGACAATTAACTTCACTTTTATATCGTAGACTTGATCATTACATTGATGAGTAGCCGAGGGCCAGACTCAACTACATCTGACATTCAGTTTTTCAGTGGAATAAAGATAGATAACTATACTGGAAAATGACTATCTGTAAGTCCACATCCTTCCATTATGTAAAAAATTAGTATGCTTCTCTTTCAGCTAGTGGCATTAAATCATTGGTTTACAGTCCTTTTCCAGGGGCTTATCTTTTCATAGGATAAGAATAACAAAAAAAGTAGTCAGTGGCACCACTCACAGGGCATGATGCCAGCAGCTGAGATTTTTACCATGAAAAAAAGGCAAAAAAATTGTGAAGGACCAGCAGGTAGTTGCTGAACCTAGACAACATTAAGGCTAAGAAGAAACTTAGCATAAGCACTTGAAAGCTAGCCTGTTAATTTAAGGCTTATTTACCTAGCAGTAATATCATCCATTTGTACTGAAGATGCACTTTGGTCAATAAGCACAAATGCTTAAGCCACAAATTGGGCTAAAGGGATTTCTTCAGAGAAACAATTAAAGACTTACTGTGTATTACCTTGACTAAATTATCACATAGGGGAACAATAACCTTACCGAAATACATGGAGGATCAACACACCAAGGGGGGGATATGACTCTTCAGGGATTGAGCTAATAGGATTAAAATTTAGAATATCATAAACTTAAACAGTGTAACCTATTAGCCCATGGAATAACTGGGATGACCAGAGCATAGAGGCATTTCATTAATATTACAGAGACAACATACAGTGGGACTGTGGAGAAAAGCATCAAGACCTCAAAAGGTTTTTTTGTGGCGTCATTTTTAAATAGACTTATGAGTCTATTATTAGATTATTTAAAATATTTTTGATTAATTAATTTCAAATAATTGCTGACATTTTAAACTGAAAGTAAGAGAAGACTTCTCTCCAATCGTTTATAGGGAACAACTTCTTCAACAGATTTTCCTCACTCTGGTCTGTAGGCAAAGAAATTCCCACTTTGAAGGAAGCTGTATTTTCCCACACACAAGAGCTAAACTTTAAGCTTCAGCTAACACAGGCGGTATCATCTTTCATTTCTCAATGAAAAGTAGTGTCTGCATAGTTTCCAGAACGTGTCCAGTTACATGCAGTGATGGGAATGTTAAACTGACTGGTTTTGTTTGGATTTGGTTGGTCGGGTTTGGTTTTGGTTGTTTTTCTTTTAAGATCAAAATCTTTGTTGCCCCGTAAAACTGTAACTGAGAGACTCCAGTAAAACGAAGTGGAGTTTCCAAGCTCCAGGGAAGATTTGATTGCTCCTAGCAGGAACTTCAACTCCTAATATATATGTGAGCTGCATCAGACTTATATACCTTTAATTCAAACAAACTGTTACCTATTCTCTTCACGCTTGATTACACTCAGTACATAAATCCCCCAAATCAATAGTTAATTAAAAAGAGGTGGCAATTTCTACATACAAAATTGACTCCTATCTGGGATTCTACATTCTCTGTTCCAAGTATGTGTATGCTACTGGAAGAAAGAAAACTGGAATCAAGATATCTATCACATTTTAGGAGGCTGACATTCGTTTCGGGGGAAAAAATGCCCAACAACAAAAAAACAAACAAAACCAAACCCTGAAAATGTCTTATTAATGAAGAACTTTGAAAAACAGATCATTGCTGGGGAAAAAAAAAAAAAAAAAAAGGAATAAAAATAACTGGGGGAAAAAAAAAAAAAAACCCGCAACAAAAAAACCCCAACAAATCAAGACTGACAGCAGGAGGGCACCGCAAGCTGTTCACGTCTTGGCAAGCCTACACAAAGCAGACATATAACTGCAAAAAAAACCCAACCAAAACACAGAGGTGAGAAAGAAAAAAAAAAATCTACAACCTTTGCCAACATGTAAACCTATATGCAACTCAGTGCCACCTGATTCTTAGATTTCTTAAAGAATGCTACATGGGTATGACAGGGACTTTATGAACCATGGTAATACTTTGGTGTTGTACAGCCAGGACACACAATAGAGCTAATAAAAACTGCCCTGAATTCTTTCTTCTTGTAGTAGGCACGTAGTAGACCTGTGTAGTTGACTTTTAATTGGAGCCATTCTTTTCTCATTTCTTTTTCTTCCTATGCTCCACTCCAAGCAAGTGTCAGCCATTTCTCACCTCTTCAGGAGTTTCAGAACATTGCCAAATGTGGCAACTCATTTTGTTCTCATAGCACAGCAACCCAAGGGAAATGACTAGTCTCTATTGCACATGAAACTAGTCAGTCCTAAGTTGCTCTACTGTACTCTGTTGGATTCCTTCACATGAAGCACAAAAATAAGGAGTTGTAAGAGTGAATCAGGAGCTGCTCTGTCCTGTGTTCAGCCGTAGCAGCCATTTTTCTCCTTCTTGGTAGCTGGTGCAGCGCTGTGTTTTTGACTTTTGCCCGGGGAACAGTGCTGATAACACCGAAGTTTTCAGTTACTGCTTGGTAATGTTTTGGTCTGACCAAGGACTTTCTGAGTCTCATGCTCTACCAGGGAAGAGGGGAAGCTGGGAGGAAGCAGAAACAGGACACCTGACCCAAACTAGCCAAACAGGTATTCCATACCACAGCACGTCATTCCCAGGATGTAAAAACAGAGGGCAGAGACGAGGAAGGGTGGGGGTTCACTGCTGGGTCGGGCTTGGTATCGGGTGGTGAGCAGTTGTATTCTCTTTCTTTGTATTTCTCTTGACATTGTTATTATTGGTGGTAGCAGCAGTGGTTTGTGTTATACCTTAGTTACTGGACTGTTCTTATCTCAACCTGTGGGAGTTGCATTCTTTTGATTCTCCTTCCCATCCCTCCAGGAGTGGGGGGAAGAAAGAGGGGGGAGTGAGGGAGCGGGCTGCGTGATTTAAGGCTTAAACCATGATACTCTTTAGGTCTTAAAGACACAAAAGTTTAAGATTTTTCTATTTGTCACTGCATTTGACAAACAATTGAAATACAGCCACTTATTTGAACTCGCCAACAGAATGCTTTCATCTTGTTAGGATATTTCTGCAACTTTATTACTTTAAATATCTTTAATTGTTTTAAGTTAAAGAAAATAATCATTAAATATACCAATCTGGAGCTAGCAGATGTAGGGACACAACTTGTTATTGATATTATGCTAATGTAAAGCAGTTCAAAATAAACAGTTAAATTGCAAGTTCAGTAGGCATGTTAAGTTTGTGTATGCCAACTACCCGTTAGGTCTCTCATGCCTGACTAAGCCATAAGAATGCATGCAATTCAAACAGAAATGTCTTCTGCCCCCTGCAGAATTCAATCCAATTGAAGAAAGGCAACACCTGAGTAAGACAATAAAGGAATAAAAGGCTAGGACTGTTCACATGTTGCCTTCAACAATGTATTTCCTCGTAAGTATCAAATCAGTGGAATCAATGTATTCTGCAAAATCTTAGTTTCCATGGAAGCCAGAAGAGTTGATAGCATAGCTAGTTAGTACTCCTGATCTGCCTCCTTGCCTGTGCACCCTACTCAGTTTACATGAGTGAGCTGTTAGGTTTACAGATTGAAGGTCATTCTTCAAGCAAATGTTTAGATTGTAACAAGTGTAAAGGCAAATCTGAAATATGTCCTCTCACAGAGGGACTGTGGAGAAAAGCAACAAGACTTTAAAGGGGTTTTTTGTGGCATCATTTTTAAATAGACTTATGAGACAATTATTAGATTTTAAATATTTAGCCCAGGAACAACCCATCAGTATTCCTCATGAAAAGTTTTGTAGAACTCAGTCAGATATTCTGTTTCAAACTCAAGCTCTGTTTGTCATTTGGATGTGTTGGGGGAAGAGGTGTTTTGTGGGTTTGGAAGGCAGGTTTCCTGTTTATTTGTTTTTCCCTTTTAACTGTACATAGAATGAATTTTATGCACCACACAGCTCTTTCAATCTGTTCTTGACTACCGACAATAACACAAGCCAAGTCTGGCTCCATTCCTCTACAAACCAGCAGTACTGTGACTACTTCTCAACAGATGCTCTTCCCCCAGCTTTTCTACTCTTTCAAAGAAATGTTATCCTTTTCCAGAGGGCCTTTTCCAGTTCTCTTGTATGATCTTGCAAGACACATCCTCCTGTATAGTAACTTCCCCACAGATTACAGATGTTTTGTTACTATAGAAGCAGACTTGGCTACTTCTCTGCCATGATCTCTTGCAGTCTTGAGATAAAGGGAAGCAAAATCAGGGGTTGGAACAATGTGATCTCTAGTCCTTCCACTTACACCAGCAGTGTTACCAGTCATTCCAGAAGGAATCAGGTATTACACCTTGGTGCTATTAGTCCCATTGTCGCCTCACTAACATATGTTTACCTTTGAATTATGTATTTCCCCAATCCATACAGAAAATGTTTTTAAGGTAACGGAGAATGTATTTCATATCGAACAGGAAATAAGCAAGAGAAATTAATTTGTTTCTTTGAATTGATCTTACATGTTAAGGACGAGGATAAGATGGCAGACTGATTTGTCTACCAAAATGGTTTAATAGTTTGAGTTCCTGCAGTTTCACTGGAAGTATCATCAAACCCTTTTTCATGAATACGCTTCATAATATATTCTATTTGTGGGTCGATTTGTTGTTTGTTTTTTTTTAATAAAACTAGCAGCTCTTATCCTGTGATATCCTTAAGCTATATATTTTCTCATCTCTCCCAACTGGCCTGAAGAATTAATACTAAAAATCATTTTTTCAAGTTTCTCATTGATTTCACTTTCACTTGAAGGTGACTTTAATAATTAAGTTACCTTAAATAAATTCACACACAATTTGGACAAGAGGGGAAAATTATTCAAAAAAGTATCACTATTTTTTCTATTATGGTTAAATTGTGCCTTTGCAACACATGGCCAATTCTCATTAGCCCAATGAAAGACTGCTAAAAATATTCAATTAATGGATTAATAGATCCAGAAACACAGCTTCATAGTTGTGGAAATAATAATATGTACCGCATCACTGAAGAATACATGGGTCTGAGAAGGCAGAATAAGAGAACTGAAAAGTCTGGAAACTTGAACAAGAGAGATACAGTTAGAAAATCAGCTCAGAGGGAAGAGATTTGCTTCATTTTCTTCATGGCATGAACTTTAAGCAAAGTATTTTCCACAGGACTGTTCCCGAGGAGCTGTAGTAAACAGGAAATGGCAAACAGGAAATTGTTCCAGTCAGATCAATACACATGATGTGGGACAAATCTATTGACCAATTATGTTAATTTACCTACTTGTCACCAAATAATTGCAATAAAAATTAGAAAACACTGATTCCAAATCAAATAAACCACGACTTACCTGATCTGTAGTTAAAAAGCACATGATAGGATGCTGTGGTTTTCTCTGAGGAACACAGAATCATAGAATAGTTAGGGTTGGAAAGGACCTTAAGATCATCTAGTTCCAACCCCCCTGCCATGCCCAGGGACACCTCCCACTAAACCATGCCACCCAAGGCTCTGTCCAACCCCGCCTTGAATGCCGCCAGGGACGGAGCATTCACGGCTTCCCTGGGCAACCCATTCCAGGGCCTCACCACCCTTACAGTAAAGAATTTCTTCCTCAGATCCAATCTAAACTTCCCCTGTTTAAGTTTGAACCCATTACTCCTTGTCCTATCACTACAGTCCCTCATGAAGAGTCCCTCCCCAGCATCCCTATAGGCCCCCTTCAGATACTGGAAGGCTGCTATGAGGTCTCCACGCAGCCTTCTCTTCTGCAGGCTGAACAGCCCCAACTTTCTCATCCTATCTTCATACGGGAGGTGCTCCAGTCCCCTGATCGTCCTCATGGCCCTCCTTTGGACTTGTTCCAACAGTTCGGTGTCCTTTTTATGTTGAGGACACCAGAACTGCACACAATACTCCAAGTGAGGTCTCACGAGAGCAGAGTAGATGGGCAGGATCACCTCCCTTGGCCTGGTGGTCACACTCCTTTTGATGCAGCCCAGGATACAGTTGGCTTTCTGGGCTGCAAGCGCACACTGCCGGCTCGTGTTCATTCTTTCATCGACCAACACCCCCAAGTCCTTCTTGGCAGGGCTGCTCTGAATCTCTTCTCTGCCCAACCTGTAGCTGTGCCTGAGATTGTTCCAACCCAGGTGTAACATCTGGGGTGTAATCCAGATTTCATCCATACTGGCAATCCTGGAACAGATGGATTTGCTGGTTGAAATGATTGTTGATTGGAGAAGGCAAGAGTAGATTGGCCCCTTTAAAAGGAGTGCAATTTGTAATTTTCCACAGGTAATTTAAGTTTAAAAAACAGATTAGAATCTAATAATATTAAAATTAAACACTGTTATGCTGTTAGAAGCACCTGCCTTATGTTCTGCAGGAAGCACACCAAAGACCACCAGGCCCTAAAGGTTTATTAAAATAAACCATGAATCTAGAAGTATATGAGCTCTATACTATGAATGATCTCTTTACTACCTCTTTACTTAGCACTAAGTTTTGAAACAGAATTACTGAGATTTTAAAACAACTTTCTTTAATGCCTGTTTTTCTCTTTCAAAGATGCATCCTTTACTTCAGCCTGCCTTTCTGCACCCATGGCTTTCAGGCTTTTCAAATTCAATAAGCTTGTAAGGTATTTCCCAGACAGGAAAAGTCTTCCCATTGCTCCTGAAGCACAGTTACTGACATGTTTTGCAGTCAAAGGAGCTTGCCAGCCACTCTGGTATCTCCCTATGCCAGATCTTGTCCTTCCCTTCTTGCCTGGCTGCCTGCAGGAAGCACCACATTTCAGAAAGAAATGTCATCCAGGGACATATAGCATCCTGCTCCTTCCAGGACGTCTAACTTGATTCAGAGCACAGTCCTAGGACCTGGATTCCAGAAAATCTTCCCAACCATACTTATTTTAACTACACAGTAACATACATTGAAGAGCTTATACTATCTTTCACATTTGTATGAAAACTACCTCTCACACAACTATCCCTTATTCCTGTAGGTGTTGCAAGTAATTTGAAAGGATAGTCAGTAGTAATTAGTTTTTCTCAGTCAGTAAAATACAGCCAGACCCTTGACCTAACTTTAGCAGACTTTCAATTGATTTTTGTATAGAGACATTTCTTGTGGCTATACAAGAGGCTTTTGCATATCATAGAGCTAGGAAACACTACTTGACAAACAGCAGGATTGTCAAAAAACTTGGATTTCAAGGGGGTTAAAACTGTAGTCAAGCTTGGTAAATAGCTCAATGAGAAGAGAGAAAGCTTCTGAGGAACTAAAATATTTCAAAATAAATAAATTTCACACTCTTGTCTGCTGGAAAACTTTCTTATTTTTCTTTTCCCATAAAAGTTTTCTTTTTCACACAGGAATTTTAATGGTAATTACAATTTAGATGTCAAAGTTGAAAATAAATTTCAGGCATGGCTCTTTCTGAAAACATCTGGGATTTGATTGCTGTTTGTAGGGCGAGTAAAAACACTTCCCATATATTCAAGAGAGAGTTGCCGCTATGAGCTTTACAAGACTTCTCATTTCCTTTACAGGCTTCCCTCTTGCACCAACTAAATGCTGCATAACATTTCACAGAAACATAGAATCAGCCAGGTTGGAAAAGACCTTTAAGATCATCAAGTCCAACCATTAGCCCAGGACTGCCAAGACCACCACTAAAGCATGCCACCAACGGCCTCATTGATATGTTTTTTAAGCACTTCCAGGGATGGTGATTCCATCACTTCCCTGGGCAGTCTGGTGCAATGCCTCATCACTCTCACTGTGAAGAATGCTTTCTTAATATCCAATGTAAACCTCCCCTGGCACAGCTTAAGGCCATTTCCTCTTGTCCTATTGCTTGTTACTTGGGAAAGGATACCAATCCCCGTCTTGCTACAACACCCTTTCAGGTAGTTGTAGAATGCAATAAGATCCACACTCAGCCTTCTCCAGGCTAAACAACTCCAGCTGTCTCACCCATTCCTCATCAGGCTTGATCGCCAGACCCTTCACCAACTTCATGGCCTTTCTCTGGACACAAAACCAAAAGCTTTCATGCCCTAAAAAGTTCCTAATGCTAGGTCGGACCCTGCTCACCTCAAGGCATCAGCAGCACCTCTCTGACACGCAGATACCGATCCTGAGGGACAAGAGAAACCCCTACTGCTCCCACTAGGTGCATGCAAAGGTTTTACGGGCGGCACATCTTGTGAGATTTGCGCAGCACGAGCGGGGGCTGGACGGTCGCACGAGCTGTTTGAAAGGTGGGAAGCTGAGGGGCTGCAAGGTGTCTGGGATGCAGGAACGCTTCTGTTGGGAAGTCGCTTTACTTATGGGTGGAGAAGTTTGTAAGAAGCTAGAATTGAACGGAAAACCTAATACAATAAAATGGTGAATGCTGTTGTGCCACTCAGTGACAGTTTGGATGAGAGCTCTGCAATGTTAGGTTTGTCGGAACCCTTAAAAATATTTGATCTTTTCACATAGGTGCACAGACGGACAGAAGAAGTTCATAGTAAGGACAGGAGAAGACCTGCCTCCTGAAGCGATCTTTTATGTTTTATACCTATTTAAATAATTTTTAGGTTGTTTCCAATGCTCAATTTTGATATCTGGTTGAGTTGCTTTTGTTTATTTCATTGCTTCTTCCTCCAGCGCTGCCTGAGAACCCTCATTTGTTCTTGTTGGTGTTTTCTTTGCAAACACTTATTCTCTGAAGGCTTGGTAGAGAATGAAAAGGGGGGGAAGAGAATACTACTTTGTTCTTTATGTGCTCCTAAGTTATAGCTCCCGGCGACACTTGTGTGGTGCAAATTAACACTGATGGGAATTATGGGGCTGTAGTCTTCCAAAGTTTTGAGAGCTTAATGCTTAGCATATATTTTATTATAAGGTTTAGTGCTTATTTTATTGTTTTCCCTTGACATCAAAGCTTAGATAATGCAAATCTGGTAAAATATATTTCATCTCAGTTTTACAGACCAGCTTCCATAAATTGTATATACCCTAGAGTGGAAAGGAGAATATACGAATATCAGATAAGCTTAGAAATTAGAAATAAACCAAAGGGGAAAAGAAATGCTTTTTTCCCAATGGCAACCTGATGAAGTACTTGATGGCTATAAAACAGTAGTTATAGAAGTTCTAACAATCAATTTGTAACCTCCTCTATCTCCACTGAAATGAAAATTCTGTCTTCAAAATACTCCTCTGTGTCAGGTTCTTTCTAACTGCATGTGAGCTCACACAGAAGTCCTTCCATTTATTTCCTCCATTGTTTCCTGGGTAAATGTCATTAGGGTTGGACTGTTGATGACTGAGACATCTCAAAGATAGTGTCAGGGAACAGCAAGGGCAGCTTCACCTGGGGAAGGAGCACAGGGGATGGAGCACAGTATCACTGCAGAGGCGGTGACTGCAGTGACACATTAGATGGAGATTTGATTTCTGGATGTTTGAGACACAGGATCCCAGTTTGAGCTTAGGGCCTGTAAGGTTGCCTAACAGCTAGTGACCAAATAATCCTAAGAAAGAGACTATTTGTTCAGACTGTCTCAGGGCAGCTGAAGCAAGCAGCTCAAGATCTGTCTTAAATGGCTGCAAATCCCCAAATTCCAGTCCCAGAGGCTGTTTGCAGTAAGATACTATGACTGAAATATAGTGAGTCCAGAAGTAGGAAGGTACAGACTATTAGCATCAATTAAACAATTTGAAGGAAACGTATTGCTGCTTTGCTCATCCTGATCCACTGTTTTGTCTAAAATAAATTAGCTTACTTGCTGAAATGGTGCTTAAAAGGAAGATTAACATGGCTTAGTGGACTATGCCTGCTATTTATAAAGTAATATAGGAGTACTATGTTTGTATGAATACCAAAAGTAATGAAAGAAAAAAAATACAGTTGTCAAAGGTCACATGAAATGAAGTATTAGTAGCTATGGAACAGTGGAAAACATAAATATAACATGCAAACCTTATGTCCTGATTTTTGAGACTTACATTAATGTTGATACTCAAGGCTAAAGCTAGTCTAAGAAATGGGCCTTTACCATCTACTACTAAGTGAAACTTGAACTTTGTTAAAATGAGCCTTTTCAGCAGTTCATTAGTAATTCATACCAACATATCACCTTTTGCTACCATTTGCTTTAATTTAAACTGGGAATCAAGCTTTCAGAGCAAAATGGCAAATGAAATTGCTCTGATATGAATCATTTAATAAGGAAAGGCACCTACCTCTTCATATGGTTTTGGATTGTCATGTCCAGAGTGGATGTCATACATGACTATGTGTATGTATCAAAGGAATTCCTCTCTTCCAGAAGACCTTAAATAACAGAATAATTGAAATATTTCTAGGTGAATAAAAGGGAATTGTACACCATGATTTATGGAGAAGAAGCATGTTTGTTTAATCACTGGAGTTTTTAAAACTCATTACACTTCCTGCGATCCACTGAGCAAATCTATTTGCGTAACTGGGTTTTAAATGCAAATCAGATAGATTTTTACTAAGTGGATGATTTGTACAATACAGCCTCTAGGTCTCTTGCAGAATTACTTTAATGAGGGAATGTTTCTTTAATTATGCTGAAGGCCGATTACCCCATTACAGCCACATTGTTTTGTGGATTGCATATAATTTTGCTGTTTCCAAGGATTCCCTGCCATAATTCTGAAGAAAATGCAAACAGCAAGCAGACACTTGAGACACATTAGGCAAGAGATGAAGATGCTTTAGTGAATTCAATTTAAGCTGCAACATTGAAGTGATTTTGTTGAATAAAACATAATGAATAATGAGTCTGTGTATGTCAACTCTGCAGAGAAGATATTAGCTGGAGAGATGGCTTTCCTTTCCTCCTTTCTAGACTCTTCTAAAACTCATTAGCCAGAGACAATGCTGCAAACAGAAATCTTTTTTGTATATGCTTTATTTCAGTTGAAATTTATTTCCCTACAGTTGTATTTTACAGTTGCATTTTGCAGTTGAATTAAGTGTTAAACGAATTAATTTGTCAGCTTCAGAGCAGCACTAATGAGATTACATGCTACATATTTTTTTACCCTTTTATGCCTGATGCTAATGATAATGATACATAGATCACTTGAGATCCCTTGGTGATGTTTGCTGCCTTTTTAGAGAAGGAATATTTACAAGTTTATACAATTACAGAAAAATGCAAACTTCAGTTATACTCTGTACACTTTTTCCTCATTCTACTTTTCTTACATCCTTCTCTTCATATGTAACTACACTGCTGCAACAAGGCCATAAGCCCACCATGTCCAGAGTAAGGAATGCAAATGACACTTAATAAGGCTTGAAGTCTGGACCTTCTTCCCTCTTCTTGGAGCGGCTCAAATCTGAATTACATACAGGTAGATCTTTTGTGACTGCAAGAACATTCATCTTCACCAGGAACAAAAGACAGATAGAATGTTAGTATTAAAGTTCAGTTAAGTACAGCACAGCTATCATGTTGGGGATTTTTTAAAACTTACCAAAACGTCTATAATCTGATATTTGTAAATGGAGAAGCAACTCCTAACCCTTGTCTCTGCATTGTTTTTTCGGTTATTTCTAGCTTGAGCTTTTATAGAATACAGTTTTAGAAAGAGCCACTGCCTGCTTTGATGACACAAAACCTTTGCTACAGAAAACATTCTGGACTCTATAATTGTAGTATACTGGCAGTATTTCAGTTTTAAGGGATGTCCATTCATTTATTCATGAAGTCATCATTTTCTATGGAAAAGAATGTTAATAAATCAAAATCTTAGCCATTCATAATTTAGAGGGGTGCCTCATCTTGCAAATTCAAATGATTTTAATGGTTTGGCACCATTTTATTTAGTCTACATTGGATGAAGAATAGCCAAGCTCATACATCATTACATCAGTGAATCAAAGGAAAAAACAAGAATGAAACCTTTCATAAAGACAAAGCAGCAACAAGAAATAAAACATTATTTATAGGATAAAAGAGGCAGACAACCTTTTTTTGTTTTAATTTAGGTGTTTGAAAGCACTGTGCCCTTGGAAGATAATAAAAGTCTTATGATCTGCAGGATACTGAGAGTTCAGTTTGGAAGTTGGGTTACACCAGAGGTCTCTGGCATATCTGTCCATGGTAAAGTTAACATCCATTTGCCTTTGGGGGAAGGCTGATGAATTTAGGTGCATTGATGACACAGACAATGTCTTTGCCATTGTTGCAGTGTGGTGGCCACAATCTTGCGAAAGGTGTGCAGGGACTCCAGGAGAGCAGCAACTACAGAAGAGTTTTAGAGCTGGTCAAAGCTGTCCTTGAAGTCTTGTTTGTTCTTATCTCTGTTTCTGTTCTCACAAGCCTCATTTCTTTGCTTTCTGAGTCTGCAGAATTTAAGTTAAAAACTGGAACAATTTAAATTCAGAGTTACTAAGAGCAACTTTATAATTTAGGTGGGGCAATAGGAAAGATATTATGAATTCCAGGGGAGTTCTTAGGTTGTGCTAATTGAAAGAATGAAGATCAATCACAGGAAAGAATATGCACTACTGAGAGAAGATTGTAGGAACTACAAATGATAGCGTACATGTTATTTCAGCAGAGGAATAAATAAATGAGTCTACATTCTCTTATCTCTATACCTTACTGCTCAGCCCTTAGTGAGGAACAGATCATGCTGGATTTCAGTCAGATGGAAAGCATCCATTCCCATCTCTTGAGTCAGAAAAGTACTACATTTTCAAAAGGTAAAGAAGAAAGAAACAATTTTCAAAGAGATACGTTTGTCACAGAAAGGTTAACCCTAAACTTGTTTATGTCATCACATCTATTGTACTCATTACCTCAGATGGTAGCAGAAAAAAAACTTCAGCAATGGCATAATAAATGGATGAGATCTGGCTATTAACCCCTTCTAAACAAAATACTGCAAATGCTGCTCTGTTTTCTGCTTGGTACCATTTTGTATTCCCTGACTTTTCTCATTGACCTGTTCTGAAAATCCTCCTCATGTCATTGATGTTCAGAACAGTGAATTTGTGCTAGTTACATATGTAGAGGCTGAAGTTGCAGTCAGAAAATGTACTGGGACATGAAGATGGCTCAGTAGCTGCAGGACAGGACATCTATGCAATACTCAGTTGTTTCTACATGACCCGTGTTAGCTGTGTTATTCATGAAATTGCTTTATTGTGGTAGCCCCAAGGCAAGGATTATTCCTTGCACTTCGGTGGCTGATGGTGTAGATTTAGTGGGGAGTTGTAAAGTAATTTTTTTCTTCTAGCTGCGCAAGTAATAGTGCCTTTTACCTTGTACTTGCCCCTGCTTCATTTAGCATATTTTTAGACCATCTCTTCAAAATTCAAAATAGTTCTAACCTGCTAAATCTTTGCAGCTTTAATGAACATTTCTGATATCCAGGTTCCAACATGTAGACCAGGAATGAAAACACAGTACAGAATCAAGGGTGCTTGAGTGGCCATCCTTCCGATGAAAGACATACAGAATGGAATCTGTGCTAATGAAGTATCAGCAGACTGGAGTACCTTTTCACAACATCCACAAATTCGTATTTCTCTTTCTCTTAGTTCATTCACTCTAACGAAAATGCGGTTGTAATGACATCAGCAGGTATGAATACCTTTGATTCAAGTTTTTGTGTGCTTTGCTGTTTCACCTGTGTTTCAGAGTGTCTGCTATTCACCAATAACAAAAAGAATTAAAGTGTTCATAAGAGTTAAAAGACCCAGTATTATAAAAAAAAGCCCCATGTTCAACAGAAATTAATCACATCTATTAAAATATAAAATGGTCTGCTAAATAATATTTAGTAATACATTTTTTGTAGAAGTGGACCTTCAAACTCAAGGGATTCAATGGTGGTTAGTTTTCTATAGCAATGTACAGAACTTGGCAAAATGTAAAGGATTTTTAGAGAGTGATTATGCGTTCTTTTTTATTGGTGCCATGTTTGTAATATTTGTTTGTCCCTGGCTGATGCCACAGTAGGTGATATAAAAAGACATATGAATAATTTATAAAAGTCAGTAGTCATCAAAGAACATGGCTCTCATCATGTAGTATGCATGAAGGCATTAGATAATAGATTACAGTGGAAGACATTTGAAGATACATTTTGGTTTGTGTTATTGCATTTCTAGAAGTACAGGCACTTTAGTCATCTTTAGCTACAAACAGAAATTTTTCGAGCAAAAGCAGTTTAGGAGGTCTCCAGTTTCTCCAAGTCCTTAAAACAATGAACTTGATGATAAAGAAAGATCACTGAAATTATGTTTTTTTCCTTAGCAGGTTCACTGAGATGTCATCTGAGGCCTTTCCTCAGAAAGATGTAAATTCTGATCATAAATCAGTATAGTCTACAGGTGCTTATTCATAATTAGCAGGATTAATTTTTTTAAATCCATGTTGTTAACCTAACTTTGAAAGGGACATAAAATACTATGGTGGTTTCAGTTCTACATCTCCAAATTGGAGTTTCACAGAACCAGCTGCTGCTGTCACTCAGCACAATGAAGATGAGAAGGGATTTCACTTTTGGACCATTGAATGCAATGGAATTATTATTTGAGATGAGAATCTGCCACATGTAAAAGTCCTTCTGTTGCGACAAAAGCTGAAGCTACCCTTCCTGGTTCTTCCCATTCTGAACCATAGGAAAGAGGTGTGGCACAATCAAAGACAATAATTCAGAACTTCTGATGTATGCTAAGCATAAGATGACCAGAAATAGAAAACTTTAAGAGGTAACTAGCTTAAATGTATTGAGAGAACGTCAAAACATTTCTCTGTGCCAGCACTGTTCTCTGCACCTTCAGAGAAAAAAACATGATCCTTTCATTAATGATTCAAAGTGGCTAAGGTTGTTTTGAAATAGATCAATGATCTGTGAAAACTGACACTTTGGCCCTTAGAAATTCAGGCTTTCCTCAAAGTTATGGTTGCTTTAACTTGTCTTCTGCGCAAATGTTAAGAAAATCAGCAGGTTCCTTGAACAGAAGCATGAAACAGAACTACATTTTAAATTTTATTAAGGACAGTTCTGCTAACTTGAAGATACTAATTCAGTATATATTGCTGGTGCTCATTCAATTCCTCATGCTCATGTGAAGTATTAAGAAATCATGAAGTTTATACTAATGGTATATTAGCTATTTCCAAAGTATGTGCTTGTAGCATAGAGTTCTAAAAGAGGCTAAGGCTCCTTATCCCTATAAGCACCTTGTCTCTCTTACCCTTCCTCTTTCACTTCTCTACCCATTTATTTAATGTGTGGTGTCTCGCTGTAAGTCAGGACTGCAGACAGATGTCAGCAGATGGTGGCGGACCTGTATAGCTAAGTGAGAAGTTCATCTACTGTGTACAGGCAAGAATAAGAGGTATCAAATAAGTGGGCTGAACCTCAGCCATTACCACGTGGCAGAGAGCTTTGTCCAAGCTACTAATGTCAGACAGAGGTCAGAGAATCCTTCCGAAGTTTCTCCTCAAACTTCACGCTGTGTAGAGCAAAACAGCCTTCCAGGAACTTTGGTGACTGAAGTCGATAAAGAGCAACAGCAGAGACTCCAAGCCAATATTTTTTGAGCAACAAGTATTACAGGCTAGGGGATCTAGGAGTCTATTACCTCAGTAGCAGTAGCACCATGTTATGGAATAGAAACTCTTCTAACGGAAACACTTCATGATCTAGACAGCCTGTGATGATCAGAAGAGAAGCATATGAACCTACGTATTGGGCTGAAGTAGGAAATGTAATTCTGAGCTGATTCGGTAGAATTAATCGGCTTCTGTCTAGAATGCAGTTTTTGAATACCAGATGGATTATTTTCACTGGTCACAGCTATGCTATCAGACATCTTTTTTCTCTTAACTTTTAATCCTGAAGACATCTTCAACACAAACATGGTTCTCTTTAAAAATTCTTATATTCTCATCCTTAGTCCCAATGGCAGACTGAGTGAGAAGTGTTTTCTGAGTTTACTTCCATATTCATCTGCCAATATCTGACCACCAGGCCAAATACAGATGTCTCATAAACTGACAAACAATAAGAATCAGACATCCATATGCACACTCCTGCATTTGCCCTGATTATTCAATATGGATGATCTTACAGACTTCTACAGGCAGTTACTGAGGCCATACAGAGATGGCTTTGGAGTCTTTTTAAATTAAAAAGGGATGAGTAGGAGAAGAAACATGATTTAGAATAAGAATTGTCCCTTAGCTGAATGCTTACATATATTTTTTGAACTCTATGAGGCTTTTAATACTGCAATTTGGCTCCTACACATGCATAAATATTTCAAAGCATGTTTGTTTCTTTCCTATTAACTCTTTTTTTCTCAAAATCCTTCTAGATTACGTTCCTTTTAGCCTGCACTCTCTTTCCTTATTTTCTTACTTCTGGAAAATCTAGGACGGTATTAATAAAAAGTAACTGCTATATACACAGCAAAACTCTCAAAACCATCTCACCATTAACCATGTTAATTGTAACTCTGCGTAATGCAAGACTCCTGTTACCTGTGCCTGGGTCTCTTGGACCAGTCTGAATTATTTAACCATTCATTCAACCCAGAGATACTTTTCTCAAATAGGAAAGTATTAATCCTCAGAATATACATTAAGCTTGTTCCCAAAGTCAGTACTCCCAGATTACCTTTTGGCAGTGAATTGCTGGATGTATCTTTTAGAGCTTTCCATAATCCATTCTACCACTTTTTTTCTCATAAAAATGTGCCTTGTTTTGCTTCTCTTGGACTGAATTTTGGAATAAAGAAATTTATACACTAGGTTTCCTCTATTTGTAATTCCAGATAACATACCAGAAATCAATGGGCTATAAGGGGAAAAAAAAAAAAAAAAAGGCTCCTTGGCTCCTTTCTTCTTTAATCTTGTGGACAGGGTTAACATAGCGCCTGCTTTTCTAAAACTAATATTTTTTCTTAACTGATTAGTTGGGGATAGGTCTCATCCAGAAGTTATCTTTAACAAGATAAGGTTCCTACAGCCTTTTGTGGAACAACAGTGACATTTAGTGGCCACTGAAGCAATTCCTAAATCCTGTTGGCCCTTTATTGTCTTCTTGACCCCAGGAGCATGTAACATACACTGTCATCTTCCCTGTGTGTCACAGTTAACTTCCCCTTTCTTTCATCACTGTGCTTTTCTACGTTGTAATATAGTATTTGTGAAGGAGTAAAAATCTATTTTCTCTAATAGATTACCACAGGCATTTTGACAATACAGATTTGTTTTGAGGGTCTTCCTTGGAAGTCAGCTCTTCCCCATATCATAATAAAACACTTAAGACAAATTAAACAAATTCCAACTTGTTTGGGAATTAGACCAAAGCAGTGCATTGTCCAAATCAACTTGAAAGGAGTAGATAGAACCGTTATTTTCCTTAATTTTTCTGTTGCTCATATCAGCATTCTCGTACTAAGGTCAGATCGTTCATTTGTGGTTTTGCTTTGAACCCTGAGGAAGAGGTACTTGCTCCTTCAGAATCCCTGCTTCCTGCTTCACTTCATAGAGTTGCCCCTTTTTCCAGATGTCTATCCCTGCTGATACAATTTTAAGCTATGTCTGCAGAACTTGGCAAACTAAACTGGAAGAGGAGCAGAGCTAAATCTCTTCTATCTGTCACGCTATAACACCACAACCAGCTCCATTCTTGACCAGAGACCCACAAGCTTAGGAACATGAGGCATCACTTACACTGCTGCACATTCCAAGCCATGGTCTATCATCACAGAGTGGACAACCAGGTCTAATATCCAGCACAACAGTCTGAAGTTATTTTCTTTTAAAATAAGCATAGGTTCTTTCTGATGCAGGTTTTAGGAAAAATTATGCAGAGCACCAAAAGAAGAAATTACCGACACTGAGTACGTGCAGCCTAATGCATTAATACCAGAACACCAAAGTACATTCTTGAACCTACACACTATTCTTCATTTCTTTATGGAAGTTACAGCCTGTTCAATTCAGTGTCTACCTGAATTTTCACTCCCTCATGCGTACTTGTGTGCACATTACTATATATTGTTAGATGCCAACTAGACTTCACTACACATATAGGAAACAGCTTCAGCAAAGGGTTAGTAAACCATTGCATGTGAATTTAAGCATATGAGCTCCTTTAGCATTAAAAGCATTAAATAAGTATGAGTGATTGTGCTGTTTTGTTTCACTCTGATTTCAGGGATGCTATACATTAACAATGGAGATCAGGTGTTTGATAATGATCATATGAATACAAAAATGACATTCAGAGCTTTGGCACTGTTTTTAAACAGAATTATTTAGCTCAGCCTGATGACAGGATTCACATAACTACTGACGAGTAAACTCCCGAGAGTCCACCCTGTGTCCCATACTGTGTCTCTAATACTCATACAGAAAATGCCTACTGAATGACCAAAGGAGAAAGTCAGACATTCAGCTACTGTCATTTTGGGTTCCACAGCAGCAGCTCTTGTACTTATCTTGCCTGTATTATACACTGCTATTAAATAGAAGGAGTAAATTAATACCTACACAATTGGAAGCATTGACAGAGATGAGGATCTTGGGAGAGAGTTGGATGGGTAAACCAGATAGTTTTGCTATTTGACTAGTTGTAGGAAAGCAGGACATGACTATCTCTTCCTGAGTCCGCTCATTTCATTGAGCACTTAGTTCCTTGATTTTTCCACTTAAGGCAGTATTTGCAATTAGTGTCCCAGTTTGGAGAAAGCTTCATATTACCTGTATGCACAAGCATCTCTGAAAGCACAGCACTGCAGCTTTTCCAGTCGTGTACTAAAGTTATCTTTCAAGACTCCTAAATTGAAAGGGCTATTTCAGGGGTGTATTGTCTGTCCTGATCAAACTCCTCCTCTAAAAAGAGCTTTGAAAATGTTTTCTAGATTTAACTGCAGCCAGGACTTTCTTTCAGGTAGTGTTTTAATTTCTCTTTGAAGAACTTAAAATTGTGCTTTAATATAGCACTTCTCTCTCTAGTAATTTATTTTACTCTGTCAGCATTGTTCCCAACTTGTAAACAACAGCAGTAGTTGGTAAGCCACTGAAATGCAGTGTGGAGACACCTGATTCAGCCAGACCAATGTAGCTTACTTACCAGCAGTAGGAAGCTCAGTAGCTTATTTATGTTGATGCTTGGCTGTGTTAGTCCACGCTGAGCTTTTCCTTGCCCAATAAAAGAGTTGTAGGATCAGAATTACTGTATTCACAACCTGGTCAGCTCTATAAGAGAACAGGTTTCTAGCCAGACCACTCTGCTTCCTTATATTGCAGCAACTTGAGTTTTCAGTTTCGTGTGGCAACAAATCCAGAAGGCATTCTGGAAGCACATGTTCATCTGGTTTTCTCTTAAATTTACTTTATTTGGCAAGTGTTAACAAGGCCCTCCAGTTCATGTTTTGCTACTATGCTTTTTTACTGTTTGCATCTCATTCAAAAAAAAACCAAGCAAAGCAAGCAGGTCTCCAATATTGTTGCTTTAGATACAGAAAAGGTTTGCCTGAGGCTGCAAGTAATATACAAGCTATCCCTCTTTATCTTTTGCTGAAACATTATTCTTGGCTATCACACTGGCAATGGTCCCAGAAGTCTGTCCCCAGATGCAGGACCATTCATCACTGAAAACAGTCTTGTCAACTTCTTGTTTGACCTGATGCACATTTTTTAAAAGATTTTCCTCAGAAATAATTTATAAGATACCAACTGTGCCTTTATATATGTTTGTGATCATAAAGAAATCTAAGCAAGTATTCTTAGCAGTTATTTCTTGATATTCCTTCTTAAATTCTAGAACTGCACATTTCAGATCCATTTCTAAGTTCCTATTTCATATGTATTTTCTCTTCTTTCCCTAATTCCATGGCTTGAGGACTAATTCCTCCTCCACACTTGGTTTTCTCAAGCTTTCTTAACCCATTCTGTGATTTCTGCTCACCTAGCAAATGTTACAAATAGTCACAAGCCTCACAGCTAAACTTGCTGTGATTTACTAAGAATGTAAACAAGCTAATCAGATTTACATATTTTGCTTTGATATCCTTGTAAATTGGGTATTCCCTTAGGATATGTTGACATATCCAGCAGCAAGCCTTATGTTTGTAAATGTCTTTCTGTGTTTTGAGCAATTTTTTTTCCAGAATACTTGCAGATAATTGAACTGTTTTCCTTACTTTTTGTGTTACTGCAGATTTCCTGTCTTTTAAAAACTGTTGATTGTTGCAGACATGTTCGGCAAATGTCATCGCCTACTTTAGAATTGCTCAGTTCAATCAAATGTATTAGAAACAGAACTATACTCATAGGCCCTAGGGCAGTCAATTTGTCCTTTTCCTGTAGTGGCAGCTTTTTTTCCTCATGAGCTGCTACAAAAATTGTTAAAACTCTATGGCAAATTCCACAGTTTCTGAGTATGTCTTTTTCTTTTGTTGATCTTCACTTCAGCCTACTGAAGTATTAATAAATAAATGTATTGTCAATTTATTTTAGGAGTCTTTATTTGTATCAAACATACTAAAAGCTCAACTGTGTTTACACGTTCTACCTATTTCTTTTCTGTCCAGGACCTTCTGGCAAGGTCAAGCTGGTGGCTTTCTTCAAACAGCCTGTACAGTCTCTTTTCTGGACGTAGATTTTGAGTATCATCAAAATTGTATTAGTCAAATTTGATGCAACAGATGATACATATTTCTGTCCATCTCTTGAGCCAGTGATTGTGATGCTGATACTAAACTGTGCTAAACTGGTAATCCAAATAATATTACAACATTTTGCATTGATTTGTATGAGCAGAAATGACTCAAAATACCTCCAAAATAGGCAAATCTTGGAAATTACCTGTAGTTCCTTATTTTTCCAGTCATGACTGACTTCTACTGAGCTGTGAGATTTTAAACTTTCTCAGTTTTTTTATTTAGCTCCTTAAGTCATTGTTTTAACTAAGTTCGCTGCTTTGTTGTGTGTTGAAAAATCAGGTTGCTTATTCAAGATTCCAAGTCTGCAAATGAAAAAGAACAGTTGGTCAGAAAGATGTTTATCTTTTACCTTTAGAAATGCATATGTTTAATAACCTAAAAATATTTCACAGAAATGTTAATGTAGCCATAATTATGAAGGAAAAGTAATCAAAACATTTGTTTCAAGTTCAAAATGTCTTGTTAAACTGATAAAATTCTGAAGACAAAACAGTAAAATTGAATAAGTACTCTTATTTCTTTCAAGTCAAGTCTTTCCATACAGCAGTTCAAAAAAAACGGAAAATCTCAGAAGGTATTTTGTCACTATTATTCTATTGTAGCTATAATCTGAATAATCACTTCTATCACAAGCTTCTTGTTTTGCAAAACTTAGCCTTGTATATGCAGTAGCTTAGCTTCCACCTCAAGTTTTCTTTAGATGCCCCACAATCCATTTCTGTTTATGTTGTGCTTTAGGTGTCTATAATCAAGGAATAATACTATTACAGTTCTCATTTTAGAGTCTAACTCAGGGCACCTGCAATCATTATTATGGCAGACTCACTCTACCTCTTCTATTGCTCATGACTAATAAGCTGTGATATGGGGCTATATTTATTTTCCTCACCTTTGGAAAGGAGGCTGCCTGGCTCACAGACAGCAAGAAATCTTTGGAAAGGAAAACTAGCTGTGTACCTAATCCCAACAAATTTCCTACAAAGTGAATGCAAACTTTTCTGTGCATCTATTCCAGTAATAAAGTGAATGGCATGAGGCATAATTCATTATAGATCATGTGGGTTTTGAGATACCTCTCAACTCATGTCTAAATTTTTAATCAGAGTATATAAATCCACATGTTTACGGCACCACAAGATATTAAGCAGTGAAAAATCAGATACACTACCCAGGCTGAACTGAATATCTCAAAACTCATTATTGTCTTGTTTACATCTTGGTACAAGAAAAGAACAGGTTTTTTTCATCTGATGATTAAATTTTGCCTTTCTTCTGCAAATACTTGTTTTCCTTCCCAGCAAACACATGGTATCTTATTGCTAATACTGTTAAACACATCCATATTTCCCTCTTGGACCCTGCATACATTTCACAACAATGCTCACCTTTGAGTTCACGGGCATTTGATAAAAATAGTAGAAGACTGGGAAAATGAAGAACAAGAAGATAAAAGTTTACCTGAAACCTATTAAATACTTTCAGAGAACATCTTTCTAGCATGGAAAGAAAACATGTACATTTGGGAAACATACAGAAGCATGTGCCTTTCAGTGCATCACAAAGATGGAGGGGAAAAAAGAAGAGGAAGGATGGAAGGAAGGGAGGGAGGAATGGAAGAAGAGATTTCAAAGAAAGATGGAAAGAAAGAGGACAGAAAGAACAAAAAATGTGAGAAACGGAAGGAATGGAAAAGAAAGCAAAGTGTTGTGGTTTAAGCCCAGTCGTAAATCAGCCACACAGTTCATTAGCTCCATCCCCCCTTCCTCTCCCTGCTCCCGGAGGGATGGGGAGGAGACTCAAAAGAATGTAGCTCCCATGGGTTGAGATAAGAACAGTCCAGTAACTAAGGTATAACACAAACCACTGCTGCTACCACCAATAATAATAATGATAAGCGAAATAACAAGGGAAGAGAATACAACCGCTCACCACCCACCGACCGATACCCAGCCCGACCAAGCAGTGATCTAACCCTTCCAGGTAACTGCCCCCAGTTATATACTGGGCATGACGTGCTGTGGTATAGAATACCTCTTTGGTTAGTGTCAGGTGTGCTGTCTCTGCTTCCTCCCAGCTTCCCCTCCTCCCTGGCAGAGTATGAGACTCAGAAAGTCCTTGGTCAGACTAAACATTTGAGCAGTAACTAAAACCATCGGTGTTATCAGCGCTGCTCCCAGGCTGAAAGTCAAAAACACAGCACTGCACCAGCTACTAAGAAGAAGAAAAATGACTGCTACTGCTGAACCCAGAACATAAAGGAAGGAAGAAAATAAAAGGAAAGGAAAGGATGGAGGGAAGCAAGGAAAAAACCTAGGGTTGTAGTCGCTTGCGCTGTTCCTGCGTGTCTGAGAATCTGGAGATCTGTAATTAACTGAATATTAATTTTATTCTTTCATAAATAAATAAAAGATCTTTCCTCAGGAAATATGAACTACATGTGTTTTGACAGATTCTTTTAGTTCACTACTGAAAACAGTAGGCATGTATTTGCTATTAAAAAGTATCAGAAAGGAAATTTTTTTAAGACACAGAAGCCCTTTCTGAAGTGACAAATTGTAAGGAAGAAGAAGAAGTTTTAGAGGAAGGGTTTTTAATATTTGCTTTCATCAGAGCTGAAAACATTTGGTAGGATTTGGCTTTATTTCCCCCATTATCCTTATGGTCAGAATTTCATTTAATTTAAATAGCTTTTTGCAGAACATAGAAGAACATGTCTCCCTTGACCTCTGAAGACTCACAGACACAAAGGCTGCTGCTGCTGCAGCCTGGGAACCAGCCAGCAGTTTGGGTTTCTAAGAAGGTCTCAGGGCTGCATCCAGCTGAAGAGCCTGCCTTTGCTCAAGAGGCAAGATGGAGAGCCATGGACCTTGGAAAATGGGTAAACTTTTGGATACATGTGTTTGCACCAAATCAGATCTGAAAACAGAATGTCTTCCTCAGTACACACCCAACATAGCTGCCACAAAAAGTGTTATTTGAAAACAGATTGGAGCACACAGCTCCCTTCTGCCCACCTAGGGGCACACAGTCCTTCATAGAAGGTCGGTGGCTACAGGCATGCCTTAGTAAGAGTGGGGAACTTTCCTGGCTCCTAGTTTTGGGGCTTAGCTGAAAAAATGAGCAGTTAGAGCTATATAAATTACACGGAAATATCCACTGAATACTGTTTCCTCCTTACAATGTCTTTGTCTACCTATGATTGCCAACAATGTGAAACAAAGTTATGCCATCTAGTTCAGCAGTTGCACAGACCTGTCAAGAAATGTTGGCACCAGATTATCCAGGCACTCCCTGTAACTACACCCTTGCAAATAGCATACGTATGTCTTTGACGCTGGTGCAGACAGGCAGAGAAGCGGTGTTTGCGATACTCCCCTGGAGTCTCCAGTTTGCTGGCATCATGGCTGGCTCATACGGGGCTCCCTGGCTAGAAAGGAAATACCTGATCTGCACAACAGGGTATGAATGTGGGAGAAGGTGACAAGTGTGAGCAAAATGTTACTAAAATTCGTCTGCTTCTTCCTCTGCTCTCTGATTGCACCAAATTTCACAGGTAAATGGCTAAAATATCTTCTGTTGACTTAAGTTGGAAGGTGAAGGGGCTGTGAGAAACAGAAAGTCTTTTGTCCTTTTGTTAAACATACCACTACAAAACTGAAGTCAAATAATATGAGGTCAGGTATTGAATTTTAATTCTTTATCTAAAGTTAACACTAGAATAAGCAAATGAAAAGGGCAATACACAAATTCTGCATTCTGCAAGTCAATTCTGAAATCTAAAGGGGAGTTTCAATTTGAAGGATATTTGTAATATTGTACTTGTGTCTGTTTTTTTGCTGTTCTGTGAGAAGCTGAACTTTCAAGTCCTCTTAATGCTGATCAGCTTGAGCACACGGAATGCCCCACCTGTGGAGTAGATGTAGGGTCAGAGAGGAAGGGTATAAAGCACTAATAGCTCAAAAATATTTGCTGAAGGTCTCTTTACCCTGGAAGAAGGTTGTGCAATTTGTGCTCTGCTTCTCCAAGTAAATGCTAAGCTCCAAATCCATCTACTAAAAGGAGTTTGCCCTTGGGTCTCCTGACTATACTGCAGGGTTTTTATGATGGTTAGTCCTCTAGAAAACAAACGTTCCTGGCGAGTGTGCTTGGATTTTGCTCAGTTCTGTCCTTCTAAATGTGTCATCTTAGCTTTTGACTTAAGGTTGTGCCTTGCTCCATTTTGTTCTCTGCCTCAGAAAAAAAAAAATGTTTTAAAGCTTTCTTGGCCAACAAAACACAACAAAACGTCATTATTTATAGTTCCTTGTTGCTGGGTAATGAAACTACTGACTCAGCATCAAGTTGCTTATGCTCTCAAAGTTTCTTCTGTGGAATACAGATGATTATGACAAACACTTTTTAAAAGCTGTCAAAGCAGGGCTGCTAGTCTTTAAAGAAATTTAGTTTTGTTTTTATTGTGTTTTTCTTTAAGGCCTGGCTAGTTGTGTGATGTTTCTGCACAGGAGCCATATTGCCTCTGTGCATAGTGACTGCCAACCTGGCTCAGCTGCTTACTCATACAATTTTGTCTTCTACACTGTGGCAGACAGTAGGAGAAAAAGATGGGATAACTTACACTGTGTCCTCCCTTCTTCTGGCCTTGACCTGAAACATGAAAGTTTGTGTCTTAGTCTTGTTGTTGAGCAAAGAACATTTTGACAGAATGTTTATACCTAAATCTGCCCCTGTGGTTGCACAGAGGTTGTGCCAGGTCAGGAGACATCATGTTCCTGTCCAAACCTGGGAGTCCAGGCTTTGTATCCCGTGTGATGGGAAGAAAAACAGGCAAGGGGGTATATACTGACTTTTGCAGTCAGTTTGCACAATTAGGAAATGAGGGAGGGGATGTTACCAGAGTCGTCAGGTTAGAGGTACATTCACAGAGATTGTTTAGCATGATTTACTGTTGTTGTCTAAAATGCTTTCATTTTCACCACTTAGCTTGCATAGAAATTTCTTTAGCTTCATGGGATGTTACAGACATTTTTTTCTTGTCACCAGTTTTTAGAGTCCAGAATTCCTTTTCCAGATTCCCCTTCACTGGAGTTTCCTCATATGCAGGGGCAGACCATGCTTGATGATACAAGAAGCTGGCGACACTGTTGTCCTCCAGATTTGGAAAAGGAGATTAAATGCTTGGAAGTTAAAAGCTAATGCTTATTAGCACTACAGTAAGAAAGGATTTCTCAGCCCTGTATATAAAATTTTAAGGGGCATGCCAGGAAAAGCGCAGATGTTGTAAAGCACTTCTGAACACTATGCAATGCTGATTCTGGAGTTACATTCTTGTGTTTATTGAGCCCCTGAAAGGAGAATAAAGAGGTAATTTCCTTAATATTTTGCAGTGTCCACTAACATTGAACTGTAAGCAGTGGTGGTAGTAGTGAACAGTAAACTAACAGCAAGAAATGAGGAAGTAGTAGAGATGAAATATTACTGCATTCTATATTCACAGTGAACGAAGGGCATAAGAATTTATCCCAGAGCAATGGAATTTTATCAGGGTTTATTTAAGGCATTTTTAACTGAAAAATAAACCAGACAAATGGACTTGATAATAAATTTTTATATTTTTTTTATTGTAGATTCTGTAAGTTTAATACAAAGGGGAAAAATACTAAACAAGAAGTCATCACCAGTCCAAATGGAAATCCATACTTGGTGTAACAAAGAAAATGTAATATACTGCTGATAGATTAGGAGGCAGAAATGCTATTTACAGAGAAAATCTGGACATGTCTTTTCTTTGGCGTGACTGGAGATGTTAGGGGAAGAGTCAGTACCCTGACCTGAAAGATGAGCTTGGCTTTTCCTGTGAGGCTATTTACATATTACTTGTGAATCCAAAATCAAATAGAAGTTGCACACAGCTCTGGGCTAACAGTCTTCTGGGTCCTGCCTGCTCTATCTGTCCATTTATCTCCTGCACTTTGTGTATTATTTCTTTTCCCTTCAAAATGCATAGACCACAGATAATGGATATTTCAGTACTAGGAAACATCCTTCACTGTTTATACTCTGTGTTTCTCTGTTTATATAACCTCAAATTGTCTTTTCTCCTGGTGTTAAACATGTATTTGCTTACAATTGCCTTGTGGGCTTTTGCAACAGACAGATTGGAGAAATGATGAATGTAATTTGTTTGGCTACAACACAGGATACGCTGCATCTAGGTCTAGCAGCATTTTGGAAGAGCATAAGCCTCTCTTCCAAACTACAGCTTTCAGTATGGCTCTGGGTCCCAGGCAGAGAGCAGGGAAGTGCATCGTTGCTTTTATTGCTCAGGAGCCCTGTTTTATTTGTGTACTGGATGAAAAGATCTCAAGTTTTAGCTTCACATCTTTATGATTCATTCCTGAGGGCTGCCCACTGTGTTTGGAGTAGGGCATGGTTATGCAGTTACAAACTTTCTTATGCAAACAATCAAGTAAGGTATACTAAAGCTGAATCACACCTTTCACTTTAGTGTATTTGTCATTTAATTATTTAACCTTATTATCACAAAATCTTAATTTTTTACATGTAACAGCTATACACACATGCAGGTATATGTATACTTACGCACACACAGATACCTGCTTCTGTATTCTTTAATTATGAAAGGTAAATAGTATCTTTCTCTAGAGATACATTTCCCTTGATCTGAAGGCAAATGTTCAAATTAGTGTACCGTTCATGTGAACTATACATCCATAACGCTATACCTCACCACCACCATCTCACCTGCAGTGCTGGAGACTTTGCTTTCTCACACTAAAGTGCAAACACTCCAATAGCTGCTGTGTGCTATGGCTTTTCCACAGTAGATATGTGGCCCTGTAAAGATCAAGAAATGTGCTCTGTAGATAGCATAGATGAGTATTAGGTTTTTATTTATTTTTCATGGAGAAGTGTTCCTACAAGTAGCAAAATTTGTGCTTATCCTGAATCTATTAATACCAAACAGAAATTTAAATCAGTGAACTTTTTCATAGAGGCACCTATGCTGTAATTAGGCCCAGAGTTTTTTCTAATGAAAGGAAGAAAGACACCTTAGTGCCTGTATAAAACCTTTGTGGTTCAGCTGAAGTGAGGTGATAGGTCTCACTGTGCCAGTAGAAGACTCACTGGTTTTGCCAGCAAACCAGGGTTCAGTACTTCTGAATGAAAGAAAAATACATACCCCAGAAGTCCTAAATCAAGGACTTAAAATATTCTGAAACACTCCAGCACAACTCAGCCCTGTTCGGACATGGGACATCACTGTGCGTGCTGAGTCATGTTAAAAACAGTGTCTGATCGCATAACTGAAGTCTGTTACGCAAGTCACACACTTGGGTACGCCAACTCCCAAAGCATACAAGAAAAAGTGATAGCAAACAATCTAAATGTTAGGAAGCATGGAGAATACTAGAGACCAAATGGGTAGTTAAGCTGCAGAGTGAAGGTCAATAAAGACAAAAAATGCCTTAAAGCTAGTATGGACCCCAACAACACAGAAGTGCTGGTATGTAAGCCAGTGACTCTTCCTCTATTTTAAATTGCAAGGAAGAAAGCTCCTCATCCTAGAGACAGCTGATGTTTAGTTTAAAGAATAGCTAAGCGTTGTGTCAACAGACCCATATAACGTGCCAAAGAATCATAAAGAGTTGGCATCAAGATTCTCCACATCATTAGTGATTTTATAAAGATATAAACACAGGGAATATTCTAAAAGCAGAAAGAACACCAATGTTCTAACATTCTAAAAGAATATAAATGAAAATGTTGCTCATGGACATGTCAAACCAGTTTTGACCCTGAGTAGAACAGCTGATATTAACTGATTAACTTTGTAAACACATTTTAAAAGAAGACACCCTCTTTTAAAGCAGTTAAAAACTAATGAAAGACAGACTTTGTTAAGTGAAATAGATGTCATTAAAAAATAATTAGGAAATAATCCTTGGTAACAGATATTGTCATGGAACGGTTACCTTGTTTCTGGGAAAGTGTCGAAATGACCATTGCTACATGGGATTGGTTGAAACTGCTCCATCCATTCCTCCCTTCCAATGGCTCCCTGGGAACCCTTTCCCGGCTGAGCAGAGAGAACATACTTTTCCTGTGACTGGAAAGTAGCAGAACAGAGATAAGTCTGTTCCCACAGTGTAGTGCAGGACATGCTCATGGGGATTCCTGCCTTCTGTGAGCTGGTCCAAACACTGCTAAGGATATTACATCAAGATGCCATAGAATAAAATTACCTACACTGTTGGTATCATCCCATATGCTTTGACGATCCCAGAATAATGTAATGATTTCATTTATAGTCCATTAGATAAATCAAAGAGGTACTTTTATTACAGCCTACAAGCATGTAGATTATTACAATCCTGCAACATGAAAAAAGCTGTACAAGAGCTAAGATCCTCTACAGTGTCCAGTCCAGTCAAGTCTGGAAAGAAACAGCACATTTCCAACTGTGACATTGGAACAGTCTATACAGTGCAATAGAATATCTGTTACTTGACTTCATTAAATCAAATTGGTTGACTTTATAAAAGCTTGACTTGTTTTATTGACACAGTGAAAAGCTGAAATAATGAAAAGGTGTGCTTTGCCTTTCTATAAGCCTAATTGCTCTGTCATTTGTACTTCGGTTATAATTTCTTCTCTGAAAAATGTTTTCAAATGCTGAAGTGACAGTAGTGAAATAAAGAGTGTGTATTTCTAATACAAAACAGGGTTTTGCACTATTGTAAGCTTTTTCCTAGTACATTCATATACCCTTTTTGTTTCTTCCTTTTTTTTTTTTTTCTGGGAATTTTAGGGGAAGATGCTTTGTTGCCAGCACCTCAGAATATCTCTATTCTTTCTATCAACATGAAACACTTCTTATCTTGGAGTCCTGTGATCATCCAGGGAGAAACTGTGAGATACTCCGTTGAGTTTCAGGGGTAACTTGTGTTCTTCTTTGTTCTTTGAATACTGTTTACTTACACTTAAAATTTGGCAATTTTGGATGTCTTTAGCACTATTCAGTTCTTAGATGTAGGAGAAGTTTTATACTCTACATGTTAGTTCATTACAAGTGGGGGAAAAAAGTCCTTTTGTTCAAATTCTGGGACTGCTTACAGGTTAATAGATACCAGAGTAATCCAAGCTGTGCATTAAGCTCAAATATGAAAACATCTGGGCATTAAGCCAAAATACGGCAAATACGGCAGAGACAGAAAATTGCCTCTGTCCAAAGAATTCAAAAGTTAGGAGCATTAGCAACAGTTTATTTAGAAAAGGAAAGAGATTTACTCAGTGCTCATCTTTTAAACATCTAATACACATTATAAGAGGTTTCTGATCCATCTTGAGCTATGACTTGTATGACAGTATAGCTTTGGAATTCTGGTTTACCAGGGAAGATCAAGTGAAGTGAGTGGGCAGGATCTGAGGCATCAACACTATGTTGGCTATCCCCACCTCCTACACTATCATGCTCCATTTGACTCATGAATAAGGTCGCTCTGGCAGATTTTGTTTAGATAAGATCTAAACCACACCCATACTGGCTTCATACACTCCAGGTGTTCCAGATCCAATGCACCCCAGTACTGGTTTTACCTGGAAAGAACTAGCAAGCAGCCTTTGCCTATGTCACAGATATATGTCTTACCAGACTGTTGCCTGTTTGCTTTCTCATCCTCTCCTCAGGGAGTATGAACGAGACTATGTCAATGAGAGCTGGATTCCCATCTGTGAATGTTCACTCACCACAGCCACGGTGTGCAACATCACAGAGGATATCTCAGCCACTGTGGCCTATAACCTGCGTGTAAGGGCAGACACTGGCACTAGAAGGTCAGAGTGGGGCACCCTGAAAGGTTTCTTCAATCGCATCACAAGTGAGTCCTTCTGTTTGGCTTAGCTACGTTGTGTTAATTTCTCAGTCTGGTGTTGACGAATTGCTCACGCATATGTTTATGTACTGTGCATGTCACACAAAGCCAGTGAGCACACAAAGCATATCTGCTTCTCAGTTTCTCTCATTTTGGGTTGGGACATTTCACTCCTAGTCATACTGTGTTCATGGACATAAGATCCTCCTGAGGCCGGGCTGCATTTACAGGGCTTGAATCTCCAGGGCATCTGATTTCAAAAGGTTCTGATCAGCCAGGGCTGTTGTCAGTGCTCCATCTAATCCGTGTCATCTAGTCACTTCTGAGAGTCCAGACCCTGATCCTATGGAAGCACTTACCCAAAAAAACAGCCATGTCACCCTCCGTCTGCTTCATGCTGTCCTGAAAATCCCAGTTCCTTCCAGACACAATTCCCTCCCCCCATGGTGTCAGATGTATGAAGTGACCTCAGAATGGGAAAATAAAAAGGAAACAGTAGCATTGCTGCAGTCCTAGCAACACAGGGTATTTTGCCCATACCCTTCCAACTCCTGCAAAGTTTGAAGTCTAGCTCAACCTAAGGATCGCGTTGCAGTCTAAAATTAGCATGCTGTTTCCAGTGTTTCCCTGGAATCATTGCCTCTGTTCTCTGCCGTGCAGTCAACTGATTGCAGCAATGAAAACTGTGGTGGAAAACCGCTGTCAAGGTCACTATTGGAGTGCAAGGCTCAGTCTGGGATAGGCAGCAGTCATCAGTTTTATCCAGGAAAGAAATTGCCTGTCTAAGACCAGAGCTGACCCAATCTTAAACCTTCATCAGTCACTGGAAATTATATACTACTTCGTAAGTGAGTAGTCCTCGCTCATACAGAGCACTTAATCAAAGCAGCACCATGCCGCCTGAGCTGGTAATGTGTCTCTTGGTGTGGAAGAGTTTTCTAGATAGTACTTTAGATGAAAAATCCTTCCCTTTTCCAGGAGCTCTGGTGGCACAGAGTTGAGTCATGGACCACACCGTCAGGTGTTTATAGGGAAGGATATTCCTTAGCTTGATCCTCTTCATGAAGAAAAGCAGCAACTTTCTCATGGTATGGTGAAGTGTTTGACAGCTTAGTCTTGTGTCTAAGAGACCTCAATACAGTCTTCTGTCTAAGCTGTGAAAGTTCAGAAGATACAGCTTGCAATGGGCTATAGTATGAATGTGCGTATATGGACAAGTATTTAAAGGAGAAAGAAAAGTCACTAGAAGTTCTTGTCCTTATGCATTTTTACTGCTCACTTTCCCTTGCCTCTGATATTGTGTCTCTTAGGAAATGTGGCACTGTGTCTGAGAGGAACTAAGGAAGTCACAACACAGCCCACTGGTTCTCTATGTGGCTCATACAGTCAGGGCATCAGCACAGCCCACAGTACTTGTAGGCTAAATAGCTCCAGTGTCAAAGCCTTAGATGTAGATACACATAAATTATGATGACACATGGAAGACACTTTAAAAAGACATTCCTAAAACTAACAATTTAGTTATGTCTCTCTTCTTCATTTATCAAAATTCCAGTAGTTAGTTGGTATCCAGTGTGCCCACATAGAGATAAATCTAAATGCTTCTGTTTGGTTAGTAGTAGCATCTTGCAATATCCATTTGTTAAGACATTATCCCAATAATTGATTTTAACTTCCAAATGATGTTAAGGCTTTTTTTCTTTATTTTTTTATTTTGAGACACATTGTTAATCAGATTCTCCCCTTTCAATTTTAAAGTATAAAGTAGTTCCCCAGGTTTCCCATTTGTATAACACTCATTATGAACATATTTGTATTTTATCTTTTCATATTCCTCAGTTTTAATGGCAATTCACTGGATGTAAGAGAAAATTCTATTAAGAACATCTCTTCTGTATGTGGCCGTACATTGCTCTCCTTCATTTCTTAAAAGCAAAGAAGTTAAAATCAGTTTCAGCCACAATGGAGTGTTAAAGAATGGCATATATAAGTGGTGCAGATGTGATCTTTGTACTACCTTGATTCCCAGTTCATAAATGTTCAGTGTGTAGTTTCATTCATGCTTGATTGATTCTGATTGTTCCACTAATACTCCTCACAGCAGAATCCAAATCTGAACCAATCTTTGAATATCAAAGTAAGCATGAAGCAAATCATCTGTAGATTTACATGCATACATTTGCAAAAGCTTAGTCACAGCAGGTCACCAGCCCAAGTCTATCTAAAACCATGTAGACACTGGAGAAAATCAGCATTCATGTGAACTGCCAGAGTTACAGAGTTACACTGCTAGAGGAGCATACTGCTTTTTCCTTCACATTTGAATAACTGCCAAAATTCCCATGAAAAAGCAATGGTTTCACAGCTCCTGCCCTCTATGTTAGTGCTAAGCTAATACCCAGGAGCAGAACTGGTCTGATCTGGTGTCTCAACTTCTGGTCGCCAAGCTGGTTCTGTTGCTGTTGTTCACATGGGACCCTTAGGCCAGATGCTTCCTCTACTGAAGAATATTCAGAAGCTTTCAAGTTCTGTGCAACTCAGCTGTTGCCAAACTCCCACTTGCAATGCCAGCCATGATCATTCTGTTCAAACTCTGCTAGTGAATCTAGTCATAATGGGAGGCAGAGCAGAGAGAAGCTGTTGCCCCACTGAAGCAACTGGCTATTATTCCAGAGTAATATTACTCTACTCATGATGACAGCTTCTTTCCCACTCTTAGCTGGGAACAGGACTGCTTTTAAGAATTGCCTCTGATGTGATAATGGTGCTTTCTCTGTGTTGGCAGCTTCCCTGACCCCACCTCTGATGAAGGTCATAGCAGACGGATATCATTTATTAGTGGAGCTGGAAGACATGGGGCCTGCCTTTCAGTTCTGTGTTTTCTATTGGAAGAAGGGCCAAGAGAGTAGGGTGAGTTTTACCCTCAGGTTTTTGGGCAATAACAAAGAGCTTACATACTTAGAGTGAAAGCATACCTACATTGCCAGGGCCTCTTTGCCAGTCTAAACTCCTGCTGTGAGGCTGGGGGACATGTCTGGAGTCAGTGTGTGCCATATTCCTCTGCACATATCAGTGCATTGGTCTTACCTCTGTGGAGAAGCTTGTGTGTTCTTTCCACATTTCCTTCTCCGGGAAGAGAAATCTCCTCAGGGACCTCTATCATTGAAAGAATCCAGAAGTCAGGGACTGAAGGTGTTCATGCTGACTTTCTTCTCTAAACATCATTTGGATTACTCAGACCAAGATTAAGGTGTCACACTGAGGTGCCAACATTTTTCTCAGGATTTTTTTGTAAAACACCTTGCCTGTTACAGTGAGCTGCCAGTTGCTTAGCTGAGGGCATTGCCTATACCTGCGTAACACTGAAGCAGTGACAATTTATGTTCCATTCAGGTCCTTCTGTTTTCGCTAGATATCAACAATTTTTTCTCCTGGGAACTTGTGCTTCCACAACACCTAAGAACATAAAAGCAGGAAATTTCAGCAGCCATATAAAGTCAGACCATGAGACCACCAAACCCAGCGTTTTCTCTCTGCCAGTGGGCAATAGAGATGGCCAAGGAAATTAATAAGGAGAAAGCCTGTGTGTAATTGCACTTAGGTTATTTTCTAAGATTTCACAGACACAGCTCCAGGAAATTCCTGAACTAGAAATGGTATCATTAATAGTCCTTGATGAATTTTTGTTCCATTAATTAATCTGTTGTGGTTTTCAAGTTATGTAAACTTTTAGCACATACAACTTCCGGTACTCAGGAATACTGCAGCTTAACTGTTGTGCAGTCTCAGTATTGGTTTAGGGGAGAGAGAGAGAGAGCAGTTATTCCCTATTCACTTTCCCTGCCACTCTAAATAGTTTTATATCGTGTATCTTCCTCCAGGCCAAGGACTCCCAGGCTACTTAGTTGTTACCTGTGGAAGCCTTCCAGCTATTTTTGTCTTTACCAAGGTAGGCAGGAAGTAAACCTCACCAGTTGAAGGTGCAGGAGCACTATGTGTTAGCACCGTACAAGTCTCCACATTCCTTTATTTCCCAGCAGTTGGTAACAAGGATGACTACTGCAGAGCTGACTATTCCAGAAAACCTGAACCCTAAGTTCCTGTTTCTGATGGGGGATGCTCAATTTAAGGAACACTCACTGACTGTAAAAATGAAGGGGAAAAATTCTCATGAGCACCATTTAACCAGGTTGGACAAAGCCTTGAGTGACCTGGTCTATGAAGTGTCCCTGCCCATGGCAAGGGGATTGGAACTGAATGATCTTAAGGTCCTTTCCAACCCTAACCATTCTATGATTCTATGACAGGCACAACTCCATCATAGCTCAGACTGGGGCCGAAGGTTTTGGGCTCAGCTTAATGGGGCTTCTGGGCCATGGACAGGAGGGTGAAGATGGGAAAGCCAAGGCAGGGCTGGTCAGGGCTGTTGCAGCCTGGTTAGTGCACTCCAATGCCTTTTCATCCCATGGCTGTTAGCTTAATAGGCTTTTGAAATAGATCTTGACTACCTTTTGGAAATTGAAGTAAACGAGATCAACCGTGTTCATGGGCTTAACAAAATGTTAACTCTTCTTCAATATATGACATTAATCACCTAAACATCATTTCCAAGCATCAGAATAGTTTCTAACAACTTGACTGTCCCAAGTACCAGGTTTGCTGGTCGGTACATGTCCAGTTCTCTGCTGGGACTCATTTAACTATTTTTTTTTAATAATTGTCACATTTGGCATGTCTGATTTGAGATTTTTTGCAACAGGTTACACACCACACATAATCAATGACCTTATTTCATCCTTGAAATCTTTTCAAACTAGAAAGATCACGTTTCTGTGGAGAGCGATATTTTGATGGAGAGAAAGACTTCCCCTACCAGAAGAGCCCTACTGGCTTGTTGGAAGTATCCATATGCATGTGTGATGCTGGAGGCTGATCAGGCCTTCTGTGAGCACATCTGCAACACAGCAAGAATTAGGAGCTACTAGCTAGTTATTACCTGTTCTCTCATGACTGGGGAGACTTGAAATATCAACTTATTTTTGCTAACAGTTAATGGAGTCCTGTTTATTGCAGGAAAATAATGTACTGGTGTTCATATGCTGTTTAAGTGTTGCTGAAATGTGTTGCAGTTGCACACGCTAAGTTCACTTGCTCCTCACAAGCCCAGTCCATCCCCTCTCAGTGCTCTAGAGTCACAGCAGAGCTCTCATACCCCTGTCACAGCATGGTTCTGGCATTCCTATCATACCACACTAGCACAGGCATGATTTTCATATCCCAGCAAAAACTTGGATCAGTCAAAATCTTAGCCATCAAGCCCTTACACCAGGGGAGCAGGTCATGGTCTAGCATTGTGGCCCAACATCATCATCATGACTCTTAGGCTCACAGCTCTGTTTTTCCATCCCCTCCTACCATGTGTGTGGTCTCATTCTGCACTCCACTGTGCTTCCTTGTTTCCTGTTTTTCTCCCTCTCTCACACATCCTGCTGTTCCTTCCCCTTCTCCCAGTAAATTATGGGCTAGCATCATGTCAGGAATCCTGTTCGCAATTAGGTCCTTGCCCTGTCTTCTGATGCTCTCTTTCCTGGGATTGTGGCAGGTGCAGCAGAAGGTGGTGAAGGAGGCCAGCTCTGTGGTTCACCTGGACACCATGGAGGCAGGACCTGACTACTGTGTAAAAGCTCAGACATATGTTGAAGCGATCAACAGAAGCAGCAGCTTCAGCCAGACACAGTGTGTGAGGGCACAAGGTAATAGCCACCCTTCCTTCCTATTCCCCTGGTTTACTCATGCCCAAGGATACCCCAGCAGCTCTTCCTGTCATTTCCACCCAGTGCCTCCTGTCTTATTTGCAAATGTGCTGCCCATTTGCTCCTTGGGGAAGGAAAAAGAAAGACTCGGGAGGGCAGCCCCCTACACTGGCACTGGTATCCTTTCTTGGAGTGTGCCAACAAAGGATCTCACCAGGGTGAATGAAAAGATCAGCCACAGAAGGTGCAGGCTGACTGCATTGAGCGGTTTGTCATCACAAGGTTTGCCTCTCAGAAGTTTTGCTGCTCCTGTTATTTCTAGGTGGCACATCCATGTGTCTGGTCACTGCCCTCCTCATCTCTGCTGGCTTTGCCGTGGCTGCTTTGACCCTGCCTTTCCTTACGTGGAAAACAAGTAAAATCCTTCAGTATTCCTGCTGCCCTGTTGCAGTCCTGCCAGACACACTGGTAACTATTTTACTGGTTTTTATTGCTTTTTAGGGTGTTGGATATTGACAGAAGCATAAGGCAGGCAGAAAAAGCAGACACAAGCACAGGAAGTCTTGCTCATTCCAGTATGATCAGCTGGGTTGCAGGGGTCAAGCAGCCCACATGAGTTGGCTGCAAGGCTGTCGCTGCCTTTGGCCTACAGCCCTGATTAGGGAAGATGCTCCCGGTGCTTGCGGGGAAGCAGCTTGGGAGGCACGGACTGTCCCTGCTGACCAGCTGTTCCCTGAACAAAACAGCTGTGTCATTGGCAGCACTGCTCCATGTCCCCTGCTATCAGCACTGAGCTTCTCAACAGCTTGGTAAGGAGAAACAAATCACCAAAAGCAGCCTCTTTTCTTGCTCACTCAGGAGAAGTATGTTTGAGTCAGGAGCTGAAATGTACTGTCCAGCTCAAGTGAGAATGAAGGAAGCAGCTTTTGTGGCCGTGGGTTCCTGAGCACTGAGTCTCTGGGCAGTTGCGGCAGGGGGATGAGAGGAGCAGTTTGTGGGGAAAAGTGGATGGGCATGCAACTCAGAAGCCTGAGGGTGTTTGAGCAAACATTTGTTTTGCAGAAGGTATCAGAATCCCCTACCCAGCTGATACTGTGTGGCAGTGAAGAAGCTGAGCAATGTGATCTGATGGTGCGTGTGACACCCTCAGAAGAAGTCCTCCGACTGTGGATTCAAGAAACACTTTAGACCTCATAAAAAAACAGCCTGTGGAAACAGAACTTGTAAGCAGAGCTGGCAGATGGTACCCCAGCCACTTCCCTCAGAGTGCCAGTAAGCAGCATTATTTCCTTTGTGTCTAAAAACTGCTGCAAACCAAATGAGTGTGTGGCCTGCTCTTTCCTTTGTGTAGCATCTTCATCCATCTACATAAAAAGCAAGTAAAGGTCACAGGTGACACCACCATCTTCTATATCTTCATATCCATACCCATGACCAGACATGAGTTAGCTCATGTTCACTTTAGTTTTGTCAGCCAAATCGGTGGTTCCAGGGCAGAGACCACCGTTCGCCACCAGGATTTCACCAGAGCAACAAATGCAGAGACCAGCCCCTTTCTTCCAAAACATTTCAGCCTCAGTATTTGTGCCTTGATATTTTAAAAAGAAATTAAGCAACCAGTAAGAGCTTGGTTAAACCAGCTGGAATGAGTAGGGGAAAAATTGCTTTTAGGACTGCAGGCCCTGACCTGAGGTTACACTCATTGAAAAGGATGCTGACAGTGACCGGACACAACATAACAATTTGCTGCTTGTGACAGATAACCATGTATGATGCCAACAAAACTTAGAGAGAGACCATGAGGGGTAGCTGGGTTTCACCAGTGCTTGGTAGGGATAGATGTAAGAAACAGCCAGACTTCAAAGATGGTTGGAAGGAGCATTGAGAACCTTTTGGAGAGCAGAGATTTTCAAGACCAGCAGCACTGCTAATATTATATAGGTGCAAGGTCACCTAGGCAGGGTGTCAAAACCACGAATTCATATGGGCAGCGAATGTCTTTGCAGCAGGAGGCATTGAGCACCATATGGATCAAACATCACAGCATTACCATATTAGTGACCATTCCAGGCCTGATGACATCATTATCTTCCAGATATCTTGTCCTTTTAAGGAACAAAATTGTTCAAAATTATTCCTTAAAGAGACAAATTCCTGAAGACAAATTCCTTTTAAATACAAATAAAATATTTTTGGTGTATATATTGCAGTTATGGCTGTCACTTTCAAGAAAAGTAACTTATTGCCTGTGAAGACTTGTGTTAGGGGGGCATGAAAAGACTTTGAGCTGAAAAGCTTTTTCTAAAGCTAACAAAAGATCTAATGAAATGCAAGACCTTCCTCACAATTTGCCGGTTTCATTCTTGCAATCTTGCATCAGGCCATCGGGTGGCAACAAAACATCGTGAAAGAAGTAGAAGTGACTCAGGACTGCCAATACCTCTGTTCTATGTAAGCAGTCCACGCCCTGGTTCCTGGCTAACAACGCGCTTCAGTGTTGTAGCCCAGTGGCTTGTTTTATTCCTGTCCCACTAACATCTGCCTGGACAATATTAGGATATTGTTCTTAGGTGTTAAATAGTAAGATTGGTGCTGCTCAATATGTAGCAAATTACAGGGTGAGAAATCTGTGAAAATCTGAGCATTGAGGACCCAGGGTTGGTTTTAGGTTGACAATTAACTGGGAATGCCTAGTTGCCAACACCTGTATGATGGTGGACCCTGACAAGGAGATCTGGGAGTAAAGAGGAGGAGGGCATGTACACGGGCTGATACAAGTGCTGAGGGACCCAGAAGGTCTCGTGCCCTCCCGAACTGAGCTGGAGCGGCAGCAGGAGGCAACCAGAGACTGCCTAACTCTGGCAGCAGGCACTAGTGAGCAGTAATTTTGCTAAGGCCAGTCAGCACAGAAGTGCACTCTCTTGTAGGCCTGGGGGCTCTTGGTCAAACATCCCCTTACCTTTCCCCAGTGCTTGAATTTTCAAGGCATAGCTCCCCATTACAGAGGCCTTGGTAATAAAGCAGGTTTAGAGAGCAACTGTGCCTTGAATTTACACTTATTTTATTCCCTATTGATTTGGATGAGTTCAGTGTTTTGGTTTCTAGTATGCCCACAGGAGCATTCCATACAGGAAAATGTCCCGTTACTTCTCCATTCCATGGCTATAGGTCTGAAAAGTCTTAGCAGTTCCTCCAATCTCTTCTCCCCTGACACACATCATGGCAGCACCAATTGTTTAGGGATACAGACTAAAGCAGGGAAAGAAAAGGCCCTTGAATGTGAAGGGCTTTTAAGAATTATTCTAATGCATATTTTCCATCTGCATACTAAGTATACAGCATATGTTTGTTTCTCACTTGCAATAACAGATTTTATGACCTTCCTCATTGCCAATAAAGCAGTTAAACAGTTGTACAAAATTGCACAGACAGCGTTAAACAAAAGAAATACCTGAAAAAAAAATCTAAATATAGGGAGATGAAATGGAATTGTTTAAGTGCTGCTGCTATATTAGCAAGACCATATTCAATTTGCATCAGGATATTCCAGTTTGTGTCTGTGGAGACTTGGAGCCAAATTTGGGATGCTGATTGAAAGTCCCTAGAAACCACCTCACTTTGAAGTATGTACTGCATTTTGTTAGGCCTGAAAATCACGGTATACAACAAGAGCAATTCCTTTGCCATCCATGTACATAGTAGCATGGTAGCATTGGCATAGGCAGCTGCTCTCAACCACTCTTTCTAGTTCATTTCTGCACATTCCAAGAGTTAACCATGCCTTAGCAGCCATGGCAACAGATGTCTTTCTTTGATAACTGATTTTACTCCTACAACCATGATGCTACATATCAAAAAAGGACCACAGAAGAAACAGCAGTGAAGAGCAATGTGTGCTGATGAACTTTGTTCCATTTCTTTCTCTTGTTGTGGTAGCAAATGGCTCCATTTGTTCTGAAAATGCACTACTTAGTTACTTTCCTCAAAAAATGTTGTATGAAAATAAAGCACAAACCTGCATCACCTTTCTAGTGAATTTTATTTCTGTGCTGCATGTAACCCATCAGACGTGATTCCAAAAAAACAACTTATTCCCGAAGACTTTGTAAGAACAGAAGGAAAGCTGATAAGACTGGTTTGCAAAGAAAAAATGATTCAGTCTATTAAATGCAGACCAGCATAAAGACTGTTGATTACATGAACATTTAAAAAGAGTTATGTGATATTACCGGATTGACAAAAAAGCAAGGAATTCAATTATCTGTTCCATGACACTAAATGGCTGGAATAGAGCCTGATTCTTCCTGTCAAGTGTATTTTCTTAGAAGTACATTAAAGATTGCAATTTTTACAGACTGATATTAATATACAGTCCAATTAAAACTGAGATCTTTAACTGGATAAATTACCATTTAAAGTATTTTCTGCATTATCACAGTATGTTTTGTCTCTTTAAAAGTTGTCTTTTTTTCCTTACAAAATCAAAAAGTAAGCAAAATCACTACTTTGACTACAAATCGATCCAGTTTCTTGTGAAGGCAGTACTGTGTCCTGAAAATGAATTGCTACAAAGATATTAAACATCTAAATCACTGCAGATAAAGATATTTATTGTTTAAAGAGTTTATGTACAGATGATTCTGTTGTTATTGAAGTACAAAGCTGCAGAAATAGAAATTACTCAGTTCAGGTCTCTTGTGGTCTTCTCAATAAACAGAACTATAAAAAATTTCAGAAATTACTAAATTGAGGTATAAAAGGAATTAAAAGATGGCAAGGTTAAGTGAAATTGCCCACATAAATACTGCACACTGAGCTCTAGTTTAGTTTCATTCAGTGTAAGGGCTATAATTTAGCTATTACTACAGCAATAGCTCCTTCTGGGGAGTTTAATGTCCATGGTTCACTTGGGATCAAACTCAGACCTTCATTAACAGCTGAGGACATGCTCTCACAATGCAGGCCAGCAGGCAGTGAGCCTACCCCAAAGGCATCCTGTTCACCCCTTCAGCCCCAGAGAGAAGTTTGACAGGAGGTTGCACTTGCTTTACAGATCTTCAGCATTGGAGTAAAAGAAGAATGAGAAAACTGCCAGTCTGGACTTCCCTGATGTTAACGACTAGCTTTGCCCACACAAGGGTCTGTCATTCCTCACTACGGACCCAAGAGGAGAACAGTGGCTCTGCAAGGTGAGGCTGTGGCCAGTAAGGTGGGAAGGGTTACCATCACCCGGCATTGGCACAACTCCCTCAGTGACTGGGGTTGAGACCAATAGCTGAACAAGCTTGCAGTAATGAGGATGGTGAGTCAGGACTGCAGCATTAAACATGGCCAGCTACAGCAGAGCTGTACAAACAACAGAGCTAGAGCATGGCTCTGGCAGTGAGTGCCAGAGCTCAAAGGCAGCTCCCAACAGAGGGGAGGTCCTGGTAAGAATTTGCACAGTCCTCTCGCACAGCAGTCTGTCTGTGGGTGACATGGGTGCACCGTATCAGAGCTGGTCTTGGACACCGGCCCTCCAGCCTCTTACCCCAGGGGGTTTATCAACTGGGTAACTACAAGCAAGCTGAAGGACCTGTGTCTTTATTGCCCCTTGGGACCATAACAGTATTTGATTATCTTCTTTTTTTTTACATTATCCTTTATTTTTTTATCAGACATCTGAATCAACAGCATGAGGCCTATGTAAAGACACAGCAGAGGATTAAAGTAAATACATTTCGCCTGTCAGAAAAAGATTTTAGAAAGAGCAGTTGAAAGTGTTGGCATGGTGAAATAGCAAGGTGAAGGATAACAGTTGAAGCAATAAGGCATCCTTCAAAACCCTGAAGTCATAGCCAAATGAGAAAAAAAGGAGGGAATCACAATTTCTATCTGATTAAACATAAATGCACAGTAAATAAGGTCAAAAAGATTTTGGAATACAACTTCCTATCAACATCTAAAGTAATAATAGATCCTAGAAATGGGACATTTGCCAGGGAGTCTACAGGGCCAATAATCATGTATCAAAGGAGCTCTCAAGGAAGTTCGAGCAATGGTAGAAAACCAAACTGAATTTGTAACAACTTTGCTTACTGCAAAGGAGTTTATGAAGGTTCCCATGCTGAATCTTTATGCCTGAAAGCATAGGATTACCTTTCACAAGTGGATGTGCTTGGAATGTTTGTACATTAGGACCAAAATGGATAAATTACTCCAATATTAAGCCTGGAGTTCCTACATGTGGGTGGGAGATTTGAATACTAGCTGTGGTTCATAGGTCCTCATAGCATCCTAGGATAATCCAGGCTGAAAGAGACCTCAGGAGGACTCTAGTCCAATCTCCTGCTCAGAGCAGTGTCAGCTTGTGTCGGATCAGGCTACTCAAGGCTTTATCCAGCCTGGGTTTGGAAATCTCCAAAAACAGAAACTGCACAACCTCTCTCAGCATTCTGCTCACCTTCTTGGCTGTTCTCATGGTGAAAAACATGTCTCCTTAAGTCCGGACATAAGCACTCTCGCATTATACAGGGCATAATTCTGAACCTGTCAAAGGTCCCCAGTAGTTTTGATCTAGGTTTGAAGTTAGCTTGGAGTGGGGTGGTAGATCAGAAGAAGTCCAGACAGCACACCAACCACAAATATTCTATAGTTCATGTCTGGCAGAACTATTTTAACAAAGTGCTCTATATCTACATCAAATTATGCAGTCCATTTTGCTATGGGGTTATGCTGACATATGCAGAATAACAGAATTCTGTGAAACCTGAAAGATTTGGAGACTGACTACCAGTAGAGCACACGGTCAAGAAAAGGGGGATCTCTTCAAAGATGCTCACAACTTTAGAGCCCAAATGGAGAGGTGAAGTGTTCCCTACCTGAGACCTTGTAGGAAACCGAGAATAAAAAGGACTTTTCCCCATCCAAAAGTCAGTCAAGGAAAAGATTGGAAAGAGAAAATATTCACAATCAGCTCTGAGCCTGGAAATACAACCCCAGACTCCTAAGATGAGCAGGCAGTTCTTAAGCTACTGCTGAACTTTTTCCCTCCTGCAACTTCATTCCCATCTAAGTTCCTAGATTTATTGCTTTTTTTCCTTTAAACAATTGCTCTTTCATTTTGGCCTCCCTGCTGAGGCCAGGGAGTTCACATAGTCCTGTGAAAGTGGTCTTTGATACAAATCAGCTGCAGCTCTATACTTCTTAACATATTGGGGTCTTCAAACCAACCTCCCACTGTATAATCCCTATCCATTCACTGTGTGCTTTCATTCTGTTAAGCAGTGTCCTACTTGTCCTCCAGGTTGCTCATATATCTCATCTCTCCTGCTGCTATCTAGACAGGCTCATGGCTAACGTTTTCCTTCTTTTTGCCAAGTCCTGGCCTTGATTTCCTCTTCTGCCATCTGGTACAACTTCATTGTTAATTTTGACATTGTTCCCATCACTCTGCTGAGTTCGGTGCTACCTCAAATGTCCTGCAGTTTAGAGGATGTCTCTCACCATGATACTGTGTGTCATTATGGAATAGTCTTACTCAGGCCTTCTCAGCTTCTTGTATTGCCCATAGAGTTTGGCATTTTCTTTGCCACTTCTGCATAATCATTCATTTTTCTGCCAATGCTCTTTGAAATATTGTCCCCTGCTAGGCACGAGCTTTCTGTGCACCAGGCTGTCATCTGCCTGTTGACCTTTTCTCTTCTGCTTGGAATGGTTATGCAATTACCTAGCTATGCCATGAAGAGATATATTTTCCTCCCCATTTTGCTTTTACTATCAATCTCTTCATTTTCACTTTTGTTGCTTTGTCTTCTACTGCCTTGCCAGGGGGAAGGAATTCTGCTCAAAGTGAGATTTGGTACCAAAAGGTAGAAAATCTGCTTGCTGAATGTAAAAAATCACATGTATTTTGTGCAGTATTTTGTAAGATTCAGCTTCTAGAGCCAACTTGACTATCCTGCCTTCTTGTAGTTGCCAAACTTTGCACTCACCTTCAAGATCAGTACCCTGCTTCCATTTGTCTCTGAGCCAGCAACACTACTTGAGATCATGAGCACAGCCTAGGGACTCTAGATGCATTGGAATATGTCTTCAGTGACAGAATGTATGCTCAATCTCTGCCAGTTGTACTGGCCCCATGAAAAAGCCATCCCTGTACATAGACTCTTCTGCTCTGCTCTGGTACAGTCTATTTTCCAAATGCATTTTGTACAGGGTACAGTTTCTGTAGAGAACACACAGAAATGTGAAACCCAGGGTACAGACCTTGCTCAAGTAGATCTGACTGGCTGCCCCTTTCTGCACTAAAATCTCATTGCCAAATCATATTCTACCGCTTACAATGCCTCAGCATATGGATGAATTCTAATTATGGCAATAAAATGCATGGACATACAAATATACAACATTATTCTTCACCTAAAAGACACCACATGTACACAGTTTACTCCTTTGCCAGGCAGAAACTGAAAACTACAGTCTTTTAAATATTCTGTCTTCCATCCCTAAAAATATATTGCTAATAGAAAGGAAAAAATACCTTAATAAAAAAAAATCTTAATAAAAAAAGGAAAAAGAGGGGGTGGGCAAGGTGATATCTGAGAGAAGTCAAAATGATATTCAGGTCTCTGGGTCTATTTTGAGGAAGAAGTCCAATTTTCATGAAATCTGTCTCAAATTTGGTTGCTTTGCCACAAGGGTTTGAATGTAATGTTTCTGAGATATGTATGATTTCAAAAGATTTTGATCAACTGTCAGTGATCAACTAGCGTCAGTGTAACCCTAGCAATGTGTCAAAAAATGGAAATGAGATAAATTCATCTGTAGTTAGCAGATTAGGCACATCCAACGGCACAGTGGGATATGGCAATATAGAGCTATATGCGAATGTGGAAATCAGAAGCCTGGGTTATAAAAGAGAATGTTTGTGTAATGGGCCCTTTGATACTTCCCAACAATGCTGTTTCTCATGGCAACCTTTGCTTTGGGGCCACTATTTTGCCAGGCCAAGGTGTTCACAAATACTGACAGGCTCAGAAGCTGCCATTAAAGCTCTGCTATACAAGAATGTTTCTTTAACTGTAGGTGACTAACATACACGGTAATGATCTGGTAAAAATATGTACAGCATTTCCATCCTAACCCTATTCTCCAAGTATAGAAGTCAAACCTGCTATGTGACTGAGATAATAAAAAAATTGCCATTTTGCTGGACGGAATGAGGATAGGGGAAATATACTGGGTCATACCAAGAAGTTGTTATTTGCCACAAGAAAAAGGTGAGCTATGCAGATCTCTGTGTCAAAGTAGGAAAATTCTGACTAGAAAAGGAGATTCTGAACTATTCACAAGACTAATTGATTGAACAAGTGGATTCTGTGGCTTTGTAGTGCTGAGGAAAAGCAAACGTGAGCTACCAGGAAAGGTCCAACCCAAGGTGGCAGGAGGAGCTGGACAGTCCAGTGGACAGCTGAAAAAGACAATGCAACAACATAAGAAAGCCCAGGAGGACAGACCTGTAAGAAATAAGAGTTTAAAGAAAAGCTATAGGGGTTTTTAAATGTTGATTTAAAACCAGCATATAATCCCATGCATTTGACACTGCTGGTACCAAATAAACAACCAGGCTAAGCTCACCATGCCCTTGTCATCACTAGAGGACCTGAAAGTAGGGCTTCCTCTCATTTTAGTGAACGTTTCTTCTGTTTCCCACTAGTGAAAAACACAGCCTGATTGAAAATGTTTCTTTGCAAATGCTATCATTATTTTAAAACTTCTGTGCCTAATTCTTTTTGTACTCAAGTAAATACTGAGTAATAACAATTTACTCTGATCCTATAAGAAATAGTGAAGGAAAAGAGGTTTAGCTATAACTCATGAAGGTACTTTATCTCATAGCATCAGAGAAAAGCTATTGCTGCAAAAAGGATTTTGAAGGTTCTTGTAGCCACAATATGAAACCTATTCCTCCATAACATTCAAACCCTTCTGCTTTACTATTAAAGATAATACTGCATAAATACAACTTAATCCAGGCATCTGAACTTCCCTCTGCAACATATGTATGATCTTTCCATTTTTATACACAACAAATCTGATAAACAGAGATTATATGAAGAGAAATCATTGAAGCATTATAGCATGATTATAGCACAGACTAGTTTCCTTCTTCTCAAGTAATCCCAACATATACAGGCAGAGGAGTCTAGTAATTAGAAAAAATTACTTCGGTTAGGAAAAAGAAAACAATCTTCAAAAAATTCCCTGACTTTGAACATACTTTACTTTGTGCTGAATATTTTTAAATGCTTAAGTTTCTAAAAGCTCTTTATCACTAAAGAAACCAAATTTCTGCTTTATTTTGCTGCCTTTTTTTTTTAATATACGCTGCCACCATCTCTTTCTCAGCAACCCGTTTGGCTCAAAAAAATCCCAAACAACCAAGAGTAAAGAAGGTAAGGAGGAACAGAAATAGGAATATTTGTTAGGATTAGGAATAAAAACAAAATCCAAAAAGTACTTGTGACAAAATAATCACAGATAACCAAACCCTTGAATGCTCACTACTCAGGGACGTAGACACAGGGAGAAACAGGGTGCAGACGTTGATGCTGGTAGCAGAAAACACAAGCCACAGAGCAGTAGAGATTTCTGAGTAAAGACCTTTAAGAACCTGTGATGAGTCAGATATGACAGCCACTTGAAACATAATCCTGAGGAAGAGCACTAGCTTTCTTGTGAATGCATTCTGACAAAGTTTAAAGTGCATTGTTTATTCCTCTAAGCCCGAGAAACACAGGAACATACAAATGCATTACTAAGTAAGTGGAATGTCCTGCAACATGAAAATAATTGAAGTAATAATCCTGTGGTCCTCTAAATAGCTATCATCTGTATTTCTTACATGCAATTAAAACCAAGCAAATAATGGTGATTATTTTGCTGCAAGATGTAATGCTGAAAGGACTGTAACAGGGAAAGGTGTGGTGCAATTCCAACAGGAGAAGGAAGGCTGCACAGAGGCAGTCTTCTGGCCCTGCCCACTGGAAAAATCTGGCTCTGAGGAAATGTAGCAATCATGCATACAGGCAGAAGTGGGCAAAATGACGGGCACTTAGGAAGGGAAGTATTTGCAGTTCAAAGCTATTTCACTAACCTTGCAAAGTTGCCATCACAGTTGTTCTCCCAGAGCAGAATTTTCTAGTAAGTTTCTAGTTTATTTACAACACAAAATGGCTAAAGCCAAGTGAGTCTGTACAAAGAATGAAAAATCTCATAGACAGTTGGGACCAGACATGCAGGGCAGGCACCAGCAAGAGGCATAATACAGAGTCCTATGGGTACCTGTGAGGGGGACATGAGGGTCCCTGAAGTCTTGCGTGGTGGCTTCCTAAGGAGAAACTTCACCTGGTGCTTCCTCTCTTTCTTCAAGGGGCTGGAGAAACTACCATACCACCACATTTCCTGTCTGCAGGCAGTAATGCATAGGCTGAGCTTTGCATATTGAGTCAATGTGCTGACTTCACAGAAGAGAGGGTGTGAGATGTGAGCATTGCCCCATCTATTAGTATGAGCCAGTGTAGCTGCATGGTTATTTCCCGGGCTTGCTGGAAACCCACTACTGGACTTCTCTCAGAGGCCATAAGCATCCCCATGGCCCTTGCAGAGAGTCCAAATAAGGCTGGAAGGAAATATCACTCAGTCTAAAGCCCAGGAAGCATGTGCAGCTTCTTCACCACAGAAAATTGCACTCACCTACTAAGGACACAGAAATGTTGTGTTGGATATGGCCAACCTCAGTGCTGGATACAAAGGCTTAGAGATTTTACCACCACCTGCATCAGGTGCCATGGTCTCCTTACAGCACTCAGTATTTACCAGATAGCTCTAGGCAATGTGGAAAGGGATCATAAGCATCATGAGACAGCGAACCAACTAGACAGTACAGTACACTTCTCTGGAAATGGGACATCATGCAGTGCTCCCTCCTCTTGCAGCATTGCCATCGGGCAAGTGAAGGCCAGGGTTTGCTCAAATTAGTTCTCTAGCCAGGATGTGCAAAATGTCCTACAGACACACTTCAAACAAAACATCTGTGAGCACTGTGTCTGGAAATGAAAGCCTGAGAAAGGGGCTCCACTTGGTATATTGAATGACGTGGGGTTTACTCATTATACACTTTCAAATCTAAATTCCTCTGGGGCTTTGCTGGCTGCCAGAGTAAGCCTCTGAAGACAGATTTACACAGGTATGCTGATAGCAGAATCAAACCCCTGATTTACTACTCACTAGCTCAGAGCAGAAACGCTAAACTACTGCTCCATCCCTCCTGCTCCCGAGCAAATCTCTGCTCTCTGGCATAGAGAAAATGTGTTTCGCAGCTCCAGATAACGATTCATTTTGGGACTAAGATGTGACGCCTCCCCCCAGCCCAACTGAGCCGCCAGCGCGCTGCAGTGGCCCCTGAGGTCCGCGGAGGAGGGTGGTAGCAGGCAGCAGCTGGCCCTGACGCCTGCCTCCCGCCGAGTTGCTCTTGCTTCATCCTACAAGAGCAGAGGACAGCGCGTCCCGCAGCCTGCAGGTGTCTCCCAGCGGAAACAGCTGCGGAGCCCCTTGGGATCATGTGTGGTACCAGAGCAGATGTTCGCTTGCTCTTGGTGCTCTTTGTGAGGCAGACCCTCTCTGATCCTGTCAGCGCGCCGAAGCACACCGACTACAAGAGGACGGCAGCACTCCCGCGCCTGCAGCTGCTCCTTTAACATACAAAGGCAGGATTTCAAGTGAAGAGAAGAATGGGAGTGTGGCTGCAGCGTTTCTTTCATTGCTACAACAACAGATTGGAAGAAGCTGAGAGTTTTGATGCCTGGACAACTGGATTCTGAATCGTGAGAGGCTTTGACCCCCCTCCCCTCCCCACATAAAACAAGCCCCTTTGACTTCTTCTCTCAGCAGGAGGGGGAGGGAGGGCGGATTTACCATGAAGACAAATCGAAGATGCAGAGCCCTGCTAGCAGTGAGTCTGAATCTGATGGCTCTCCTCTTCTCTACAACAGCTTTTATCACGACCCACTGGTGTGAGGGCACACAGAGGGTCCCCAAGCCGAGCTGTGGGAAAGAGAAGAAGACAAACTGCCTCAACTACAGCGGGAATGAGACTGCAAATGAGACAAACCAGAATGTGGTTCATTACAGCTGGGAGACTGGAGACGACCGCTTTCTTTTCAGGTATTTCCACACTGGGATCTGGTACTCCTGTGAGGAAAATATCAATGCTGCTGGTAAGTATAAAACAACTTCCTTCCAGCTTGTGTTGCTTTGTGTTTGCCTCAGTGTGATAAACACCCAGGCAAGCTGTTCTGTGTTGTATCTTAAAGCAGATTCACCCTGAAGAGAGAGGCAGGATTTTAACAGTTCTTTCTTGAAAAGCAACCTGTTTCCAGCGAGAGCAAAGATTTGCTTGTTTACCTGCTGGGTGATGCAGGGTCTGTGCTCTGAAGCCGGCTGAACCTCTGACAAGCAGTATGTGCTACCCCCACGGGCACTGCAGCCAGGCTGGTCAGTGCTTCCCTTCTGGGAGCTGTTCCATGGAGTGCACAAAGAACAGTGGCTGGTAGTTGTTAAGGAGGTTCTCACATCTAATTGTAATTGCCCCTGAAATAACCTAGGACAGTGTCTGAATGACAGGGAAAGCACGAAAGTCACAGGTTTTATCATGCCATAGCCTGGACTGCCTCTTTTCTAGTATCTCTTAAGCAAATGACCACCCACAATCCCTTCCTGGTGGCTGGATTGCGTGTTTATTGAAGGAGAGTAGTGAAATGGCAGCTGAAGGGCACAGCCGGGCGCAAGAAAGCTCATTCCTGTTCCCCACTCAGCCATTTACTTGCTGAGAACTACTCAAGAAGATGTCTCTTCAGCTGTTCAGAGCATTCATTTCCTCTGCTGTACCCCTGCACTTAGCAGGAATAAAACACTGGAGGATGGATGGAAGGTAGCAGCCATGGGACTGATTTAAGTCTCAACAGATGCAAACTAACAGTCCCTACTCCCAGAGCTGTCTGGTAGAGCTAACATCCAAACTCTGCTTTTGAAAGAGCTTTTTTACTAGATTATGTGATTGGAAAATAAAGTTTACAAATGTGACAAAGTGTAAGATGGTGATGGCTTGTGGCATTGCCCAAAGAGCAGACTGGGGAGTTGATCCTTCACCACTGTTGGAAGAGAGAAACAGTTGATCATCCTACATGTTGTGTTTCTGAGGACACAACCTCCCTGATAATGAGAAGTTTATGAGGTCCTAGTAAAACTTCTCTGCAAGGATGTACTATAAAGCGGGACAAATTTGGGGAGAAGCTCACAGTCCATTTCATCCCAAGGTGCTGTGTATATTTACTGTTATTTGTGGATAAAGCTTCAAGAATTAGTTGGTCATTAAAACCCATTTTAATGTATGGAAACACAAGTTGAACTTCAGCCTTGGGACTGTCAATAAACGGTTCCATGCTGAAATGAGGGCACCAAAGTAACCCTCTTGATGTTAGAAAAAAACCTGTAGAAAACAAAGATGACTTGTCTCACTGACTTAGAAATAAACTTAGGCCACAGCAGCCTGAGTGAGCAGCTTAACACTCTGACTTCTTAAGCATCTCAGCTGCTATTGGGACAATCAAGCATGCCCAGATTTCTGTCAGATATTGAAAGCTTTCCAAGCCAAGAGGTACGTGTGAGATAAGTTGTAACTGTGTGACTCTAGCCCACTCAGAAAACTGAGTTATATGTGGGAGAAAAGAAAAACAGTGATCTATTCTGTACTAGGTAAACAAAGCTGTGCTGTAGTGGGTGATTTCAGGAGATCGCTGGAAGCCAGCTTTAGAAAGTTATGGTGAAAGCAGGAGCGAAGGCGTTACTTCTGCCTCCTCACTCCACCACAGCAGGCACATGTGTGTTTCCTCTTATTTGAAACACTAGGTTTGTGAAAAGTACTCTTCAGTTAGCAGACCAGAAGTGCCCAGCCTTGGAAAGAATTCAGCCAGCTACAGGGATGTATGGACTTAAACAGAGAGCTGCCTTATTCAAGATTTACCACAGTTATTTTCTGGTAAGGAACAATGTGATGGGCACAGATGTAAATCTGTCCCTAAGACTGTCAGCATAAAATAACCATGAAAGGTCTTAATTCAGACTTACAGGTTTGTAATACCATACTGTCAGTTCATTATCATAGCCTTTTGCAACCTGACTGGTGATCATTTTACCTCACTTTCAGGGTAAGGAGGCACCAGGCAGCCTCAACCAACAGCACTGAGCTTATGCTTATACATACAGTCTGATGCTCAATATATCTGTTTGTAATCCATCCCATGGGCTCATCACATTGTCCACAGCACACTTACTGATCACAGTCCTGTAGGTATCACAAATCATACAGTCATCATGTTGGTAATAAATACCCTAGGATGCCAGAAGAACATCCAGAAAATAACTGTTAAGCGCACAAATACTCATGCATTAAATTAATCAAAATCCCTAGCTTGAATGCACTCCATACTTTCAATGTCATCTTTCTCAAAACTTTACCAATAGCATACTGAAAGTGAGTGCAACAACGGCCTTCTTCCAGGCAAAGTCCTTCCAAAAGCCACTCCACAGCCTCACACCTGTGTCAGCAGAGCCCGTGGCCACAGCCTATGGTCAGAGCCATTCCTACAGCTCCTGACCTATCTGTGATTCCTCACTGCCAATGTCTGAAGCTAAGCAACGTGAATCCTCCCAGGAACGCAAATGCCAGTAGCACTCTCTGTGATTGAGATGCTGTCAAAACCTTCCAGAGACTCATAACTTTCCCAGCTGTAAGCCACATTCTTCATCTAGCCATCAAGCTTTTGACTTCTCTCTCCCTGTAGTCACAGTCTAAACTTTCTGCTCCCTGCACTGTTGCAGCTGCAACGCAGCTGATCTTGTAGTGCAGACACAACAGGATCAGTTCCCAGAGGGTTGATACTGCAAGAGCCAGCACTGCAGGGCTTCCAGTTGGTTGGAGGGGCTGGGACTCAGTCACACTTTAAAGTGACACTTAGGCTGTCATCAAATGGATTTTGAGTGTCCTCTCCTCTCGCTGTTTATCTGAAATGTCCATTTAGATTCCAGATGTTGAGGTGCAAAAAGCATGCCATCCACTCTGTGCAGAGACTAGCAAAGTGGGACTTCATCTTGAGGCAGGTTTCTAGTTTTCACTGACATCTCTAACAGAGATTGAATGATGTGATTAGTTCTAAAATAATTTGCAAATCTAAAGGTTTTTTTTTTTTTTATCCAGCATGTCTAGGAAGATGAAGAATCAAAAAAGCATTTGGCACCTGAGAAATAGAATTGTGAATCCCCTCTGGGAATAGAGGGACTGGAGCATATTTAATTAGTGGGTATGTCCTGTAATTATTTAGCACAATTTCCGACTCAAAAGTATGCTGAATCCCAGTCTATCAAACAGAGGATGAATGCTCTCCTTTTCAGAGTGTATTCATGCTTTGGACCCCACACAGGTGGAGGCACCTTCTGTACGAGCAATGCACCTGATCTCTGGAGGGGAATGAAGCTAGAGCATATGCTATGAGCTGTAGACTGTGCTGGTTATGAGTCTGTTCTGCAGTCACATGCTGCACAGGGCACTTGATGCCTCCTCCTGGCTCGTGAATTCCCTGGCTATGGCCAAGCATCTCCAAGCCGAGCTCTCCATCATTTAATTTATTTTTGAGTATGACTTTGAGTGCAAATCTTGTTTCACACCTGCAGCCTAGGTCTGTGCTTGTGTTGGTCCTGGATACCCCGCAAGATACCAGACAAGTGATGTGCCACAAGAGTGGCAGTGGTAAACTAGCTGGTAGGTTCTGTGACTCAAGCACATACATGCCATGAAAAAATAAACACATGAAGTAGGTAATGTGGAGTACCTTCTAAGAGGTAGAGGAGTTTCAGAGCTGGGAAACAGTAACAAGTTAGCTGTGTTTTCTCAATAGTGTGTTTGCTTTGATTTTAATAGGAAAAACCTATGAACTCAGATTTGTTTAAGTTACTAATGAACAGTCTCAGCAATAACATCCACATTCAGAGGGAAAAGCAGCTGCCTGGCTGCCTTTTAAGAGTACTATCCAGTTAAATAAAAACCAAGCCTTTTCATGTTGCTCACCATGCTCTACAGAAGCCAGGGAGATCAGGAATGGGTACACATAGGCTTGTTTTGTATTCTTGAAATAGTTTTGAGGCCAAGGGGTCTGTTTATGTGCTCTGTATCACATATTCCTTAGCACTCTTCAAGAAGTAAATGGTAGAGTAGAATTTAGATGGTATGTAAAGATGCATCAAAATGTGCCATAAACATGGACATTAAACGCACATTTGAGAAGGAGCCAGAGAACAAGAGAGGTGTATCTTGCAGGAATGAATAAATCTGTGACATATAAAGACAAGAACTAGCCATACATTGTCACAGATGCAGAGCGGTACTGCATAACCCTTCTTCCCTGCCACCATGGGATAATAAGCATATGTGATTCACCATAGGCTTCTGTCCAGAGAGAGGGACCAGGGAGAAGCACCTTGTGAGTATATAATTAAAAGCAAGAGGAATTGGGAATTCTTGCTGGATTATGAGAAATACAATATAATTGGCATGACTGAAACCTGGCGGGTTTATTTGCATGACTGGAATGCAAAAATTGCTACTTATAAATTGTGTAAGAAGGAAAAAGTGGTAAAAGGAATTGAGTAAGTACAGCTCTATGTTAAAGGTAAAATTTCCAGCGATAAAGGAACTGAACCCAGGGGGCCTGGATAATCTCCATCTGAGGATGTTGAAATAATTGGCACATGGAGATACAGGGCTATTAGCAAGAATCTGCACATTGCTGTGTTCAAAGAACACTGGAAAAAAATTATGCAGGTGACTTGAAGCAGCAATCTTAGGACAGTTTTCGGGGACAGCACAGCAAATGGGTTTTATCAAAAGTAGAGTTTTATTGAAGGTAAATCTTTTAACAAGCAAAATCACTTCTTAGACAAGGGTGATGCACTAGACCCAGTCTCTATGGATTTACAGAAGAGCATTTGATGGAATGTCCACTGAAAATTTTTTACAGAAGAACTAAAGGGAGTGGAAGGAATGGTAACAATGCGGTGATAGGTGTAGGCACACTTCACACCAGAGAATGCTGAAGAGCCTGAGCCTCTTCAGGCTGGAAGGAAGGCACAAAGGTACAGAGAACTAAGATATTGGTGGGCATCAACTGGGAATGACAGATCAGACAAGAAATATCGACTGCTTGTGTGACTTAAGAACAGTAAGGCAAAACACACAAAAAGAAATACTCCTTCCTACAGAGCTCCCTGCCAGGAAATGTTGTGAAGGCCAAAACTGGATACCTCACAAGATACCAGACAAGTGATGTACCACAAGAGTGGCAGTGGTAAACTAGCTGGTAGGATTGCATGGAACCAGGAAGCAAACATCCGTTTGTGTTACTAACATGATGATTTGAGAGTAACCTCTGGCCAGGAAGTCCCCAAACTACTGATGCAGTACTGATATTACAAAGGGAGTACATGAGCAGAATCGCCCTATATCCACCCCTTTGTTCTTCCCTAAATATCTATCATTGGATGATGATACAAAGATAGTGAAGTAGGTAGACCTTTTGCTTGAATCTGTGGTGCAGATTTTACTTTCTTTTGTTTCTTACATGAGGATAAATAGAAAGACTGTCAATTGACTAAAGAATAATCTTAGAAGGAGGCTGTGGCAAGCAATATAAAAACAGAAATAGTCACACTGGACATCAGATATTTCTAGTTGTCCTCTATTTTGGGCTTGGGACTGGTTCTGCTATTGCTGAAATTAGCAATCTGGGAAAAAGAATTAGGGAAGAATTCATGTGGCCTAAAAGGGCAAGATGAATCCTACAGCAAACCTGTGGACATTATCGAATGCAGATGTCTGTGCCTAAATTGATCAACATCATCATTGCAGTCAGTAGAAAGTAGTGAGTACTTCCTGGGGAGATTAAATTACTCCTCAAATAGGATGAACTGAGCCCTGGGATTATGTATTTTCCTCAGTGGCCAAAAAGGAATCTAAGAAGTTGCCATTTCTAACACAGAAGTCTTAATTTGAAGAGGATAATCCTACTTTAAATGCACGCCTCACATATGCTGTGACACAAAGTCTGAGAATATTGGCATTACAGGGGAGACTTTTTTCTGCATAACTCAAAATGTGAATTGGTCTGATAGAGTTATAAGAATAGTATTTAAATTTAAAAAGGTTAACAGCACCAGTCACTAAGGCATAAAATTCTGTGAGGTCACAGGCAGTTATCAACTGCAGGCAAAAGGTAGGAAATAAGTTGTGAGCCAATATTTGTCTCTGGGATGACTGTGAGCTGCTGAGTGCTGTGATACAAAGGAAAGGTGTTATTCAAGGAAAGAGTCAGCACCACTTTGCAAGGCACAGGTAACACCTGTGCATTTTGTTAAAGCCATCATGCAGAGTTATGGTAACAAAAAGAGGGAGGTGAAATAGATGCAGAGTGGGATTTCCAAGGTTGCTAAGGAAAAGAGAATCTTTTTTGAGAAGAGAAAAACTAGTCCTCTTTAGTATAACGTATCAAAAATCTAAATGTGATGGTACCTTATAGATAGAATATTTTTATATTTATTTTGTATATATTTTATATTTTATATATATATGTAAATAGCAAGAAAGTAATATGACTTAACTAACTTATCATTGAGGAAAAAAAGTGAAAATCCAAGGAAGGGTTCTCAGAAAGTGCATCACTGGACTTTCGGATGGACTTTGGCCACCTCCACAGAGGGCAGTATGGGCAAAGGAAATCCATGGGCTGACGTGGGTACTTCTTAAAGTCACAGAAAGAAGTGTAGGAGTGGAAAATAATGTTTCTGGCATGAGGAAGCTTGGAGTGAGTCCTGCATAGATGATTTGTTGGTATCTTAAGGAGGTCTGAAAGGAGACATCTTGGTTTGACTGCCTTGCTCACAACCATGTCTATATTCTGTTATGTGACATGCATGCTTTGGGGTTGCTGCTGGTCACCAGTGAGAGCCAAGAAAAAAACACTTGCTGACTTAATGCATATCACGTTTTCTGAAGGGTTTTATGTCTTCTCCAAAGCATCAGAAATTGGCTACAGGTGGAGACAGTATATGAGGAAGTTGCTTTGCTGCCATTGACATTATTGCAGCTTCTCAGTATCTAATTGATATGTCTGCTCATGCACTGAACATTAAACTGAGGATCTAATTTGGGATCAGAAAAGAAATCTCCTTAAGGCTATATAACAGGGATAGTAACAAGTTTTTTTCCTTCGTTTACAACATGGAGAAAGGTCCATTTCAGAAAAGCACTTGTGAATTCCTCCTTACAAATCCCACTTTTTTTTGGCAACAGGAAAAAATTAGCCTGGCCATAGGAATTTAAGCTGTAGGAGTCCTCAGATCTGTTCACGTTCCTCATAATATTCCTGCTCTCTTCCTGTGGTACATGACAGCTGTGGTTACTGTGGCAGTGGTTATTTTATCATACACATTCAGTTTTTTATAAGATGTTGGGGATATTTTGTGCCTGCAGTGCTCTGGGAATTTTGGATTTTAGGTTCTTCTGATTCTGCTAGACAGACTAGCTCTGTGAACATCTATCATACATAAAATGTGGGCATAAAGTCCTTGCAGGCTGAGACCCATAAGAGAGGAAAGTAAGGGAGTAGGCGATGAACGACCCCTTGTATGAGAAGTTACACACTACCTCATGAGCAAAAACTGTTCCTTTCTTTTTGGAAGTGTCTTTCCTCAACCATTTAATCTAGTAGCCTTAAAGGAGCCATCTGAGGGGTACTAGTAGTTCTTTGTAAATTGAATAAACTTCGAAGTGCTAGAAGACTAACACTCAAGACTAAGACCCTATATTTAAAAGAGAATAAAGATGTTTACCCCAAAGCCAGTTACTGAAAAATATTAATAGATGCATTTAGGGCTACAGAAATAGACGCAAGATGGAATATCAAGCATCGTGGTATCCCTATAGTTTTTAAATTACACCAGACACAATCCTGATTTTAGAACTTTCTATATAGGGATTAACAGAACTTTAATGACAGATCTCAAAATAAGGACTTACCGGGAAATCGGGTTGCTTGCCGCAAGATCCTCTCTGTTAATCGTCAATTGGTGTAATGTTACTAGGTATTCTTGTCAGTAAACAAAATGGCAGTATAAATCTTTGCTGATCTAGCTTACAAATGACTACAGAAGACAGTAAATACAAGAAGCAGATGCTGTTATTATGGAATGCCATGGATTGCAGAATAGTCACAGGCAAACAAAATTCAATGTAAGGTGTTCCACCTTGAGTTTGGCTGCATTTGGTGGGAAAAAGGACACAAATCATGCTTACAGTGAGGGAAATTAACTGAGAAAAAGAGCCATTCCACCATTTCTAGAGTCACTAGATCCGGAGGGACCGAAAACCACATTGTAATATCATTCAGACTGATTTTACTGTGCATCATCTGGCCAGTCAAAAACCACTAAATGAGAATTTACTGCAAAGTTATTAGGTAGAAGCTTGAAATTAAGGTTTACGAGAATAAATGCAAGCACAACTTTTTTCACTTGATTTTAAAAACTGGATATTATATTTAACCTCTTAGCCTGTGGCTGAAAAGTTTAAGTTACCTCAGCTTCCATACTCCAAGTCAGGTGTGCCTGCCTGGAAAAACAGAACCCCTCAATCCAAAAAGCATCTTTGGGTAGGAAAAGTGTGAGAAGTTTCTGGACTTCGCTTTGAAACAGGCAAACTAAATTACCATGGCTAAAAGGAACAGGCTGCAGATAGGTGGGAAAACCAGGGAAGAAATACTGTTCCGGTGTTAACTCTGGAGAAGAAATACAGCTTGGTGTAGCACAGGCTCTGACATTCAAGGTTGCCTCCCCTCCAGCAATCCCTTTTCCTCTTACCTACAGTTACTTGTGCATGCTTCAAGCCACAAACTGAGGACCTGTGTTCACAGCAATGTGCCATGCCTTGAGAGGAACACTCTGTCCTGAATCTGTTTTTTCTTCCATTTTGGCACACATCAGCTTTTGATGTTTCCATTGTTTGCAATAATCCCAGTGAAAAAGAGTTTTCTTCTTTGCTGTCAGTGACTTTCATCTCTGCCTGCCCTGCTCATGTATCTCTGGAGCTAGGGAACATATTCAATGCAAATACTCTGGTTGCGCATTATCTGGAGAGAAGCACTTGGCATGGTTAAAAGAGAATCTACATTGACCCACAGCTAATAAGTGGAAGGAGTGGGAGCTATTGAACCACATTTCTTCTACAACCAGGACTTTAGGGTCTTATTGGCTATTTAATCCTTTGATCTTTGCTAATCACCAGCCTAAATGCACCTGCTAATGCAATCACCTGAATGTAAATGTAGAAGGCATGACATACATCATAAAATGATGTAGTTCATACAACAATGTACATACAATAAGTACTTTATACAAACACATTATCAGCTACATCTTCTGTTAAGAGCATCCTTTCTAATTTTTCTCAGTTTTCTCGGGAGACTTATAGTCCTGCAGGTAGTGGACTGCTGATAACTAGTTTATTTTGGCACATTTACATTAGCAGAGTAAGCACAGTGTGGCAAATGGTCACCTGTGGGATGAAGAGGTGAAAACTCCTGTCTTCCTATTCCATTACTTGAAATGCTAAAAGCACCTCAGAACTGTTAATTTAACGTTTTCTAGATTATGAAGTCAGGTCGAATTTGACACCAGAATAATAAAAAGCCTCCCTCAGCACCACTATTTCCTTGATTCTCCCAATCATTTAGAAATCTGAACTGTTTTCCAGCTCTCCAAATGGTAGATGTGTGTACACATCCATCAGGTCTTATCAAGATAATCAGATGAGTCTTATGACTTGGATGTGTTTCAACTAGACATGATTTGAGAGCAGCCTGTGGAGATGTTTGCTTTCAGATACTGTGCAAGATTTTTCACATCAGGAAGAGTTTAGCACAGAAAATGCAGTTTCCATGGCACTTAGTCCCAGTTAGCACAAGCGTGCTATGCATTGCCTGCTCTTCCCACACCTTCTGCCCTCTGCATTGCTCTCTACTGCTCCAACAAACCAAAGAGGAAACTCCACAGTGGATTGCACCTCTCAACAGAATTATTACCATTTCTTTGTGAATATGTGAATTGAGGAAATTTTCGTTTCATGCCTGAAATGAAAAAGTGGAAATCTTTAAGCTTTGCCCCCTTAAAGGGTAGAAAGTTTTAAGACTGAAGTTTGCTGAAAGAGAACAGTAGTGCAGCAGTCAGATTAAAAAATAGCCCCAAAAGGGAAGAAGATTGTGAATTATCTCAGCAGAGGCTGAGAAATTGGGCAAATTCTCAGGCTATTTGGAAGTAAGAGAAATGTTGATGGGCAGCAGCTAGGAATAACAGCTATTAGAGTGAGAAAAAAACAATTGTTTTCATAGTTCAAGACATATTTTAGTGTAATTCTGTATGAACTTTACTTTCCAGCAGAAAATATTGCTCCAGCCCAATCAACACAGTCAACTGGAAAACGTTGATTTTGCAGTTGAATACTCAATTTTTCATTAGAAAAAATTCAATTAAATGCTCTGTCTGGAATCAGTTTAATCAAAAGTGTAATATTTCACTCATTAATTAACCTGATACAGCTCAGTTTGAGTGACCTCATTAACCTATATTTTCCCTGATGTAGTACTTTATTTCACTGAAGTTGTGTTGGAGTCCTCAGTCTCGTCTAGCTGAGATCCCTTGAGAGTTATATCTTTTTTAGACAAATACAGTGATTTTACTCTCAGTAGATGATGTGGGATTGCATCAGAATTACATGACTCCAGATATAATTGGAGAGATAAAGATTTGTTAGGGCCTGTTGGGAAAAAAGGGGACCTTGTCTTTCGTAGGCTGGGAGCCAGAGTGTTACTAAAAGGGAATGCTGTTTAAATGAAATGTAATCATTTAAATTTTCATCAGAACTGTACTTTTGAACTCGTAAAATTTTATGCAGAGTAAGTGAATACAGACAGCTTTTTCTTTTTACTGCAAGATGAAAAGCAGAGTTATAACAGAGATCCTTCTTTCAGTCAGAACTACCAGAATTCTTTTAAGTAAAATTATCTAACTAGAATGGTTTGAACCAGTGTAGTTGGAAGGCATACAAACTAGGATTTTTCAGAGTTGTTTTTATTTTGCTGCCCTGGTTATTAATGAGGCATTTATCACTGGTTCAGAGAGGAAAGGAACAATATGTGTAATCCAGGACATCAACTTCTGTCCTTATGATTGCAACAGCCATGTTATAGACTTAGATTCCTGTGTTAAAGCCTGTGCTTTTTTTTTTTTTTTTGCTGTGTTTTCTGCCGTTTTGCCCCTTTCCAGTCTAAACCAGCAGTTTACTGAGGTATACTCTGGACAAGTCCAGCCACTGCTGTGCGGTGAGGGGTCCTGAAGTCAGGAGCAAACAAACCACGCAGTTTAGACAACTGATGGAAGAAACAGTAGAATACATGTGGGTCTCACAAAGGCAGACTCATTCCAATGTGCACGCTGGGCTTGGAAGTATACGTGTGTGCTGTAGTTTGGACCTAATCTGTGTGCACCTAGACCTGCCCTTCCAACTGCCCTATGTAGCTCTCTAATTGCTCCCTAGTGTCTTCCATAGACCCATAGAAGAATATCAGCCTGCATTCACTTTGGAAGCTGAAGCTAGGCACATCTGGTCTGTTGCAATGTAGTTTCAATGCCCGCAACAAGGTGTGCAGAGCTTAATGGGGAAAGCGGCCCAGATCCCTGGGGCCAGTATATCATGCAGACTTGATGGCTCTATGGGATCCCTTTGTCTTAACTTTCTGGCAGGATTGGATTTGGAGGATTTGGAAGAGCCACTTTTCTTTCTTAGCATTTGCTTTCAAATTATTGTTCAGGCTAGGGGGGTACAGATGCCCCTGAACTCTGCCTGAGAAAAGTAAAAGGAACAAGCATTTGCTTCCAGCACAGAGTCCCAGCTGTACAAAGTATGTCTGACACTATGAAGTAGGACCCTTCAGTGGAGAAGGTAAGAAAGCAACCCCACTATCTCCACATACTAGGGAAACAGAAGTGTCTGGATCTACCTACCTGCGGTGACAGGACACATGGGTAACCACTTCACCATGTGCAACTGCTCATTAGCAGTGTTCTGCAGTGCCTCCTTCCCATCTCTGAAGCAGCCTTACGCTTACCAGCTCATTTACTTTCTCCAGAAAGCAGCTCAGTCAGATCAGTGCCTGCTTCTCACACAGCACCCTACTTTTTCCTGAAGTGATTTGATTTTGCAGACATGAGACAATTTCTATGACAAGTATGTGCCAAAGACTTGGAAGGGCGGGAAGCTCAGGACTTCCCACCATGCTGTGAGCAGCAGAAAGAGAAGAAAGAGTATGGGCCTCATGCTGGAAGCAAGACAGAGAGATCATCTCATTATGCTGCCACAACTTTCTCTCTGTATCCCTGGCACTGACACGGTGATAAAATCCACATCTTCACTGTTTCCGAATACACAGAACTCAAAGCCAAGCTTTCTTCAGTAGAAACTACTAAGGAGCTAGAAAGCATTTGACCTCCAGTGCTGCAGAGCCATGAAATGGGAAAATTCTCACTGAGCCTGTCTGAGGAAATGCTGTGCATGCTCCTGGGAAACTGAGCCCAGGTAACTTTAAGACCTAGGAATTTCTCCTCCCTTGATGATTTGCTGTTGGTGTCCTTCCCAGTTCAGGCTAGGCACATATTCAAGATGCAGATGCACACACATGCACGAGCACATGCATGCACATGCACACACACGTGTGACACTAATGTGACCACACAGACCAACCTAGAGAGAGCTGTGCCAAACAGCACCCACAGAAACACAACATCACTACTGTCAGCAAGCTCATTCCTCTTCCTCCTCTCTGGCTCAGCAGGTTTGCAGATCACTAGTGATATGTGCACACCCCTTCTCTCTGTAGATGCACAAGCACACCACACTAATGATCCATCCGATGTTACCATGGGCTCTAAGTCTATCGTCCATACTGAGATCTCAAGACTCTTATCCAGCTCAGACCTTGGGTCTTTTCAGATCTCTCCTCCCACTCTCTGGCTGGTTCAGTTTGAAGTTCCCTAGCAAATTACAAATAAATGTACCCATACACATATCCAGGATTAGATTAATTAATTCAAATTAGAGAAAAACACAAGCAAATTTTGGGCTGTTGCTGGTACCCAGTCCTAGAAGTCCCTATGACCCATGCCCCCTTCTCTGATAGCCCAGAAGACTCAACTGAGCCCATGCAGAGCCAGCCTGGTTATAAAGGAATGCATTTGCAAGAGCTTGCATAGACGATGTTTCTACCTCACCCTTGGGAAGCTTTAGAAGAAGCTCTTATTGGTGTTCAGATGGTTGGTCAGTCGTTTCTACTCAGCCTCCAGCAGCTCTGTGACACTGCTGAGCTGCAGAGAGCTTCGTATGCACTGTACATGGCCATGGTTACTTCACGGAAGTGGAGAGCATTCAAGCCAGGTCAGTCCTTTCTAACTCAGTTATGCGCAGCAGACATCAGTCCTTGGCTTTCTCCTCTGTCAGAATTGCTCCCACAAAAGGGTGGCAGGACTATCAGGTGGATGAAACCTAAACACTGTTCCTGTTGCATCTCTAAACAGCCTTTTCTGTATTCTCTAAAGAGTCTCCAGGAGCATGGTTATGAGGAGAAGATGCATCTGGAAAAGGGCAGCACAGCAGGATAAACTCTTGCCAAGTCTAAAATTAAACTTAAGAGGGCTTAAGAGATCAGTTATACAAGATACCCAAAAATAACTTAGAATAAATCCTAAGAGGAACAGTGAAAGCACTGCTGACATCTTCAGTTCTCAGTGAGATGCATGTCTGCATGTTGAAGTATGAATGTGGTCTATAAATACCACCAGTGGTTACCACTGAAATGAAGGAGAGGTTTCCAATGCTCCAGCAACAGGAACAATGATGGGAAGTGTTCTTCATCAAGAACTGTTTGTACAGTTCCTACCACAGCCTTTAGCAGTAACCCAGGCAGAATCCAGACATCAGCCGCTGAAAGTGATGTGACCTCCTTCCAGACTTTTGTGTCTCTCATTTACAGTCATTCTTTGTGCTATGGCACCAAAAGGACTTTTTCTGGATGCTCCAGAATTTTCTGTCCTTATTATTTAAATTGGAGGCCCCAGCCAGCTCTCCTGGGAGAGATGTTGTTCTGGGCAAGGTGATTTGAGGGAGGATGAGGATGCACATTCCTCCAAATAGCATGTGATTACACTCTCTACATCTGTCCTGCAGACAAGGCACCTGCAGCCAAATGCGGTGGTACCATCAGTTTCCTCAGTACCCATGTGTGTTAGAGAGGCTTTTTACCTTGCCATGTATCTGAAAGGCACCATTTATCTCCAGCTCTCAGAACAGCTGTGCAGTTTCTGTGGTAGCAAACGCCATTCCCCTTTGGCTGTCTTGGGATAACATGATATTTGTTAAAGGTTTTGAATAATATGGCTTCAGATTCGCTGGAACCACAGGTGAGAGATGACTCAATGCTACCCAGTTAGTTTAAAGTCTGGTTAAAATAAAACTGTGATAAAAGTAGTAACTTCCATCTGAAAAAAAAAAAAAAAAAAAACAAACCAAACTGTAAAACCAAACCCAAATCACAGATCATATGGCTAGAATGAAAAACTGTGCTTAATCTGCTTAAATCAAGTCCAAATTTAAAGGTTACTCTCCCTGTATTCCCTTGATTTTAAGTCAATGCATTCCTGACACATCTCGTGCCCTAAAACTTGGGAGTCTCTGGATGAGAATGATTCATGCTTACAGCACAGAATCTTTTCTAGTCCACCGATTTCTCTGGGTTTCTTGGTCAGGGACCTAAAGTACACCACATGTGCAAAGACAGTTAGGGAGCTGGGCCTGTTCTTGTCCCTACAAATAAAGAAAGGATGACTACATAGATGACAGAACAGCTAGAGTAGTTGGGTATAAGGAAACACTTCTTCGGAAGGGTGGTGAAGCCCTGGGACCAGAGCAAGAGAGAAAGCCCATCCTTGGATCACCAAATAATGGGTATCACCATCCTTGAAGTATTTTAAGGTTTGGCTGGGAAAAGTCACCGCTGACCTGATCAGGTGTTAGCAATAGTCCTGTTCTGAACAGGAGGCTGAACAGGAGACCTGAAGGATCCTGTCAACACAATGCTGCTGTGATGCTGTGATTTCTGTCATTCATCAGATATCTTTCAGTCTGTTTGCCCCAAAACTTAATAACTTACTCATCTGACATTTCTTCTGCTCAGTTATAGACTGTCTTACCTACTGTTTTGGAAACAGAGATGGTGCTTTGATAAGTCAAGTGTCACTTCCTTTTCTTGACTGTCCTCTTGGCAGTGCCTGAATGCAGAGTAGAAATCCTACCCCCTGCCATGGAGATATTGAAATGTTCATTTCAATGTCAAGTGAACCTTTTCTTTTATAGGAACTCATACATACACAAACAGACTACAGACTATGTACACAACACTTTTCAGCATTTTTAGCATTGGTTTAAAACTGCAAAAAGTAAATAAAAAGTGGTAGTAATAGCATTATAATAATAGATTGTTATTTCAGCACAGCTATCATTTGAATGGTTATGTTTATCTCAATCCTGGCAACAAAGACACCAGAAAGATTAACATTTTATATTAGTTTGTACATATAATTAATTACAACCAAGAAGAAATTACACACTGATTTCAACATCACTACAGCATTTCACTGTTTATTCTTTTTTAATGGCTCACATTTCCTAAATCAGCCATTTGACTGTGCGATTAAAATTGAGCAAAACTACTAAAAAAAATCCTACTGCTATATAGAATCATAGAATCATAGAATAGTTAGGGTTGGAAAGGACCTTAAGATCATCTAGTTCCAACCCCCCTGCCATGTCCAGGGCCACCTTCCACTAAACCATGTCATCCAAGGCTCTGTCCAGCCCCGCCTTGAACGCTGCCAGGGATGAAGCATTCACAACTTCCCTGGGAAACCCATTCCAGTGCCTCACCACCCTTACAGTAAAGAATTCCTTCCTTATATCCAATCTAAACTTCCCCTGTTTAAGTTTGAACCCGTTACCCCTCGTCCTCTCACTACAGTCCCTCATGAAGAGTCCCTCCCCAGCATCCCTATAGCCCCCCTTCAGATATTGGAAGGCTGCTATGAGGTCTCCATGCAGCCTTCTCTTCTGCAGGCTGAACAGCCCCAATTTTCTCAGCCTATCTTCATACGGGAGGTGCTCCAGTCCCCTGATCATCCTCGTGGCCCTCCTCTGGACTTGTTCCAACAGTTCCATGTCCTTTTTATGTTGAGGACACCAGAACTGCACACAATACTCCAAGTGAGGTCTCGCAAGAGCAGAGTAGAGGGGCAGGAGCACCTCCCTCGACCTGCTGGTCACACTCCTTTTGATGCAGCCCAGGATACAGTTGCCTTTCTGGGCTGCGAGCGCACACTGCCGGCTCATGTTCATTTTCTCATCGACCAACACCCCCAAGTCCTTCTCCACAGGGCTGCTCTGAATCTCTTCTCTGCCCAACCTGTAGCTGTGCCTGGCATTGCTCCGACCCAGATGGAGGACCTTGCACTTGGCATGGTTAAAATTCATCAGGTTGGCATCAGCCCACCTCACAAGCGTGTCAAGGTCCCTCTGGATGGCATTCCTTCCCTCCAATGTATCAACTGAACCACACAGCTTGGTGTCATCGGCAAACTTGCTGAGGGTGCACTCAATCCCACTGTCCATGTCACCAACAAAGATGTTGAACAAGACTGGTCCCAACACCAATCCCTGAGGGAACACCACTCGTTACTGGTCTCCAGCTGGACATTGAGCCATTGAGCACAACTCGTTGCGTGTGGCCATCCAGCCAGTTCTTTATCCACCGAGTGGTCCACCTATCAAATTGATGTCTCTCCAACTTAGAGACAAGGATGTCATATGAGACAGTGTCAAACGCTTTGCACAAGTCCAGGTAGATGACATCAACTGCTCTACCCCTGTCCATCAGTTCATGTCTTTGCATCAATTAAAGTCTTCAAGGGCAAAATGGATTCTTCTCCATTACCTCTGTCAGTCATGCTAGGCTTTGATTCCTCGGGGCAGGCAGGGTATTGGTCACTTTGGAACACATCATGTTGAAGAAAACATGCACACTTGGTGAACAGATGCACCTAAAGAAGAGGACTTATTTTATAATCTCTGATTGTCTCAGGAAGTAAAAAGAAAGGTCAAAACATCCACCCTTAAGATACATTTCCTGCTCAGAAGCAATGGGCTTTTCAAGAATGCCTGCAAAAACAGGTGGAGACCTAAACAGTGAAAAGTTAATTTACAGTGATAAATTGATGCAGCAGCCACAAAGCAGAGGGAGTGGCTAAGGGCTGTGATGGTCATAGCAAGGCATTTGCTTGCCTTTTCAACAGTTTTTTTTTAATGCTATGCAATTGCTTAGCTTGCTTTGTGCTTTGTGCTCCAGGTTTGTCTGTCCTAGTTGCATGTGTTATATCTATCTATGGAGATGTATGTACCCATGGCAATGCTTCTGGGCACTGGGAGGTTGGGTCACACCCTGGTGGGGCACAGGCATGGTCCTGACAATGAGGAGGAGGGCAAAAGTGTTGGCGAAAGAGGCCAGTGCCCTCCCCGTGTGACCCCCTGCAGTGCTTTGCACTGTGTCACTCCATTTAGAGTGAACGCTGCTCCCAGCCTCGGGAATGAGCATCGCTGACCCAGCAGGGATCAACCATCAGAGAGCACTTTTTTCTTCACTAGCTGTATTTCACACTCCCAGCAAAGGCACTGTAACCCTCAGGGAGAGTCCAGCCTTGTGAGCATTGTGGTTTTGGTCCAGGCTGGAGGCACAGGTAGATGTCTGCTCTCTGTGTGCTACTATAGAGGCTCAGGTGGCAGAAACACCAGTCAGAAAGAGGAGGCAGAGCAAAACAAATCCACTTCTATGTCCTAAAATACTTCTTTTCTTTTGAAGGTGAAAAATGTCGAAGTTTCATCGACCTTGCCCCGGCTTCTGAAAAAGGTAAGACAAAACAGTCAAGACTTCTTCCCATTTCACAAACTGCATCAGTATTGTTACTTTTGCTTAAGTGCCAGGGGAAACGTTACTTCCTATGCACGCAAGGACATACCTGTCATCCAGATTGCATACAGCCAGGTGAAACAAATGCTGAGGGTTTAAGACTGCTGTTTACTCAGTTTATGCAGATCTGTCATTTCTCTGATGTATTTTCTCTTCATTCAGCTGATATTTTTCCAGAAAATAAAGATCTATATTGTAGTACAGACATTCCCATTTTTTGTCTAGTGAGGAAGCACATGCTACATCGTTTCCCCAGGCCATCAAGACATATATGGTCAGAAAACTGTGGTCACGGTACCAAATGTCTTTTTGTGAGAAGGAATCACCTAGATTCTTATTTGTTTGATTTACCATTAAAATATATATATACATATATATTCAAGTGCACAGAGGCAGCTGCAAAGATCTTCTTTACTTTGGTATTGGAGTTGTAAATTCCCAATCACAGTTTAACCCCTATTTCAAATTAGTATTTATCAGGAAAAAAAATGGATAGAATTCAATTAATGAACCAGGCAGCTGAGCCCATCCTGTTCCTGCCCAAGACAGAGCACTCTGCCCACAGCTGGAGAGGCGCACAAGCCTCTCAGTGTCCTTCACGCTAACAGTGGGCTTCTGGAGAATCCAGAGGACAGACGGAAATTCAGGTTTGTACAAAGAAGTGGTATATTTTGTTAAATCATTTGAGAAAACCACAAAACCTTTTGGGCATACGGTACCTTCATCAGGTCTGACAGAGAGGCAGCAAGTGGTGTAAGGAGCAATCGTACTTTGTCTGAATTGCTGATCTGCTGGACAAATTGAAAGAGAAGGGCAATTACCATTAGTAAAGCAGTGGGATATTTCAGCGCAAGAAATAGTAACAGAGACAGTCTCTGTGAAATTCACTGTAAGTAAACCTAAATAAATTACGCACATAAAGAAAGAACAATCCTGGGATTACTGCCACTAATGGTCTCTGAGTTAAATCTTACACACACAAATGTGACCTTGGGGCATAACCATTCTTTTGAAACTACTGGCTCAACACTCATCAGCGGTCAGAAAACTACCTGTTAGAAAGCATTAGCAAAGGACTTGAGGACAGAGCAGAGAGTATCCTGTCTCTTGAGGACTGTATTCATCTGAAAACTTTGCCTTTATATAAAATATAGTGTAGTATTTCGTTCTTTTTAGTCCAGCTCGCAGAATGGAAGCAAGAATAATCAGAGTCCTGGAAGGTTCTGTACAAGGGCAAGACTAAGACTCTTCAGTCCAAAAGAGAGACATGTGAGAGGAGATATGATGACCATTGATAAAGATGTAAGAGGAACTGAAAAGGCAACCTGGGGTATGGTAGTTCACTGCCTTTCCTTGTATTAGGCCTAGTGGGCACTGTGTGACACTTGTAGGAGACAAACCCAAAACAAGCACCATGTGTCTGTTATAAAGACAATGGGATGTTTTTGTGCTTTATCCATTTCTTATGAAAGTTCATTATGGTGCAAAATGCTTGGTGTCATCACCCACACACTTTCCAAAACAGCATCTAGTGCTTCACTTGAAGTATTTTTTTTGGTTGTGTGAAATGCTGTCAGCAGCTTTTTTAGAGTTGCTACATGGCATCAGTATGTATTTCTAGACTCTTCTATTTTTCCATTTTAAGGAAAGAATGCTTTTTTGGTGTGCTGGCATGAAGAAAATTTTATCTATTTCTGAAGTCTTTCCATGGAGTTGTAAGGCATTTTGACAGAGAGGAGAATGCTCTTTCAGAGACGGGAAATGCTGACCATATTACTCATAAAACCAGGATAAATTCCACAACTGCAGATGAAGTTGGACACTGCAGCATAGTTAATCTGAATTTTTCGCCATCAGTCTTGTACTGTCCAGAGATCCTTTCACCACATCTGAAGAGAAAATTGTGTGTCAATGATGCCTGACTTATATTCACTGTAGAATTCGTTAACTTTTTGACTTTATCTGCTCTTTTCCAGTTAGAAGAAACTGCCCACTCTTTTAATTTCTTGATCCCCTCACTCAGCATTGACTTTAATGGTTAGAGGTTTGTCAACTACTCAGTTACACACAGTGACAATGTTGGAACAGATTCTTGCTTCTTCTTCTAAGTAAATGAGAGATGATAAAATGCAGTGAATACCAAAATTTGAGTTCAGTCGTACAAACATATTTGTGGTTTCCACAGTCCATTGTGTAATTGGAAATTTTTGGACTGCACTCATCTTCACAATGAGACTTCAGCTTGTTCAGTTTCTGTATATATTCTTGGCATTACTTAGCATGAAAAGTTGTTGTTCATGGTTTCGATTACCTAAAATGTCTCTGTGAATACATGCTCTGTTACTGCAACTGACCACTCAGGCTCTCCAAGGTTTTCTTCTAAAGTTGGTTTTCCCTAATCTAAAGACAACCTCTGTCTGATCAGCTTCTGAGCTGTTGAAGTCTATGCCTACTTCCCAGCACATCGTCTTCCACTTATAAGGCATGCTAAAATGAAGCCTAAGGACAAACTTACTCTAGCTGTACAGCCAGTCTCTTCTACACCAATAAACACAAATAAACAGCAAGTTTATATTAAATGCTTGCGTAATATTTAAAACCTTCTTAGCATAGAAAAGCTAATCACCAAAACTCAAAATAAAATAAAACCGTCTATGGTGAGGTCTTACTACATCCTTGCCACAAATCTTGCATTCATAAATGAAAAGGTTTGTTACTGTAAAAATGTGATACTTGAGCTATCTTTAATTCACGTGCTAATCTCTAGTGCAGCTGGATACTACATCTCTGATCAGTTATTATACCCTTTGAACCAATGACATCTACTAAAAGGAGACAGCAAAATTTGGGGGAAACAGACCCACAGTGTGGTATAAATAAGCATTTCCAACCCACACTAGGAGAGCTCTTCCGTGCATTTAAGGCAGCTGCCAGCAATCTGTCAGAACCCTGTAAGCCTAACATTGAATTTATTAGCTATTGGTGGCTGTTAGTGCCAAATTTGCTTAACAAAATGAGCTTGGTGATGGTACATAACAACTAAAAAAACCCCACATTTCTATGTCCACAAATATTTCTTCTGACAGTTGCCATCCACTGTCAACAAAGGATGATGGGTCAATAGCTGGTTACATTGGGCATTATCAGGAATTTTAATGGGCTATCACAGAGCAGATGTTGTTGGGTCCCACAGACTGTGCTATTTTCTAGTTTTCATTATAGTTGTGAGTTGTAAGATAGCAATTATTTCCAAAATTTTACTTGGAAGGATACTGTCACAGGAGGCTGAACCTGATCTTTCAGTTCTGAATTGCTTCTGGGATCTTCTCCACAAAACTTAGTCAAAGTTCAATTCTTGTTGAATATTTGGATCACAGAATCATAGCATTGTTTGTGTCAGAAGGGATATTAAGGATCATCCAGTTCCACCCCCTTCTGCCATGGGAAGGGATACTTTCTACAAGGCCAGGTTGCTCAAAGCCCCATCCAACCTGACCTTGAACACTGCCAGGGATGGGGCAGCCACAGCTTCTCTGGGCAACCTGTGCCAGTGCCTCACCACCCTGTCCAAAGAAGAAAAGGATAACCTACTTAGTGAGGGACACTTACATGTTATGCTGAAAAGTACACTCAGTTTTCAGCTACTTGGTCTGTTTTTGAATGCAGCTTGTGGCCTCCCCTCTCCCTTTGGGCTGCTGTAAACCTTGCTAAAAACATCTTTCTGACAAGCTCCCTGTTGTAGTACCCAATGAGAACACTGAGGCTGGGACACACTCCACCATTCTCCTCCTCCCATACCAAAAGGTACACCTTTTGATGTACCTTTTAGCTCCCTTTCCCACTGCTTCAAATCTGTGCCCAAGAGGACTTCCAAGAGGCCATGGAGGATACATTCAAAGGAAGAAACCAAGGCCAAATACTATGTCTGGAAACTGCAGCAGTGCAATAAAAGGCAAAAGATAGCAATATATCCCATCAAATGATCTGATAAATGACTTCACAGACCAGCACAACATCACACCTATGTGCATATACAGGTCTGTTCCTCCGCCTGCCTAGGACTGTGTGGGGAAACAAACACCCTTCTATAAATACATAAATGTCAGCTGCCAACCACAGTGACACAGAGACAGGAGTCATGATCTGCCAAAATCCTGTGTAAGTGAAGGCTGAGATATATCCAGTGGAAAACAGTTCGAAACAGCATTTGCACTGGAAGAACTTTGCTGGGGAAGAGTGAAGGTTTGCAGGAAATGTGGTGCCCTCAGGAGTTTCTGGGACAGGGTTGACAGTGGCTGTGACTCAAGCACAAACTACCATGAGGTGTCCTATTGGGAAGTTGTCGCAGGAACAGGCTCGAAGGTCAGTGTTGGCTCAAAATTTAGAGATGGCCACACCAACATAGGAGAGGATTCATAGGACAATCTCCTTACAGGTGTGGTACAATATGGTCTAAGTTACTCCAGTGCTCTGTAGGACCTCACTTGCCTTAGCTGTGATATCTGTGGAATACCCATAATGAATCGCAAAGCAAGAGGTCATCATCAACTGCCTATCTTGCAGTGCTCTCCACCTATTTGTAGGGAAATTCACATGCATAAAATAAACAAGACTTTTTAGAGACCATGGAGGTTGAGACAAGACAAAACCTTGCAGAAGGAAAATGCTCATTGCTAGTGAGCATTTAACAGTCCAAAATGTTACAGGGGACTTTTTAAATTGGAAACGGTACTGGCAGAGGTAGGAGATGCCTTCTGCATGTCCTCTGCACAGGTCATGATGATGCATCCTGTAGAGATGAAGCAATAAAAATTCTGTATTTTCTAAAAAGTAGCTGACAAAGCTAAAGCAGCACATGGCAAATGGCAAATAAATAAAGTCTCACCTAAACACAGCACAGAAAAAGAAAAAGCTGAGCCAAATATATGCATGCTCCTAAGCCAGCTCTACAACAGCACTTAATGAGAAGAGAAACTAGATCCCTGATTTTAATAGATACTGACATAATAGGTGTAACAGAAATTTGATGGGAGAAAGATAATTAGTAGGACAATAGCATCTTGGTACTGATGACACCGAAAGACAAAGCAGATGTCATGTACTAAAGCTGAATCAGAGTAACAGGGTAATGTCATTAATGAGCCACACAAGCCCTGTGGATGGATTGCATGCCCAGATAAAAAATACAGAATTACATTAGTGATCACCCATTGGGACAACTTACACTAGCAGTGTTAAACTTGGTATCAGAGAAAGTATAAGGACAGAAAACAAAACTATAGGAGCAGACTTCGAAACCCCATGTTTACACTGAGAAAATGTCATGCTCAATATGGTGGAGAAACTAAAATTTGGGCAAACTTTATAGGCATGGAGGAATTAGTTGGGAAACTTCTAACTTTTATTCCTGAGTGGCTTGGTGAACTTGGTTCAGAATGTTAGCAAGATATACCTTGTATCTGTGGCTAAAAGCAAGAGACATTCAGCATCCTTGCAGAAGCAATAGAAGTTTAAAAACCCCCAAAACTTTTGAAGAAGAGAATGCGAGAAAAACAAGAGCTGATTAAAAGAAATGAAAAGGTTCATATAAAAGGACAAGTGGAGCTTGAAAACTGTAAAGATAGTAGGTATACTACAGGCATCTAACTGTCCACAAATCTTTCTCAGTCACAGACTGAGAGAAAATGGGAGATAATATTCAATGTTGATAAATGCAAAGTGCTGAACATGAAGAGTAATCCTACCTTTACATATATAGCGATGGGTTTCTGAATTAGCTTTTTCCCCTCAGGATAGAGTTCTTGGAACGATGACAGACACTTCTATGAAAACATTATTTCACTGCTGTGTAGAGATTAAGAAAAGGCAAAAAGAAATATTAGGATCATTGCAGGAAATAAAGAACAAAAACAAAGAGTCACCATGCCACCACATATATTCCTGATGTACCCACCCGCAGCACTCTGTGTGCACCTCTCATCCCTCCCCTGCCAGCACCAGCTCAGAAAAGTTATGATAAAATTTGAAGAGATGATAGAGAGAAGAGTTTGAGAGTTATGGTCAAAGACTGGGGATACTTTTTGTATGAGAAGCACAACGCAGGACAGATTTCAGGCTGGAAAAGAGACAAATGAAACTTGCAACAGCCAAGTTAAAAAAACAAACCTTTTCTGTGAGCTGGGTAGCTGTTCCTGAGAGGAAAAAAGGGATAAATTTCCTAAAAGGACCAGAGACCTGCATCCAATGAAAACAAATGTAACTGGGTCTTCCACAGGAGTTATACCCCTTCCGAGACAGTCCAATAGTCCAAGCCTACTGTCTTATTGAATATTTTGTATTCTGCTTGATATATCTGCAAGAGGGTATATACATACCCACACAGACAAGTACCTGGGCACTTGTATTAGGAGAGTTATGAGTAAGTATACAGGAAAAAAATGTGTTAGTAACATTTTACCTGTGTTTTCTTACACATCTGCTAAGAATCATTAAAGTTATTTTTAAAAACTAATTAGATATACAAAGATGAAACCATGCTCAAGAGCAGAATTCAAGCTAAATTTGGGAAAGGAAGCAGCAGTCTTGCTTCTTCTCATGCTGGTGATGCCAAAGACATGGAGAACATTGGTTCTGTGGGTAATGCTAGACACAAGGTCCGAACATAATTTACTTCTAAGGCCAGTGCTGAGGGTGGAAGTACAGGACCACAAGCTCTACACTGTAGGTCTTCAAAAGGAAGCATTTAACTCAAATATATTGATTAAGGCATATGAGATAGTCCTGATTTAGTCTTTTCTGTTATATTACTCTACTCACTATAGTAGTATTATACCAGGAAAAAGAGAATATAGGCACAAAGATGTTCCACAGTCTGTTCAGTGTCCTACACATGATTAAATTCAGAACCAAGCTCAGTGACAGAACCATAAAAAGTCATAGAAAACATATCATCACGTAGAAAAGAATCATTTTATGATTCACAGCTCCACCTCATCTTTCAAAATAAATAAACTAATGAAGAACTAAAGCTAAACAAAACCAAAACAGCTGGCATTTCTCCTCTCACCTAAGCAGTTTCAGGTGTTTATCATACAGTCACTCATGTTTTGCAAACTGCAGTCTCTTTATCTATCAGATTGTCTCATTTATTTTACAGTAACAGGTTGTTTTGGGTATCTCTGATGGCTTTTAGGATCATGAAGCTTGCTTTGCTTTGGTGAAATGTCTTTCATAGCTCTGTGGTCTACTTCTCCCAGGTTTTTTACACCGCAGCACAAGAGGAGCAGGCAGAAGGTCTGATAATATGAGACAGCATTAACCAACAGACGGGCTGACTGCTCAGAGCTGAGTCCCTATGCCAGCCACAACAGCATGCTCAATGTTTATTCCTTTCACCATTTCTTACTTATCACTCCAATATTTCTGGCTTTTAATACCCAGTATTGGAGCAGCAGAGCAGCAAATGACTGAAATCATCAGGAGAGAAAGTGTGAGATTACATGGCCCTTTTGAGCTTACTTTAATGCTTTTCCCAAAAGAGATGCACATTTCTCAATGTGGACCCATTTGTTTGTTTTCCTATCTTCTCTCTTTGCTCTTGTACTGAGCTTGAGGAGAAGAGACAGAATTTTCCCTGACGTGGCAGGCCACTGTGTGGGTGCCAAAGACTATGGATGGTCAGCATCTTTCTGAGAATTAGATCTCGATAAGGAATAAGGAAGTGCAAGAGGACAGCTGGGATCACTCTCCACAGCAATCTCTGCTCCCTTTCACTTCCTCTCCCAGGAAGGGTGATAACAAGGGCCTGCCCCTAGTTTTTCAGCTACTGAGTTCTGGATCCCTCACACTGTTTAAGTCTAACACAGTACCTTACAGAGAGGACTTTCATCATCAAAAAATAAACTAAGGAGAAGGACTCATTCCCAGGCACTCTCTCTCGTGTCTCCAATGCAAGTGTTAAATTCATAAAGCAGGACATACAGACCCAAGGTTCTCAGAGGCAAATGAGCATAAGTTGCCGGTAATATGGACAAGGGTAACAACTCCCCCATCTCCCCTGCTGCCTATGCTGCATGTAACATCATTAGCATGACTCAGCAATCTCCTTCAGGAATAGCAATATTTTCCCAGAAGAGATCCTTTACATGCAAACAAGCTCATGTTTATGGATTAAAACTGCTTTGAACTCTAACAGCAATTGCTCTGTTGGCCACCTCTTCAGTGTTGCCTTGAGAACATGTACTAATACTGGATCTTTGACAGTCATTTTCATGACCTGATCAGCCTGGAGAAGCAGCCAGGAGGGGATTTCAATATCGTTATTTCATCTGGAGACAGAGCCTCACAAACTGGCTTCAGAAGCTGTTGGCATAGTGAGCTGGCATGAAAAATCAACTTTTCCGATTTGCCAACAAGTATGCATAAAACTCTATGGCTGCATGTGAACGTAGGAGGCATAGATGTGTATTTGAAATCCCTAGAACTGGTTTGTCAGCTGTATTAATCTCAAAAGCTCAACAGTAATTGGAATTATGGAGCTCTGTAGTTCCAGAAACAACAGCAACTGCTTCTTTATCATCCTGCACATAATCCCATTTAGATGGTATCTTGGTATTTCAGTCCAAATTGCTAACGAGTCTGCGAATGGCTTTAATAATGCAACACAAGACAACTAAGAATCACCTTTTCATGTTCTGGGGAAAAAACACAGAAAAGCATGTCAGTAACTTCTTGACATTCGTGAGGTCAGTTTAACAAGAGCTCTCTCTCAGAAAAGTTGGACTCAGCAACTGTTGCCTTTTTGTGACATGGAATCACAGTAGATTTGAACAAAGAATACTTGATGCTTTGATATGTATTTTCGCTCCAGGTACTGTGAATGGTTCCTTAATGTTTCTTACTCCAAAGGAAAAAGTCCAGATGCATACTGACAGAATAACCTATGACAACAACAGCAGTTATCCCAATTTCATATTTATACTTCATAACTTGGATAGCAACCAGTCAAAATCAGCTCAAAACTCCTGGAAGTAATTAACCACATCATTTGTTGGGTTCCTTAATCAGGAATTCACTGAAATATGGTCTGATGCCTACAGTTCTCAGCAGAATTTCTATGGCTTTTTTCAGAATTCCTGTGTCAAAGGAAACTCAGCACTGGGGATTCCTGACTCAGAGTGCTCCTTGGTGAGAGGTAATAGCGTGTTCACTTACAGTGTCTTCCCTGGTGATCAGGGCTGACCTGACATAAATTCGCATTTTGTGAAGAACTTCTGAGCACTGAGAATCATTGCAGGCTGAGGTAAAGCTTCCTTACCTCACTGTCGAAGAAATATCAGTTTGTCTCATTCACTCAGAACTGAAACATCCTTTTGTTACCACGTTGTCTCTGGCACTTGTACTTAACATGATCACTAGCTTTGCAGAAATGCATGCAGTATCTATGAATTTTCTTTCAAAATGTTGATGCTGCCCTCCACTGTCTGACAGAAATGCAAGGGACCAATCATGTCAGATGGTTCATGATGTACTTGAGTTCCTAAAATTTCAGCAGTCATGTGGATAACAGTTATCTTTCCATTCACAATGAAGAGTATGTTCATTTCACTTGGGGTTGCTGGAAAATTAATTTCCTTGGCATGTAACAATGCTGATGCAGTGGCTAAGTCTATAGGGAGGTGTCACAGATGCTTTCACCATGAACTCCACAGAGAAAACAAGTTCTTGGTATATTGTTAGGGAAATAACAATAGCTCAGAGACATGAAGAAATTCAGTAATGTCCTGACTAGTTTACTGATCTTCTTACAAAATCAGAATCTCTGGACAATGACTGAAGCACAGACAAAAACAAATGTGCTTTCAGCAGGACAATATTTTCATTTTAGGCAAAGCTGCTGATCATGGGGTGCAGTCTGTCTTGAGACAGAAGATATGAAGGTGATATCATTCCTTCTGAGGTAGGAGTCCTATAATGTAAGTTGACTTACATGAAATTTTTCGGTGAGGCCCAGCTTTGCCATCTCAAGTTCCAGGCGAGCAGCTCGGCCCTGGTCCTGGAGTTCCAGTGCTTTTGCTCCACCAGGATATTGTCCTAAAGATGGTGACCCTTCCACCTCCAGGAACAGTTTCACATTCTGCGGTGTTCAGCTTCAGGACAGTCCCACCTGTGACACGCAGCACCTTCTCTGCACAAATAGCAGTTAGTTTGATGAACAGGCAAGGAAAAAAATCATAAAAGGGACGAAGACCAAAAAAGGAGAGAAAGCCTTTAAGAATACAGACCCTCAGATACAAGACATCTAGGTGGAAGTCTCCAAATGAAGCAAGTTGTGACTCTTCTGAAGGAAAGATTTTTCACAAAAGCTAAGATAGGCCAGACAAATCACTGGAGCTGGTGACACAGGCTGGTGGGAAATAAGACAGACAGAAAAGGTGACAGCAGAGGAGATAGAGAAAGAGAAAAGTCCTCTGGAGAATTTCTTCCCTGTCACCTGGCATGGCTGAGGTCTCCTCAACAGAAGGAGCTCTCTACTTTGCAGGCAGGAGGCTGTAAGAGATTGTAAGTGGAAGTAAGTGATGCCAAGTGACTGCCTCATGAATCTCGTGTTGAGAGAAGAGCTGTGGGAGATCACTTCACCATCAGCACAGAACAGAAAGACACTGTCTCCTGAATTAATAACCTGAATCAACTGTTCTGCTTCTGGCAGCCACAGGAAGATGCAAAATCCAGATACAGCTTGCACTTTCTGTAAGTTATTATTTCAGATTAAAATTAAAAATCAAAGCCATCAGGACAGGACAGGACATACTCAGAACCATGCAAGCACTGCATGTGTGACTTACTTTCCCCACATTAAATGTATTTTAAAAAGTCACAGAGCAGATACTCAGTGTACACCATGAAATAAGACATGAGAGTTAGACATAGAGTTTCTTTCCAGATATAATCAGGGCCCCCTAAAACATGGTTTAGGGTGGAAGGGGCCTCTGGAAACTTGAGTCCAAGCCACTGCTGAAAGTATCTCCATCAGATCCAGCTGATCAGGGCCAAATTTTGTCTTATCCTACCCTGTTCAACTCTAGGAGTCTGACTGTGTTATCTATATCCTTCCATGAGGTAGCTGTAGACAGCAAGACCTTTGCCTTCTCTTCTACAGGATGAGAAGGTGAAGCTCTCTCTGTCTTGCCTTGTATGTCACTCTGAAGGTGCATAAAGCTGCCTTTAGCGGTATCCCCTCACTTGCCTTCTGGACCTGTTAACCTGGAACCTTCCTTAGAGACATATGCTTCAGCTTCCTGTAATTTCTCAAGCACACTACCCTTGTGTCTACGGCATCCAGCTTCAAGCACTGTTTCATAGATGGGCAATAAATAAAACTTGTATACAGCTGATGTATATCAACTGAACCCCCAAGCCATCAACCAAACCCCCAGATCCCTTTCTGCAGGGTTGCACTTCAGTGTCATGTTCCCCAAGCTGTACATCCATCAAGGATTACACTGTCCCAGGAGCAGAATCCAGCATTTCTCCTTGTTAAAATTCATATGGTTGCTGATTTCCCAGCATTCAAATCTACCAAGATCTCTCTCTAAGGCCTCTCTACTCTCAAGGGACTAAATGTATCCTCCTAAGTGTCACCCTCAAACTGTCTCGACATGCACTCAACTCCTGTGATCAGATCATTGATACAAACATTGAAGAGAACTGACCTTAAAATTGAGCCGTGAGGAACACCACTAGTGAGTGGCCACCAGCCTGATGTTACCCCTTGACTACAACTCTTTGAGCCTGACCCTTCAGCCAGTTGTTCACCCAAGGAAGCAGAAGACATAGCCACACACAGTCTTAAGCTGCAGTCACTACTACAGCACTGCTCTTGTACGTAGATAACAGCAGTGAGTATCCTCAAGAATTGAAACAGGGCAGTAAACATCTGGGCATATATGTTGTATATTACTCTTTCAAGTTTGGGCTGAAACATTTATGAATTAGAAATCATTAGTTAGAGCTCTCTGCTACCTCAGTTTATATGCCAGGTTTAAACAATCTAATTCTTTCCAACTCAAACCATTTCATCATTCTCTTGTCATAGAAACTTCTGTTCGTGATAAAATGAGGCAAAATCCCTTCTTAATCCTGCTGAACAGAAAACCACCCTTACTGTTTCTCACTTGTACTTCCCTTTGGAAGAGTGTGCCAGTTGCCCTAATACCAAATTGACTAATAGGAGTGAGGTAAACAGCTGTATGCTGTTGATGCAACATTACCCATAAAAACACATACAGCCACTGTGAGAAATTAAAAGGTTGATTTATTACTGTCTCTATAGTACTCAAAAGGTCAAATTTGGTGGTAACAACAAATAGTACATATTAATTAGATGCAATTATAGAGATGAGTTCCCAGACAAAATGAGAGCTGGGATCAGTCTGATCACTAAGAGAACACTCCAATATTTGACAGAAGTGAGACTGCATATCTGGTTTGATAAGCCCAACTATAGGCATTATCACACATATGTTCTTACAGTGATGAGAGAATGTATTAATATAAGTGAAGCCTGTAGCAGTCTCTATGGTTACAGCTAACGTTTTCTAATATAAGCCATTGTCTTCAGATGCTTAACTTTCCATGTTTCAACTGCTTAGGCTGAAATTTTCCATCACTGCTCATTGCTTCCAGGTGAATTCTCTAGCAATCAGGTTAGCAAATGCAGTGAAGAATTCTAGCAGATTCTCATGCTGAAACGGTGATTGGAAATTCGGCAGGGACTCGATATCATTGTCTGTTCCCATCCTCTCAAATTTATTCCATGGTTTGGTGACTTTAAAAGACTCAGCAGATCCTGCTAGAGGCTTTGTGCTCGAATTTCCAAATGTGACACCTACAGGGGATGAATCAATCTCAGCCAGATGCTACCAAATGCTGCCAGACTCACCTGTGCACAACCTCAAAGTCCTGCAGAACGTGCAGTACAAACAGGACAGGTCAACTCTGCCCTTCCTCTGACGGATTGTACCTAGGGGCTGAGAAAACAGAAGGCAGTCCAAATTTGTATCTGCAGCTCTTCTGCTGAGTTATAAATAGCTGGCTCCACCCTACCTCTCTTCTGGCTGTCTTTCCATTGCTCCCAACAGCGGAGACCTGTGCAGTGGATCCAAACACCCCAAGTCAGAACAGCCATTCTGCAGGACACCAGTTTCTGTGAAACAGTTTCTAATAACATGCCCCAATGCTATGCTATAATAAGTATCTTGAAACTTGGGCTGAAAACATTTTCTTTGAATGGTGTAATGAAAAAAGAGGTATTGTTCGCCTGTTCACCCCCCACCAGCCCATATCCTGTAAGGTGTTACATGCCATCACCACTGTTAAATTCTGCTCATCCATGACACAAGGAGGAAAAATAAATTCTGTGTCCTATGTTTTGAGTTAGAGGAGTCAAGAGGTTCTAGATATACCCAAAGAGGTTCTTTAGCCAAACCGGGATCTTAGGCAACAGCTTATTCTCTCCTCACTATCTTCACCACCCTGCCGCAGTTCGCATCTTCATTCACCACTTTTTCTGTTTTTCAGAGTTTGGGTGGTGGTTTATTTTAAATTTAAAGTTTCTGAATACACAATTACTCCGAGATAGTCCTGATTTCATAATCAATTTTTAAAAACTTTAACCTCTTGCAAGTATTTACCAACTAAGTGACCGGTTGCTGCTCTTGTGCATTACAGGTGTCCTGTGGTTATCAGTAGTATCCGAGGTGTTATACATCATGCTGTTAGTCGTCGGATTCAGCCTTATGTGCCTCGAGCTCTTTCATTCAAGCAGTGTGATAGATGGGCTCAAGTTAAATGCCTTTGCTGCTGTCTTCACTGTGCTTTCAGGTACGAACCTTTCCCTTTTGCCCAAGGAGCCACTATGAAACAGAACTCTAAAACTTTGGCAGAATAAAAGCCAGGGCTGCAAGAATCTCTCCTCCCCATTCAGCTACTGCGTTTTTCATTATAATTATTTGTTACTTTGCAACAAGGACTGCATGATAAATTTGCCTCTTGTCAGCAAAAATACATATTCCTGATTTCACAATTGCAATGCAGCCTTCCCCCAGCCAGCACAACCATTATCACGGCCAAAGCACGAGCTTCCTTTTTTCAGCATCACCACACTGATTATCCAACAGAAAATGAAAAAACAGATAGTGTTGAAAATTTCTTTTTTCCATGTTAATCCTGAAAGTAGGTGAATGTTTGATGCTTCAAACCAAAGAAAGGAACCCATCTTGTTCATTAGGAGAATAGAGAATGAAAAGAGATCTAGTAATCACACATAGGAACGAGCCCAATAGTAATGTGTGGATGTGTGCATCTCTTGAAACAACTGTTTCAGCCTATTTTCATGCTCGCTCTCTATTTGCAACCTTTCAGCATATGAACTTGAGGAGTTCACTTCTCTGAAAGAAGTTATCAAATCTAACCATGTAACCAAGTGCCCCTTCACATCTCTGCTGGCAAAAAAACCCACTTCCCCAGATTTATACAGGCAACCAGCCATAGCTGGCTTTTGTGAGCACTCCTGCATGGACTTCTCTGGCAGAAAAAACTGCAATAAAAGCTCATTTTATTCTGCTGTATTTCAAGCTGAAGGAGATTATAACAGGCAGCATACATTCTGTAAAGGAGTTTGTATCTTCAGGCGTAGCTTGAAATTGTGAAATACTGGTAGTGGTATAAAATTTAGATCAGATGTAGAGCTGAGAGAACAGAAAAAAAAGTCTGATAAAAACTGTCAAAGCATATTTTTGATCTTTGGATGTAATTTGGATTTTTAAAAAAGTTGGCTCCATTTTCATCATCAAACTGTATGGAATTCTCCAGCATTGGAGCTATTGTTTCCATGCTGTTCTCTTTCTCTTTACTTTTACTCACAGTTTTAAAGTTTTGTAAGAATTATGAAGTTTTCTTTCCTACACATCTTTCTATTTTTATTTTTATCCTTCCCTTTTATAAGTACATTGTCATGATGTTCCAAATACAAATTTCAAAATTTTACAGAGAAAAAGGATAGAAAAAGAAGCAAAAAAGCCCAAAACCCCAAAAGAATGCTAGCTGTTCTTTTCAGTGACAGAGTTACTAGAGGAAAGAAGAAGAGCATCTTTATTTAAACTTAGCATATTTATAATGACATAGCTTAGTAGAAATTAGGTAACCAAGAAGACTTTGCCTTGGAGCAACAGACCTCTCATAAAATTAATGCTAGAATTTACTCCTAAAAGTGCAATAGGATCTTGATATCCTTATAGCTCAATATCTAAAGGTGAGGAAAAATTATGCTTACAATGTGGCCACCTATTGTTTTTTCTTTACCTCTTATGCGTCATTAATAAAATCCCCAAAACATCATCATTTTGCTATCCCTCTAAACCTTACACAAATTAAAAACCTTATATATGTCTCTCATGTAATATTGATAACGAAGCATTTTAATTAATTTTACATATTGTATAAATAATATTTTTGATAAAGATATCTGAAAATTCTTTCAAATACATTGTGTTTTCCAAATTTAGTTCCTTAAGCCCTCCCATTACTGACACCTAGGAACAGCTCTGCTCTGCAAGGCCGATGATCTCAAGCCAGCAATAAGCGGTCAGTGTTTCTGCACTCCCATCCACTCCCATCACTCCAGCACACCATATTATCAGGACCTGTTGCCTTGGACCTCATGGTTGGGCATACAGGCATTTTGTCCCCTTTGCAGCCTTTTGTCCTCAAGCAGATAGTTGAAGGAAGAGCTGATCTTGTAAATACAGCATTTGTTTATTTGCTATAGGCAGTTCATACTATCCAAAATGTGACCCTTAAAAAAGTACTATAGGGTATCCCCATGGTGAGCTTGGCAAAGCAAATCTAAAATAGACCAAAACAATGGGTGGCATCAGGAGCAAACCAAACCAAAAATGCATGAAACGGCACAATGAAAGAAGAACTTGTATTGTTTTGCTATAGCTTATACATGGTATAAAGCCACTGACAGCACAGCCAGGTACACATCTGCCCCAGACCCTCCCCACCCGAGGCAGATAAAGCAATGAGTGCCAAGTTTCCACTGTGGTCCCTGTGTTACATATAGCAGGACCTGCTGATGACCTCCTACTCAGCTGTGTCAGTGGTCTGTCATCCTGGCCTCCCACACAGCAAAAGGTTTGAACATTGCTGAAACCCCATTAAGGTTTTGCATAAACAAAACAGATCAGCTTTTCCCTGTGTCAAACTTCCTGATGGCTCTGAGTGACTATGACATATCTCAGGGCAGTCTGTAATATTTTATTAAGGTTGAAAAATAACTGACAGTAGTTATAGGAACAGCAAACCCCAAACTTTCAGATCAATGCAATAACTGTAGCTGGAGAAAATCCACTGAAAAGTACAGCAAACTCCCAGTGATCTCTGGAAATTAAATATAGCCAGAAATCAAGGTGTGTACCAGTTTGCTGTGCTCCCATTAGGCCGCCCACCCTGCTGAAATATTTCTTCTCTTGTGAATTGCTCTTTCCACCTCCTAACTTTTTAGTGTGTCACACCAACATGAAGCAGCAAATCACCACAGCTTCTTGTAATAAAATGTCTTTGTTCAGCCTCTGCAGTTGTCTGTATCAAATATGACATTCATCTTGCTGAAGGTCCTGCTTAACATACTCGCAATACAAACATGACATTCCCCATCTTTCCTCCTCCAGATCTGCCCTGAATCATCAACATGTCTGATAAGACAAATGAAATGCTTTAGACCCTAAAAGTAAAAGGAAAGAAGAACCAAAATTTGGGTCTGGGGAGGGAAAATCAGGATCTTCCACATGGAGGAAGGGCAACTGTAGAAAAAAGTAGATGGTCAGAGACAACGGTAAATGGCAACTTCAGTTAAGGTGCAAAGTGAAACATGGGACTGTGTTGTACCCCACCATGGCATAGCATCAGTATTTCTAAGTGCCTAGAACTGTCGTTGTAGCACAAGGGGGTTTTTGACATCTGTAGGTCCAAGATCTATTTGGGATATGATGACTCTGCCCCATTCTAGCTGACTGCTTGAGCCCATGCTTTTCGTGAGCTCAGCTGAGAGCATCATTCTGCACTATTGAGGTGCTAAAGCAGACACACTCCAAATTATTGTAGTTAGAAAAATTCTCCAAGCATCAGAGCTGCTCCTGGCCACCACTTCATGAAAAGTGGGGTTTGATTTTCCTCAGAGAGATGTCTAAATGTAAAGTTCAGGTGTTTTTTTCTGCTTAAGCTGAAGAACCATGCTGGTCAGCTAAGTGGCAAACTCAGGCTACCCTGTGACTTAACTACAGCCCTGTTCTTTAGCATCATGGTGAGTAGAGTGTCTAATCTTCACCGAGCTGTAGTTATCTCAGCAAAATATAAAAGCAAGCATCATCAACATTGTACCATCAAAAGTATTCCTAGAATGTCCTCTTACCACACGTCATCAGGAACACTGAGTTCACTGAACTTCCCTGGGTAACTTCGAAGTGTTTTATAAGTGTTCAAATTTATAAGTCTTGGCAGCTGTTCAGATAAAATATCATCGTTTGGCATTAACACATTCAATCTTGCATTGCCTACAGAAGCCTGTCTCGTTATTCTCTTACCTGAGGCCTGTCTGCAATGGGCTAAGTGAGATAACTTGTGGGTGGCATACCCCTGTTTTGCAGCAGCAAGGTTGGTGGTGATGCTAATTGTGCAACATTTTCTTCAACGGTTTTCTTTCTTTAACTCTTCTCTTATTGAGAATTCAGTACGATATAAAATAATGAGCTTTCAGTCACACCTTTCCTCTGCCCATGCAACTCCCTCCTCCACAGTAGAATAGGAGGCATGAAAGTACAACAAAGACTCTTCTGGAGCTTTCAAAGCACTTCCAGCAGCAGCTATCTCATGAATTATAAAAAACATTAGCACATCAAATCCTAATATCATCTCTCTTTCTCAGGTCTCTTGGGGATGGTGGCACACATGATGTATACTCAAGTTTTCCAAGTGACAGTCAGCCTTGGACCAGAAGACTGGCGACCCCATTCATGGGACTATGGATGGTCCTTCTGGTAAGTGTCACCACCAGTTATTACCTTTCCATTTCCAACAGCCTGTTAGGAGGTTGTGCGTGCACCTCAAATTTTCAGGAACATGTATAAGTATTCCCAGCTGCCAAAATGCTAAGAACAAAAAACCACCATGGCCGTGCAATTGCTGAGGTGTAGAGGACAATTATCAGTGACTGTGCAGCAGCAGCTGTGCGTATCAGCAGGTACATAGCATTTGTAAATAAACAGCACCCACAATTACCAACACAGATTGAGCACTCTCATTAAAGTTCAATTTAGGTACATAATTACCATGGCATTTCAGAGACTTTTAGCTTTTTTTTTTTTTTTTTCTGTTTTTGTTTTTAATTAATGTGTCACTTGAACCTTAGAATGCAACTTTTAACAGAACCGCAGAGGAAGGCACAGTGCTCCTGGCACCATGCTACTTCCCTGTGGATCACAGTGAGAAGGCTTAGGAAAACAGACATATTTTAGAGACTGATTTTTTAAATTCTTTTTATCTTTCCGATTTATCTTTTAAGAATCACATAAAACTAATCTGGCCAAGGTATGTCAACTGTGTTATATTGCTTGGAAGTTTGTAAGAAGTTTAACAAGCACAGGAGACTGTGGAGAATAGAAATACCTGCAAACAACACTCACATCCCTCTAGAGGCTCTTTGGATGGCTAGGCAAAATACTTTCTTTTTTTCATTTCTAAATGTAGAGTTTCATTTTTGTTCCATCTGAAAGCAGAGACAACAACCTTTGCTAATGGCAGTAAAAATACAAATACTTCTTATGCACAGCACTGCAGGGAATTATCAGCCTTTCCTTCTCCCCACACTATTCTGTGCTTCACAGGAGGAGTTACCAACATTTTAGTAACATGTCGTAAAAAAAAAATCGCATTTTATTTAATGTATAGCTTTTTTTGTGTCTCAATAATGAATATTTACTGCATATGGAGATGAACTTGTAAATGTACTGCATTCATTTATTTATAATATTTATATAAACATTTATAAAATTATGCCATGACAATTGTATAATTATTAATATATTTAAATAATAAGGCACATTCTCTATTAATTTGTCTTCAGTAATCTATTTTATAATTTACTCCAATACTCAAACTTCAGACTGTTGTTAAATGACCATCATGATAAAGCACTCATTAGATTATTCTCCTCCATCTTGTGCAAGACAAGAAACCCCTTCTCTCATGGCTCCCGTAGGGCATTATGAGCCCTCCCTGGGCCCTCTCATCCTACCCATGCTCCAAGCAAGCTGTTCAGAGCTCAGCATCCCATCCTGCAGCTGATGGCAGCTCACAATGCTGTCTACTATCCTAACCGCAGCTTTGTCCCAGAGCAGATGTTGCATACCCTGCCTGCAGCTCTGCCCAGCCACTCATAGCCACAGCAGGCTTCTGCTTAAGGACTGACCCTGGGTTAGGCCTCACTGTGGAGCACACTGGAGATTCCCACAAGCAGGGAATTATGTGGGAGCAATCTCAGCTCTTCCCAGATTCCTGATACAGGACCTCAGCTTCACTCCGTGCAGTGACTGTTGGTTCACTGCAGATAAAGCTGAGTTCACTCAAGCCACTGCTGTCACAAAGCAGCTTCTCTGATTTGGTAATCTCTCTCCTTTCCCTAATACCTCCCAAGGAAACATACTTACCCATTCAGGATGCTGGGCAAGGTGCAAACCTCAGCTCAGGCACATCACCCCTGGGACAGGTGTGAACAGCAGCAGCATTTTCAGCCTGCAATGGTGCTCAGCAGCCTGAGGAAGTCCACGGAGTTCCTCGTGCCATGCCAGTGGCTGGTAGCAGACCTAGCAAAGGAAGGTCTGAAAGGCAAATGCAGCAAAAACATTAGTTTCCTTCCAGCTAACACTGGACCACCACTGCTGAATAGACAAGAGAGGTACAACCTCCCCTGGCATCACCCAGACTTGAGCACCTTCTTTAAGAAGGGTTAAAAACAAATGCCCACCAAACTTGGTGGTGTTTGGAAGCTCTGCACATGTAGGAATTTCCTTCTGCTCCATCTGGGTTCAGGTGATGGCCTGAAGCATGAGCTTTAAATCAGCAGTGCAAACCTTGAATCAGCAGTGCAAACATCAGCATTATTTACCGCCTTCTCTAAAAAGTGGCACTGCAGCATCCCGCCAGACAACCTGTCAGAGCACAGGGAATTGTAACACCACTGAAAAGTGGGGCTAGGAAACACTCTTCACACAGCCAAGAGGCAAAAACCATGAGTGGAGATCCAGACTGCCATTTGTTTCCTAAGTTCCAATGAGAAAACTTTCTTTTTCTGTGACTCTTATTTCCTCTCTATCGAAAAGGAATTATAAAAATCCCTCTCCTCCAAATGAGGAAGGGCTGCTTCTGATCTGTTCAGATGTCCCAGGGCTGAAAATGCACCTGTTATCTTACTGCATTCTCAAGCCATTGGCAAAGCCTGGAGGTTGGTCTGTGCTCTGGCACAAGCCAGGAGCGGGTCAGGGAATTCTCCAGGCAAGGGGTTTCAATGGCTCTGAGGAGCTGCGGATGTTCACACTCAGCCTTCTTAGAAAGAAAATAAATACTCAAACCTGAGATGTTTGAGCCACAGAGGAACTTGAGAGCACAGCCCTGAGCTCAGCTACCAGAGGCACAATAGGTACAGGCCCATCACAACTGGAACACAGCTGGTATTAGGGACTGTGGTGAGAGGACAAGGGGTAATGGGTTTAAACTTAAACAGGGGAGGTTTAGATTGGATATGAGGAAGAAATTCTTTACTGTGAGGGTGGTGGGGCCCTGGAATGGGTTGCCCAGGGAGGTTGTGGATGCTTCATCCCTGGCGGCATTCAAGGTGGGGTTGGACATAGCCTTGGATGGCATGGTTTAGTGGGAGGTGTCCCTGCCCATGGCAGGGGGGTTGGAACTCGATGATCTTGAGGTCCTTTCCAACCCTTACTATTCTACGATTCTATGATTCTATGATTGCTGTTAAACAGGTCTTTGCCTAAGGTCGGATGTAACTCTTACAGGTAGCAGAACCACTCTTTACACTTGAAAATAAATAATATTTAACTAAAGTCCATAAAAACTAAAACATATCAATGGTAACTGTCTCATTATTATGATTTACCAAATGCCAGACCTGAGGTCACGCTGAGGGTCTTCATTCCGTATTTCCTTCTCCAAACCCTTCAGCATTTCTGAGTCAATGATTAGAAATTATCAGAGACTTTCAAGAGAATCTTTTCTCTGTATGTCATTCCCCACGCACCATCCAGGCACAGTGAAGCAGGTGGTTTCAGCTGGCTTCTTCCTTGGTATTGTTTAGGAGCCCAGCTGGAAACATTTGGAGCTGTTGGAGCTTTTCCACACACTCTGTGTAAGAGGAAGACACTTGCCAGGCTTCCCTGTGCCTGGACATTTATATATAGCATGAGTTTTCTTTCCACATCTCCACCCAACTGTGGAAATCCTAAGGGAATTTCATCACCCCAGGGTTCCTTCTCATCGGATTGCATCTGGCAAACAGGTTCCAAAATTACTAGGAAAGGGCTGCCTCCACACACATCATTGCCATGGGAGTCCCTAGAGGACTTGTTATGCGCTGAATTTTGAAATCATTGAAATGTGCCATTTCTGTTTACTTGAACCGTTTTTTAACCCCAGATTTTCGGTTCATGAATGTGTTCTTTTTCAAGTTGTGCCTAATTCGAAAGGAGAAATAGTTTCCTTGTCTGCAGAACCTGTGCAGAATGGGAAAACAGCTCATGCTGAGGGCTCTGTTGATAATGTGTATTTATAAGATAATGCTGCTGTGGCTATATGCTTTCTGTTCTGCATAATTTATATCAACGTTCAATTTGGTTATAAAACAGGTGAAAGCAAGGAGCAGGTAAAGTGTGTAGCTGACACAGATGCTTAAGTTAATCCAAATTAGTTAGGAAGCCACTGCAAACTACATGTGGCTGGAGCTGATGGGCTTAATGTAAAGTCAAGGCAAGCCTGAAGGCAGGTAAGGTCTGCAGACAAAATGAGGAATTCAGTGCCTTTTCTGTAGCCCAATTTCATGCTCAAATAGCATCTAAACTTATTGGGACCATGAGTTCCCCCCCCAGCTACATCTGAACTTGAGATCAGTGAGGTAAAGGCTGGAGGAGAGGTGTGCAGGGAGGGCAGAAGGCACCCAGGGGAAACCCAGTCCACAAACACAGAACATAGTAGCTCCCAGCTGAACTCTCCTTGCCAGGAGACCCAGAACACTTGCTGCTGTTCCAGCTGTCACTGGGGCAGTCACCTTTTTATCTCCACTTTCTTTCTCCCTTTGTCTCCCAGTGCTCCCAGTTGGTACTTGCAGGTATCCTGCCACTGGCTGACCAAGACTGCACACTTGGAGCACTGCCCTCAGATTGGATCTCTGGACAAAATGGAAGTGCTGTCTTCTATTGTGGTCAGGCTTTCAGAGGCCAGATACAAGCCAGGAATGCTAGAAATATCCATGAGCCAGGAAAGAAGGAAATACAGTAGTGTGATGAAGGCATAAAAAATGGAATAGAAACCATCCCCGCAGTAGTGTTGTGCAGTCAGTCTCCCATGGATGCTGAAGAACTTGCACTGGTCCAAAAGATGTGCTCTCTGGGGCATTACTCCTTCCAGGAGTTCATTGCTGGTCTGTAGATTTTAGCATTTGTCTGTGAGGCTCTGAAACATTTCGAAGGGAAATCAAGAGGCATTGGACTCTTCTGTCAGAGTGTAGCAAGTGTTCATGTTAGCACTCTGCCACAGTTCTCTATGGGATGAAAGCTGTGTCCAGCCCCTAACCCACATCCTGCCTGCATGCCTGAGCACCTGCCACAGGTCCTTTGAGGTAAGATGAGAAGAACGGGTTTGTCACCACTGACTTACCTGCCTAGTAGCATCCTGTGTATGTGTGTCTCTTGGCGTCAGAAATATACCATGAGCTGCTGTCTTAACCCAGCTCTGTTTGCTGGTTTCTCTCTTCACAGTCTGGCATGGGGCTCTTTCACCTGCTGCATGGCGGCCTCCGTTACTACCTTGAACTCTTACACTAAGACTGTCATTGAGTTCAGACACAAGCGCAAAATCTTTGAGCAGGGCTTTCGAGAAGAGCAGAACTTCCTAGACCAGGAAGCCATCAAGTACTTCAGAGAAAGGTCAGTGCAGTCAGTTGCTTGATCAGTGGAGGTTTTCATGGACTCTGCTAGTCTCAGAAAATCCAAGCTCTCACCATTCTGGCACATGTGGGTGAAGCCTCTGGGATACTTGGAGAAGATGTGTTAAAGACAAACACAAAAGATCCTCCTTGATTTGTTTTTTCTTAAATTTTGTGATGTCCCAGTGCCTGCCTTTTCTTACATACTCATTAAAACATGAGACTGACAAGTCCTTACAGTATGCATCTGATTCATAGGAATTTGTAAGAGGCTGTGCTGCTAATGCAAGCTGATTTTCCCTCTCTGGAAAGGTAAAATTGTGGGGATATAACAAATGTTACAGCTATCCTTTCTCAGCATGTGTAATAGGAACCTCCCAATAATGCAAACGGCTGCCAAGACATTTTCCAGCCACCACTTGGCCACTTCGGTGTTGCCATCTTCCATAGTCACATGTCCACAACCCATCCTAGTCTTCCCCACAACCCATCCTCCTGAACTCCTCCACACAAATATACCCCATACTTTATATCCACACAGTGCCACACACTGCTACCAGGGTCTTAGATGAGCTCTAAGTCCTGTCTGAGCCCCAAAGGTCCCAAAACGCTCATTTACTCTGCCTGTCACAACACACTGCTCACCCACCACACTGCTTGCCCCATGCACTCTTGGTTGGCCCATGTGGCTGCACTAGGATACTTGCTGCCTTCATTCTTCCATGAAAAGGTTAAGGCTTTGCTTAAAATTGCAGAATGGGAACACACACAAATACTGACCTCACACAGCCAGGAAGGTGCGAGGCACTCCATAGGGGTACCTTCACAGAACGAGGAGCTGATAGGTATAGAGAATGTTCACCAAAAGCCTATTGTTGGAAGTAATGTAAAGATATTTTGGGAACAGAAAACATAAAGAGGATTAATTCCTGTTCTTCTGACCAATTTGGCAGTTTTTCAGTGATGGAAGAGAATGGTTGGGAAGCACTAAGGAAACAGAAGATTTGAAAAGATCAGATGTTTCAGTAGCGAAGTGAGGACCTCTCCTGAGCAGGAAGAACTAGAGAACTTCCATGATTATACTTTGCTTTGGTTACCCAGCCTTGACTGACAGACTCTGTTGTTGCAGTCCAACTTCCAAGTTTTCACTCTGCCTTTCAGACAATCTGGAAGGATGAGAGAAATTATTCAAACAACCATGATTTTCCTAATTTTGCATTTAGAGATGACAGTGAATTTTAAAAAATTCTGCATGTGAGAAAAAAAACCCAAACAGTGAAGAGGAAGTGGTCAGCAAGAGAAATCAACACTCAGTGAGGGAAACCAGACGACCGAATTACTGAAGTGAGAATTGCAGATGAGAGACGGGCAGAACTGTAAGCAACAATATGTTGAGTTATATTGGGAAATGCCAAGGAAACTTGATAAAGTACTGGAACAATAAATAGCAAAAAACATTAACGGCAGAGAGGACAGTCATCCTCTTTATCTCACACAGGTATTGTCTGGTTTGATTTTGATTCCTCTTGCACTCACCATATTACACATGCCCCATTTCTACATACATATAAATCAGTACCACATAACACACAATCAAATTCATGTTGGACTGGTCATCTGGGAGACCTTCACCTCAATACACTAGATTAACAGGCGAAGGGCCTCGAAGAATGACAACAGGGCAAATGCAGCATCAAGGCTTTTTCAAGTCTCTTGGAAGGAAGGTTTGAACATACCTAGGCAGCTAGCAGGGTGTTTAACACACATATGTCCAAGGCAAGTGACAAGCCCCACCTTGGCCAGCACAAACCAGTGGGGTTTTAATCCTTATTTTATATGTAGTATTCAAAACAAGCTCCATACTAGGCAATGTGCATACAGAACAGCCTGTTCCTTGTGACTGCTCTTTATACTGGTCAGAGCCACCTTGACCAGTATACAGAGGCAGTGCTTTGTCTCTACCACTTTCTTTATGACCAGACTGCATATTTTGTTCTGTCCTTCCTGTTTCTTTCCTCATTTTGAATGTGTATGAACAGTTCACTTGTTGGTCACATCCTCCAAGCCTCTCCACATGCACTTGGCAAACACAGCTCAAGCATGTGGTGTTCCCAAACTTCATGATTATGACTTTCTTTTTTTACATCAAAGTATTTTAATTGTTGCATCTGAATACATAATAAGAAGCCCAGAGTCAGTGTTACCATGGGATCATTCCAGAGATTTAAAGCTGTGCAGCATTACATCCTTCTTTTTCTTTTTCTTTCATTTAGTGTATTCATGATTGGCTTCACTGCTGTGACCTGGGGATACTCTGAGACCCAGGGGGTCCAGGGGTCATTAATTATCAACACAGCGTTGTTACATGCTGTGAGTGCCAGCAGCCCCAGCTAGCACACAACTTCCCCGAGCTCTGAACTTCTTAGCACAAATAGAAAATAACTTATTTTTTTTCCTTCCTATGCACATACCCTGGGATACTTCACATTCCCTCCTACTCCTACACCTCCATATTACTTTTCATATCTCATAAATAAAACCCTCCAGCCTGCCTTCCTTCCAGTTACTTTGTACATATCGGTGCCCTGTTTGCATGTTCCTTTGCCTCAGCACACATCCAGCACCCACTGTACGCACACATCTAGCCTCTGTATTGAGTAGACTTTGTGCAATAGACAGCTTTCTTAGATCAACATATTTCCAGTGAAAGATAAAGCTTTATCGTTATTCCCAACAGCTGCAGTTTAACTTCCAGGTGACAGGGAAGAAAAGCATTAGCCCCCTTTTGCCTGATAAAAGCTTTTTCTTGGAATATTCTTCTCCAGGCCCCTGCTCCCAGAGAAGAAATTTGCCTTATACAAAATACTGACAGTAAAATACTGCTAACCTTGCAAGTACTTTCTCAAACATTGTATCATTTTATTTCACTGAATTTTAATCACATGGAACTGCATATAACAAGGGACACATTAGATAAAAGAGCTGAAATGCTCCCTTGAGAGTCCCCAGTTCCACAAGTGTATATATATACCGTGTTCACCACCCAGTGCAGGGGATGCAGCAGATAAGCCACATCAGTGCACGGTTTGCTGTCCTGACCCACCCCCTTCTCCACCAGCTCACCCCATCCCCTCCCCTTGTATGTCAGCTGTGCACAGCCTGCATTACTGCTGCTTTTTAACCTCCATCTCTGCATCCTAACAACTGCCTCAGCTGTGAATAACATAGGAAAGACCTTTAAAATTACATGAATGCATGTGTACACCCCAAATGCTGCTCCAGTGCCTGGTTTGACTCCACTTTAAGCAGCGCATAGAGTTACCCAGCTCTAAGTCCACACAGCCTATATAGAGACAGTTAAATTCTCTGACTACCTGCAACTGCAAAGACACAGACTTTGCCTCTCAACAACTAAGCATCTTTCTGTTTCCATCACTGGGAAAACATTTAAATAGCTGCTGATAAATCAAAGATTTGTGGTGTTATTCAACAGCTATTTCCTTCCCAGACATGAGATGCTTTGAAAAGTCCAGACAACACAGATCCTGTAGCTCACACCATAAAATCAAAAGATTATAGCTCTTCAGATATAAAAGATATGATAGCCCTCAGAGTAACTCTAAGTAGAACAGGTAAATGATACAGGCTTGGAGGTATTATTCTGTACTAAGTGTTCTATATAATTAGCAGTAGAATTATCTGTAACGTGTCAGCTTTCGGTCTTTGTCCTATTATTGGTTGTCCTCCCTTTTTCTCTGGTTTCCCTTTTGACTGAATATTTGGCTATAATTTTTGCTCATTTTTTTTATTTTTTCAGTTTATTAAGTGCAGTTCATAATAGGTACCTGTCTTCCTTCTCTCTCAGTTTCTCTTTCTGCTCTGTTTCCTATGAATACTCTTACTCCATATAACCTTGAGCATGGTCCATTGTCTACGGTTTACCCCAACTAGCAGTGGAGGAACCCTCCGCATACCTTTCTGCTTCCTTTGCTCTGAGGATCCTTCCAGATAAGGCAAAGGGACAGGGATTCTTTTTTCTCCCTATATAGTTTGATAAGCTATGTTTGTAGCTATGGGAAGGAAGATGTGGAGCAGAGGAACATAGAGGCTTGGGTAAGAGCACATAAGGATTGAAGCCTGGGGTCAGGCATAGAGGGGATGAAAGGGTGGAAATCAAATCCAGGTGAACTTGTGGAAAGCTAGTCACTGCCTTGAGCAAGGAATAAACAGTCAGTGAAGTGATACAAGAAAACTTGAATTACCCAGTTCTGTCTTTTATTATTGACAAGAAGAGAAAGAGTAGCAGCTTTTGGAAATATGCCCATACCTGGTCAGGCTGTCTGAGGCAAGGAGTGTTGAATCCCATTGGAAATAAAGGCACTGCAGATAGGGGTAAGGAGGTTAGCCCACCCTGGTACCAGTGGGAGAGGGGACCCAAGAGATCAGCAAAGCCCTGTCTCCAGTCTGATATCCAGCCTTTTTGCAACTGTGAAGCAAATCTCACTTATCAGGTGCTGTTAAACCAACATAAATTTAGCAAGTAAATCTGGACAAATCAGCCTTCCACTGTTCACTCATCCATAGCACAGCACTTGCCAACTTGCAGCTGTCCATCAACACCCATTGTGGCTTTGCAGCTGATTTCACAACATTTTTCTTGCTGACTGAGCCCTTACCCTGATCTGCAAAACCAACCCAACATCAGGCAGATGCTACGGTGAAATTCTGGAGTGAACTGTGTTCAACTGCCATTGACACCAGTGCAGACAAAATGTCTCTGCAGGGATAAAAGATGTAATTTTGAAGCGCTGGGAGCAGCTTGAAACAGACGGCAGGACCAGAACTATTGCAGAAAGAATAAATTAGGACTATTCCCAAGACTATGAGAGTTAGAACTTTTCAGATCATCATTCACATACGCTATTTTTCATTTATCTGCTGTATGTTACTCACAGCTTGCTTTCTCTAACTCCATTGTACTCATATAAGATGTTGTGCAAATCATATCAATGCTCTCCAAAGACATGCCAACCTTTTGCTCTGATTTCCCCCTTGGTCACCTAGATATCTGAACAGGTTTTAAGCTACTGACCTACCATACCTCCCATTTACAGAGTCAGTATCTTTTCATACGAACATCAATGAGAATTTCAAATCTGACTATTTACCTTTCATTAGCACGCAGGGATAAGTGTAACATTCTGCCTTGGATTTTATCTGTACTTTATTCTGCAACACAGGAAGATGTATCTGCAGAGCTGTTCCTTCTGGAAAATTATATGGACTGGCACTTAAATGGTTTAGCACTAGCAACATACACACTTCCAACACACATACTGTACAATGCTATTAGTTCCAGATGCTTAGATTCATCCTAAAGAGTAAAAGAGTGGGAGAGTTGCAGCCCTGAGCCCCTCATTTCTGTTCACCATGGTCTCTTTACATGAGTTTTCCCCTGAGAGGGGCAAAGCCAATGGAACAGAGTCCTTTATGAGACCATTACAATCTCCATAATGGGCCTGGCTGGCTATAGATGGAGGAGCCCAGGTATGTTGTACTCTTACTGATTTTGACCCTTCCATTTCTGTACATTTGGGAGCAGCCTTTGTTTCTGTTAAAGGTGCTACTTCTATATTCTCTTTTCCAGGACTGAGGAGGAGAGGGCTGAGGCTGGGGACCTGAGGTTACAGTGCCTCCATAGCTGCTCCCCAAATAGTAAGTGACCATGGCTTGAATATGTCCAATGATTCACTATGGCTTGTACCATCCCCACACTGGCTCCTTGGGGTTAAGAATAAGGTTTGCAGTAGGAAGCTACGGAAATGGAGGGTTTGTAACTTTCCCAGACAGTCTTGCCCAAATGATAATCAACTAGCATATGAACAGTACAAAATTCTCCAGGATTCAATTTAGGATGTGCACATATCCTATAATTTTATGTTATCTCAAGAAGCTGTGACTTCATAGTAGTTTAAAAATATGTTCTAATTTACACCTGTATAACTTTCATTATCACTACCTTTTGTTCATCTATATTTATCACCAATTCATGATGATGCATGCTATTGAATATAAAAATGATTGAAAGCAGCTTTGGTAGACAATAATGTTAGTATAATTAATGCAATTTCTTGCACTTATTCAGAAAATTGCTATGCTTTTATTCAGCATTTGCAAAAAATCTTACTTTAAGCTATGGAATCAGTGGTTCAATGTACGGAGCAGTATTGGAGCATGGCTCCTGCCCTGCTCTGAATACTATACTTTTCCTTTACTCTCCAGGAAAGATGTGTGCAGTTTCATGCATCTATTTCCGTGCAAAGAAAGCAAGTGATTCTTCATTCAGCAGGAGGGAGACTTGGGAAGGTGACTTGCTGTCTCTGCGCTATTAAAATTTGGGAACCTCATAGCATTTTGCTGCCTCTGTCTTGCTGAGATGCACATCTCAGCCACGTACTTATGGAAGCTTGGTGTTCATAACCCTAATAATTGTGGGTCCCGATCCCTCATCAGACCTGCTGGAACAGCTCTCCAGTCCCACGTCACTGCAGGTGGTTTCCCTACAGGCATGATAGTGCTAGAATTGGTCTCCAGCTTGGTTTGCCATCATCTCACTTGGTAACTCCTGCTCCTTGAAAATGTCATGTCAGTTGTGGATGTTTCCACAGGTAGATCCACGTCCTTCATTTCCACTGGCCTGAAAATGTCTATTAGTACAAAATTGATACGGGTCGTATTTCCCAAGAAAATTCCCTACCTGCCAAGCTACTGGCTAGTGCTCACATGTGCTTATTTTATTATGAAGGCTGTCCAAAGGTCTTTGTTTCAAAGAACAAATAACAATTCTTGACACTAAGCGTTCAAAGGAACAGAAACAAGGCTTTATTGATCCTGTGCCCAGCCCTGCCCCAGTACTTCAATTTAAAGGACATATAGCTTACCCCCATAGGCATGCTGACAGCGCTGTAAAAGCCAACTGCAAATGACAAGTCCAGTATCAGGTTAAAGAACAGTGGCCATTCTTCAATATTACATCAGTGTCAGCTTCACATCAGTTACCTACTGTAATGAAATCAGATCTATATTAATAAAGTGACGAGTGAAGTCCTGCTCTCAGTTCACAGTTTATTTATGAATCCAGATTAAACATCAGAACCTTCATTATTTATGTTTCTTAGGGAGGAAAAAACATTAATTAAAGCTGCTCATGGTGGCACAAAGCCTCACAACCTTCAGATGGAAGTCTCCTTCCTGGAACTAGCCCATCAGGCCATAACTGTCCTGTCCCTGATCAGAGGCTTCTCTTTGATGTTCTTTCTAGCTTCATAAACTCTCAGTCTTCTTGTCATATTACACATGCAATGGGCTCATGGCCAGCAAAGAACTGTTAATGGCAAGACAACGACATGAAGTCAGAGTGGCCACAAAGGTTACCCTGGCCCTTTGGTTATCCAGGGGCCTGCTTATGTAAAAGAAGGTGGCACATCACCTAGGACAGCCCAAGTCCTCACCATTGCTTGGTCAGCTCACCACCTGCATTCCAGTAGCAGAGTAAATGCCAGCAGATCGTTTGAGCTCTTTCTGAACTCTTCACACAGAGGTGGTCCTTTACCAGTAGGACACACGGATGTATTACCAGAAGTTATTCCTGCTGCTCACTTCAACCAGCATTTCCTGGGGGACTTGTCAGCTGACTTCACTTAGAAATGCCTTGAGACTGTTTTAATTTGAACCAAACAGTATGTAAAGACTATTCACTCACCCTGAGACATCATGATCTTCTCTATCCTTCCGCAAAGACAAAACAGGGCATTGGGTCCTTGTTGAGAGGCAAGGATTTTTAGAGAGTGATGCTGTAAAGTGAAACAGTAAAAGCTTCAAACAAAAGAAGAAGGCTGAGCAATCATAGAAGACAAACACCAACTGGCCAGGTGATTTCAGAAGACAGAATATTTAAGTATTGCCAGTAGCCAAGGAGCACTATGAGAGCACAGGTAGCACAAAGGGCCTTACACCAGGTCAGGACTAGGGCAGGATCTTGGGTTCCTCTGTTGGTGAGACTAAGGTATCCATTCTGAGAAGTGGCCTTAAATTATAAATTTCGTCAGAAGCTTCGCTCCAGAGGAGTCTTGATCAGGGCAATGCAATATTCAGTCCTGATAATTCTATGTTAAACAATATACTGTACAATATTAAACTATAATTTTCCTTTAACAGGGTTTAAACTTGCCTGAGATAGGCTAATAACAGCATCAGGGAGCTCTAGCTATACATTGGCATCCTCTGCTTTCACCAAGCTGCCTTCCTGTGCAAACATACGGTGCTGGCCCCTATACATCTGATATCATGTCATGTTTTGTTGATACCAAATTTAGCATTGCCATTGCAAAGCTCTAAACACTCTTAATATTCTATTGGCTGTCATTTTTGACCTTGGAGGTCTCAACTTCTTCACTCAGAAGTGCAGGGCTGGGACATCCCAATGCACTGGCTGTGTGCACTGTACAAAAGTGATAGAAGGCGAAGTTTCATAGCAGGGTCTTGTTGTTGCACAGTTATTTATTACCAAGAAATGCTACTCTTATTAGACTCCAGATAACAATTGGTCCTTATTTCAGACATCTGTATGTCCATGCCACTTCCACCCTCTCCTCCAGTCTTCTCTGATCACTTGGCATTAATATGATGACTCTGCTGCTCAGATCAGTGTGCCTGGGACCCACAGGGCAGATGGGAGAGGTATGGATGATAGATGTAGAATGAGGGGCAAAAGAAAGGTGGGAGAGCTGTCATGAAGAACAAGGAGAAGCAGGTAGAGTGGCAAAGCCAAAGAGGGAATGGGTAGCTCAGAAGAGCCAAGAGCTGAGGAGGAAACAGCATGTTCTTACTGTGTGTGGCTAAAAGCCTCAGTTGCTATTTGAGGCGGATAAACTCAGAGTCCAGGATACCAGCTTTTCTTGTAGAAAACTGAAAGAATATTCAAAATTAATTCAGCATTTAAAAAATAATATAGTCACTGTTTTGGCAGTGTGGGCAATTTGGGAGGGTCACCTGACAAAGAGGAGGCCTTGAAAAAAGTAATTTTATTCTCATATCATCACCCTGCAGGCATTTCCCCTGGGTCCATCCCACAGCTCTTCTACCATCCTCCCACCCCTGGCTGTCTACAGTAAGATTTATTCAACCAGCCCCTCAGTGCTTCACTGAAAAGCATGTTGTCATTTTCTTCTATTCAGACAAGCTCATCAGAAGAACTCTAGTTTTAAAACATGGTGGAAATGATTCATAAAAAAAGAATATCCACTGGTTTTTCTTGGTTGCAAGTGCCATAGAAGTAAAGTAGTGCTGTATTTGCAGGCACCTTTCAAATGTCTCCAAATACAGGGCTACAAAGACTGTTGCGCAAGCTCAGCTGGAGAGGGCAAGGCACAGACGGCAGACAAGGTCACTCTGACAACAGGGAACATGCTTTATATGCTGAGCAGCACCGGGCTGGAAGAAGGCAGACAACAAGGGCTTGATGCATTTGAAGTGTCGTTCAAAGTTGAATCAAGGTTTCTCCTTGTGGAGGTACCTGGCAGCTGCAATCACCTTCCTATTTCATGTCAGCATTGATTTTAACTCCAGGTCTTGAAATTCTTCCTGTAATTTATTCAGTTCATAGTGATTCACTACATAAAAACAGGTGGAAAAAAATCCCCTCTGATGGAGCATCATGGTTACAGATCTGAGATCCAGCCTTGCTATATTGAAAGCAACGGGAATTTCATTCCTGTCTTCAGGCAACCCCTTGCCCACTAGGGAAGTCCAAAGTTATAGGTCTCAGCTCTGTTCTCATTTACCTCTGCTAAAATCCAGACTGACATTTCACGTTTACAAGCTTCAGATTGCTCCTTCAGCAACCAGCTCCTCTGCTTCTGCGTTCAGCATGAGGATAAAAGTGAATGCAGTCCCATGTTGAGCACTGCAGACAGTGAAAATTAGAGGGTGGAAAAGGAAAGCAAAGTGTTCATTTAGAATACTCTTCTCTTTCGTCCAGTGCACAGGTAAATTGGAAATGTATCTTCTATAAATTTCAGTGAGATTTGTTATGAAACATGTTCTCTGCCACTCTTAAATTGCATCTTTCAATAAATGTCCCATCTCCTGCAGCTGATCCTGGATTTATGAAAAACCAAACCAACAAACCCAAACACAGAACAAACAAACACAAAAACTCCAAAGCCCAAAAAAGCCAACTGGGTCCAACACTGCTAAGGACATGGAATATTTCAGATTGTATATGCACACAAGGAGCCCTTCAGTTACTGTGCATATTATATTACTCTTCCCAGAATGTAGGCAGGAATTAGCTCAGTTAATGTTCAGATAGTTTTACACTGTGAGATATTTGAGGATAAATACATATATTTTTAACAAAAAAAAAAAAAAGTTACAATATGCATTTTTATTTTAGTTGCCTTAAATTGGGCTTTACTCATTGGAGTAGGTTTCTTACACTTTGCTACAGCAAAAAGTATTTCCCGAATGTGGGATTTTGTAGTAAAGAGTAAGGAACAACTGCCATTCAGCTCTGATTTAAGTAACCAGCAATTTTGTGTCCTTTGTGCTGGAAGATCCCACTTTTCCACTCCTCCTCTCAGTCCCAGAGCAGCCTATGCACCACCAGACAGCTCTCCTCCCATCTGCCTGCTGCCTGGGGCATGGGGATGCACTCCTTGGACCAGAAGCTCTGGCTTTTGATCCTCACAAGTTTACCAGGCTTCTGAGTCTCTCTAGCAATAAATGAACAACCAGATTCACCTGTGCCAAATTCCAGCTTTCTGAACACCTCTACAGCATGACCAAGCACGCTACAAGCCATCATTCCTGGCACTCGGGAGAAACTGAGAGCCAGCAACTCAATTTGCAAAGGCAACACAACACAGATGCCCAGCTCCAGGCTACCCTCGCTTGCACAGCCCACTCTTCCACTGACTGCTGACTCCAACTAATGCAAAGAAAGGGTAGCAATCCATCCAAGCCAGAGGGCTGCAAGTAACACCATTTTTCCTTTAAAAATCTTTTTATTTATGAGGGACCCTTCTGCAACAGGCACTATAAAGTTAGTATGGAAGGGGACAGTCCAGAGGCTTCGATGGAAGAGAAGGATGGCGAGGTGGAACTCAAAGTGGAGAAAGGGGAAAGGAGAAAGGGAAACTGAGGGCAAGTAAGTTACGTGGAATCACTGAATCACAGAATAACATGGGTTGACAGGGCCTCTTGCTTACAGCAATGTCACTTAGACCAGGCTGAATCAGGATGCTTCTTTCCTTGTCCAGCTAATTCCTGAATACCTGTAAGGATGGAGATCCCAATACATCTCTTGGCCTCTGTCTCAAAGAACACCCTCAGAATGAAAAAGCTTTTCCTTATATCTAGTTGGAAATTCTTGTCTCCCACTCCAGTTCAGCCAGTTTATGAGAGCAAGGAATTTATGGAGAAGGGTGCTCCCTCTGACTTGTGTGCTCCTTCTTTTCTCTCCTGCCTTTTATATAAGTCATTTAATGCTTTTTTTTGGCTCTCTTTTTATGCAGTAGCTCTGTTACGGTCTACTTTTCCAATTAGCAAATATCTGAATTTTATTTAAACCTGATAATTATGCTGTGATCTAGCAAAGGCCTTAATTAACCCTATTGAAGCCAATAGGTGTGAGGCATACTTGTTAGGACCTTAAAAATCTGGTGTTTAATTGCATCCAATATTGAGAAAGGTGCAAGGAGCTGAAGAAGTGAAAATGTAACTAATTTATGCCACTGGTACTAACAGGACAGGCCTTCATGCACTGGATCTCATATATGCCATCCAGACCAGGATTTTCTGCTGTCTTCCACCACAAGAGAAATACAAGTATACCAGCTGCACAAGAAGACTCTGTTGTTCACTGCTATTGCTACAAAAGTTTGCCATGTTCTTTGGCTGTTAGAAATCCCGAATCATGATCTGCACAGTGCATGGGTTTGTGTTCCCCCTCAAGGTCGAGGCATTTCTAGCTGCATTTGATAGCCATCAGTACAATTCCAGTCTCCAGAGGTACATCTTCCTCTCTCTGTCAGTCTTGCCAAACTAAGTAAAGTTTAGCCATAGAAAAAAAAGCATTGGTATCTCCTTGGGGGACGGATGGGAAGAAAAATCCTTTACGTATTAAGCTATCTAAAAGAAATGTCCTACAATGTCACCACAGGAACACTGATGTCATCCTGTGCTGCCCTTCTGTTTCTATCTTGCCTGTTTATTTATCTCCTAATTCATCAGGTGAATGTGCAGAGCTACCAGGAGACTAAAGTGTGTGGGTCCAAAGTGAAGGCAGGTCTTCATACTTTTCAGGAATGATCAAGGGCAGGTGCTGTGGCAACCTGCAAGCCAGGTTTTATTCTTTTGCATTCTTACTGAAATTTATCACAGTCAATATGCCGGCAGCTTTCTTCTCTTTTGTGTCCCTCCCGAGCACCAAATCTCTGATTCTTGCAGAGCTGTATGACTTTTGGGAAGAACACTGATGTGCCAGTGATTATCATACTGAAGATAGCAGTTTAGATGGCACCAGGGAGGAACTGGTCCTGAATTTTTGTGCCTTATTTTCAAGCACTTTTTTCTTGTTCATGAGAAGCAGAGGGTTTTATACAGACATGAGAAGCAAAACAGCCTATGGGGAAATGCAGTCGTGGGAAACAGGCTTAAAATTGTCCCAAAAATAGGCCTAAAATTGTCTTACAAACCTTCAGCCCAGTCCAGAGGACAAAGTGTGTGTTTGTCTTTCTTTAGGGCTTCACAACACCCAGCTCTAAATATCACTAGCACGCAGAGGAACAGGAGTGACCATAATGCTCAGAAAATTCCCCCATTCGCTACGTCAAACTCTTCCAGCGACACATCAAGCAGCTCTTCACTTTCATCAGAACCAACCAGCCAGATCTCCATGGTTCAGGATCAAACCCTGCTGGACATTGCCTCCATCACTAGATTGGCCCCAGGAGAATCACCAAACCCTCAACCATTTGAGCAAAGAGATAAACTTTTAGCAATATCGTGTCCCAGCCCACTCGGAGCAAGGACTATTCCAGCATCTTGCCCAGCCAGCCCCAGGCTCAGTGTAACGCCCAGCTCAGCCAAGCCACAGCAATACTCTGTCTCTTCTCCAGTCAGTCCAGGGATCAATGCAGCTTCCTTCTATACCTTTTGTCCTCACACAGCACAAAATGTACAAGCTTCAGCATCAGATCATACACTGACCCCAACAAGGAAAAGCACAAGGCCTCCAGCAACGACTCCTGAAGATAGCTCCCAGTCTCCTGGCTATTCTAAAACTGGATTAAAGAACACAGAAAAGGGTTTTGAATCAGACCTGGAAGATCCTGGTCATGAAAGGTATGTATCCAGATCATACACATGTTTAAGTCCTCCAATGGCTCAAACTGGTATAGGGTCATTAAGAGCCCCTCACAAAAAAATTAAATATCCTTTATAATGTAGATGCTTCTGGTGGCTTTTTATCCAGTAACTACCCTGTGCTCCCACTAAATCCTGTTATCTAAGAAGCAAAATACTGTCTTTTCCATACATCCATTTAGCTCTCCAGCCCTGATTACAGACCATTCCTGGGCCAGACTGTCAATCTCAGTTCTTCCAGCAGGACACAGTTTTAAGATGCCTCATTTTGTTCCAGATGAAAAAGCACATGTCTCCCCATGCTAGCAGAGAGAAACTCTGTTGTGATTATGAAGCCTGACAGATAAGAGCTGGGAATGTTACTCAGTGACATAGCCAGTATCTCCCTTCCCAAACCTCAGGCTCTGTGGTTCCAACCCGGGGCAAGCTGGGTGGATTTCACCCCTCTGAACTTCTGAACTCCACACTGTGTCTGCCGCTTCTTTCCTTGGCAGGACATTTGTAACCATGAAGGAATTCCAAGCCATGGAGGAAGAACTACAGGATGTAAAAGAAGAACTGAAATGCCTGAAGTGGAAAGTGAGACACATTGGTGAGACTGTACAGCCCTTGGCTGAAGACAGCAAGCGTTACAACGGCTATACCCTGACAGAGCTCAAGGCAATGGTGCAGTTTGAGGATGACCCTTACAAGGCTGCACACAAGATCCTAACTGCGCTCTTCAGTGATGTCTACTTGCTACAGCACTCGGTCACTGACCAGGCCTGCAACTCCCGATCTCTGCCCAAACCCAAAATAGATCCAGAGCTGTACACAGTGTACTGTGACATTCTGAGGAGCATATTCCCTGGAATTAGCAGCCAGACGTTGAGGGAGGAGACAGAACACATGCAGAAAAGCACCCAAAAAGAACTGCAGTAACACCAGAACCCCCAAGATGTTCTGCAAAGTGAGAAGTGTCCGATGATTTTAGAGGATGAACTATGGTAGGTAACATCGGTTGAGTCTATCCCTTCTAGGTATGAAGCATCTCTAAAGGTACTGGTGAGCTCTGAGCCCTTCGTGCCACTTGCCCCGTGAGACACAGTGGGAAGGCATTCTGCGTACTTCTGACATTCTAGAAAAAAAACACCCCTTAGTGTCTTTTTCAACATATGGACGTTTCCTTGTTTCCAGCAACTACAAATGCTGACAAAAAGATCCAGAGAAGGCATTATATGTCCATGCAAGGGCATTCTCCCAGCCCCAAACAGACCAACAAACCAGCATCTGGGTAGTTTCTATTTTCTAGAGTATACCATTCATTAAATGACATTACTTGTTAGAAAATTATGCCTGGGTTGTTTTGTTTTAGGTTTGGGAGGGTTTTTTGTTCTGTTTTGGGTTGGGTTTTTTGTTTGTTTCACAATGCTTTGCACATCAAATCAAGCAAAAATCATAACTTGGATATGCACTGGGATGTGACCTGCACATGCAGCAAACCACCCTCCTCTGCCCAGCTGCATCCTGGGTTACATGGGAAGAACACCAGGCACAGAGGCCAGGGGCAGCAGTGCACCCAAGCAGGTCTCCATTCCGGGTAACAGGGGGCTGGGGCATAACATTGTGCAACATGCCCCTAAATCACCAGCCCATCAGTGACACAGGTAAAGGTCTGTGACCTCCATCTCTCCCAGCCTCTGACAAGTGAGTTGACAGACCAGCTCATGTGTTCACAGCTGTGCTTTGCCTTCCTGTGACAATGGTGCTGAACGGCTGAGCCATTGCGAACACCCTGGAGCTCCTTCCTCTCTGTCTGGCACCAGCAAAGTGCAATGGATGAACCACAGTTTGTCCTTCAGGTTTTGCTCACAGGCCTTGCAGTTCATTTTGTAAAGATCAGGTGAGGGTGGAGGGTTGGGGAGACGTCCTTGTGCCATTTTGCTCACTACCAATGGAAGATGCTGTGTCCCTACCCTATTGGATCCCCCACTCCTTTCAGACAGTCATTGACACTTCTTGGAAGCAGTCACTTCCCTGGTCTCAATGCGACCGGTACATCAAAACCCAGAACATGTCCATCCTGCACACTGCTGCTGCTTGCTGCCAGCCCACTGAAGATAGCAAGGTGAGCAAAAGGTAACCTGCGAGATCAGCCTACCTTTCCCTCTGCTGAGATACAATCCAATTCTTCAGCTTATTCCAAAAACAGGTAGGAGGAGGTAAAAAAAAATAGAAAAAAATAAAAGCAGCTCATTCCTTGTGTCACCACAGCTCCAGACATCATTGGAGACAGGAGGGAGCAGGACACTCCAAGGACATGCTCTGTACCTTCTGTATAAGGATGTTCTGATATTTGTATGAGAGGTCCTGCCTGTCTTTCAGCATGATGTACCTATACCGTTCTCTGTTGGGCTTACATATACAGCTTTTTAAGCTCTTTACTATTAGCAATTTATTTTACTTACTCTCCAGTGTGCAGACACAGGCACAGCACTTTGCCCATGTAGCCTTTCTGTACCAACTACAGCGAAGATGCACAGCCACATCCTGCACACTACCAGGTAGCTACAGTGTCCTGGGTTCAGCAGTAGGAGTCATTTTTCTCCTTCTTAGTAGCTGGTGCAGTGCTGTGTTTTTGACTTTCGCCTGGGAGCAGCGCTGATAACACCGATGTTTTTAGTTGCTGCTTGGTAATGTTTAGTCTGACCAAGGACTCTCTGAGTCTCATGCTCTGCCAGGGAGGAGGGGAAGCCGGGAGGAAGCAGAGACAGGGCACCTGACCCAAACTGACCAAAGAGGTATTCCATACCACAGCACATCATGCCCACTATATAAACTGGGGGGAGGCACCCGGAAGGGCTGGATCACTGCTTGGTCAGGCTGGGTATCGGTCAGCAGGTGGTGAACTGTTGTATTCTTTCCCCTTGTTATTTCCCTTGTCATTATTATTATTGGTGGTAGCAGCAGTGGTTTGTGTTCTACTTTAGTTACTGGACTGTTCTTACCTCAACCCTTGGGAGTTACATTCATTCGAGTCTCCTCTCCATCCCTCCAGGAGCAAGGAGGAAAAAAGCGGGGAGTGAGCGAGCGGCTGCATGGTTCTGAGTTACCAGCTGAGCTTAAACCACAGCATACAGCAACACACACGGTTGTGCACAGCATACACCCTTGGGGCAGTCACAGCACCAAAGGAAGGGACAGGTAAAGGATGCTCTCCCCAGCCTGCCAGCTCCCTTCGCAGCTGGGCACAAGGGTGAGGAGGGATAGAGCTGCTGGAGATGCAGTGTTACCTCAGAGCAAATCACACACCCCAGTGACCACCAGGGTGGATTGTGACAAATGGTTTGGAAGGCTCCATGCACCATGGAGGAGATGTTTGTGTCTCACACAAGCACCCCCTCTTGCAAGCATTTATGTCCTGCTTTCATATTTCTTTCTTTTGTAGGAAAATGTGTCCCTTCCTTTGGATCAGATGGGTGGGAATAGGCTGGCTGGCCCTCCTCTCACAGAACTCACATAGGTACTGCTGCTCCAGACTTGGTTTTATATGACAGACCAGGCCCCCAGCTGTGAGAGGTCTCTCTTCAGAGCTCCCTGTAATCCTCATCGGGCAAAGAACTAAGGAAAATGCAATATCAATCTTCATAATTTCTATTGCTTGCCCTCTCTGTCTGTAAAATCTGACAGTTGTTCCTGTGAGAACAGTCTCTGTGGCAGCTCATGTTCATGAGGCCAGACAATATGTTCAGATTATTTCTTTTAGCCTTGTCCTCCTCCTGTCAACTAGTAATAAGGTCCTGCACAGATATATGAATTATTTTTATTAGCATTGCATCATCAAGCAATGAGTCCCTTTAAGGTTTCAGTGTCATCTTTCTTCTGGATCAGTTGTGGCGTGGACCAATTCTGCGCATTTTAGAGATGTGCATTAGGTTTTTCACCCTGATAGTTCTGCCTTTTAGCTATTCCAGTGGAGGTTCCAGGTTATTTATATCCAGCTAGAGTTGGCCAGTCTTCCCAACATTATTATTAGGTTATCTCCAACTTCTGAGTCCTAGAGTCTGTCCCCAGTGCCTTACGTGCCACAGAAGCCCAACTCATCCGCTGCAGGGAACCTGTGAAAAAAAGAACAGGGCATACCCGTGACATTTGTCCTCTAGACTCCTTGCTTCTTTCTTTCCTGCATCCATAACTTGAAGGCAGCTCTGCCTCTGTGAGGACTGCTTGTTCTCCAGTTACTACATCTGCAGTTACTGTCTGCATCTCTGTGACCGTCTCCAAAATTGAGCCACTTCTCTGATTTTTCTACAGGGAGAGAAATCCACTAATTCTCTACTAATTTCCCTGAGAGCTTCTTGTTGTTTGCATTGCTGTGCATTCCCAAGTCCTTTCATCCTTTTACAAGCCTTAGCTTTCCTCGCTAGCTTTGCTTACCTAGCTTTGCTGGGGAGAGCAGCACAGCTGTCTTCCCACAATTCTGAAGAGCTTTTCTGCGCACAGTCTATTTTTTCTGCAGTCACCCACTCCTAACACAACAGGAGGATGAGGGCTGAACGCCTACACCAGCAGAAAGAGCCCTTCTCCTTGGAGGGTAAGAGAACTGAGTCAGCACAACAGAAGTTAGACAACAGGACCTTAAATACAAGGGGCTGAAAGGAATTTTTTGCTTTCGCTTTCAGCACCCTGCACTTGCCAGAAATGTGTCCTGTTACAAGCATGCTCTGCCTTAAGACATTAGGCCTGGCTGCCTGGTATTCAGACAGAAAGGCAATTACATTATTCTGACAGTTAAAGAGATTCAGGAATTGTTCTTCTTGGACAATCCATGCTGACTTGCACTGTGCCTGTGTTGCTCCTTAGCCTAAATAAGCCTTCTCTCCAAAATGTTATCACCATCCCTTGTATAGAGACAGAGAGAGAATGCAATCAGACACATAGTGAAAAATTAGTCTATAAATCCATGCTGCATTCCATCTATACTCCATTCAACTATATAACTCTATTTTTTTTCCTTGAACATGTATTTTCCAGTCTGAAGACCCAGTAGCAGACCAAATGATTTTTTTCTTTCCTTTCATAATTACAGGTATTATATTTGCTATTCTCCAGTCATACCCAAATGCAGAGACTCATTAGTATTACACTTCTTCAAGTAACATGCATAGTCTGTTATGTATTCATCCCTGCATGTAACCTGAGGACCCAAGAGCCACGGCACAGGCTGTCTTCCCTTGTGTCATCTCTAGGAGCAGGTGTCTAGTCGGAAGTGTGAGGACATGAATACTTTTTCCAGCCTCAGGTGATCTGTAGTTTGTACTGACTGATTGTATTAAATAAGCAGCCTTTTAATATCCACCACTCCGTGGTTCTGTAGGCTTCATTGGGCAGAATAGTCTACAGCAGATGAGTTATGTTAAACAGAGGGTCCTGATCCATACTGGTCATAGAATTGCAAAATAATTTAGGCTGGAAAGAGCCTCTGGAGGTCAACTGGTCCAACCCCTCTGATCAGACAGCATTCAAGTCAAAGAAACTGAATAATGAAATATGTGCTGCAAAAACTAAGCCACTGCAATACAACAAACAGCTGGCAACAAACACACACATCCCAGAAAAAAAGAGAAGCCATACAAACAACCTACACTGGAATCACTTGCAGACCAGATCCACCATGGGAAAATGTGGGCAGTTTCCTTCTCCCAGAAGCACTGTACTGGGAGATCATCTGGACAGGAGCTCTCCACAGGCTATTTACATCTGCATCAGTGGATAACGAAGATAAATGGCAAAGTTTCTGTGGCACTGTTTTGGAGGGCTCTTTACCGTGGTTACATCTACATGCATTGCCAATCCATTTTTCAGACTTCTCATTAATATCTCTAATGCATAATTGCAGTCAAAATCAGTCACTGAATCATACATTTTATGAGCTCATGCTTACCCGTTCATACTGTTAATAATAATATCTCTGCATAATGTGAACACTTGCTGCAAAACAAGTCCACCAGCCCTTCTGGTTTACGACTTAAAATATAGCAGAGCTAGTTTTAGGCACCTGTCAACTTCTTTATATTAATTATCAGCACCATCTATATTGAAATCTGAGTCACAGGAGTTTGGGCAGGACCATTAATTACCATGAATCTCTTCTCAACTCTTCCTACCCGAATGCCTCCTTCTTATGATGTGTTCTCTATACATTTACATACCTAGCTCCTCTTTGCACACTCCTGCTCAGCTTGACTTCAGTAGTTTTCACATTAAATCTACAATATTTGTTTCCCAAGGTGAAACTGCTTCTGGAGACCCTTTTCTATTTCTTATATCCATATCCTTCTACAGGTGGTTACTCTTTCACTATGAGCCCTCCGCCATGGACCTCTCCTCCTGTTGCACTTTGACAGGCAGACAAGTCCAAGAAGTCATCCCCCACCCTCATTCCCAAACCACAAGCAGATGATCAAGGTGAAAATCTCCCTTGGGCCTTAACTCTACCATCCCAGGAAAAAGTGGCACTGGGGGGATCCCAAAGGGCTTGAGATGAAATGCACAGGGACAGAACACACACTGATTTACCCAAGTACTCCCGAGAAATGCAGATCTTAGCTTCTTGCAGATTTACTGGGAAGAATATATTTTCTCAATGCCACAAAGAGAGTGATGAAATTACATACCAGTGTCATGCTGGGTCAGTTGGGTTTGATCAGATCTCCCATTTTGTATTAATATTCAGATACATGACCATCCCAGAGAGATGAATAATAGGATCTATTTCATTTCTCTGACAATATTAAACATAATAAAAAGTCTTACTATTATCCCACATCCTTCTCTGTGAATTCTGGCCACAGACAGATCTCCTGTTGGTAATGGAAATGTCAGTTTGATTCATCTGTTCACCAGTTAATCCTTACCAAACAACTTCCAATATATAGCAAGCCATCCAAAAACATTCCTTTGGAAACAAGCCAGAACCAACATTCACTGTAGATTAGTTTTTACCTCTGTTTAGGCTTATAGCATTTCAGGTAGCTTTCCTACTTACTCTAATTTTAGCAGTGCCTCCAGCAGACCAGGAAAGAGGCAGATCATGAGACTTCTGCTAATCTGCAAATCTGAATTTATCGTTGGGAGACCAAATTCATTATTGTACAGCTAGATGACGACAGCAGAGATGACCTTTCTGCAATGCCAGAAGTCCTATCCACACTGATCTAGGCATTTAATCAGGAGGGAGAAGTACAGATTATTATGTGTCAAAGGAAAAACTTTTTACCTATTCAGGCAGTCAAGTATTAAAACATTGCACAGAGAGGTTGTGCAGCCTCCAGTCCTAGAGGTTTTCCAGGCCAAACTGGATGAAGCCCTCTGTGTAACCTGGTCTGACTTTTGTAAGGTAAAAAAAAAGTGCAGAAAGCAGCCATGAACACCTTTGATGAACGGGAGCACAGAGCCATGAATAACAGGCACAGCCCCATCACTGTTTCACACTTGCTAAGCCACACTTGTAAGCAAGCCGGTTGACAGTCCTCAGTGTCCCAGCACAGCTCCCTGGGCCGGCTGACTCATTTTCCTGCCAACCACTCCGTGCACCCTGTAAAGATGATGCGCAGCTGCTGCCTCAGTCCTCACCCTTTTTGATGGAAGATGAAAGCTCTCTCCTGTTCAAGATGAAAGTTCTTCCCCCAGCTCATTATAGACAGAAATGTCTTTTCTGGCAGCCACCTTATGCTGCCATCTGGCAGAAGAGAAATCTTAATGGAAAAGATGAAAGGGCTCAACCGCTCCCAGTTCATAACCTTTAACACAGGGCCCATCTCTTCTCCCAAGTACAGTGCTCCCCTTGGGCGAAAAGTCATTTCCCTGAGAAACCTTCACAGGCATAGCTGCTGCTTCTGTATTTCCCTATCCTTTATGCCTACAATGCTTGCTTTCCATCCAAGTCTTTGACCAGCATCTGTTTCAGCTCCAGCCATACTGGATGGGACATGGTTTGGAGATCAGTTCAGTCCACGATCCTCAGCTGGCCTCACATTCTCAGGAGGCAGCAGCTGAGTACAAGGCTCCTACTGGCCCTTGCAATAGCTCTGATATGCAGTGTCCAGACCTACAACTTCTTTTTAGCACTGCACCCACCCTCTGCCTCCTCCAGGGCCAGAAGACTTTCAGGTAGGTCATTACAGACATATATTTGCCAAGAAGATGGAGACTTGGCTTCTCCTAAGTTCCTTTAGCATTCTCTATCATTCACCTTGACATGCTTAGCCCAGCTTGATGAACTGCCAAAACCCTTCTTTTCCAGTTAGGTTCAGATAAACTAAGGAACACAAGCAACCAAGCTCTGAAACAATGGATCTGTCTGCTGTATGCCCTTAGGTTTATGGTTCCCCAGAATGCACATCCTCTAGGAAAATCTCCACAAAATCTGTACATTCTGACATTTTTGGAAGTCCCATGAGCAACAGAGCAAAGATGCACACCAAGTCAAGTTGATTTTAATCCCATCAAAGAGACCTTTGAGCGAGTTGAAAGCTAAAGTTAGGATTTCACTGTGGTCTCCTGTGTTACTGGAACCTTCCAGAAATAAACAGCACACCTGGGGAAGGCTGTTAGCAGATCATCAGTGGTGGCTTTCCTTTCCTAATTAGAGCCAAACCAGTGAGCCATGGGTGAAGGACCATGAAGCGTTGGAAGCAGTAGTCCAGGCTGGGAAGCTCCGACCCTGCTGATCATTAGGATGGTCAGTTCTCTTCTTCAACCAAGAGCTAAGAAGGCAAACACTAGAAAGCCATCAGACAGAAGGTCTGTAGCCTTATTCTCACATTTTCCAGTAATTCCTAGGTCAGTAAGACACAAATTGCAATTGTTTCCTTTTATGCCTAGAATACAACACTGCAGCACTTCACAAGGTCCTGAGCCAGGTTGATGGGAGCTGATGCTATTAGACAAGGGTGGAAAATGGATCTCTTCCCAGCAAGATTTAGAGGCCAGTTGGACAGGAAATTACTCCAGGTGGGCACTCTGTCCCCATCTCTCAGCTCTTCCTGCAGCTAGGCGATTCACTCTATAATTGCTTTCTTAGTCCACATTTTATCCTCAGCTGACAGAATTCCATTAGGGTGATAGAAGCTGCGTGATAAAGGGATGTTTGTGTCTCACATGGGCTGTAAGTCATTTCTCAGCAAACAAGCAAATAGTCACAGAAATGGGCAGAGAGACCATTGAGCCCGGAACTCTCCTTCTTGTGCTCTGAACACCAGGACTTCAGCGCCCAAATGGAAGCAAACATTTTTGCAGTGTGTTATTCTCCCCTCTGCTTCCCCTGATGCTCTTCAGAGGAGACAATGTCAGTCAGTGCACATCTCCAGACTGAACATTTCTCTCTGCAGTATTTCTGAATGGACAATAATCCATCAGGCAGATGCGCAGCACCTGCACTCCTAGAAAAGAGGACCCCATGGAAACAGGAGCCCCTGACACTGGAACTGGGATTGGTCCCAATGCTCATTCAAGCTCCCTTACGCACTGTTCACATCCTCACACTATCACTGTCAGCAGGTCCCATCTCTGCTCATTCCAGTGTGTTACCTGCTATACAAGTATATCTTACATCTTACAGGATGAACCTGGGAGAGTTTATTGTGTAGCTCTTACAGGTTCATCCTCCAAAACAAGGATGAGTCTCCTGACTCAGTAATACACAAACTTCATGTCTTCTATGCTGCCTTTTACACTATCACTGCATCACCGTTTGCTCCCTTGTCCACAGAAAGGTGCTTCTTGCTGTTTAAATTCTGCTGTATAAAACAACAAAAAGGCAGAAATTGAAAAGAGAGGTTGCAGGTCTTCCCAGGCATCCTGGTTTTCAGGTTACTCCGTGATGACTGATATCTTTTTAGACTGGTATCTGTGATGACTGGTATCTTTTTAGAGATCACAAAGAGGCAGCATGACATGTACTCCCTCCCAGATTATTTCTTTATCCCTGCCCTTCTCAGTGTCATTGTGGGACAAATAAATTTGTGTTATCTTGATCCAACCCCTTTAAAGCAAGTCACCACAGGTAAAGGTGAGCAACCAACACATGAAGGTTTTTGAGTGGCCCAGAAATTGGAGCTGTGTGAAAGTTTAATAATTTACATCAAAGGCTTCAGCAAGATTTCATATTAATCCTTCTTTGTCCTTTGTTGTGCTTTTGACAATGTCAAATGATGTTACTGAGCACATTCTTGCTGAATTACTCTTGCTGAAACTGTGGCTGACATTGACTGAAGTGCTCCACAGGGATTTCAATGACTGCATGTTTACTCTTTCTCTTTTCCCTCCTGTAAATCCTAGACTGACACAAACGACACGTGATAGTTAAAAAATGGTGAAAAATGCAATAAAATGGGGTTTTGGGGGTTTTTAACCCTGATTCACTATGGAAATTAGTCAAGTAACTCTGAATATATAGGGCTGACTAGGACAATGAGTTTTCTTTGGTTATATAAAGGGTCATTGCATCTCAGCTCCAATTAGGAGGGCAAACGTTGACATCTACCCTACAAAGATTAATGAAGTAGTTTCTAAACATTATGCTACTTTCTATATATGACTGACTGGAATCAAGGACTTCATTAGGCCTTGCCTCAGTGGCATATGTCATCCCAGAACAGACAGCAGCTGGCAAACCCTTCTTTCAGACAGACACAGCAGTGGAGGATGTCCCACAACTTAGCAACATTTGGAAATACTTTAAAGACTTTCATAGTCTTTCCACAGTGTGGCAATTGTGGGGAATCTCTTGAAAGGTAAAGAGAGCTGCTAGGAGAGGTTGACAGAAGGTACAAGCCAGTACTCCAGGTGCCAGACCAGCTACACTGGGTACAGATTTCCAGAGGCAAAAGGTGTGAAAACTGGCTGCAGCTACCAACTAACCAGGGAAGAAAAGCAGGTGGCAGGGAAAGATGATGCAGTGTCTTGGTTTCAGCTGGGACAGAGTCGATTTTCTTCCTAGTAGCTGGTGCAGTGCTGTGCTTTGGACTTAGGATGAGAACAGTGCTGGCAACACACTGATGTTTTGGTTGTTCCTCAGTAGTGCTTATCTTGATGGAGGACTTTTCAGTCGCTTGTGCTCTGCCAGTAAGGAGGGGCACAGCCAGGACAGCTGATGCGAACTAGCCAAAGGGATACTCCACATCATAGAATGTCAAGCTGAGGATATAAGCTGGAGAAAGTTGGCTGGAAGAGGCTGATCACTGCTCAGTGACAGGCTGGGTATCAGTCAATGTGTACTGAGCGATTGTGTTCTGCATCACTGCTGTTTGTTGGGGTTTTTTGTTTGTTTCATATCTTTTTGCCATTTCATTATTAGTATTAGCATTATTCCTTATTTTAATTAATATCTGTTCTTATCTCAACCCATGAGTTTTAACTTTTTCTGATTCTCCTCCCCATCCCACTGGGGAAGGAGTGAGCGAGTGGCTGTGTGGTATTTAGTTGCCAGCTGGGGTTAAACCACAACAGAGAGAGCTGTGAACCACCTGAGCTTGACCAAGTATTCTGCAATAACTTACAAAACCTGGATTTACCTCAAAGGATTAGGGTTGAAAAATCATTAGTCCATTGCACAGGATTTGAGATGCTCCAGACAGATATAGAGAAGACAGATGAGCATAGAAAGTCCTCTCCTCCTCGTAGCTTTTCTGATCAATAAGAAGGATGTTATTCTGTGCCGGGGAACACGACAGATTTAATTGCTTTTCAAATTCAGTGCAATTAGTTCAGCAGAACAAACAATGTGACAGGACTTATCTCACTTAGAGACTGCCTATATGACAATGTGATTGTGCATTAAGTCTTAAAAACATTGCAATAGCCTCTCCTCTTCCAAATGCACACACTTCAAACTGCTCTAAGCCCTACCAATAACCCTCCTTTCAGCTCCTCCTCTTTTTCATTGTGGAGTTGCATGTAAAGGTTATCTGATGTGGAGCAAAAATTAAAACTTGGTTCTTGGTAGAGCTATACTGGTAAACACACCAAGGGAGACCTCTGAACAACAGAGGGTTCTTTTGTGACTCCACTTTGGGAAGAGCCTTTAAACAAAATGGTTTGTATTTAGTACAAAATATATTTTGTTGCTCCATCAATACAGAGAAATCTGGGAAATGCATTGCTATCTTGTGTCTTTTCAGCCTAGCCAACAACAGTTAAGAAACATGCTTTATATAAGCAAATACCCAAGATACTGCACTCCTGACTTAGTACAGAAAGGGAAGCAGCACATTTTGATTCTACATCAGACATTGCAGAAGTATATCTCTGCTTCATGTCTAAAAGCATATACTGACTCCAGATTTCAGTTCTCTCTGGAAACAATGAGCGAGCTCTAAATGAGAAAGGAATAATCTTTTATGGAAGAGATTTACAGGTAATCACAACTGAGAAATGTTCAGTCAGAAGTACGTTTGCATAGGTACAAATCCTGCAGCATAATTATTTGGTTAGAGTTTCTGTTTAAATGACTACATATGCAGAGTAGTTTGTGTTTAAAAATGCAGTTTGCTCCTTACCTTCTGCTAGTTAAAATACATTTACTATTTCCCCAAACTGATGGTAGGTTGCTGGCAACACAACTGGTTGGTGCAGAACAGAGGTATGGCCTCCTTGTTCATATAACCAAATTCAGGCAAAATAGAAGAATAGAGCAGTGGGGTGGGGAAAATCAGACAGGTAAGGACCATTTAAAAAAAAAACCAACAAAACAGAAAACTGAATTCATGCTTTAAATTTCATTACTAAAGTAAATGTCCTGTAGCAAATAAAGCTTCTTCTCATAAGACAGGAGGTGGTTCAGCACTGGCAGACATGGAAAATCTTCCATTTGGATGACACATATCTTGGAGATGTAGATTGCAGTTATTTAGGGCTGGATGTATTTAAGACCTTCCAATCACAATCCCGTGTTATCTTTTCCTTCTCTGCAGTCCTTTCTCGCATATGCAAGTTTTTGGACGCAAAGCTGTTAAGGAAAATAAAGTGCTGTTTTAAGACTTTACCTGTATTAACAGCAAAACCACAGACTAAAATGAGAAAGAAACATGTCCATTTCTCTTTCCATCTCAGAAGGAAAGCTAAGCTACTCTTCTCAGTAATGTTTCTTACATTGACAGTGAGTGTTGCCAATTTTTCACTGTCCTGTGGAACCACTTTCCTGGGGAATCTGGTCTGAATTCAATGTTGACACTATTCCGAGTAGGAGGTTGGGCCGTCCCACAGTAGGGGACCACCCCTGAGTTCTCCTCCAACCCAAACCATTCTACAGATCTATGTTATCAACTACTGTGGCTTATATAAGCAAGTTCTATAGAGGAGACATGAGGCAGATGGCAACAGACAGTCCTCAGCTGCTGACTTCAGAGGCATTCTGTGTACTCAATGTTTGGACAATAGATGTGATGGCCATGGCAACGACAGCTGTTCTCTACTGGACATAAGCTATGTCTGCACTGGAACCCAGGATGTCATTACAACAGGCACAGAGATGTTCAAAATACTTCTGGCACAGCTAGTGCTAATATACTAACAAATTTGAAACCGTATTTGCACAGGCAATGGCATTTCAAATCCTTCTCCTACAGAGCTGTTATTAAAAACCATCAAATAATTTCTGTAACCCTTTCTAGAGGAACTAATTGGAGAAAGTGTCATGCTCAGGAGAGAAAACCAATCATGAATATACCAGCTTGGCTGAGAGTTTGCAATGTATTTAAGGAGCTTTTCTGAGTAATTTACAATGAATGACTGGGACTCTTCAGACTATAAATACAATCTACTCTTTCTCTTCATGAAAAAAAGAGGTTGTCTTTTTAATTATCACTTTGTAAGAGAAAAGACCAACCAGAAAGACAGTGGGAGGAATAAAGTCAACATGTTTTACCCCTTGTTACACTTATTATAATTTTGGATTTGCTTGAGGAGCAATAAGCAGCTGATTCTGAGACACACATGCATCATCTCTAAAGCTGCTCAAAAGGCCAGTGAGGATGCAATGAGCCTATTATTCCAAAAGCTCTCTATGAAGCTGTACAATTGACATCAGCTTTTAGTTTATCTTCAGTCAGTTTCTTTTCTGAGGACTTCTGTGTATGTGTTAGTATACACTATGACTACATGCCACATATGTCCACTTTCTGATACAGATAAAGAATAAAAATCCACTGGAGTATGACATTCCTGGTTTGCCTTTCTATATATATAGTAGAAAAAGTAGAGCTAGGTATATAAAACAGGTGTAAGTCTCCCATCTTTTCCCAGTTTAGGTCTATAACAATGTTCACTACCCATAGTATCTCTGTAGAAAGTGAGAAGAAAATTGTAGAAGACAGAACTAACCTGGATCAGCCACAGCCTGCTTCTTTTTGCTGTTTGTAACAATCTCATTTTCATTCATCATTCGTACATCCTGATCTCCAACATGATTGCTGGAAAGATTAAAATCAGTACAATAGCCAAAATAATCAACACTGTGAGAAGTTATGAGAGTTATGCAAAAGGCTACCAAAGAAGTTATTTAAGTCCTAGAGGCTAAACAAAGCTGTGAAGCACAGCCACATTATGTGAAACTATTCAGAAAGGAAAGGCATTCTCTGTCTGCAGCCACCTGAAGGATTTCTTGCCAGTTTTAATTAGTAGCATTCGTTCAGGCACACATTCAAATAGAAATACCATATTCACTCTACAATTTTCATGCCTGCCTACACAGCTGGAACTACATTAACCAAAAAGAGAGATTTTAAATCAGCACTGTTCAAAGACGGTGTAAAAACCCCTGTATGAAACTCAACACTGTTTTGTAATGTTGATAAAGCATTATTTGAAAATTTTCTGAACTAAACAAAATCCATTCAGTGCGACAAGTTTTGTTTGCAGGCTGCTGCAAAATGTTGATGAGTTCTTTTTTGGGAGAGAAGTAGTAACTTCAAAGTTAAAGGAAATTAAACAACTTGCAGGAAAAAAACCACGTGAGCTGTATTGAAAGTTAAAGAAAACATCACTAATAACATCTCGCTCTCCTATAGACAAACACAAAACACCCATGCTTTTGGAAAAAAAAAATAAATGTACTTTTCTTCTCTCTACAAATACTGCACAAAACAGGATTTTATTTTTGCAGAAAAATGTAATGTCTCTCGAACTGCCAGAGTGAAAGAGGGGAACCAATCCTTAAGTAAATCAGAACATACACAATTGGTGATGATACCAGACTCCAGTTCGGGGTTCATAAAATATTGAACAGTGACATGTGAGAGAGAATAGGCCAAAATTAGAGGTAAAAACACATAGAAGCTCAAGAGCATTTTTTAAATGGAGTGATATTACCCAGCATGTAGCAAAGGGTTTGTCTTCTCTTGCTTACATACCTATACTTTCGTAGACTAGTAGGTGAAAAAAGGAAAATAAGATTGCAAACCAGGCTAAAAAGGAAGACCAAGAAAGCTTTTGCACAGAAATCTAGAAGAGAACAGCATGTTCTTGATTGGAAATCAGATCAGTTTCTGTGACACCAAAAGTATGCCCCTCTTAAAACTAAAGCAAAGGATATAAGTCTTATAAATATATGGAAAGGAAGTTATGTGAAAAAGATCTGTGATTACAGCTGGTGCTTCTCTGCTTCCAATAAAATAACTTTATTCCTAGAAAGATATTGAAGTGAAGAAAGTCAAGGTTCATTTCTCCTCCTTCTTCCTATATCCCACTGAAAAAATATTCTCACATTTATATTTCCTTGAGACATTTTCATTTCTGTAACTTTTTCACTTGAAAAATTGTTTACCTCCAAAATTTACCATGGTAACACAGCCACTTGTACAAAAGCATGAATCTAACAATACATCCAAACAACAATAATTTACTTCAATATCTGACAGTACCAATGGCCAACAACCAATGCTTTAGAGAAACATGGGAAAACAAACCCCACAGGCAAATGTGAACTTCTGTTCTTAATCAGAACACCTTATATCCCTTCCACTTACTTTTAAATATTTTAATACTCTTCTGAATGAATCATGTGCCATTTTTGAATGCAAAACTTGCCCTTTTTTCAAGTGATGTACATGCAAGACATTCTATTTGTTAGCTATGTAATGTATAAGTGTTCATTTTTATAAGCTTTCGATTTTTCACTTTTCAATCTCATTTAAAATAAATTATTCTTTCAATCTTCATTTTCTTTGCCAGGGACTGGTTTTTAGACCCTATCTATCCTGACCTTCTAAATATAAGTGTGTTTTTCACTGCATTTCATCATATTTTCTGTGAGATGCTAACTTAGTGGTTTCAAAGTGTCATTCTTCTGAATGCAATTCATTTCTCATTTAAGAAGTTCATTATTTTAGAATGTTTATAAAATGAGAATTCTGGTTCTTTAATTAGTACCTGTGCCAAATCAGAGGATTTTCTTTTCTTTACTTTTGATGTTTGAGTCTTTTTCTTTAGCATTTTTTTTCCTCCATGTGACAGCATTGGGATTTACTATTTTTTCTCTAAGGAAGACTAACTTGTTTCTTTTGTGATTATTACCACAGACTTCAATGAAAACATATGTATATATGATTCACAAACCCCAGTAAGTGCTAAAAACGCTTACAAATAAAGCTGGTAATTTGGTCCTAGTATCTAAAAAAGCTATTGTTTTTTTTTCTCTTTAAGTGAGGCCAAGTATGCTTTGGGAGGGAATTTTCAATAGCAATATGCATATTGCTGACATTAGTCACATTAAAAGATTTTTTGAAAACAAGATTCTTTCTTCCAATCAAGATCCGCTCACATACCTAATAACAGTTCTCCTCTCCTGATGGCAAATCTTCTCATCATCTGTAAAGAGAATGGTATGATACGGGACCACTGGATCACAGGTTGGTAGGATGCCTGATACTACATGGTTCACCATATCCAGAATCCCATTGTAGACTAGCAAGTCATCCACCAGAAGCTAAAGACATTTAAGAAACAAACAGATCAACCATCTGAAAATTAGGCATTGCTTTCAACAGTTGTCTCTATCAGTTAACTAGAAGTCATTCTGCCCTGTTTGTTTCACAAGTTGGGTCACTCTAACCCTGACCATTCTATGATTCTATGATTAGTTTAGCTTTTGTTCCTTAAAACTTCCATTTCTCTCTATTCACTGCTGGGTTTAGATGTTGGGGTTTTTTCTCCTCCAAGTTTTTTGTCTTCTCAGTGACGTTTCTAATGCAGCTTTCAAGCAGATAATTAAAAATGTATTTCATGTTTTACATAATTGCTATTCTACTAACTGTAGTGAATCACTCTTAAATCTAGGAATTAATGAATCCCACCTCACTTCAGCTGTCTAAAACTTGGATTTGTAGCTTAAGCTAGTCTTTCAGGCCTGCTTGATAGCCTACAATCTTAAGACAATTATCTAAGAAAAAAAATCAGATAAAGTGTTCCTTCCCTGGACAAGAAAGGGAGGACAGATGACTGGCACAGATTAGTCATTTCAATACTAAATGCATAGTTAAACAAGATGAATCCCATCCTTTGAGATTATATGGAATCACACTTCAGTAAACTGTGAAAATAAGTACAGAAATCAAGCAAGATGACTCACCAGAACATACAAAATACATATAAAAATTACTTACACCAAATTCTCTCACTCCTCTCTGAGGTGTTTTGGCATAGTTCCATAACTTGATCATTGACACAGTAGTAGGTACATCAAAAATGACATATACCCTATTCACCTGTAAAAGAGAATTAATTTATATATAACCTCATAAATTCCCCAAAGAAAAGTTATTCTCATGCATGTTGAATCAAGAGCTCCACATTTAAAGAGATCTAGCTAAAGGCCAGATAACTGGTTTTAAGGATTTAAGTTCAGCTATCAACTCCGTTGATAATTCATAGATGTCTCTACCCCAGAGCTACCCTTTCAAATGTACACGTAACTCATCAGAAGATGACATCTGCACCTGAGCTTGTCATCCTGGACTGCTAGTCAGTTAAAGAAGAGGTAGAGAAACACATCAACCAAATACAGACATGTGCCTCTGGATAAGACAAGCTGGAGTCATTCTAGTCTAGTCTAGTCTGGCCTGGTCTGGTCTGGTCTGATCTGGTCTGGTCCATTCCATTCTATTTCATTCCATTCCACTCCATCCCATTCCATTCCACCAAATATGAATGGAATCCACCTTTCTATTTGCAAGACTCAAATTTTGCTTACATCCCCTGACTTTGAAAGCTCTTGCAGAAATTTTGCATTTTTTGTGTGAGATGCACTAATAGGAGTGCAGAGACCATTCTCCAGCTGCTTGCTGAACAACTATTGCTTTGAATATTCTTCATTTTACATTCCGTGACATTAATGTCAAAATATTAAGACCAAAGATTAGGCTGTAAGAAACCGATCTTGCCTGTTACAGTTAATTCTACGCTACTCTTTTTATGAGCTACTATATCAACTTTAGGCCAATATATCTTAAGCTTCACCTCTAGTATCCTGTGAAGTTTTAATCATTTGATGCACTGGAGAAGATATTATTAGTTGTATTAAATCATTATGCATTTTTTTAACTAAAGAAAGGTAACTGTGATCAATAGAAATGTTTATATCTGTAATTTTCCAGAAGACAATTTGTGCACAGTCTCCAATAACAATTGTCAGTCTCACAGCAAATGACAAATTTGATGGAAAATACATTGAAACAAATACAATTACTATCAATAACATGGAAACAAAGAATTCAAATTGTATTTACGTTAGTAATAAATTAGCAAAAGACAAAAATATTTTTAGAATTAGAAAGGAGAAGATATCCAGAAAGGAAAAGCTATAAAATAAAATTTTCTTAAAGCTTTCAAACCTTTGAATATAGCAAAGAGTTAATTCAGTTTTCTAGGCAACCGGCATGTTTCAAAGCAGCCTAGCAATGAGGACTTAAGCATACACAAGCTTTGGGTCAGCATCCCAGCTACAGAGGATGATCATGAATAGACTGACTGCTAAATCCACTTGCACTTCCTGGCTGTACAACCACACCATGGAAGACGGAAGAAAGAAAACTATTATGTGGATCTTGAAAAGGTAAAATTTGCTACAGCTTAAGCACAGGAAATGCCATTAAATTGCTTACTCTTCCCTTCTGTATATCACACTTTATCAATTTACCCTTTTAAGGCTGATATCTTATGTTCTTCTACATTACTTTGGTGTCAGACACACCACCACAAAACTGCGCGTGCATCTGTGCTACACCTCCAGGTACTGTTACTTTCCTTTTTACCACAATGAAACAGCCTCTGCAAGCATGTCTTTTATAAGAACATGAGCAAACTCAGATTGTTGTCAAATCATTCAATCATGATGCTATAATGGATATCTGAGCATCGCACCAAATTAATTACCAGGATTCAAGCTGTGGGATCTACACAGTAGGAGCTTCAAGCATTACACAGATCTTACAAGAAATGCAAGTAGTCAGTATTCCCAAGTACACTTAAAAGCTTTATCTTAATTATACCCACTGCATTACAACATATGATGTTGTATGAAGTATTTCTGAAATTGACTTAATTCTTTGCTTGTAATATTCTGATTAATGACTGTCACATACAGAGTAAGGATTTTTCCAGCACAGTAAGCTACAACATATCACATGTCAGGTTTACCTTTTGTTACTTTTGAAATGCATTCTCTTCTAAGAAATTAATACATATAAACTATGTCCATAACAGGCCCATAAAAATGTCCTCTCCCAAAACAAAGTCAGAGCTCATCTAAGTTTTCCTGTTTAGATACTTGATATCCCATATTTTAAACCTAGGGCTTCTAAAAGGGCTGAATCACGTTGGGCCCCAGGACATGAAATACTGTCATCTCTAATTTATGAGTTTGAATTCAATACAGATAATGAGTTTTAAAAATTTCTTACTGCTGGAATAATATCATTGCTTATTGTAAAAACAAATTTAAGATCCCAGTCCACTCCTGTTTGAAAGGTGTTTATGCATATTAACATGCATATTAAATTCCTTTGTCAGTATCTTTATTGTACTAACTGAAAAAACATCTATGCTAGTCTTGGAAATTCTGCTGTTGCACCATGGAGACAGAAGGAGATCACAAACCTGTGAAATCTGTACTATTGCTATCTGTGCCGTGAAGAGAAAGAAACTGGACTAAAAAGAACTTCTTCCAAAAGGCATTGATTTAGCATCATTTACTAGTATCAAATTCACTTAAAAATTATGTATGCTTCCCCTTTCCTTTCTGCTTCTAGCTACATCTATGCACATCAGTAAAACGGAATGAAAAGAGAAAGTATACCAAACCAGGAAGAACTGGTGCAAGCCACATATGTCTGCCATCAGTCGTGTCATTTACTCTGTCAATGAGTTTGTCTGGAGTTCGAATGTCTCTAGAGACATCTTCTAAAATGTTAACACTATCTGGAAAAGCAGCAATATCTGAAAAAAAACTTTAAGGGTAAATAACCGAAAAGGACATTTCAGAAGCACCATACTTACAAGTTCATGCCCGCTTTTCTGCGTTCCATGAGCAACCATTTGCCACTACAGCAGTAAAATGCAAAAATACTCTAAGCCCTTCACATGGGTAGCCGAGGAACTTGGGGGCACATTTTTAAAAGCAGGACAACCCTTACAAATTCTGGCATTCAAAACTATTTAAAAAATAGGAATAGATTACCTAAATGCATTTAATTTATTTCCAAATTTGTATTTATGACTTCATCAATAAAGTTCCCTTATCAGGAATAGACACTTCCCAGGTTTTTGTGACAAACCCCTTTTTTTAGCATGCACTTGTGAAAACGTCTCATATGAAATGCAGCTGAAGAAACGTATACTTCCAGGAGAGTCAGACTAGGTTTTGCTCAAGTTCTTCAAGGTTTGTGATAAAAATCAGGAACTGCCTAATAAAGCCTGCTTTCGGTTTTTTGAGAGGGAAAGATTAAACCTGCTATTGAACAGACTGTCTATGTAACCAGACTGTCTCTGTAAGAAATTAATGTTAAAAACATATGTATGTTAAAGACATGCAGAGAAATGGGGATGGATGGCACTTCCTTCAGAATTATAAATCCCTAGTAATCCAGTTTGAGGGACATTAATTACTCCTGTCCTGCTTTCTAAAAGGCTTGAATCTGTGAGCATTTACAACGAATTTAAGGAATAACACAGCAATGCCTGAACTGTTTGAGAAAAGCTTGCTACAGGCCCAGTGCTCAATTATCACATTTAGTACTGCACCAAGACAAATATGCTCTTTTTGAGATCCTAATATACCCAAGCAACGCTGCTGTAGAGGCAGAAACAGGCCACCATTCAAAATGAGCTGAGGTATCTTTACCTGGCATTGTATTGCACTGTAAAGACAGACCTCTTAAAAGCTAAGTTAATGATCCCTTGTTCTTAAAACCAGTTTGTTATCATTTTTCAGTTTCAAAATGCTTCTTCTCCATTACATGTATTCCAATTTCATCATGTATCAAACAAGCTACGACTAAAAATAGTAATCAGGAAAAAGTCTTCATGACCTTTTTCATTATATCCTCTATTTATTAGGCAAAAAGGACCCTTACAGACATACAATTTATGCAGCATCCATGCTTTTTATCCTTTCTAGTTGGCTAAAATACTTTTTCTTCCATGAGACTGAACTATGTGAATTATACGTTAGCGCATGAAGCTTTCAACTCTTCAGAGACTTTAGCTGACAAAAAGCACTGAAGTGTAATCTTGATGACTATGAATCTTTCAAGCATGTCCTTCATTCCCTCTGGTTACCCAGGGAACACTGAGTCAAATTCGAAGTCTCAGCCGTTACCTTCACAGCTGGATTGGGTGTCTAGAATAGCCTAAAGCTCCAGAACGAGAGTTATGAAAAATGTCTTTCTTGTGGCACAATGAAAGATTCCACAACAAAGAACTGAGCTCAACCTTTTCTTATGAATTTATAGCTCAAACTTTCTGGTCCTCCCATACCACAGAAGAAATACATGTTGACATCAAAAAGTACCATATCCTTCTTAAGCCTTCCCTTCTCTAACCTTGTCTTGCATTGTTGGTGCATCCCATTCAGAGAAGAAATATTCTGAAAATATATAGAATACATTAAAACATATGGAAAAAAGTATCACCACACAAATACTGAGAAATACAAGCAGGGTAATTGCATGGAATAAACTGGCAATTCAGAAGAAGTAGCAAGTGATGCCATATGATAACTTGCCAGGGAGCAAACTGTGTATCTGAAAGGGATAGATGCACTTGGTCTGTAGAAGGATACTGTTTTCAGTTAGTAAGATTTGGTCTCCATGTTCATTGAACAACTCAAGTCCATTCAAGCCAATGTAGTATGGATCACCCCAACTTGTCAGAAGCTGAAACTGGAAAATAACTAAAAAGCAAAAAGCTATTAAGGAAAATTCTGATACTTTGTCTAAACAGACTATTTAATTTGCAGTTTCCAAAATTACTGTGCAGCACACATCTTGATGTTAGACACTTGCAGTTTAGGAGAATGAAAACAAAAAATATCAGCTTTTCACTTCTGACTTCACTATGTCTAAAGCTCTCTGAATAAACTATTTTCCATTAAGACACAAAGTTTGCCTTTTCTGTCACTGATAATACACACATGAACATCTGCAGGTGGCACAACTAGTTAAAAGTCTATCTATATATGTTTATATACATACACATTCACATATATATATGTTCATATATGTTCCTCCATCAGATGAAGAACTGTTGAATTAGTGTGGCTAACCTTCTTGTACACTGCAACTTAATAACACCACAGCTCCTATTTGGAATCTTCACGGCATTCCTACATTTCCTGAATATGCCTTTGCCTGGTTTTGAATTATACAGGTGATAACTGGCCAGTAAATATGCCCCTAAACTGAATAGCAGAAAATGTAACAATGGAGACTATGCTGTCCATTGCGCTAATGGAGCACCCATTTGTTTCTCTTTGCTCTATCCAGACAGAGATTGTCATGAAACCAGCAGGGCACTTAGTATTGCTGAGATGTCATTGTCTCCCAACTTGGTTAGAATGGCCTAATGGATTCAAAAGGCCCATCAACTAGGTGCATGGCACCATAGTAAGCATTATCATAAAAGACTGTACTTACTTAGGAAAACTTAGGCTTAAAAAAATCACAAACATTAAGAATGATGGCAAAAAAATATTACACAGTTCTAGTCAACCTTAATAAAGATATAAAATGAGACAAACACTCAAAGAAATGCAAAAATGTGAAGACCACTTCTGGCTTTCATAGGTTGGCTCAACTGTCCTAATGGACCTCTAGTTCTAGCTTGGATGGACTACAAAAGGCAGAAGGAATGGCTACCCGAGTATCTGAAAACAGGTCATACATTCATATATTATGTTCCATTTATTTATTCTTAATTCATACTTAATATAAGCCTTCTTCATATTCTTGGTATCTTGTTGATTTCTTACAGCGCCAGAAATTATTGGATCCAAAAAGCTCAGGACTCATAAGCATAGCATATAACTCTAAAATATTCTATAGGACAAGTAATAAAATGACGGAGAAGGATACAACCACATGGCATTAATGGTGCTTCATAGTCCATACTAGCTTGTTCCATTCTCTTTGAACCAGTCCTGCCAAAAAAAAACAAGACAAAATAGTTCCTTTATGTACCCTTGGCTCATTCAGGAAGGAAGAGAACAAAATCAAAGAACTAAGCCTCCTCAAACACCAGCCCCTGATCTCCCTGCCTGCAATTATGGGCTCTGATCTCATAAAAACTGGTTAACAGTATATAGTTAAAACCCAATGAAACATTTTGCTCTAAGTACTTCCTGTTTTCACCCAGGTGACTCATACAACTGGCTTCAACAGAGAGTATGAAAGAATACCAAACAGTTAAGAGAAATTGTGTAGTTTGGATAACAAAACCATCCTACTTTACCTCCTTTGTACTTTATTAATCAGCTGGGGCTGCAGATAGTCCAGAAAGAGAATTTCCTGGGCGAAGTCAAAGTGGCAGTTTCCTGGTCCCTTGCGGATAAGAAAGCCCTGTGGTGGGGAGATGCTGTGGCCATCCAGCAACACATGGACTACCTTAGCCTTATTTAAAATAACATAAGATTACATGACATGACATAGAATAAAACAGATCCAAACCAATCACATTCACCTGAGAGGCTGAATTAATTTCTATAATTTTGTTATATTTATTTCATTCCTCTATAGTATGACATCCTATGGCAAAAGAAAGCTTAAACCAGCAGACACCAGTTGCAACCCATATTCTGCAATTTAGAACATCACAGCTGACACTGATAGGGATGGGATAGGGGAAGATTTGGTGGACGAAAAAAAGAAAGAAAGAAAAATGCATTGCAGAGATCCTTCAATTACTGCATCTCACTAGATCGTAGTAAACTGAAGCTTCCTTTCTTCACCAAAAGCCTTGCCAAGCTCTGGAACAGGCTGGCCAGGGGAAGTGGGGAAGTCACCATCCCTGGAGGCATTTAAAAGACATGTAGATATGGCACTCAGGGACATGGTTTAGTGGTGGCCTTGGCAGTGCTGGGTTGGACTTGATCTTAAAGGTCTTTTCCAACCTAAATGATTCTATGATTCCTAAGCCTGCAGCAATACATACACACATCAACAGAATGGAGAGACTCAGCTTTGAAGTCAGCATATGTCACAAAGACGATTTGAGGAGACAATTAGAGTCATCAGGTACCTGATGCATTGCTAGATCAGGCCTGATTGCTCAGCACTGGCTGAAGCTGTCCTTTAAGAAATCACAAAAGCTGGTGCTCTCTCTCAAGCAGACTCTTTTGTGCCTCTGTTGCATTTATATAAAGGCTGTATTTATTTAACTTTGTGGCAGGTGGCACTTGGACTTTTCCAGGATCATGCAAACTCATCTACCAAGCAGTGCTGTATGTTACCTAAGGGCATATAAATAAAGAAGAGGTATTGTGCCAGGCAGAAAGAATTGAGCCTTGTCCACTGCATAGATGCATGCACATCTTATACAATCTCTGAAGATTAAACTAAATAATTCAGGCATACTTATTCAGATGATGCGGGAGTCCTGGCCCCTTCACCCTCCCCCATCAGCACCATCTGGTGTTGTATGCATGATCCCAGCCACGTAACAATTCAATCATGCAGCAACAATTATCACTGCATCTTGCCCTGAAATATGCTAAATATAACTTAGCATTAATCACAAGCAGCATTTGTTGCACTAACTACTCGTCTTTCACTAACTACTGGTAAAGGAAGGGATAATACGTGTAAAATACAAGGCAGCCTTTAACTAGCCCTGATTAAAACTTATTGACTAAGGGACTGAACCAAAAGAGAATCATTTAGTTAATGGAAGACTTAATTTAGTCCAAAGATACTATAAGACAGTTTTCTAATCTCTGGATTTTATAGTGACTGATGTATATATGTATATATATATGTATATATATATGATGTATATGATGTATATATGTAAGGTTAACTTAGTTTTGTATACAAATATTTCATTTTCATTCTTAGGGTTTCTATTAAAAATAGACATGCAATATTTATGGTGAAAAGACCCACATTAGGTGTCTGAGAAGAACTGAAAACACTCAGTTTTATGCAAAGCCCATGTATTATCAGTGACCTGGTATTCATAACAGTTCTCATATTCTTTCCATTTGTAAATGACTTTTTATTTCATTACAATTTCAGTTACACATGCAATATCCCAAAAGCAGATAATTCTCAGCAATATTTGCTTTGTTTTGCTTTTTCTTTTTGGTTGGGTTTTTTTTTCCACAAACATTTGTTGATTTGAAAACCTCTGGTATTGTACTAGGCTAGAGGAGGTGCTCAGTACATTTCCAAACAGCAGTAAGACTAATTAGGAGGGAATGTCTGTATGACTACCAAGTATGGAGAAAGAATTATTTCTGGTTTCATCTTTAATACATGTGGGAGCAAAAAAAGGAAATATCATTTTTGTATCAGAAAGTCTTCTGCATGCTACTTTCCAGCTGAATCAGTCAGCCAGAATAAGGAAAAGAAGCAAAAAATCCACTGAAATACACTTTAGTTTAGGAAACATGTATTGAATGGGATGTCTAGAGACTTAGAGATGAAATCTTACCTATTATACCATAGCTGCTTATATTTATGTGTCCTTTACAGCCCTCATTTCTAAGTAATTTTCATCATCCAAGAAGGCACTCAGCCATCACACATAGCATTTTACAAATTGCATAACAAAGCTCTCACAAGGTAATATTTCATACAGCTGGAAATAGCACACAAGTCTTCATTTTGGCAGTTCACTGCCATTATCCTCTCATACGAAAGCTGTGAATAGAATCTACCAGTCTACAGCTGCCTAGGAAATCATTAGATCTCGTACCCAGGGACTGGTTCTTAGAACGAACAGCAATACTTCAAGAAACGGATGTCATGATGCCCTAGGTAAACACTCTACAACCTCTATACTGCGGCCAAACAGATATCTTGCATCTTCAGTTTTCAAAATATTTTTTTCATCCTTTTACAGGCCTGTAGGTATGAACTCCTCATTTAAATTGTACTCACAAACTGTTATGGGACCTGCTATGACACCTGCATGTTTTAGCAGACTCACTTCTTTTTTCTACCTAAGCAAAGTAAACTGTGATTTTTCTTTCTTCCTTGGTTTTGCCTCAAAAAAAAAAAAATCCACGTTAGATTTTAGGGATTTGGGTATTTGTTTCTGTCCTGGGTTCAGCAGTAGGAGTCATTTTTCTTCTTCTTAGTAGCCGGTGCAGTGCTGTGTTTTTGACTTTCAGCCTGGGAACAGTGCTGATATCACCGATGCTTTAAGTTACTGCTTAGTAATGTTTAGTCTGACCAAGGACTTTCTGAGCCTCATGCTCTGCCAGGGAGGAGGGGAAGCCAGGAGGAAGCAGAGACAGGACACCTGACACAAACTAACCAAAGAGGTATTCCATACCACAGCACATCATGCCCAGTACATAACCTGGGGGCAGTCACCCGGAAGGGTTAGATCACTGCCTGGTCGGGCTGGGTATCGGTTGGCAGGTGGTGAGCTGCTGTACTCTTTCCCCTTGTTATTTCCCTTATCATTATTATTATTGATGGTAGCAGCAGTGGTTTGTGTTATACCTTAGTTCCTGGACTGTTCTTATCTCAGCCCGTGTGAGTTACATTCTTTCGATTCTCCTCCCCATCCCTCCGGGAGCGGGGGAGGGAAAGGGGGGGGAGTGAGTGAGCTAAGCAGCTGACTGGACTTCAACCATGACACTTTCCCTCCTTTAATAACTGAGACACACATACAGGGAGTTGATTTGGTATGAAAATTCATACCCAGACAACTCCCTCCAGCTCTACATGCTGTCATATGGCACTAGATGTCCCTTTGGTCAATTCAGGTTGGCTGTCCTGGCTGTGTCCCCTCCCAGCACCTGGTGCACCCCCAGCCTCCTCGCTGGTGGGGTGGGGTGAGAAGCAGAAAAGGCCTTGACTCTGTGTAAGCGCTGCTCAGCAATAACTAAAACATCAGTGATTTATCAACATTATTCTCATCCTAAATCCAAAGCATGGGACTGTACCAGCTACTAGGAAGAAAGTGAATTCTATCCTAGCTAAAACCAGGGCAGAGATTTTAATAAAAAAACCCTTGTTGTTATACAGGGGGTATGTTTGGATGGTAAGCTCAACATGCTCCTTAACCCTGCCACGTGTCAAACACATTGGGTTAATGCAATGTATTACAAAATTGGGTGCCATATGTTAAAGTCTCTGAATCAGTTGTGGTTTCAATGAAAGATCTTACCCACTGGCCCTCTGGGAGTCTTTGGCCAGTCTTGGGCACACAGCAAGATCCCATGCTGATATTAAAAGATGGCAGGGCTCTTGTTGTGGAGATGGAACACCTTGCCACACATTTATGTAGTGTTCATATTAAAGTAATTCCTGGAGGGTAAATTTACACAAAGAAGCAGCTCTGCAACTTTTGCCACTGACTTGCCCAATCCTAGGAAGAATCCATGCCTCCAACTTCAGCATTATATTTTTCCAGAACTGATCCTTTTTGTCCTGTCTCTCTCCAGTTTAATGCATACCAACATTTTTCTTCTTATCTATTGACTTGAGTTTGACATCAAGGATGTAACAGTTATATGTCAAGGGAAAAATCTGGAAACAAATGGATTCATAAACTTTCTATGCCGTGAACAGCAACTACCTCTTCATTGTCATTACAAATGCATGCGTAGCTTCTGAGAATAAGCAGGGAAATGATGTAACACAATCTGCCAGTCAATTCCAAGAATTCAGTATGAAGAACACATAAACCAAGCAATTTGGCAAAAAAAAAAGAGAGGAGATATGTTATACAATTTTAGCTAAGCTAGTTCACTAAGCTGTTTGAAGATGACAACTTTCTCTAATAAACATTAGAGTTGTAGAGACTCTTCTTGCTGCTTGGAAAAGGTAGTATTGTGTGACTGGCCTTCTGTAACTTACCTAAACAGAATTTCTGTTAGAGAAGTGTCCTTTTTCTGCCACTCCCTGTGTTCTAGGAAATAATCATATGGTAGGCCTAAATACTGGATATTGAGAGGATACCACTTCAGAACCATATATCTTGAAAATAGTATGTGTCTCTTAGAAAAATCAGCCATGAAGACTTCTTTAAACTATCTCTGGCTTTTTTTCAATATTTGCTGTTTGTGGAGACAGAAATGCATTATACCTGCCACAAAATTCAGACTCAGACAATCTAGAAAGATTTATGGTGTCCCATTAAGGCAGCTATATTCATTCATCACAGTACCAATTTTCCAATGCACTACTGTATATTTTTGCTGGCAGTGCTCCTTTGCTTTTACTTACCCCTCTACAGGTATCCTCTGGAGATTTATTATAGTTCCAAAAGCGAAGCCCTGCAATACTTTCAATTTTATCAAAATGGATTGTGAGCAGATGATCTTCTCCAAAAGAGAAAGGAATAAGCCACATATGGTCATCGTCTACTGTGATATTAGTCCCATCTATTAACCTACAAGGAGAAAAATCCATTAGCTGCAAAAAGGAAAAGCTTGCTTTTCTCATGAAAATCAGATGCTTTACAAGGTGTTTATTTTTTTCCTATATGCCACTTACAGCTTCCAGGGCTACTGTGCCCACATGTGTGCAATTAAAAAGCACAATAAACATCAAAAATAGTATGCAATTGCTGAATTAAGGACAATGTGGAAGAAACGCAGTATTTCTTTTAGTTGGGTCTGTTTGAGAAAAAACAGAAAACTCCTTAGGTTTCACTGTGCGGTCAGGGGCAGGCAGAGGAAAGCTCAACTACCTTTCTTCCAAAATGGCCAAAGGCAAAAGGCTCAAACACAATATAACTTATCAATACAGTCCCAGGCCTACACTAGTATAGCTGGCACTCTGCAATGTGTTGCCAATGCAACTATCGTGAATCCGACACGGAGCTGGATGGCAGCTGGATAACCTGGAGAAGCAGAGTTTGTTCACACCCTCCTTCATGCACACAGGCATAGTTCTACTTTTTCAAAAGAGCTTTCTACCAGTGTGACAACGTCTTTTCATAAAAGCACAGACTTGAAGCTGCCTGAAGTTAATTCCGTTATTTCCTCATTTTGGAATCCTGACTTTATATTCTATCACAAACTATGGCATACAGAGATGGAATAAAGGAGAATACGAACTAATTGTCCTCTGCAATTACTTTGGTAAACCACCCAATGTACTTACTATTTATTTTAAAGTTTAATGGAATACAAGCGCTAGACTTGGAAGTTGCTTAAAGAAGAAGATTTGAATAATGACTCTTTCACAGAGAAACCAATTAGGAAGCCTATGAGAGAAGATAAAGCCTTGACTTGGTCCTTTATTGTGCACAGGACCTATTCCAAATGCTACAGTTGACGAGCACTGTAGTATACTTATATTCAACATGCTTGTGAGCAAAAAGATTCTTCAGCAAAAATTATAAATACATTAAAAAAAAAAAAAAAAAAAAAAAACACAAAAAACACCAAAATAAAATCGTCACACACAACACAGAGAACATGAAGGGATATCATACTGGAAGTACAGAATAAACATATCCCACTTACTAAGAAAGATGTTGGAAAAAGGGAGGACTTGAAAAATCAAAGCTAAACTGGCTCAGTGGCAGGATAAAGAAAGTTATTACAAGCCATCTTCCAACAAAATTCATGATCAAAAAATTCTAACTTGATTGGATCATAACTCCGGAAGTCTAAATGAGTATGCACAGGCCAAAAAAGAGTATGAAGGCTAGCAAGCAAAAGGTACCATAAATAAAATTCCTCAAATATATCAGGAACAGAAAGCCTGCCAGAAATTCTGTAGGATCAAAAGACAATGGGGATGTAAAAGAAGCATTCAGAGAAGGTAAGACACCAACAGAAAACCTAAATGGATTCTTTGCAACTGGGTCCATTATGATGGAATATGGAGAGAATCCACCACCAGAATCTCTTCATCACAAGGGATGTCATGGGATGATTTCTTAGATCTTGATGCTACAGAGAGATTTTCATACACACAGGCAGAAGAACTGAGGAATTATATACAACTAAGCCTGACATTTGTGTAAATCAGATTAGCAGAAATTACAAAGTTAGTGTACCTGTAGATAAAAACAACATTCTAAGGAAGACTCCACAAAGACATTGAAAAGACAAGTCCTAATTCATAAAAATCACAGAGCATAAACATGCCAGAGGACAGGATTACAATGAAAATACCCTTTAAAAGAGAGATACAACTCAGAAACAACAGGATGCAGCTTCAATAACAACCAAATACCATGTCCTGTCCAGACCCATAGCATGATTTCTATACAGCTATCATTTAGGAAGTACAAGTTAATTTGAGAAAATATACTTGTCAATGAATAAAACTTCATTAGAATTACACCCAAAAAAGGGGAAAAAAAAAAAGCTGTGGAATTACCAACAGAATGGCACCTGTTTGTGCAATTCCCTAACACATCCTCACACTTTGCTAACTTGAAATTTTTCCTTGAAGTTAACCAGAAAGCCTGCATAAATATCATTGCATATGCATAGACAGATGCTACAGAACACCCACATTTCTGCCTAGAAAGTCCTTAGCAGAGATACCAACCAGGCACGTTGCCATCCCCTAACTCAAGCACCATCTTTTGGAAACATCTCATTCATGTTTCTACAACAAGCTGTTCCTGGGTAGCTTGTGACATCCAAGAATGAGCAGTGGTGGTATGAAAATCATTTCACATTAACATGTGTTAGAAGTTTATATAATTCAGTAGCTTTATAAAGTCTGATGTAAAATGCCTCTAAAATCAATAAACTCAAAAACTGTTTGTCAAAACAACAGGCACAAATATTAAAAAAGAGCCCTGCAGAAAATGCTTGGACAATCCAACTCTTTCATTACTTACTTCTCTAATGTTCTGGAATCTCCTGCATACTCCGGAAGATCATTCAAGTCTTGGGGTGAAGCAGAAACCTGTTCTGTACTTATTTTTAATGCATGACCATTCTTTCCTATCACTTCAAGTCCTGTCAGCCCAAGGTAATGAGAGTCTCCCCAGGTCATGGTAAAATTCAGTTGCAGGCCTATATAAAAGAATATAGATCTATAATATATCTATACACATACCGAGTAGTTTGAAGTAAGAAGCCAATATAAGCATACATGCAACCTCCAACAATTAGCAGTACATGTATTTTATTTAGATTATATAACTTCCTATGCTATGTTTGGATACTTCCTGGTCTGCACGCCTACCTCCATGTAATAGCACAGTATCTTCTGTAAACCTGTGAAAGACCCCTTCAGTGAGCTACCAACATCTTGTTCAATCTTAACTATACAAATCCCAATAAATCATGTTATCAAGTATCTCATTACTTAGACTGCAGAGCGACAGTAATCGAACAATACACTTAAGCAGGTACATGACAAATTTTGTGATTATGCAGACACAGAGCAGACCTATTAGTCTGAAGTCTATCTATCATTTTTTGCCAGGTAAATGACTATATAGATTCACATAAATCCAGTTTCTCATAAATCAATAAATTACTAGAGAACACTAACTTGTAGTTAAATCAAAAACCAAATATGCATTACTAATGTGTCTTCATGTCAAAACTGGACATATGGAAGTATTTTAAGGGTCAGCTTTTGTGAAAAACAGCAACGTTGATTTGCTTGCATCTCCAGAAAATAAATAGGAAAGAAAAATTGGGCAGACAAAAGATTGTACGTGTATCTTCAGGTTCATCTGTTTCATGCTTTACTAAAAAAACCCTAAGTAGCATATATAGATTTTACAAGTAATATTCCAATCCTATCAGGCTCTGTGAATATCCATCAGTGTAAATTAAAAATATCTTTTATTCCAAACATTAGAGAAGCCCAGAAATAATCAGGTGGGATAATGTCTAAAGAAGCATCATGTAGTCATGATACCCTGTAAAACAAACAAGCATTAAAACTATCCAGCCCAATTACCTATAAATAGCCATAGTAATTTACACAAGACTGTCTTGATATACACATAAATTCACTTGGCTGTTAAGATCTCATTAGCATTTGCAAGGACACTAAGAAATAAAGAGTTCTATTAGCTGACAAGTTTGGAGCTGCGACTACATTGATATTAAACGCTATTCCCAAGGCCATTGCCACGACTAAACTTGCTTCATGTACAAGTGTGCAAGAGTTCGCAGGCAAAGCCAAAGTGTATTTTCAAACAAAAGGGAAAAGATAGGGGGAAGCAGCTATCCACACAAGCTTTAGTATCTACATCACTGTGCCAATGCCTCATAGGATCTCAGAATGATACAGGGTGGAAGGGTCCTCTGGAGGCCTGTAGTCCAAGCTCAGAGCAAGGCCATGAGATCACGTCTCTTAGGAGCTCATCCAGTGGAAGTCTGAATGTCTCTAAGGCCACCAGATTCAAAACCTCTCTGGACCCCTGTTCCAGTGTTTGACTGCCCTCAGGGTGAAAAAGATTTCCTAATACTTAATTGGAAATTCTTGTTTTCTACCTGTTTTTTTCTTCTGCCTCTGAACCCAATCCTATTACCATGCCTCAGAATAGCCTGGATCTGTCTTTTCTATGCCCTCCTTATAGCTATAGACGGCATGATCTCACCTTCACCTCTTCTCTAGGATGAATAAACAAAGGTAGGCCTTTCATGCTTTTCTCACACACCAGGGACTCCAGCTGCTTGACTATCTTGGTCATGCTCCTCCATCACACTTGCACCAGTATGTAAATTTTCTTCCGGTTCTAGGGAGCTCCATACTTAACAGTACTCCAAGTACAGCCTCTCAAGTGTCAAATATAGGGAAAAAATCTTTTTTCCCTGCCCTGTTGGCTGCACTCTTAGAGCCCAGGAGGCAGCTGTCTGCCTTTACTGCAAGGCCGCACTGCTGGCTCATTTTCAACTTCCGGTTTACAAGGACTTCAGACCCACCAGTGCAAAGCCGCTCCTTAGCTAGCTGGCCCCCATCCTGTCCTGTGGCAAGGGTTATTACATCCTACTTGCAGGTCTGTGTATTTGCCCTGAACTTCATGGGGTTACACTGGGTAACATCATGAAGTTATCATTTATTCAGGCCTGCTGAGGTACCTCTGAAGGATAGCCTTGCCTCCAGTTTATCAGCCACTCCCCTCTGTTTAACATCATCTATGACCTTGCTTAGATTGCACTTTATCACATCATCCAAGTTCTTAAAAAAGAAAAAACACATTAATCAGTGTAGACTATGACAGTGTTGATCCCTGAGGGACACCGCTAGTAACCAGCCACTAGCTGGACTTTGCACCAGTGATCATCACATTTCGAGACACTATTTCTCCTTGGCATCATGACTGGTAATAAGATGAAAGAGAGAAAAAATACCTACAGCAGGTCAAGGATACAAATCCTCAGTGACTCCATGCACGATTTATTACCAGGAGTTTCAGGTGAAGAGGGCACTATTGATCCTAAAATTTCTGTAATTCCCACTAATTCCCCCAAACCAGAAGAATCAAGAGCCCTCCCACTCCAGATCTAAGGGACCACTCCACAGAATCCTATTTCTCTTGTGCTGATGAAAGGACCAGGAGCTGATACTGAAAATTCTGAGCCATCCAGAAAATAATTTAAAGGCCCTCAGAGAGTTGTTTTAGTACAGGATAAAGAAACAGGTACTTTAAGTATGGATATAACATTCTGATCTAGCTTTACTGAAGGGTTTCTGTTGTCAATCCGATCTGAGAAATTCAGTCTACAGAAATACATAGCACTGGGAGAGAATTACTGTGTAAGAGACAGAGCTATTACAAATCCCATTCAGGGACTAAGTGAATGGCTAGTGTTATTTTTCTGAGATTAAAACCCAACTGTTATGATACAAACAATGTTCTAAAAGCCATAGTTACACAGTAACAAAGCTTCTGCCTTTGTTTACTGCGGCCTTCAATTACTCTTCTTTATTCTAGACCTGACATCTGTTACAAAGTTCTGCACAGCTCAGACAATCAGATCCTCCATGATAAAATGTTACGGGGGAAGATGGCTAGGCAAAAGAAAACGTAAGAACTTACATTTTCCAGTAAATATTCCTGATTCCTTGGGTACATATTCAGAGAGAGGGTCTGGCTCTTGAACCTAAAAAGTAAACCAATAGTTGCAATGAACATGCACAACATATATACATTACAGGCATAAATGTTCAAAAATACATTCATGTTTATAAAGGGGAGGAGGCTGGTGGGTTTGTTTGTTTGTTTGTTTGTTTTCCTGTTTCTTAATTTTGCTGGGGTTTTTGTTTTGGATTTTGTTTCAATTTTTACATCCAGCCTTTTGTATGTCACAGAATCATAGAATCATAGAATAGTTCAGGTTGGAAAGGACCTTAAGATCATCTAGCTCCAACTCCCCTGCCATGGGCAGGGGCACCTTGCACTAAACCATGTCGCCCAGGACTCCATCCAACCTGGCCCCGAACACTGCCAGGGAAATCTCCTTGCCTCACCAGCCAGGTTGTCCTGCAAAAAAGGAAAACATACCCCAAAATGCAGAAGATCACTTGGATGCTTAGAAAGTCAAGATAGTTAGTTTGGTATTTTTTTGTTAGTGCACATAGGAGCATCAAATGTGAGACTCCTTCGTGTGGGCCACCTGCTCAGAAAGAAGCTGAAATTCTTAAGTCACTCTTATTTACCTACAGACTGCAATGCAAACGATAACATGCTGTATTTGCACACTGCAAATACATTGCAGAGACAAGAAGTCTGAGAGGGAGTTAAGATCTCAGACAGTGCCACCACAATTTCTTCTCAAGGGCAGAGCAAACAAGCAAATGTGTCCAAAAGCTTGCATTTGCTCTCTGACAATACTAATTAATAGTAGGCTACGCTATTCAACACAGCAAACCAGAAAGTGAATAAACAGATGATAAAATCTGCTGAACGTATTGGGGCAATAAGGGTAGTAAAGACTAAGGACAACTGCAAAGGGCTCAGACAGACTTAATTTCATTGAATGAGCATGATAAAATGCTCAATTATATTAGCTATAGGTAAATATAAAAATGCTACATGTGAGAAAAACAATCCAAACTTTCTATATACGGTATTAGGCTCCAAACAAAATAAGAGCAGAGTAGAATGAAATCTTGGCATTATTTTAAAGAGTTCTACAAAAACATTAGCTCAATCTTCATTAGTAGTCAAAAAGCCAAATAGGAAACTCCAGACTCCTTTTCTAGTGCAGACTCCTTCTCTATAGTTTCATTTATCATTAGAAGTTGGCTCCCTGTCACCAAGAACACATCAAATGGACCTACACTGCACCTGAAAAAAGAAATAAAAGAGTTGTCAACACTTTCCTCTTACTGTTATATTAGATCTCTGCAGTATAACCACTGACATCCTGGATCTAATATGTGTATGTTCCCAGACAGCAATATGCTTCTTGTAGTAGCAAATGTCCTTGAGGTAATTAAGTAGGTGAAACTGAGCAAGAACTCTGCACTGAAATAAATGCACATAGATAACCTACAGAAGGTGGAAAATCCCTCCTATTGGGGGTACCTTTCTTGCAAAACAGTGACTCTATCTTTGACGTCTGATGCCTTTTCCTCAGAGCAACTTAAAAAGACCAACCTGAGAATTAAAATTTCATAGAATCATAGAATCATAGAATAGTTAGGGGTGGAAAGGACCTTAAGATCATCTAGTTCCAACCCCCCTGCCGTGGGCAGGGACACCTCACACTAAACCATGTCACCCAAGGCTCTGTCCAAGCTAGCCTTGAACACCGCCAGGGATGCAGCATTCACAACTTCCCTGGGCAACCCATTCCAGTGCTTCACCACCTTTACAGTAAAGAACTTCTTCCTTATATTTAACCTAAACTTCCCCTGCTTATGTTTGAACCCGTTACCCCTTGTCCTATCACTACAGTCCCTCATGAAGAGTCCCTCCCCAGCATCCCTATAGGCCCCCTTCAGATACTGGAAGGCTGCTATGAGGTCTCCGTGCAGCCTTCTCTTCTCCAGGCTGAACAGCCCCAACTTTCTCAGCCTAAATTTTTTTTTGCAACAATACTGACTATCAAAACCCATTGATGAGACAAAGCTACCAGTCTTATAGAAGGCAGAATAATGACCACCTTTGCAGATCATAAACCACTTGTGCCAAGCCACCTTATAAACTCTTTCTCCCCCTTCCTCCTTTATTGGCTACTCAGATTCCTTCATTCCACTGCTGCCCACTACATTTTCTTTCAGATATGGTCTAATTTTCTACTATTTCAACCACCTCGGCTTGTGAACACTGTCCTACCCATGTCTCAGATCCTTACGGCTAGAACAATATACCACCATAGTACAGGAGTTATTGAAAAAGCAGAAAAAAGTAGAAAGTATTACTATGGTCCTATGCTTAACCATAATATATCACCTTCCATGTGACAAATAACTGAAGTAGGACTAGCCATGCTGGAAAACAGAGATTTAGAAGAGACTGTAGCAGAGGGGCATAAATCTCTTGAGTGGCTTGAAGAGTGGAATGGGAAATAATTAAGTTTCTTCCAAAACAAAACCTAGGGGACATTAAATGAACCTAGAGACAAACATAAAGAGGTCCTTTGTGCTATGCAAGTTAAGCTGGGGAACAACACAGACCACTGCAAATTGTACAAATGCACACAGCTTCAAAAAGCTAATGGATGAATTAATGCAATAAAAGTCCCTGGCAGGATACTAAACACAAAGGTGAAGTCAAAAAGTCCTTGTAAGACAAATTTCTAAGGGCTGGATAAGTGTTTCAGAGAAACACCACTGCATGTTTGCTCTATTCTTTCATTCTCCCTGTTGGTCACAGTCAGAGTCAGGTCAAACAGCCCAGTTACCCATCTGACCTGCTATAAAAGTTGATGTATTAAGGTTTACTGAAGTCATGGGAAAGATGGATGACCATGGACAATATTAACAAGAAAGTAAGACACTTCTGTAAGAGCTTTTCAAAAGTTCTGTACTCAGTGCAGTAAAACACTGCTTCATCCACTGAACACGCTACAGGAAAAAAGGGTGAATGATCAGCAGGTAGAGACGTTTTAAACCCAATATTAGTCTGAATTACAATGTTATGACTGGGAAGACAAATCATCTAGTAGATCTATGCCATTTTATAGCGTAAACATCCATCTACAAAATCTTGATGGTACCAGCAAATACAGAGTGAGATCAGGGAGTTCAATGGCTCAGACACAATAGTTTTTGTCAATCCACTGCTGATAGAGCAGATTTCAGATTTAGAAAAAGAGTATGAAGAACACCATAGATGAAAAGAAAAATAAAAGGCAGGGGCTCCAAGTAAGGACCAAACAGCCTAGGTCTAGGCTTCTGCAATGGAGGAAGTCCTGGTGAATCCTCACAATAAGCAAGCAATCAAGAAAAGAAAGGTGAACTTCAATTTGTCTTCATGAAATCCTGCACTGCATAAGGTGTCTGAACAGTTTAAGATACTGCAAGCAAAAAAGGGAACAAAATTGTTCCCCTTTTGCCAGGGTTAGCTAGCACTGGGGATGTCAAAGGGTTAGTCACTGACTCATGATTGTCCTGGCTTCAGCTGTAGCAGTCATTTTCCCCCTTCTTAATAGCTGGTGCAGTGCTGTGTTTTCGACTTTAGTCTGAGAACAAAGCTGGTAACACCAATGTTTTTAGTTGTTGCTAACTAATGTTTACCCTCCTCAAGGACATTTTCAGTCTCATGCTCTGTCAGTGAGGAGGGACATGGGAAGCTGGAAAGAAGCAGAGACAGGACACCTGACCCAAACTAGCCAAAAGGGTACTCCATACCACAGCACGCCATGCCCAGTATATAAACTGTAGGGAGTTACCTGGAAGGGTTACATCACTGCTCAGGTCGGGCTGGGTATCAGACAGCGGGTGGTGAGCTGTTGTATTCTCTTCCCTTGTTATTTCCCTTATCTTTATTATTATTGGTGGTAGCAGCAGTGGTTTGTGTTATACCTTAGTTACTGGACTGTTCTTATCTCAACCTGTGAAGGTTACATTCTTTCAATTCTCCTCTCCATCTCCCAGGGAGCAGGGGGAGGAAAAAGTGGGGAGTAAGCGAGCAGCTGCGTGGTTCTGATTTACCAGCTGGGCTTAAACCACAACAATGATCTTGACATTAAGATCAAATTCTAATGTCATGACATTTTCATTTGTCTTACAAGCCACCAGGAGAAGAGGACAAAACAGAACATGAAGGTATGACAACAGCATAAGGCTCATTAGGAACAATACATCACTGGGAGCATTTTAGCAGAACCAACTCGAATTTAGATTGATTCAGCTTTGATGTCCTCACAGACTTACAAGTAAGAGTGTGCCCCCTAGAAACAAGATAACCTCATTGAAGCAACAGTAGGCACTCATGAAGATTCTTTGAAAGCAGAAGATTTGATGGAAATCAAGTCAAAGACTGCCTCACAACATCCTGAGCAGAAAATCTTGCAGGACCTTTGCTCAGACACAGAGCAAGACTCCAGTGCTTGGAAATATGGCCTTCCTCCAAGTAGTAAAATACTTACTGTATAGAATAGGAAAGGAACATTTCTATGCTGCAAAATGTTCATAGACTTGTGCAGATGCTACTCAAAAAAGGAAAGAGGAAAAACTAAGGGGAGGGTTGAGGGAGGGAGTTCTCAGATAAAATACTTCATCTGTGGAGGAAGAAACAAGCAAGAGCACACTCTGTGTGAAAAATATGGAAAAATCTTTGGTTTGGAGTGACAGGGAGCACAGCTACTCATTATATATTAACTCTATGGTAAAAATCACTGTCAGTGCTCAGGAGTACCTCAGTCAAATAGAACTCCCTTGAATCTGTCCAAGTAAGCAAAGAGATAGAAAAAAACAAACAGTATAGTCTTCCTTATTAATCATTCAGGGAAACAAAAATTTGGAGTACTTCTGGGGCTCCAAAAATTTGCATAAATTATTGAGCTGGTGAAAAAAAGGTATCTTCAAAATAGACAGAGCTGCATTAGTTCTTCTGCAGAGCTTTACTCTACCATGGAAATCAGTGTCTACTGCTTCCACATCATCTTTCAGAAAGACATTTATAGAGAGTTCCGAACATAGAGGCCCCTACCTGTTGATTCTCTGTTCTTAACCCTGCTTGTGTGAAAGGTCTTTCATCACCCTCCCTATCAGCAGTTGTTGGCCTCTTTAACTCTTCCTCGTATCTCAAGGAGCTGGCATTTTCCATTTCTCCATCATATGTCTCATCATAGCAGTATATAGCTTCAAGAATGTCATCATCTGTAGTGAACAATATAGTATCCCCAAAGTGCTCTGGAGCTGAAGGCAACATACGGAATAAGATACAGAAGAATATATAGAGTGATAAAAGTATTTTTGGTCCTTCTTACATTTAATTTGCAGTAGTGTTTAAAGACAACAGATAGTAAATTGATACTGACTACTGATATAATAAGTATGTTCATTCTCAAATTCATACTGCACAGCAGAAAAACCTGGAGAACTTGGTCGAATTTCAAATACATATAAAAGAAAATAGGAAGAAAGATTCTCCATCACCTTTTCCAAAAGGCAGGTCTATCTGATGTGACTGAAATACAGCCTTGTTGCTACGCCATCATTAAGAATAGAGATTAGCTCTATAGGCTGCAAAAAATTCATAGTTTCATTGAAGAATGTATTACTGAGCTTTGCATTACATTTTGAAATTAAAAGGACTAAATACTGTACATAGCACCAGCTTGCTTTGAAGTGTAAAGTGATAACAAGCTAAATGTATTTGTTTGTATTGTACTACTGTTTCCACAAAGAAAATGAGAAATTATAGCATACCTCCAGATAAGGTTCCTGAAGCTTTTGCAATTTCTCCTTTAAAGATGCATTGTTCATCTAACACCATTATAATGTCTTTCACACCTCTGAAAGAATGTATGCGAGATTTATTATAATTCCAAATCCTAATCATAGCTACTTGACAGGAATCCACAAAGTCAATAAAGATGAAGTGAGGTTTTCCAGGGGTAAATGGTGCTAGCCAGAGATGCATATCATCCTGTGTCCGATTTACACCATCAATTAGGTTGGTTATTATTCTGGGATCGTTGCCATAAGCTGGTAAAATATTTATATCAGGTGGTTCAGCTGTTATTTTTGAAATCTGAACAGGCTCTCCTTTAGAACTGAAAACTTCAATTCCATTAAGACCAACATAATGTCTGTCTCCCCATGTTGTCTGAATGTCTATCACTAAGTGCTGTCCATAAGGTAAAACAGGAATTTTAAAATCATTTCCATCATGTGCCTCCACAGAATTTTCTCCTTCTTGCTTTTTTGGTAGTGTTTGTAGTCCCTCTTTTCTCGTTTGCTGACATTCTCCAGGCCAGTTAATTTTCTGTTGATGGAGAAACTCATCAAAGATGTCCCCTTGAAAATCCATGTTGGAGATTCGGCCGCGATGGGAATAATTAAACTTTACCAAGGAGTTCCAGGACTCCTGCAGAGTTTGTTCTTTTTCATTTTGCCACTTTGCTCTAGAGGTTTCTATGTCCTTGATAGAAAAGTCATCACCTGAAAACAACATTACATAGGCATTTAATGTAAAAACAAGACTGGAAGCAAACACTATAACATGGACTTGCCAGAATTATGCTGCTACTATTTGTGTTCCTGTACTGTAAAATGCTCTTTAGAGTAGCAATTTTGTATTGCCTCCCTATCACAAAGGCTACATGTACCAGTTTCCCTTCCCCATTTAGACAAGCACTTTTAATTACTGAAGAGCAGAGCACATGCCAAGACACAAAATGCAACTCAGTCTGAGACTGCAAATTCTTGACTCAACATTTACAGAAGTTGGGATTTTGCCCAGCGATACTTATTGTCTGTCTGTCACAATAGTTTAAATCATCTGTCTGCATTTCTGCAGATCTTTCATACAGTTGGAAATGGCTGAACTGGTTAAGTTTCTAAAGCTTTACAGAGAAAAGATAGTGCTTCCTGTCAAAATCAACCTTGTGTATATAAAGAAAAGCAGTGAGAAAAGAAGTAGGTTCAGCATATAAGGAGGATGAGGTGAGTGTTGTGTTCTACGTAGGTAATGGCCAAATATTTTTCTCACTTTTCAGCAAGTGTGAGATGCAGAAGGGGGCTAATGACAAAGTATCTAATGGGAACACAGTGGAGATGACCAATTAGAGGGGCACAGTGGGAACAAAGCATGCTCTCCTTGTGACTGCACTGGGGAGCTGCTTAATTTCCATCTCAAAACAATTAAGAGCAGATAATAACGAAGATTTTCAATAAAGCTGTCACTTATGTATTTTCTTCAAATAAATGAAGAAAAGCAAGTAGAGTACTAAACAATTACAGGCCCATGGGCTAGATTTTACTTCTGTACAATGTCCTTGAGTGGATACTAACACAAATGGTTATCAAGAATAAGTGCCAATTGCTGCAAAATTATCTTTTCCCAGAAGACTGCTCAAGACTAACTTTTAACTTTGTTTTTGGAAACACTGGGAAAGAGGCAATGTTCCTAACCTCTCCATGGCCAATAATCATTTACACTGGGACAAGAAAGATAAAAATAAGAACTTTAAAGCAGATAGGAAATCACCTGAAAGAAGGTTGTCTTCCAGAATGAAAGCCTGAAGACCAACTTGCCCATTCCTCCTTACCCCACAAGGGAAATACAAAGAGGAAGCAAAGGTGTGTATCTCACAGAGGATCAGCCATTTAAAAGTCACTTTCTTGTTCAAACCATTGTCTCTATGGATACTCTTTGGCTGGGTGATCCCAAACAGTACTTCCTGTTTGGAAGTACTGGAGAAGACAATTTACCTAAAGAAGATACTGCATATATATTTACCACTTTTAAAATGTCAAAGCTTGAAAATTTCAGGATGAGCATGTAGAGAAGAGTATTTGACATTTATTAGCTTGCCTTGTTTCGGAGTGTTTTTTCCTTTTTTTACACCCCCCACCCCCCACACCCCCCCCCCCCCTCCCCCGCCCTCTTTTTCAAACGTTAAGTACTTCAAGCAGCACAGAGATTGCAACTCAGAAACACTTCTACAGCCATTTAAATAGGAGTGATTTTCAATGGGAGGTTAACAGGTTTGTTAGCTACATTAAGGAGTGACAACAGAAGTGGAGCTCTGAAAGGAAAGCAGAGAATAGCCCAAAAGCAAAGGTCAATGGCTGAAGGCTTACAGGGTTGGGTATACTTTTTAGAATATAAGATTTATTCTTTTTATTGGAGCCTTGTGAACAATAAACTCTTCCCACAGATAACGAGTGTCCCACTTGCAGATGTTACAGACATATTCCCAGCCTTCTGAATGTCTGAGAGGACTGTATGATGGATGCTATCCTGAACCCAAGAAATAATGACACCTCGAACCCCGTGGGTTAAGGAGGGGATTCTTAAATCACCAAGTCCCTTGTCCTGCTTCTGATGGCAACACAACCCACATAATTTCTCTCAAAACTTTACTAAACTACATTTGGGGACAACTCTTTCTTGAATAAAACCACCTTTCTTCTTTCTCTCTTGTGTTAATCTCATTTTTACTCCCAGCAGTTATAAATAGCAATCATATTTCCCTGCTTCAATCACAGGCTTCATTTCCCAAATCATTCTAAAAGCTCTCTTCTATATCTGTTCCACTTTGTAATCAGCTTTCCTGAAAATGGATGATCAGAACTGCAGTTTTCCAACTGACGTCTCATGAGTGCCTGTGTTGAGATATTAACATTTCCCTCACAGAAAAGCCTCTGCTGATACATCCTTGGAGTGCACTGTTATAATCACGTCTGCGTCACACTAGCATTTCATAGTCAATCTGTTATCAGCTGCTCAACCAAGATCCTTCTCTCCAGAGGTCATTTACAATTGATGATTACTCAGCTTACAACTTAATTTTTCATTATTAGTCCTCAGATGACCCTCCAAGCGGGACTACCGAATTGCATTCCATTGCTATTACTCCCATCCTCAAGTTCATCTTTCTGTGCAGTTCTTCAATCTTCTTAACTCATAATACCCCAAATTATATGTTATTTGCAAACTTTATCAGCATATTTCCATCATTTCCTTTACACATTAAACAGTTATCAAAGAAAAATTGTATGTGTTCATAGCAACATTAACTCGAGCCAAGTATGCATGAACGTGCTATTTCTAATTTCTGTTGTTCTCATTATTCTTCATTTAGTGACCAAAGGCATGCTGTGACATTGTAAATGAGCTTGTGCAGCCTCCCCTTTGACACATTCCACCATTGGGAAACTGCAGCTCCCCTAGTCCCGCTCCAATTAAAATTCACTACTCTTAGGGAAACACTTAAAACCGTTTTCCTGTTATTAATGCTCACTCAGCTCCACTTTGAAGATGGCTTTATCCTGTGCAGTATAGTACAGAGAGAACAAAAGCTGCTAGATGGCATGCAGTTTTCTCAGGAACAAACACATATTGGGAGTTTTAAGCACCAGATGACAAAACCTGCTCTGAGCAAAATGAGAGGACATTGTAATTAGAATCATGATAACCCTCATCTTAGAGTTTACATTAAAACTCCTAAATTGTTACAATTTTTACAGCTGTACAGAGATTACTATAGTAGGATTTATGTACAGTTTCCATAATGTTGAGAAGTTTTTAATCTAACAAAGATGCTATAAAATGTGTGAAACAGCAAACGGGTGAGTGGTGGGTGAAGGGAAAACGGCAGTTATTCCAACTACTTCCGTACTTTACTTCTTTGAGGTATAATTTCAGATACACTTACAAAATTGCTGTTTTCTCCAGAGAGGCAGAGAAAGAAAAGTTCAGACATTCTAAGTTTAGAAAGAATAATTTTTGTTGCCTTTGTCTGAAAAATTCATGCAGTACCTGCTGTTGAACTTCAACTGGCATTCCTCCATTTAGGCACATTTCCTGTCCTTTATCACCATAACTTTAATGTAAAAACCCAGATACAGTATACAGCAAGCTACACTTTCATGTAAATTGTTTTGATGTTAAATCACTCCCAAAATCTCAATTTGTACTTTTGTAACCTCTTTTTCTAATTCTTTGTGCCTTGTTGTCCTTGGCCTGCCAGACTCTCTTCATTTGAGACAAGTTACTGAATGCTGAAGAATTACAGGGGTATGAAGGCTCCAAAAAAGAAGTCAGAGTGACCCATGGCTTGAAACTGAAAAGGCAAGACTAAAAATACATCCTGAGAAATGGAAATCAAGAAATTTGCTTAAAAGCAAGACCAAGCAGAACTTGTGGGTAAGAAATTCTATTCTTGTGTTATTTAAGCACAAAAATATTACCCCGTGCCCAGAAAATTTCTTAGCCATAGAATGTTGGAGGTTGGGAAAGAGTAGGAACTTCAGAACTTGACCAGTTCTCATACTCTTCCCTGGGGACACAATGATAGCTACTGCTAGAGGCAGAATACAGCTACACAAATCTGGATCCTCCACCTCCAACAGGATCCAGGCAAACTAAAAAAGGTTTGGAGAAGGATGACAAGGATAATCAAAAGCACAGCGCAGGTAACAGATAAATTTACTAGAAAACTCTTCATAAATAAGCACAGATGTCTGAGGGAGTTTTGAAGAGGTATATATCAAGTGGTGAAGGGAAAATAAGACCAATTCTCTATTCACTCTGAATAAATAAATTTAGCGTATACTCTTACTAAGAAAGACACAAACCTACTGCACAAATAAACTCTGTAAATTTGTTAATGTAAAATAGAGTGTGACCTCACTACCTTGAAGTCACACTCTATCTTTTTGCAGCCACGAGGATGATCAGGGGACTGGATCACCTCCCATATGAAGATAGGCTGAGAAAGTTGGGGCTGTTCAGCCTGGAGAAGAGAAGGCTGCGTGGAGACCTCAGAGCAGCCTTCCAGTATCTGAAGGGGGCCTATACGGATGCTGGGGAAGGACTCTTCATGAGGGACCGTAGTGAGAGGACAAGGGGTAACGGGTTCAAACTTAAACAGGGGAAGTTTAGGTTAAATATAAGGAAAAAGTTCTTTACTGTAAGGGTGGTGAGGCACTGGAATGGGTTGCCCAGGGAAGTTGTGAATGCTTCATCCCTGGCGGTGTTCAAGACCGGGCTGGACAGAACCTTGAGTGGCATGGTTTAGTGTGAGGTGTCCCTGCCCACGGCAGGGGGTTTGGAACTAGATGATCTTAAGGTCCTTTCCAACCCTAACTATTCTATGATATTAGCAAACATCTGCTGTCTGAAGAACTGTTAATTTTTAGAACATAATTTACTTTCATCTCCTCCAAATAAATTTAAAAACACTAACTCAGAATGCAAAATTTTCAGAAGACCATTTCACACGAGGTGTAGGACAAGGAGAGAGACTCTGAGCATTGTTATAGTAGGAATGAGAAAAACTGAATACTGCAAACATCAAACCTAAAACCTCCCTGTCTACACCTCCTCCAGGAATCTTAAGAGGTCTCTTCCCACCTAAATGATTCTGTGCTTCTGTAAAATGCAAAACATGCCAGCAGTTGCACTAAGGCTGTTATTGTGAGCTCTTACCTTTGAAAGCAGAACCGCCTTCTCCAAGACTTACAGTGTTTAATCCCTCCTTTTTTACACATTTGACACTTCTCCTTCCACTTGTAGGGTACTGTAAACTGCAGGAATTTTTGTTAGAAAGTTGCTCCAAAATGTCCAAGCCCACATCACCATCCTTTCTGGTTAGCATTTGTGATCTCTCATCTCCATTTCCATTTCTGCTACTGGATCTTCCCAGTTCATTTCTCTGATATTTGACATTCTCATTAGTCAGATTTGAAAAGTTTTTCATGACTCCATCTGACTGTGTTTGAAATCTCAGGCCTGAACAATGTTCGGTAGCAAGCCAGGGAGGCTTCTGCTTACTGAAATTAACTTGATTATTCCCTGTTACTTGAGAAGATGACTGTAACCAAGGAGGAATTGTACCTGCAGAATCAGGTAATTTTCTTCCTGTTAGTTTTTCCATTTGCTCACTCAAAGTAAGTTCATCATCAGATTGAACACGCTCCGTAACTGCTTGCACTGTTGCATTCTCTTTGGCATCTTTTACACAAACTTGAGATGGTGACAGTTTCAGATCATTCTCGCACAAATTTTTCTTTGTAAAGCTGACTGAGTTCATCCTATGGTCAAGCAGGTTTTCTTCTGGCAGAGATTTCCAGTTTAGTGAAACACTGTCTGACTGTAAGCATTCAAAATACAGTTCTGCTTCCTTCTCTGTGACTGCAGGCGCATTTACTTCTTTTGTTTCATCTGCAGGATATGCAGAGATATTTTGCTTGTGATCTTCAAGGTCAATTGTAGTGCTATGGTCAGTGAGAACATCTCCAGAGGCTCTCTCTAATTCACCATCAAATACAAGGTTCTCATCAACATATAACTTCACCTTTCTTGCTCCAACATCAAGGTCCTACAAAAACAGAGGTATGAAGATCTCAATCTGTTCAAGCATTATCACTGTTCGGAAACTCTGACATTTGAACACTTAATCAATAAACAGATGAAAACAATTAAATCCTGGATCACTAACATGCTTTGACTACTTTTTAATCAAAAGCTCCAACAACTGAAAAATACCATGGAATACTTAAGGTTTTATTTTAAAAGGACTAAAAACCCTTCTGGACACTACTGTGAACCTTTTTGGCTGTGAAGGCTAAACTATTTAGAAAAGCTTGAGTGAAGAAGTGTAACTATTTATCAGGATACACATTTCAGAGGCACATTTTGCTTCAGCACCTTCAAGATTCACCACTTTCACAACATGTTCCACAGCAAACAACCATCCAGATCAAAGCCACTAGACTTAAAAAGAGTTACAGAAATACAGGGCTGGAAAGAACATTAAAAAAAATAAATAAATACAGTCATCTGGTCCATCTTTTTCCTCTGAAGAAAGTAAAATAACCTATACCATTGTGAAGAAACCTGGGTTTAAACAGTTTTCGAATAATCTGCCTGATAGCTTATTCCAACACTTAACTAGCCTTTGAAATAGAAGGCCTTTACCTCAGACAACTCTGCCACTCACAACTTTATCTCCACGTTCTGCTTTTCTATGGCACCCACTAAAACCCAATTTTTTCATTCCATTGCAGTAAGAACTAATGTTCTTTCTATTTCCTTTAGCATTTCCATCTAACCTCATCTCCCTCCTGAAAAAAATACCAGTATCTTCACAGAAAATATAGCAGATGAGACAAAACCCACCACCTTTCTGCCCTCTAAAGTTCAGCGATTTCATCATGTGGAATCTTTAAAAACTCTCTGTTCTTTCCTTATCTTCGTGGAAACTGAGAAGCTTTTTGTGAAAGTGAGAAGTTTCAGTTTCATCCCTCTTTCTCATCTCCTGGATGTCAGCTTTTGAATACTGACTTAGATTTTTCTCTTTGCTCCTGTATGCACTCTTTACAGCTTACAAGTCTTTATAGCTTCCATTCTACTGCTTTCCAAATAACAACATGTATGAGGTGAAAAATGCAATATGGACCTACAAAGGGAGAAAAGCAGAAGATGCAGGCATAATGAGAAAGCTCCAGTTGAGGGAGGGCAGTAGGTGTAGGAATGCAAGACACATTCCTGACAGAAAAAAGATAACCTTCATTAACTTCTCAGAGAACAGCTGTAAACCCAATTTAATTGGCCATTTTTTCACGACTGCCTGTGTTACTCCCAGAGTACCATAAAGTGCTATATGTTGGTACTAATGCATTTGGACATAAAATATAATCTTTTTTCCCCTTGAATAGGGACACTACTAGATTAATCTAATTTGGAATCAAAACACTTTAATAATTATATATATTAAAAAATACATACATGGCTTTGGCTGAAATGATGACGGGGAAGAGAAATACTATCAGGATGCCCCAGTAACATTATTTTCTTCATCTTTCTATGTCCTCCTTAAATGTTAGAGATACTGGATATTCACAGTTGAATTTAGGATAACTGCAACATTTCTACGTAATATCCTAGCCTCTACTGCTGTTTCTCTACTGAGAAATACTCAAACCTTAGTTCTGTATTTTTATCTGAGAACAGCTATAAACTGTATGGAACCAGAGAAATGTACACATCTGTATTTTGTAAAGTATTTGTCAATTTCATCCTTTTAAATTAAGATCAGCAACCTCTTAAGAACAAAATGTTTTCAAATGAATCCCACTCCATCCACCAGTACTGAGAAAACACTGCAAAATGAGATGGCATCCCTGAAAGAGGGCCAGTCAAGCACAGAAAAAGGCCAGACACTTTGAAATTACTATTCTAGTTAGTGGGAAATGACTTCTTCCCTAATGCTTTGGAACGGCTAGGATAGGTACTGTAGGAAGCAAAAGAGGTGTCTAAGACAATAGAGACAGATGGAACTGGGGCAGGCATTAGTAACAGATGATAGCTCACAACAATCTATTAATGAAGGAACCAGTAAAAGAAATAATGAAAATCTTTTGCACCAAAATTCAAAGGAGACTGAGGCTCAAGGAGGAAGAACATGAATAGATCTCAACAGACACAAGACTAGAACTGCTCTTTTTCATTCCCTCCCACCTCTCTTCTGAGCTTCCAGTCACTTAGTGACCAGATGTAGTAGGAAACATTGACAGAATGGTTAGTTTTCCTAGTAACACTGCTTAACTCTCCTAGAGGATGAAGAGGCTCGAAAAATCCCTTCCTCAATGAGCAATTCCATCAAGAAGCCATCCTGCAAACAAATACTCAATACTTCATCCAAGGCAAGTTTTTTGCCTCCTGGAAGAGAAATTAGAATGGCACAATGTCTCAGAACAAGCAAGTAGGTACAATCAAGGCCAGAGAGAAAAAAATGACAGATCTGGTGAAAACTGTTCTACAATTTCTCTTGATGCTCCTTCCCAGCTTGCAGCTTCATCTCTCACAGACTGCCTTCTGGGACAGTGCTTTTCAATGAAGCAACAAGGATGGTATTTCTGGCTATTTCAGTGACATCTGTGCATGAAGGACAAAGCTTAAAACCAGAGGCACTTTTCTGCAAATTACATCTGGACAGAGGACTTCAAGTTGCTCCTGCCCGACTTCTCACAGAAGTGTGAAAAATAAGGAGCAATGGAAAACAAGTCAAGAACTAGAAAGGTTCTCCTACAAACCTAACTCTCCTGGAACAAAGCACCTGCATCCTTACAGACAACGCACCCCAGTGGTAGTCCAGCACTGAGAAAAAACTCCAACTCCAGAGAACAGACATGAACATACGTACGGGAGGGACATGCATGTAAGCAACCACTTGAAGAAGAAAATGATCCCATTGGAGAGCAACTAAGAACTTCATGCATTTAAGTATAAATTCCATTCAGAGATTTCTGAAGACATGCAATAGACATTATCTTGGATCTTACAAAAAGTTTCAATAGCATGAAATAAGAATGTAATTTCAAAACTGAAGCGATTATTTACAAAATGTCTGAATATTTCAGACAAGCTTGAAAAGAACTGGCTGCCCTTACCTACATTTGATCTCCTCTTGCAGACTAAAAATTGCCTCCTTTTTCTCAGACCTTATCTGAAGCAAAAGGCAAGATGAAGCATTCTCTGAGACCTTCCTTGTAATTGAATGAAACAAGGAACCTATGACAATGACTTAATCTATTACAGCTTCCTTCAGACATATTTTCTATTTCCAGACTCAAGTTCTAAACCTCAAACATACAAAAGTACTGGCCTGAATTAATTTTTTGCTTATTTTTTGAAGTACTTTGGCACCTCTCACTTATGTGGTTTTTGAGGGAAAGGAGGAGGTTAGAATGCTTACGAAAAAAACCACACAGAAATCTGGCTCTGTACATTAGCAGAAGAAAATTGTTACCTAATTATATTTTTTGTTTAATATTTCTCAGACAAAACTTCCTCATGACAAATTACAGAATTAGGCAGAACTATGTACTATTCTTTCATCTTAAGGATAATGAGACATTTCTTTAGTCAGTGTAGATTGCTGCACTGCCACCAAAATCCATAGGATTATACCCCTAATGGATTGTACAGCTTGCCTTATAGCAGTTCATTAGAAAAACAGTGCCTTTAAACACAGAAATACATTTATGTGCATTTCCTGCATTGTATTCAATAGGTTTGGTAACAAATCATACTATTACCTCCAGAGCCAGTAGTCCCTTTCATACTCTCTAATAATACAGAACATTCTGTAGCCCACATTTTAATAGAGAAAGCTATTAAAATTTCAGAAAACAAATATAAATCATGTAATAGTAAACATGTTTAAGCTGTCCCTTCCATGACCATTTCCATATGCATAAATTACCGTATGTGCTTATATAAGAACAGGGATGAGAGCAAAACCAGAGCAATAAAGCCTCTTATTTATAATCCAGGACTGCAAATCCTCTTTGATCCAGTACCTGGGATTTTTTTCTTAACATTGCAGTGTACAAACAAGAATAATTTTCACGGTGACATTCAAACACACAAACAACAGACCATCTGCCATGAGATGTCTCTCTTGCAACAGTAGATTACCTGCTTTATTATGAACACACAGGTAGCATACTTTTTAGTTGTCCCTGGTAACAGCAGGAGGGTTGGAACTAGATGATCTTTAAGGTCCCTTCCAACCCAAACCATTCTATGATTCTAACTGAAGTGACAAAATTGAAATCAAGCAATAATCAGCCTATTTACACTTACATACATGAGAAAATACATATTTATGGATGTTAAACCACAACATATTGTTATAAAACAACTGAAAGTCCTGAATATGAAGATGCATTTGCCTTAATAATTAAGTGACAGAACGTGGAAGCCTTTAATTAGGTCTTTAGAGATCTTTAATAGCTTCGAAAGAAAATGCTCATTGTGCCTATGAAAACATTAACACACTGCTACCACTTACAGTCAAGATAAAAGCAAATTTCACAGCAGACATGGACACCTCCTAGCTCTCTATTTTATTAGAGAAAACAGTATCTACACTTATTTCATTCATTTGGAAAGAAGATCAAACCAATTTCCCTAGACAAGGCAGAGTGTACATACAGAGGAGTTGAGAAGAGGCTACTTACACTGGGAGCTGTTGTGTTGTAATTCCAAATCTTGATCTTGGATATACCGAAGTCATGTGACCGGGTGAGATTGCGGATCACAAAGTAAAGTTGGACGGGTGGATGGAAAGGGCACATCCAAAGGAAGCTTTCCTTCGTGATCTAAAAGCACGTACAGACTGTCACTAATACTCTTCCTACTAAAGCAGAATGTTTTAATTAACTCGCCACTCCACAGAAAAATATATACAGATTAGAAGAGTAACGATTTAATAAAATCTACTACATTAAGAGCAAAATCTTAACCTCATTTCCAAAGAGTAAATCCTACTCTCCTGACTGTAAGACAGCTCACAACAACCTGACAATTAGATAAAGGTCAGCTGCTTGCTGTCCCAGTAAGACATCTGCGCACTCACAGATGACAGGCCGTCTGCCACGCTTTGTAACTGCAGGGTCAGAGCAAGCCCAGTTTATTTTAATCAAATTAATCAGCTTTGCAGGCACCAGAGGGGATCACTGAGCACAATACACACTGTATAATCATTTTGCAATTTCTTAAAGTGCTTACACTTCTATTTTGCCTTCTAAAGAGGGGAATCTTACAGAATTTTATTTCAATGCCTCTATTTTTATCAGGCTTTGAAGACAACTAATTTCATTTACAGATCTATGCCTCAGAGTTTTATATAGGACTCTACACTTGAAATTTTCTATGCTATCACAGAAACTTGCAACATGAATTTACAAACAACTGATAAACAACACATTTTAAAATACCAAAGAACTCCTAATTGTGGACATTGCTCAGAAATGCTATCTCTACATGTTCAAAAATTGGAGAAAGGAATGCATGGCAGCTCAGAAAGAAGCAAGAAGTGTTTCAGAATCAAAATGTTGAGTATTAATATACCTGATAACAAATGTTACCCCAAAACAGAGATGAATGAGGGCAAAAAGTAAATACATATACCGATGACATTCAGTCATTTGAGATTAGCAGATAAATTAGCTCCCTTTCTATTTTCAAAGCTACACAGTACATATGGTCACAAAGTAGGTACACAAAGTCATTATTTTTCCGTATCTTTTCACTTTGAAGCGAGACTTTCAGTTTTTCCTGAAGGCAGTAACTACAAAACTTTTCTACTGAGTACTTCAGATATGTGCCTAATGATGGTAAGGGCAGAGCTCTGACACTGTTCAAAGATATCATGAACAGATCCACTTCTCAGAGTGGTGATCTTTGTGTTCCAAACTCTGATGGTTCACAAAGTCTCTGCCCCAAAGGCCTCTCAAAAAGTTTAGGAAACTGTTGTTGTTTTGAATGCCAGTTTTAGGCATAAACAGCCATAAGATTGCCAGATAGGTTTAATCCTTTCTATATAAAACCAGAAATGAGCCTTTAAACATCAAAGAAATGAAGGATAGTCCTCAAACCAGTGTGAACCCAATTCCAGAACAACTTCAAAGCTAGTTCATGTCACTGAAGTCACAGTGTGAACAAGAATGATTAAAAAACCATTTCCCACCAGCAGATGACATCTGATGAGGGATCTATCTCCACACTTCTCAAGTCAGGACCTGATGCAAGAAAAATTAATAGGTTCTGGTATGTACTGTTATAGTGCCAGATTCAGCACCAAAATAGACCCTGGAGAGACCTGTTCGTGCTTCTCACTAGCTTCTCTGTAAAGTTGCACATGATCTTCCAAACAATAGAATGCATATCAGAGCCAGGCCAAGTATCCCGAGTGAGAGGCAGCTGTAGAGATCATTTTCTTTATCAGATAGTGGGAGTAACTGCCTAGGACTGAGGATACATAAATTCATAGGTGTTACAGTCTCTGTCAGCCTGTCAAAAGATCTGACACCAAAACCTGAAGAATGATGAATCCATGCTCAAACTCGAGACCGTGGAGGACTCTCACCTTTTATCACTAAGAGTGATGGTGATGTCTTCACCTTCACATGATGTACTTGAGTCTGAAGTTACTGTCTCTGCAGCTAGCACTGAAAAATCTAGCCCAAAAGTTCTCGGAACCCTCAGGGTGAACACAATATGTCAGGAGTAGGAATTACATTTTGAACAGGATTAAGTTAAAAAAAAGTGAGGGTGGGAACCGTTGGTCTTAGATTTTGTGTGAGAATGGGCCAAGACACTGCTTGTGTGGGCACTGAAGTTGTACCGGATGGAAAGTAAAGGAAGGCTCAAGCACTGGGAAGAGAAATTATGTGGGTCTGAGGGTTCATCATTGTGAAGAAATGTATTGCTAGATATTTCTAGAATTACAGTTATCTGTCCTTGTTATGTTAAGGTTTACAAGAGCTGTACATGAATATAAGAATCAAAAAGACCTACAGAAAACAATCACAATGAAATGCCTAATCTATGTCTTATTAAGCATTATTTCCTTCATTGAGAGCACCTGATGGTCTGCCAAGCATTTTTTTTCTGTTACAGCATATCACAAAGTACAAGGGACAAACCAATTTAAGTGTTCTTCTTAAAAATCTGCAAAGGTAAAAACTAAACTAATAAATAAAATGCCTGACCTTCAATATGAGTGTGTCTATTCTCAGAGAACGTACACCAAAATGATCAAAGATGGAAGTGTTTCAGGAGTGGCAAAATGAGTTTTCTACAAAATAAGTTCTTATGCTAAGTTTTCATTCTGTTGAAAATATTAGTTGCTTAGAGATTCATTAATTTGTTGGTTTTTCTAATGCACCCAAAAGCTTTCCTATATGATCTGAAATGTACACAAACTGGAAATCCTGCTTTGACTGTGGAAGGCATCTGCAGTTCAATTACCACATATCCACATTCTAAGACCATATTCCCTCTCCAGATTGCATCTTCTCTGATGCAGTATCTTTCCAGCTTCAAAAGAGAGTACAGCGTCACAAATCAAAGGAATATATAAATAATTGAAATATAAACCTCACTGCTTAAGAATAATGGTACACATGAATATATGAGATATGCTGAGAATAACAGGTTTATAATGACTTAATGAATCTACTACTACATAATTTACAATTATCTAAAGTCTGAGAGTTACTACTACTACTACTGAGCACCATCTACCAGGGAGCACCGCCTGTAAAGAAGAATGCGTATTTGTGACTATGATTTTCTAGGAGACAGTAAGAAAGATGTTTGAAGTAAAAATATTTGTCTGGAAATGATACTAAGTTTCAACTAAATTTCAAAAGAGTGCATTTTTGCCCTCTTTCCATTCTCATTCACCCTGCAAGCAAGAAAGTATCATTAGCATGAAATGAGTTAGAATTTATATTTTTTAATAGTCTAAGTCATTTAGTATCCTTATCTGCTAAAATCATACTAATCCTAACTGTCAAGGTCCATGGAGACAAAGGACACACAGTGAGTGTGCAGCACAAATGAAATAATGGCTGTATCAAGTGCTACGGACATTTGCTGATCTCTTCAGTAATATCAGAATTTCATATCAGTTACTGTCTTTTGCCCATTGTCTTTAGCATGTAAGCTGCTCATCTACGCTCATTTTATAATCTCACAGAAGAGCCCTGAAATACTTTTACTATGCTACATATTTTTCTTAATCTCTTGCTCCAAACTACTAAATTCGTATTCTTCCATTATTCTTTCCCTAGGCAAAAGGATAACAAGGGGACAGGAAAAAATACACAAGTTTTCTTCTTGTGTTTACTTATACTCATATTAAACATCTGGAAGAAGTTAGCAGTGAAGCTTCTATACCTTCAGATCACAAGAATTACTTCAGTTTATCAGCAGACATAACATAAAAATGTGAAATTTCACATCCTTAAATGTTGGTGATCTTGTTCTACACATATTATGATTACATTGCAATCCTTTAAAAACTGAATGTGCTCTTTTATCCAAGATAATACCAGAGTTGATATATAAGGAGACAGAGTTAAAGCTGTCTCTTTCAGTTGCTCAGTTAAGCAAGTCAAGTGAATTAACAAAATTCTGTTCTAAACCAAAATTATACCTGAATACCAATATCTTGGTCAGGAAGGCAGGGTATGTTAATAATGAGCAATATTTGTGAGGTTTTTAAATTATCAGACAGTTGTTATGCAAGTCAGGTTCAAAAAGCAATCATGTATCTAAACAAAAAACTTTGTGATATTAAGGAAATACTATAATGAGAAATTTTCACATCCGGGACCAAGCTGTCTTACATTTAAGCTCTTATTGACCAAGCAGCACAAATCCCCTGGGTTGTCAGCATTCCGAATGTCCACATCATGAGGAGACATAAATATCTTTTTGTTGTATAAATCAAAGAATTCCACCTTGCTCAGGCCCACGTTTATGGGATTTCCCCAGTTAGAAAGAAGTTCCATAGTCACATAAATGGCATCTTGTACTTCCATACTGGTTGCCATCTGGGACAAAATGAAATATGATATAAACATAAGTGACAAAACAATAAAATGTGCAACAAAATAAAGACTGTTAAGACTACAATACTGATGAATCAGAAAAAAAAAGCTTGCAAACTCAAGGCCATCTGTATGACGTTCAATATGGGTTCCACCACTTTTGCCTCACATCAATTAATAAATCTATGGCAGGCTAAGGGAAAAGAACTACCACCCTCTTAGGAAGCCCAAGGAGAAAACAGCTCTCTGTTCTTTGCCTGATTCTTTTCTCATTCTGATGAACAAAGGAACAGTGATAAATTCTCTTCTCTTACACTGCCATAGGTTTATTAGTTGACATGGGGCAGAACTGGCAGAATACAGATCATTCAATCTGTTGATTGAATCATTCCAATGTTTCAGTAATACCGGGAAGCATCAGTTATGGTACATATATATACAAACCTTCTCTCTCAACATGGATTTGTCATCAGAAAGGAATATGTCATTGTCACAGGCAGAATTGTGCTCAGGCTCTTGAAGGACTTCTGGACATTTCTTCTGATGTCTAAAACATACATATTCTGTGTTACTTCCTCATAATTCTTGTGTTTTTAAGAAATAGTTTTGCTGGTTCAAAGGTGAAGAGATGACAAGACAAACCCACACACCCCAGGGAAGAATCCCACATACCCCTACACTGAATGACAACTATTGTGGCATCCCACCCTGGATAATTTGGTTAAAAGACTGGGCTCCAGTTCTCAGCTGGTTCTGAGGCAGTCCGAGAAAGTAATACATAGGTAATATAAAAACAAACAAAGGTGCTGGCAATTCCCTAATCCACAGAGTCTGACCCAAGGCTGGAACTTTCTCCTTAAGTTTGATACTACTTGCATGATGTCTCAGGTATATGAAGATTATCAGGTGTAGTGGTGCTACACTACACCTGGTGGTATACTGAAAAACACCTCTTCAAAACAGGAAGCTAGCCTTAAAACAAATATATATATACCTGGTTCCAGAAGAACAAATTCTCTCAACAGCTTCTTTGATACCAATCCTTGTCTGGCTTTTTTCTTCAGGTTCACCCGTTGTAGAAACAACAGATGAAACAGAAAACTTCTAAGTACGAAAAAATGAACATGTTTCACCCACACTGTTCTCTACATATCAGTGAGTATCAATCTGCATCTCTGGAATAACTAAGAGTTTGGGCCCGGCTCTGGTTTCAGCTAACTAACTAATTTGTAACTATACTTCGCTAAAGCACATTTAACAGAATTGGTCTTGATTTCCAATGAAAGACTTGAGTTTGGAGCTTGATCTTTGTTTGGAAGAAAAGTAACATGAAAGCACTCTTTGATGACTATTCAATATATATATATGTATATATATATTGCATAGTATGTATGTGTCTCTTGTGAGACCTCACTTGGAGTACTGTGTACAGTTCTGGTGTTCTCAGCATAAAAAGGACATGGAGCTGTTGGAGCAAGCCCAGAGGAGGGTCACAGAGATGATCAAAGGGCTCGAGCAGCTCTCATATGAACAGGCTGAGAAACCTGGGGTTGTTCAGCCGGGAGAAGAGCTGCATGGAGACCTCATAGCAGCCTTCCAGCATCTGAAGGGGGCCTACAAGGATGCTGGAGAGGGACTCTTCATTAGGGACCATAGTGATAGGACAAGGGTTAACAGATTCAAACTTAAATAGGGGAAGTTTAGGTTAGATATAAGGAAGAGGTTCTTTACTGTGAGGGTGGTGACGCACTGGAACGGGTTGCCCAAGAAAGTTGTGAATGCTCCATCCCTGGAAGTGTTCAAGGCCAGGTTGGACAGAGTCTTGGGTGACAAGGTTTAGCTCAAGGTGCCCCTGCCTATGGCAGGGGGGTTGGAACCAGATGATTTTAAGGTCCTTTCCAACCCTGTTTTATAATTCTATGATTCTATGTCTGAAATCTCATCGTATAAATATGGTGGGACTCAGCATTGGCCAAAGCTTTGGCACAGATCTGCCTGAACTCTTCCCTTCTCCAAAACAGGATCATAAAGACTTTCAAGCCTCCAAAAGCTCAGTTTTATTAGAATAATAAGAATAAAATCTTGACTTGATTTTTAAATATAGAACTATCAGTGACTATCTAAGAGGAAACAGAGGGAAAGTTGTGCAGATCTTACAATGCTCTGGGCTCTTTCTCTGCCCATACCCAAGTCTGCACCCTCCTCCCTTTGTTATTTTTCCTAAAAATTTGCAAGTAGCCTCTGTCAGAGACAGAATACACAGCACAGTGAACAACTAGTCAGAGAGGAACAGCGGTCCTGCTCTCGGGTCACTTCCATTTCTATAATTTTTGAAGAGTAAGGGAACGTTAAAATGCTTAGAAGTTCATTAGTTTTTTAGTATTAAAAATTCTGCATTGTTATACATTTAAATATCAAAGGCCAAGTTCCACAATCCCTTAACTGGGTAAGCAAAATGAAATTACTTTTGGAAGATCATTTAGGTCAGCTGTAATACTGAGAACTCCCAGTTTGTTTTTGAAACTCCATCTCAAGTGTCAGGGTAAAATTACAACTATTTTAAGTGTTATTTCATTATTTCTCATTTAAGCACAACAGTATTAGCAGAAGATGCATTATGTGAGAATATTCAATAAAATTTGTCCTCTTGATCACAAAGCCATAAATATCTCAAAAACAAGAGAAATAAGATTGTAAAGTTGATCTAGACGGTGAAATCAGATGTACTTACCTATAGTGAAAGAGCATTTTCACCTTTGCTCCTAACCAAAACTCCCCAGAAACCTAATGTTGGCTCAGCAATGACAGCGGATATATATTTATCACGGCACCTACTCACAATCTCAGGAAGCATCAGCTTAGGCTAAAGGAGTCAGCTGTCTTGGAAACTCTCAGAATTCAAATGAAGAATTCCATGAGCGTCTAGGCATCTCTTGTTTCCTTCCTATTAAAATCAGCCTTCCAAACACCAAACTGGAAGCAGACATTGAATCCATGAACACTGTCCTTAACAGACAGTTTTGTAAATCTTGGTTTATGCTCAAATTTCTTTATGCACTTTCTTTTTCTGTTAGAACTGAATTATTGGTTATGCTCAAAGTTAAAGCTAGGATTGTCAACACAAACCTCCTTATTCTTTAAATTAACGAGGAATAATGGTCTGACCTGAATAAGAAGGGGATGGATTTTTGTTGATTTCCTTGTTTATGAGTTTTTAATTATTTTTAAATGTGGTTGTTGGAGATAAGAGATGTACATGCACTGGTGCAGGAAACCCATACTAGCCCCTCCTCACTAGGAGCCAACAGTGTACATGACAGCTCTGCTCCAAAAGCAGAGTATGTATTAACAGGGAACAGTGCCCATATTAATAAATCCAGTAGGAAGACAGGATTTATTGGTATGGAAATCACATATTATCTTGTTTCAGAAGCTTCCAGAATGAAAATGGCCCAACCAGGCATGCATGCAGCTGTGTATTTCACTGTACAAACATATCACGTGACTGGTATATCTGTTGCTCAGTGATCCCTGAAATCAAGAGAGAGCTGTGAGATACTATCCTGAGGAAGCAGATTAAAGAAAACCACCCTATGGAAGAATAATACAAATTCAATTACACTGAAGAGGCATCACCATTCATTCATACACAATCTTAATTGTAAGAGATTGTAATTTATGGGGGGTTTGCTACTTGATCAAACAGCCCTCCTCTATATTTTGCCATACCTTCTGAGGGCTTGCGGAAAACATCTGCCCTTGCAGATCTCTCTGCAAGACTTCATTTTCAATTTGCATTGCTTTAATCACAGCTGAAACCGAGAGAGCAGGATCCTTCTCACATACGCTCTTTCGAGTTGCAGAAAGTGGGATTTCTGGTCGACTTAAGGGTCCTGCCACCAAAAGAAGGAAGGAATATTCATTTGTCTGGAAACACAAATATGGATCGTTAAAACAGCATAGATTTGAAAGATCCAGTTCAGTTACTGACACAGGGCTTTGCTAGCGGTCTGTAACCATCCCAAGCAAGGCTGAATCGCTCCAATTTGGTTTTATATTAAGATTCCAGGTCAGATCTACTTTAGACAGCAGCTGAAACAGTATCTTAAGAGCAGGCAAACTGACAAATGACAAACATAATTTTTATGCTTTAAGAATATTTTGAACTTGCTCTGTTCTGGTATTTAATGGAAATGCCTTGTAATGGTCCATTGAAAAAAAAGTATATGTAATTTCAGCACATCAGAATTTTTCAGTGTAACTGGGATGTTCAGCTATTTTGGAGGAACCCACAGAGTCTTCTAGCAAAGCAAGGGGAGTCGGGAGTTGCTATTTGCAAGGCAAAACAAACAACCTTATTACTTAGGTAGTCATCAAAATGCCCACACGCATCCCAATCTTCCAAACAATCATGGAGAAATAGAAACGTCACAGCCTATAAACAGATTTAAAAGAAAGGAAGTAAAATTTAACAATAGAGGATCCCAGATTGAACTAAAAGAGTAGCACAGTGGTTATATGCAAGGACTTCAAAAGTCAAGGGAAGAAAAGGGACAGAATCTACAAAGACATTTAGATCAAGCAAAAATAATGAAGAACAGGCTGACAAGAAAGCGTGCTCATAATGCTGCAGTGAGATTTACTAAGTAGGAGAGTAAAATGGCAGTGGATGATAGTAACATGAAGACTACCTTGGAAAGACAGGAATTAAAACTGAATAGAGACTTGCATGCATTCACACTCTTTAAGCCATATGTCATCCACACTCATAAAAACTCACAACAAATATTAGTCATCTCTGAAAATACAAGGACAAAATATAGTCCTTTTTATTTTTCTATATCAATCCCCCTGAAATGAAATTAAATTAAGGATTTAAGGTGCTGGTTGGACAGAAATGTGTCTAACAAGCACTATTAGAATGAGAAAATGTGACGCACATCTTTGGAGAGTGGTCAAAACAAGCATCTGCTCAGACAGATGGTGGGTGAGGGTCTCAAGCCACAAAAATTAATTCTGAAGCCTGAAAGAATTAGCTGCTTTTCCTCAGTTTCATTTTCTGCCAATTAAGAAACTAGTATTTTGACTTTTCAAAACCATTAGTTTTACTGCTTTCTTGGGACACATCTGCATTATGCTTCTTTGAAAAGAACTATCTTAACCACAGAGTATGGTAAGTCTTTATCGCAGACCTGTCAAAAATCACGTTCATCAGAATTGTTCAATTAAGGACTGTGCTGAAATAAGAACTGCAGCCATGATTTCAGGCCCTAGATTTGGGAGTTTTTTGGTTTTCATTTTTTTTTTTAGCCCAAGTAAAGACCACACCTGAGCAGCAAATTCCTAGAATAAGCAGCAGTGCCTTCAAAATGGTGTTTGCCAGTCCAGGAGAAACATTTTCCAGTACAGTACTAGATACCAGCTCACCTATCCAGCACTGGAGACTGACCTCCAGTGTTCAAGGTGTAATTCAAGTACAGTCCCGAGCAGCAAGAGAACTAACTTTGCTGTGCCATGTAAAACTAGGCCTCTATTGCTACAAATGCATTGTGTTAGAATCTTCCAAAGCATCAACGGCTGATTTTGAGAAGCCACATTTCTGTTAATACCACAGGGAACAGATCCCCATGAGGGAAGTGGGAAACCCAGAGCAAACACAAAGACTGAAAGGGAGAGGAAAAATTCTTATGCTGTGGAAGAAGAAAGAGAAGGAAGGTAGCAAACATGCAACAGAAGACAAAAACATATAGGCTCTGGACTTTCTCACAATTCTACTTGAGATAAAACACTCCAGGTGGTGAAAACAACAACAAAAAAACACACACACAAAAAGATTACAACAGCTAAGAAAAATCACATAACAGATGTGTGCTCAAATTACATCTGAGCCAGAGGGCGAAAATGCACAAAAACTCTCCTGATTGACATTACATATTCTTATTTCTTACTAGAACAGTTTTTCTCATGTCTTTTTCCCTGGTGGAAGAAATCAGCAGAGAATGGCCGCATTATTTTATTTTTCACCATGACTGGTCTGACAGGAATGTACACTTCAGCATTATCTTTTCGTTTTGCTGAGAGAACTCGTTGTGGCTTCACTTCTGCAATAAGGAACAGAAAAATCAACTTCTGAGATATTTAGGAGCAGCCAGCCAGGGAAAACTTACTGGATCTTCACTGCTAACATGTTGCCTATTTAGTTATGCTGGCATAGTTAAAGTGATAACCTCCATCCTTACACTGCTTCATTGATACTGTCCCATTGATATAGAAGTACATAGCCAAGGCTTGCACAGACTTAGTGAAACAAAATAAACTATATTGTTATAAGTTACAAATAGCTCTTATCTGTACAAATAGCTCTTATCTGTACCAGGTATTTACCTACATTACTGTTAAGAAAAGCAAAAGTAAAAAAGAAGTCTTAAATAAAGACTCAAATGTTGTCTTATTTAGAAGTTTCAAGGGGGAGAGGGCTGCCTGGTGTAGTTCATCTGCATCACAGCTTTGAAATCTCTATGGAAAAAAAAATCATGTACTCTCCCAAAGATGTTGTTCTCACTGCTGCTCCATCCCTTGCTCCTATCTCTTCTTCTGCCTCCTCTCCACATTCATACTCCACTCACCTCTATGATACTCAGAGGAACCCTCCTTTTCTCAATGTGTTTAAAGATTGCTCTTCTTAAGTTAAACAATTAACTGCGGATAAGGAAAAAATACAACAGCCCAAACCTCAAACCAAACCCAAACCAAAATACATGAATGTATGAGGGGGGTGGAAATTTCAGAAATACTGAATGCAGGTCAAGGTTTGGTTTCTGCCTGAACATTCTACCTTTAACAAGATGGGGGTTTTTTAAACAATTTTTGAGACTAGTGACTGGTTTGGAGTTTGCACATTGAGATCTCCAAAGGAGAAAACCTGACAAAAGGAAGTGGCAGATAGCCAAATCAATTTGCTTTCTCAAATTACTACATCTCTCATGAGGGATGAACAGGACATGCTATGACAGCAAGCATCCAGCACCCAGAGTATGAAGTGGGCTATATCTTTTTCTTTGCAAAAAATTTCTTACTCTAGTAGTAAGAAGTTTCAAGTCTCCCAAATCAGGAGATAAAACAACTGGTTCATGAGAGTATCAAGTAACCATTGATGACTAACCAGCAGAAATTCCCTTAAAAGCAATGCTCTCAAATAATTATTATTTTAGTACTGTGGTAGTGTATAATACACAGACTTACTACTTTGATCCTGGCTGAACTCCAACACAGTAAGGGTGCCAGAATCAAGGCCAGAACATCCCCCAGCATCCCAACGTTCAGAAGCTTCTTTCTGCAGTGATTTACTGCTACGCAGCTGAAGACCTCCAAAGCTTGTAACTGTTTCCTCAGTGGAAGATGGTTCTGAAAACACATCTTCTTCAACAGAGTCATAATCATCGCTAAGAGAGTCTTCTTCCATGCTTTTCTCTTCTATACTGAGTTGCAAGCTTCTTCTTGATTCCTGGTACAATCCAAAAAGATTTGTCAGAAAAACTCAAACGTATTTTAAAATAAACAAATGTGGAAGCCCTTCCTCAACTTTGAAGAAAGAAAATCTTCTCCTGAACTCAGAGCCATGATGCAGCTAAAAATATTCACATTCCTCTGTCATGTCCTCACTCCTCTGATGAGGACTTGGAAAGAAAATTCATCCTACACCACCTTTATTCCTTCTCATCAGAATGCTTGCAGGAAAATTCTTCAGGCCAAGGAATTTTCATGTGCAAAACCCATTTTGGAGAATAAGTTACAAACAGGAAATAACTAACGGTGAGGGCAGAGGCATGCACTTCTCCAGTATCACACAGTTAGATTACCGTATCTTGTGGCTTGCTATTCGAAGACTAGCTGCAACCTAGATATTCCTAATGCCTTCACAAGACTGCAAAGCTAAGGTAATAGTAACTTCTTTATAAGCAAATGTATAGATGATAATAATCCTGTCTTGTGCACATTTGTACTTCAAAAAACAGTAGAAAAGAGTTGTGGTCTAATGGACTAAGCCTACAGTTTGCACAGATTTTTTTTTTTTTTTTTGTGGAAACACTAACAGGATTTTTGGAAAAAAAGAATCTATTTTGAAATTTACTGTGGAAAAAACTGTCCTGCCTCTCTCACCATATGCCACAAACAGCACTGATGGTGCTGGAGAGCCTTGTGCTTTTATGAATGCAAAAGGAAAAGACCTTGCATGTCTTCAATACTTTTTTCCCTACTTTCTTGGCATTAAAGATTTGAGATGAGTATAGGTAAGCAAACCATATGAGTAAAATGAAAACCTGAAGCTATATTTTAGGTAAAAATGAACCGCGATGGTGCATGTGCAGTTTGCAATGAAAGCTTCAAGCTACTCTTCTGGTACAGATTACCCTTGTTAGGAAATCCGTGTTGACAGAAACATATTACAAGGAGCAGGCAAACTTAAGTTCAAAAGAGGGTCTATAAACAACCTGAGGCTTGATATTGAGCATGTTCTTATGATGCTTCATCCCTGGCGGCGTTCAAGGTGGGGTTGGACATAGCCTTGGATGGCATGGTTTAGTGGGAGGTGTCCCTGCCCATGGCGGGGGAGTTGGAACTCGATGATCTTGAGGTCCTTTCCAGCCCTTACTATTCTGTGATTCTGTGATTCTGTGATAGTCAAGACTACTACTTCTAGCTGTTTGAAAGGGAATTGTACAGGCTTTCCTTTAGTTTGAAATCTCATGATGTGCATTGTGACAAGACATTCAAGACATCAATTACAGCTTCAGGAAAACCAAAATGTTTCCATTTTGGATACAAAGAAAAGTGGGGGATTGGTTTAAAATGTTTAGCTTACTACACACAAATAAATGATTAGAAACATCCATCACTGTAAACAACTGACTGGTTTGTAGAGGAAAAAAAAAAATCCTAAGCTCAAAAGCAATATAGGAAAGGCAGGTTAGGAAAAAATGCTTGGGAAGTTTGTCTGATGTCAGTGGTAAGACATATAGACAGTTTCATACATAGATGCTACTCCATTACCCAGAAAAGCTTTACTGATGTCATTAATTGGTTAGGCAGAGAAACAGTCATAAATTTTTGTTCATTTATTCTTTTTTTTTTTTAGGGATAGGATGTTTGTGAAGTGCACTGGAACAAACTGCAATTAGTAATCAAATGGAAGGCTGAACTATCAAACCACGGAGTCGATGCAAGAACAGCCCTTGACGGAAAGCAACTGTTCTGACTACAGTATTTTTAAAATTTCACTCTGACTTTTGCTAGGTAAAACAATGACACACAACAATTTTAGCACATTATTCAAAAACTAACCTAAACCCAGACAAACTTGCTGTCTAAGCTTTCTCTAACCTGGCAGCCAAGAGTGATATTCATTATGGTGTACAACCATTAAGTGAATTGGAAAAGTCTTCTTGCATGAGATAGCTTGGTTCTACCCAACAGAGACAATATTCTACCTCTTTAAAATGGGACTTCAGATGCTATACAGTACTGCTAACTGAGGTTAGATTTTCAAAGTAATTTTACTTTGTTTTTAATTTTTTACTTATGCCACATCTCATTAATGCAAAATCATCTTGTGAAAGAAACTCTATATGATGGCTTTCAATGCTGTCCTGGGTTCAGCAGTAGCAGTTATTTTTCTCCTTCTCAGTAGCTGGTGCAGTGCTGTGGGTTTGACTTTCAGCCTGGCAACAGTGCTAATAACACCAATGTTTTTACCACGACAGTTCTTTTTGGCGCCCAACGTGGGGCACAAAGGGTTGAGATAATGACAGATTTGACCAGAGTGTGTCTAATCGCATTTGTGATAAGCATTCATTGTTTCGGATTAATAGTCACTCATCACAATGCTGATTTATTGGCTCTCAAAGTTGTTGCTCCTGATCGCATAGTTTCAGCATGTTGTACCTTACTTACAGCCGTTATTTGCTGTCTTAGTGTTTATCAGCTTGGGGGCCTGGGCTAAGGTTCTTGTTTCACTGTACTTTATGGTAATGACTTGTAAGACAACAGACTCGCTGATCATGAAACTGATCTGGCTTGCATTCCCACTGAGGTCACCACCCCTACACTTTGGGAGGTATATAACAGAAGTGCATAGCAATTACACATCCTTTTTCCCCCTCCTCGGGTGGTCAGCCTGTGAGGGAGACATTCCCACACACCCTAGTGACAAGTACAGCAGCTACTCAAAGTCTGACGACAACAGATAACGCAGCTATTCCAACTCCAAGCACAGCAGCTACACCAACCCAAGCACAGCAGCTACACCAACCCCAGCAACAAGTACAGCAGCTACTCAAACTCCAAATGCAACAGACAGTGCAGCTACTCCAGCTCCAAGCACAGCAGCTTCACCAGCCCCAGTGGCAAGTACAGCAGCATCATTTGAGAGTACTGAAGGTTTTGAATGGCCTTTGGGTACCCTTGAGACCTGCCTGCTGATTGTCATGGGGATCAGCATGTTGGCACACATACAGAGCGTGTTTTACCCACGACCATTTTGTCTGATCTTGAAAGTAAAGCGGAGCTGTGTTTGGGTCTTGTCTGGGGTTAGACGATGATATAGGAGGACCAAGAGATTTTCCCCAAGGCTGGACAGTCATGAGTGGCAGAGTGTGTGGGACAGTACAAGCAAGTATCTAGTCCACTGGGCCCCTTCAGTGCTTTGGAAGTGTCAGAGATGGAAGGCAGCTGTATGGAGTCCCCAGTGACAAGCTGCAGAAACCGCTGAAGAAGAGGGTGAATCATTTTGAGCCTGGTGGGCCCATGACACTTCAGGCCATCAGGGCAGAGATGCAACATACAGATGGACTCATGATAGAGGGGTGGACTTAGCAATGGACACTATTGCCCGGGTTATTCATGAGTGTGAACACTGCACACAGCCTCTCCGGCTCTGAAAGACTGTTACAAGAGATGGAGCCCAACATCATGGACCAGATGGACTCAGCAGCTTTATAGGGATTGGTCCATGCCCTAAGGAATGATCTCTCTCTCTCTCTCTCTCTGTGGATGCATATATATGTATATTTATGAGATAAGAGTGATAGTATATTGAAAATGTGGGATCTGAGCATGACATGAATGGTATGGAATAAGGGGTGGATACTGTCCTGGGTTCAACAGTAGCAGTCAGTTTTCTCCTTCTCAGAAGCTGGTGCAGTGCTGTGCTTTTGACTTTCAGCCTGGGAGCAGTGCTGATAACACCAATGTTTTTAGTTGCTGCTCAGTGATGTTTAGTCTGACCACAGACTTTCTGAGTCTCATGCTTTGCCAGGGAGGAGGAGAAGCCAGGAGGAAGCAGAGATAGGGCACCTGACCCAAACTAACCAAAGAGGTATTCCATACCACAGCACATCATGCCCAGTATATAACTGAGGGCAGTTACCTGGAAGGGTTAGATCACTGCTGGGTCGAGCTGGGTATCAGTCGGCAGGTGGTGAGCGGTTGTATTCTCTTTCCTTGTCATTTCCCTTGTCATTATTATTATTGATGGTAGCAGCAGTGGTTTGTGTTATACCTTAGTTACTGGACTGTTCTTATCTCAACCTGTGAGAGTTACATTCTTTCTATTTTACTCCCCATCCCTCTGGGAGCCGAGGGGAGAAAGAGGGGGAGTGAGCGAGCAGCTGCATGGCTGAGTTGCCAACTGAGCTTAAACAATGACAAATGCTCTAGTCAAGCCTGATACTGAGGCTCATTCACCTTTTAATTGACACTACCATGAACAATAGAAGGCAACTGCCAATTGTACCTGGGAGTAAGGGAGAGGATCATCACCATTTGTCTCCGCATTCAAGCTTTCATAAGGTTCAAAATCCTCAGAGTACTCAAGAGGAGGTTTAATGCAGAGTTTAGTCCCCTTTTCTGTTTTAATCTCCACAGTTTTCTGTTAAAAGCAGCATTCAAGGAAATTAGACATCTTTTGTGCTACCAGCAGTACAAAAAGAATAATCATCACATTTTACATAACAATATCTGGATCAAGTGATGCTTTTCCCCTTTGTTCCATAGGTTTCTGTCCTCCCTGAGCTCACCTTTGGGTCCCTGTGTTATGGCTTAACTGCACTAGTCACTTGCCCCACCTGCTGCTGCTATCCCTCAAAGTGGGTCAGGCCCAGCAAACATCATGCATTTCACACCAAAGTGAGTGCCCGTCGGAGCTCACTACCTCACCTCAACAGGTAAAGTGAAAAACTGATAGGACAGGGACACAGCAATCAACAAAACAGCTGCAGTGGAATCACTTCAAGCACAGGCATGCAAAGAAGTGCTGGTGGAACAACTTTATGCCAAAAGTTCTCAAGCCTCTTCTGTGGAATGAGTGTGCTTGGCTGCCTCCCTGAAGTGCATCTACACTGATGGAGAACACAGGGAAACAAACAGGAGTCAGAAGCTTGTATCCAGTTACAGGGTATGACCTCATTGGGATCACAGAGATACGGTGGGATAGCTTACAAGGCTGAAGTGCTGTGACGGATGAATACAGGCACAGGCTCTTTAAGAAAGACAGGCTGAGAAGGTGAGAAGGAGTTACCACCCTTTATGTGTGAGAGAGCTGGAACCTACAGAGCTCTGCAAAGCAGAGGTCAGGAGACAGTCAAAACCAGCTGGCAGACAGCATGGGTGCTGTTATAGGAGGTATCTGTATGGACCTCCTGATCAGAAAGAAGTAGATGAGGCCTTCCTCAAAAAGCTGGGACCCTTTTTCTCATGGAATACTTTAACACATCTGTTATCTGCTGGAAAGAAAACATAGCAGGGCTCAAGCAATCTCTCTAGATCTTTAGAGTGCACAGAGGATTAAGAAGTCAACAAGCACAGATGCTCTGTTGGAGATGCTGAGAGAGCTGGGACTCTTCAGCCTGGAGAAAAGAAGGCTCGAGAGAAGGGGTGTTTGTCATCAAAGTGTATAAATTCCTGACAGGTATCTGCTCACTGACAGTACAAGAGGCAATGAACATAGATTTAAACAGACAAACAAACAAAAACAAAACTGAAAAAAACAAATCAAACCAAAACAAAAAAAAAAAAAAAAAACAAAACACCAAACTCAAACCCAACATGAAATTCCATCTGAACAGAAGAAAAAAAATACCATGGGGGTGATCAAACATTGGAATGCCTGAGCACAGGGATTGGGCCAGATGATCTCAGGAGTTCCCTTTCAACCACAGTAATTCTGTGATTCTGTAATGTCTGCGTATGAAAATGACTACTTGAAGTAACTGTGGGTTTTTGAAGATCTGTTACTCTTGTTTATATGAGGGGGAAATGTTATGCCATAAGCATTCAAGCATAAAGATTTCTTTGCCTTTGTAAATGTCAGACATGACTGTGAAAGTCATTCAAATTAACCTGTTTTACTTCATAATTAGGATACAATCAAAGTATGCACACTGTCAGTTAACTTGTGCACGGCTGAAGAGGGGTAGAAGATTTGAGAAACTCATCTTTCTGTACCACAGAATTACCTGGTTTTCCCCACTTTTGAATTCTGTTCCAGACAACAAAGAAGAGGACGGTTTCATTAAAGGTAACATGGGATCCAGAAGTCTGTGCGATGATTCTAAACTTAGTTATCTGGTGTTCATACACTCCTCTAACATTTTGTAATTGCCAGGAGCAGAGATATCCTAAGGCAGCCTGGCTTTTGATAGAAGGTGTTCTTCAGTAAGTCTATCTTGCCACCTTATAGCGTACCTTTACACAGCTTACATTTAACTGTTTGAACATGAACTGCTAGCTGAGAAAATTAATTCAGCTAAGCAGTAACAGTGACAAGTAATGCAGGCTTGAAACTTGAATATGCAATATTTGCTGAAAGAAAACCTGCATGACATGAACACCTGATCTGCAGTGACACAGACCCCTGATCCCCAGTCACTCAAGCGTGGATCTGATATCCAGCCAGGGCAATTGTTAATCGGGGTAATTATTTGGATGACATGTCTCAGTTGTTCAGAATTCACATTCAGGACAGTTTAAGTCAGATCCTTCTTTAGGACAGATGGAAAAAAACATTCATGTTTCTCAAGGGAACCAATAACTATGTACCTAATGGCTTCAAATTTCTTATGCACAGGGACCCTATTATCTATCAGCAGCGACTTTTATTATCTACATGCATCTTCCCTTCTTCTGATCTACAAGAATCTCTCACAAAGTACAACTCAAGCTATACAAATTACACCTCTGTGCCCCTTAATACTATTACAGGGTGTAAAACAGCAGTGATAGGCAGAGATATTTCTCCAAAATGAGTTTCTCCATCCTTTGCACTAGATAAGCTCTCTAGGCTTGCCATCAGAGATGTCAAGCAGCGGCTATTCTGCTGGAGGACAGGTTGAGCCAGTCATGTCAAGGCTACAGAGGTTTCTATTACAGTCATCACTGAAACCATAACCTTTCAATGAGATTTGCCTCTTCAGGCTTCAAAGTAGACACGAAACTGGTCACTATATCATTTCACATTGTCACTCAGTATCCATACCAAACCAAGATTCAGATTCTACAATAGTCCCAGCTGCCCACTATCTACTAGTTGCAATTAATTTCCCCTAAATTATTTATGATATAAGAATTAGTTCAGAGGTACATTCTTTCAAGCTGTTTCTTACCTGAAGCCAACCTCTGCGTTGTATTTTCCTTGGTACAGTCTGTATGCTGTGTTCTCGCAACTCTCCCTCTTCTAGCTGGGCTGCTTCTTCAGAACAGAGACAAGACAAAAGTATGGTATCTGACAATATATACCTCAGTTTGCATTCTTTTCTTTCCCTCTCCCTCCCCCCGCCTCCCGTAAGAACAGAAGAGTAAGTCCCTGACATATGAATGGTATCAACAACTGAAAAGGCAATCCACTTCAGATATTGGCCAGTTGTGTATTAGTAGCAGGAGTTTTGAACCTCTTCAGGGACAGTTATCATCATATGTGTTCCAGAGAATAAATTGTATAAAGATATATCAGCTTAACAACAAGTGAAGCCCCATGTTCATTGATACAGAAGGACAGAATTATGTTCTAGAATAGGGGTACACATCATTCATTCTAACTCCTAGCTGGGTATACAGTAACACCTGTCTCAGGAAGCCAGCTGATCCCAGAATCCATGCTATTGAAGGCAGACTCTGACAAACAGGTCCTGGTAAACAATAGGTGATGTGCTGGGTTTACAAAGGAATCATGTGTGTTTACTTGCAAACTAAAGAAACATAACAGATTGGCAAATTAAACAGAATGTATTAGGTATTTAACATGCTGTGTAGAGAAGTGTTCTTCGTGTACAAGTGAAGGACATATAATAAGTGTATTCTATAAGTGAAAATAAAATAAGTGAAGGACAAACAATCACTTTCATTCATTTCTAAGGCAAGAAAAAATTGGTTCCAGAACTTCTGCAAAAATTCTGTGCACGGCCAAGGAGAACTAAGGGTTCCTGTGCTGCAAATGGTCCCAACTTACAGTGGAACAATGTTTTTTTGAGAAGATGCATTGATTGAGACAAAGAGACAAATATCTTGCAGGACACAGCAGCACCCTCAATGGAGCAAGGACATCATCAATACCCTCAAGAGCATCCTAAATAAAGGCATCTTATTTCCTCCTATGCCCAAGGCAGATTTACAGCTTCCATTTCTTCTCAGTGGAGAAAAACAGCTGACGCAAAACCTCTTTTCTTTAAGCCATAATTTAATGGTCACCCTAAGCCAGCAGAAACTGGCACTACCAATAAAAGAAGCAGTCGTCCTATGTAGGTCATAGAATCACAGAAAGATTTAGTTTGTAAGGAACCTCTGGAGGTCACCTAGCCCAACTTTCCGTTCAAAGCAGGGCTTACTTCACAATTAGATCAGGTTGCTCATTACAACTTTCAATACCACATTTTCTATTTGTGTTGGACAACCCAACACACACCTGCGCAGTGAACTGTTCAGAGAATTCACATGGGCAAGTTTTAAGTGAGGAAAAACATAAAAGAAAGATCACTTTTAATTGCAGTCACATGTGCAATCTGGTTTACCATGAGATTGCACAAATGCTAGTACAATCAGATACAACAGGCACAGGGCGGGACCATTCTTGGGGGAACAGTGTATGCCTTTGTCAATTTAGAGTGATCGTAAAATTACAGAGCAAGAAAAAAGAGATGTTGTTCTATTGCTTCAGCACAAAGCATATCTCTTAGGCCTGAAACAGGACTAAGAACAGAGGGGAAAAGGAATGGACTGCTCCAAGGAAGAAAAGCAGCCCTTCCAACTAGAGGCTCTGTTACTCCATTATGCTATTCTTAAGTAACTCCAGAAATACTCTGCAGTCATTATCATTGGTGCTGACTGCTATGGGGCTTTTCTGGCACTGAGGGCGAACTGTCCTGAGATTATAATGCTAGAAGCAAGGTCTGACTCAGTCACTGCTTTGGGACAGAAATAGAAACATCTTTCACCTCCTAAGCAATCTGTCTCTTCTAAGCAATGTCCCAGAAGGCCACACACATGTGCTACAAATTTAAGTAGGAAAAAGGGACACGGTAGGTCTTATGCTACCACTGCTGACTATGTGGTTCTCAGAACTGCACATTTTGTGATGGTTTCATGTCACCGGGTTTCTCTAAACCAGGAAAAACAACAGCTCCCAGGCAGAAGTTGATGCAGCTGAGCTAGTCATCTGGGCTATAAACATTACTTTTAGAACAAAAAAATTCTTCTCATGAGGTGAATGGGATTTGAATACCAACCACTGCCTGTTTCGGCATACAAAATAGGCTCACTGGTGTCATTCCCTTGGAGACTTGAGCTGACAGTGCTTATTCTAGTAGCCAAGAACTGAGTAGTACATCATCAAAATACTGCTTGTAATCCAAGGAGATTCCATACTATTCTTAAGTCACATGTTTGTGACCACACTGACATTCACTGGAAGTACACACATGGTTGTGAAACTATGCCTAGGTTACACACCCAAAGAAATAACAGTATACCTAGAGACCAGCTTCACTACCTTATAAGCCCATCATTTACTTTAATTTAATTACTAAGCCTAAGTAAATGCAAAAAGTTGATTAATCACTATTATCATTAATGACTCCCAGGAAACACAGACAAAGAAAATAGTCCAGACAAATACGTTTATGATGACACTTTGAGGAACCACAAGAAGGGATTTGTGCCCATTCTGCATTACCAAGTATCACACATTCCTAACTTTTCAGAGAAGACTAATCCTACAGATAGATGCTTTAGAAGTAATAAATGATGCAATAACTCTCATGGAAGATGGATAGGGGAGTAAATTCAGTGCTGTATCTCAGCTGGAAATCGTTTCTGTAAGTAAAATCATATTCAGTCACTGAGAAGAAATGCCTAGAAATGAAATAGACCACAAATTGCTAAGGTACTATCCCCAGGCAAGAAACTTACACAGATCACCACTGACTCCCACTCTGGACTCTGGTGGCAAAATCAAACAGAAGCAAAATGACAGGATGATGATTCAGTTGCCATCTCCCACTGCAGCAACATGTGTTTAAAACACACATGTATTTTTCTAAAAAAGCACGCTGCATAGCTGAGAAACAGCAAAACATTGAGCTCTCTTTTATAGAGATAATGCTACTGTCTCTACATTGATGGAGTTGAGGAAAGGAACAGAGACTGCCACTGAAGTCTTTAAAGGTCCCTAAGACACAATGAAGTACTCCACCTCAACAGAAACAAATGGCATTAAGCGACCATAAAAACAAACTTTAGTTAAGCTTAGAGGTAACATCTACATAGCAGAACTTTAAGAGGAAATTTCTTTTGACAGAGTTCAATTACAGCTGCTGCCACAATGTCCCTGAGCAATTTTGGACCAAAAAGTCGAAGACACTGTTTTACACCCTCTGTAGGTGTAAAGGTACATTCCAGGATTCCAATGATGTCACACATCCCAGCATGACGAAGCACACAATTTCCTTCATTTTCAATATATTGCATAACAAGATCTTTTTGCTTCATTACACAAGTTTTTCCTTTCATGCAGCACAGTGAAACTAGGTGACTATCTGATTCCTTATCACCACCCTGTATAGCCTGCGAGAAATTATATAGCAATCAGCTAAGCCTGAACACACTTAAACGTGAAAGCAAACACTATGTAAAGGAAAAAAAGAAAGAGATGCTGAAGTTAGAGTAACTGTTAGAACAGTTACTAAAAGTTAGTTTCTAGTACTGTTGAGATTAATAAATTTTTAATTGTAATAAGTTATCATACAAGTAACCTTTGAAACCCTTTATCATTATTTTAAGTGAAAATAAAGCTTAACCAGCCACTATCTATGCAGCAACAGGTTAAAAAAATACAGCCTAAGATAGACTGGTGGTAGCAAGCATGAGGATAATAGACTAAGGTTGGCAAACTGCTTTACCTAGGGATTTAGTAAAATCAACTTTATTTTCATTATGCTAAATAGATTAGAAGGCCAGTAAGCTCACACTTTATACCTTCATACATGCAAAATTATTCCTGTCAGTACACTGCCCTCTATGACAGACTTAAATTAGAAACAAAACCCACATTTTTAAATAAAGCCAGCTAATCACCAGCAGAAAATGGTAGATTTCCTTTACTTCAAATATTTAAGTAAAGCTTAGCTGTCTTTTTCTGACAACTATTACAGTTTAAACATGATTTATGAGCTTAGTGCAGCTATTACTGGATATAATTTGATTATAGTCTGTGTCATCAATTGTGATTTCTCTACAGGACACCAGACCTAGATAACACTGAAGTCCATCAGATTTTAAAGCCTATTAACAGTGTTATATATCAAAGAAAGATTTACCATTATGTGACACTGACAATTCATACACATTCTTAATCTTCCGTCTTTAGTTATAACTGCTTAACAAATAGAGAGGCAGGGAAGTTAAATTCTGGAATTAGTCAGGGATCAACTGAGAAATTGATAGAGTGTTTCAGACACCACCTCTTACATACAATCAGCTTAAGTACTCTGATGAGAGTCCCATGGAATTTCATTCCTCCAAGCTCAAATGCTGCTGTTTTTCACAGCCTGACCAGTAACCTCACCAACTGAACTACAGCTCTGATGAGTATATGTTTCAAATCTCTGGAAAACTCTCATGTAACTCACCGTTTGTCCTGGTGGTCTCTGTCTCATTTTTAAGGCAGCCATGTGATTTGATTTTTCTGCGGTAATTTCTCCGCTCTGAATTAGCTCCATTCAGGTACAGAGAAAATCCTCGTTCTAACTGCTCCAGTTTGATTTGTAAGGGATCCTTTCTTTTTAAACGTTCTAGTAACCTGAAGTAGAGAGGACAATATAATTTATCCTTATGCAGTGCACATAAAGATAAGCATGCACATAAAGTCAGATATGGTTTGATGACACTTTGACCATATGATGTCCCAAAACCGAAAAATATGTTTCCAGTTCACAAGATAAAAAACTTCCCTCTAAGCCACAGGAAAAACAAAAAACAAAAAAAAAAAAACTATTTTATTAATAAATTTGTCTATATTTTCAAGTATGCTGAAAAAATATTGTGATCTCCTCTAGACATATGAACTTTGATGTACTTGGCAAAGAAAAGAGAATCACCAAATGCTTTAAGGCACAGCAAGTCAGACTTTGCATCACGAGTTTAAAAAGCAAGTTCTTAAACTAACTTTCACAACTGCTGATATTAGATACACTATTAGTGCACAACAGATATTGCATACTCAATGGTGGTAACAATTCTGTATCTTACCGGTTTCTCTGCTGAAGGGATATTAAATATTCGTCATGTTTTTCATCAAAGTCAGTCACCATGTCCTTAACATAAAACTGAAATAAGAATTTAATTGTCACACTTAAGCATGGAAATTACTTATTACAGAGTACTACTGCCTTTGCACCCTCAATAGACAAGAATGCCATAAACTGAAACAAGTTCCTTCTACTAAAAGCATAAAATTGTCAGTGCAGTGAATTAAATTCCTGAAGAACAGAGGAAACTTTATCTGTTTTACATCTTTTTCAGAACCCTTCACCATCTCCCAAATAAATAAAAAATATGAGTTTATAATCCATGAACTGACAATCAAGTCAATTATGGGGCACAAGCTGAAACGGGCATGCCCAAAGCTCAGCTGTAGGATGATTTTCCTGAATTGCTACTGCTCATAAGGTCAGTTAATTCTAGAACTGTGTTAATTCTATTAATTATGATTCATTTCAGAGGTTGTATACATTTAAATTGTTTAATAACATATTTTACCTTGCGTGCCTTTCAGGAAAATGAACTTTTCCAGCAATCCCCACCAATTATCCCAGAGTAACTGCTGCAACTTGTGGTAGGGTGCCCCCTTACACACTCAGAAGCTTAAACTTGACACCAGAACGTTCAATTTAGTTCTGCACAAAACCAAACAAAGCAAAAACAAACAAACAAACAAAAAAAACCACAAACACGACCGAACAAAAAAAATAAACTAAACAAATGGAAAAAAAAAAAAACACCCCACAAACCAGCAACCAAACTCCCCTCTAAACATATTCCATCTCTTACCGACTGCGGGTTCTTTACAACGGGTACTGCCCGTCCCGCGGCCCGGCTGACATAAGGCAGCGTGCCGGCTGATCTAACAGCTCTCCCGACCGACAGAGCAGGGCTGCAGGTCCCGCCCCCCTGCGCTGGGCCTACCTAGCGCCGGCACAGCCCCGGGCCCGGGAGGAACGGGTGCAAAGCCCCACCGGGCACAGAGACAGCCACAACTCGGCGAGGGGCAGCAGGGCCGGGCCGGGCCGGGCCGGGCCGAGCCGAGCCGAGCCGAGCCGAGCCGAGCCGAGCCGAGCCGAGCCGAGCCGAGCCGAGCCGAGCCGAGCCGCGCCGCCGCGGCCCTGTTTGTGCGTTTCCTTGGTTACCGTCGCGGCGGTGACCTCACTTCCTTCGCGCGGCCCGGAAGCCGTGGCGGGTATGGAGGCACTATGGGCGCTGCTGGACGAGGTGGCTTTGGAGGGGTTGGACGGGATCACGCTGGGCGCGCTGTGGTACCGTCTGGGCACCCGCTCGCCGCCCTTCCCGCTGCCGCTGGAGCCCGCCACGCAGCAGCTCCTCTGGGCAGCTCTTAGCTCACAGCCCGGTGTCAGCTTCTACCTGCTGCCGCTGGCGCGCCCGCCGCTCCGCCTGCACGACCGGTGAGGGCCGCTCCGAGGGCCGGGTGCCTCCCAGGGAGGGCTCGCTTCTTTGCGGGGTTAATCGGGCCTGGTTGGCTGCTCGACCGTCCCGGTGGCTGCCTGTGCCGCCTCTGCTCCTTCCTTGGAGCCGTTCGGATTTAGCTGAAAGAACGCACACGTGGGCTGGTTGGCGGCAGGCAGCGAGGAGTGGGGGTTTGAAGTCTGCTGTGCAGGAAGCCTGGCTAGATTTCTGCTCAAATAAATAGTCAGATTTATTTGACTGGCTAGATTTCTGCTCAAATGAGTAGTCAAATGACTGTTTGCCACTTATCTGCAAGCAGAATTTATGTCCCAGTTCATCAGTGTGGAGGTACCCATTGTTTTCCTTTTCTGTAACTAGCATTTATGTGTTTCTTTTATTCCTACCACGTAAATATCCTTGAATATTTGAAGATCAGATGACGTATTCTCCTCCTGCTTCATTCACTCTGCCTGATGGTAAGGTTTGGTCATGCTTGAGGAGTGCAGCTCTGCGCTTTGTGTTTTTCCAGCTTTGAGGGTTCAAAAGAGTTTCATTTTCCCAGGATATTTCATGGAGGTATCAACATGGTTTGCATTATATTTCAGTTCCAAATTCCTCTTTCTCGGTTAAATGTTGTCTCTGTGCTTTCATTTCAGATATGAAGAAATAGACCTTGAAACAGGAATACTAGAAACCAAAAGAGATCCTGTTCCTCTGGATGATATTTATCCTGTCCACATGATTTTGGATAATAAAGATGGCATCCAAGGCTCCTGCCAGTATTTTAAAGAGAGAGTAGATATCACTGATCAAATAAGGAGGAAGGATTTGCAGCCTTGTTATACTTATGTAGAAGCTATTGAAAAGTGAGTGTAATTTTTGTGTCTATAAAGGTTATTAACTTCAGTTTTAAAATTTAGCCCTCGGTCTGGGCAGATTATATCAAGAGTGGTGTTTTGGGGGTAAGTGATCTCTCTATTTTTATTGCACTAATAATAATTTACCACATTCCCTACTGTTTTGTAGATGGGGAGAGAAGCTAGTCATTGTTGCTTCCCAAGACCAGCGTTACAGAGCTTTGATAGGCTGGGAGGGGGACCCTGACTTAAAGCTCCCAGACTTCTCCTACTGTATTCTGGAGCGTTTAGGCCGTTCTAGGTGGCAAGGAGAGCTTCAGAGGGACCTTCACAGTGGGGCTTTCAAGTAAGTTTACGTCTTGCTATACGAATGATTTCAAAGCTAATAAGTTTCCACTGGCTGTCTGTAAAGATCTGTCCACTTAAGACTTCCTATGCATTGATTTAAACTCTCTTTTGTATTGATAGTGTCTCATCCTTACTACCAGGAGCACTGGGTTGTTAGAGCCTGTATTGCTGAAAGTGTACTGGTCTCTTCCCAGGGTTCATTATATTACCTGACATTTTTTCATGGAACCAGAGAATGTCTTTTGTATTAATACATGTTTTTAATTTGTAGAAGTTCTTGCTTTCGCTAAATCACTTTTTCTTCAAATTTGGGTGAAATGATGGTTTTCATTTACTTTTCTTAAGGCATCTTATCCTGCTCAAATTCTGAAGAGATTCTTAGATGCCCATCTTTTGTCCCCAGGATTTGTGCTGTGTAGCATAGAATGATAGAACAGTCAGGGTCAGAAAGGACCTTAAGATCATCTACTTCCAACCCCCTGCCATGGGCAAGGACACCTCACACTAAACCATGTCACCCAAGGCTTTGTCCAACCTGGCCTTGAACACCACCAGGGATGGAGCATTCACAGCTTCCCTGGGCAACCCATTCCAGTGCCTCACCACCCTTGCAGTAAAGAACTTCCTCTTATATGCAATCTAAACTTTCCTGTTTAAGTTTTAACCCGTTTCCCCGTGTCCTGTCATAGAATCATAGAATAGTTAGGGTTGGAAAGGACCTTAAGATCATCTAGTTCCAACACCCCTGCCATGGGCAGGGACACCTCACACTAAACCATGCCAACCAAGCCTCTGTCCAACCTGGCCTTGAACACCGCCAGCGATGGAGAATTCACAACTTCCCTGGGCAACCCATTCCAGTGCCTCACCACCCTTACAGCAAAGAATTTCTTCCTCAGATCCAATGTAAACTTCCCCTGTTTAAGTTTGAACCCGTTACCCCTTGTCTTATCACTACAGTCCCTAATGAAGAGTCCCTCCCCAGCATCCCTATAGCCCCCCTTCAGATACTGGAAGGCTGCTATGAGGTCTCCATGCAGCCTTCTCTTCTCCAGGCTGAACAGCCCCAACTTTCTCAACCTGTCTTCATACGGGAGGTGCTCCAGTCCCCTGATCGTCCTCGTGGCCCTCCTCTGGACTTGTTCCAACAGTTCCATGTCCTTTTTATGTTGAGGGCACCAGAACTGTACACAATGCTCCAAGTGAGGTCTCAGCAAGCAGAGGGGCAGGATCACCTCCTTCAACCTTCTGGTCATGCTCCTTTTGATGCAGCTCAGGATACGGTTGGCTTTCTGGGCTGCGAGCACACACTGCCTGCTCATGTTCAGTTTCTCATCAACCAACACCCCCAAGTCCTCCGCAGGGCTGCTCTGAATCTCTTCTTTGCCCAACCTGTAGCTGTGCCTGGCACTGCTCCAACTCAGATGTAGGACCTTGCCCTTGGCATGGTTAAACTTCATCAGGTTGGCATCAGCCCACCTCACAAGCATGTCAGGGTCCCTCTGGATGGCATTCCTTCCCTCCAACTTATCAACCGAACCACACAGCTTGGTGTCATTGGCAAACTTGCTGAGGGCGCACTCAATCCCACTGTCCATGTCACCAACAAAGATGCTGAACAAGACCGGTCCCAACACCAATCCCTGGGGGACACCACTCATTACTGGTCTCCAGCTGGACATTGAGCCATTGAACACAATTCTTTGCATGCAGCCATCCAGCCAGTTCTTTATCCACCAAGTGGTCCACCTATCAAATTGATGTCTCTCCAACTTAGAGACAAGGATGTCATGTGGGACAGTGTCAAATGCTTTGCACAAGTCCAGGTAGATGACATCAACTGCTCTACCCCTGTCCATCAGTTCTGTAGCCCCATCATCAAATTGGTCAGGCAGGATTTCACCTTAGTGAAGCCATGCTGGCTGTCACCAAGCACCTTGTTGGTTTTCATGTGCCTCAGCATGCCTTCTAGGAGAATCTGCTCCAAGATTTTTCCAGGCACAGAGGTGAGACTGACTGGTCTGCAGTTCCCCGTCTCATCCATTTTCCCCTTCTTAAAAATGGGGGTTATATTTCCCTTTTTCCAGTCATCGGGAACTTCACCTGACTGTCATGACTTTTCAAATATGATGGACAGTGGCTTAGCAACTTCATTTGCCAGCTCCTTCAGGACCCAGGGATGAATTTCATCAGGTCCCATGGAATTGTGCACGTTCAGGTTCTTAAGATGGTCTCGAACCAGATCCTCTCCTATAGTGGGCCTAAGGTCTTCATTCTCACGGCCGCTTTGTCTGCGTTTCAAGGCTTGGGTGGTGTGGTCAGAGCATTTGCCAGTAAATACTGGAGCAAAGAAGTCATTAAGAACCTCAGTCTTCTCCAAACCCAGCGTAGCCAGTTCTCCTGATAGCTTCCGGAGAGGGCCCACGTTGTCCCTAGTTTGTCTTTTATTCGTAACATCTTCCTCTGTTACCTGAACAGCAGCCTGAATTACCAGCTCCCAAACTAGACCATGTATTTTGTGGATAGAGGATCATTACACAGCCTCTTGAGGAATTCCTGGTATTGGAGTGCTGGAGAATATTAGCATTGCTGCTGAGGATTCACTGCTTTTAGGAGACGAAGCTTGTAAACCACACTGGCATTGTTTTTTTGCCACTTAGGAAGCTCTTTTAGGTAACTAAGATGATGGGTGCAGAGGGGAAATATTTTGTGGGTACTTTTCTTTCAGTTCGGTTGCCTAAGTCAGCTCAAAATGGAGTGAGATGAATATCAAAGTTATTGCAAGGGTGGGCTGTGATTGTAGTGTATCCAGGAGTTAGGAGAGGATGGAGAAGGAGGGTATGTGACTACAATAATGGTTCAGCTGTCTCATTAAACCATGTCATTACACTGTTTATGCATAGGGACTGTAGGTTAAAACTGGAGGTATTTCTCGCTGTTTAATCGGATTAACTATGAAAATCAATTTCACAGGTTATCTTAATTTTGGCAGTTCCTAATTTTGCGATTGTCATTTTGACAATTAACATATGTTGCCAAGACCATATGTAATTTAGGTAAAGTGTTTGGGGATAGAATTAATTAGAATTGATTTGCAGAAGTTCCTATGCCTATAGATATCTTGCCATCTTTTCTTTAGAGTGGATGCTGGAAAAATTCATTATCACCGAAGAGTACTGGACAAAAATGGTCTCATAACAATGCAGTCCCATGTCATAAGACTACCAAGTGGAGCACAGCAACATTCAATTCTTCTGCTTCTGACTCGCTTTCATGTTGATAGGTATGTGCCAGTCAGGTGTTTTAAAGATCTCCTGGCTAGATTATGACCATTTGTGATGACGGAAGATTGCTCTGTTGTCACAGAACCATCACAGTTTCTTGCTATTGACTCCTCTCAGTTTCTTCATTAACTCCTTTTCTGAATGCTGGATAGTTTAAAACTTACTTGTCTTGGAGCTTTATACAGTAAGGGTATTCTAGTGCCTCTCACCTTCCTGCATAAACCTAACTCTTCATATTGTAGCACTCATCTTTCTGTTAATTTTGAGTGTTCTCACTTCACATGCATTTCTAATAGATTTTTTTTGTTTTCCTGTCTTCTTTATGATTAAAACTTGTACTTCTGTGGATTGCCAATGAAGCAACAGCCTGGGCTAGTCACTGTTACCTCAGTTGAAGTCTCTTCTTAGTGCTACTCACAGAAGGAAAAACCCTGTAATTCCTAAAAAAATCTGAGAACACTTCAGCATGCTTTTCCTAGCAAGTGGTCTTTTGTAAAGGTACAACTCGTGTTTATAAAGCTGTATGCATGCTTACGTGTAAAATCATTTTCTTGGTTAGGAGGAGCAAATATGATATTCTGATGGAGAAACTCTCCAGTATGCTAAGTGCTCGTTCAAACCAGATGGAGACATTAGGAAACCTGAGGGAAGAACTGGTGAGATTCATTACTCTTTCAAATTCTCACTCATGTAGAATTGCGATAAGTATCAAAGGCAGTGATTTGCACTGCCTGATTTTTTAAGTTGCACAGAATTTGGAGGTAAAATATCAAAAGAAGGATCTTAAAACCCTACTAGATCAAGTTGTTGTCTGTCATAAGGAAGGAGTTCTGTTCAATCCACAGATTCAGAAAAGTTTTGTCAGTGGGTATCATCATGCAGTTCTGACTTGCAGTGCTGCTGCTTATTTGGACAGTAGAGTCAGAGGGATACAACATGCTCTAGAAGCCTCTTGTGCTCTGCCTGGTGTCTGCACTAGCAGGATTTAAGATCCTTCTTTGATATGCTACTCCACAATACTGTGATTTAAGAAGAGGCAGTATGAATGTCTTTGATACTAATCATCTACAGGTGAGACTTCTTGGCTACAATGACTTTTGTCATTTCTTGTTGTGTTAGGGTCTTTGTGAAAGAACCTTCAAACGTCTGTATCAATATATGATGAATGCTGGCCTAGCCAAGGTAGTATCCATCCCATTACGAGATATACACCCTGGTGGAGGACCCTACAAGACAAAGAAAGGTACCTAGAATCATATCTTTCTTTTTGTGTAATTACATTGATACCCTTCTATCTATAAGCTTCAAATATTAAAAGATGTGTAAGTGAAAACCTGCCTATGCAATTATGTGGAGAAATGTGTTAATAAAGCTAGAATACTGCAGCCCACTTGAATTAGGCGTTTGTTCCAGGTTTTTAAGAAATGACTGGAGGCAAGTTTGTTGTATATCAGTGTAAGCTGTTTCAGTTGATTGCGACTCCTAATAAAACTGCTTACACCAATACAGAGAGCAGGAACAAAGAGCAGCCTGCTGACCTTTCTGATTGAATGGCAAATCAATAAACTTGACAAAAATATATTACAAGTTACGTAAAACAAAAAAGGCTATTATGAAATAAGCTAAAGAAGCAGACCATCTTAGTTATGGCATTTGGTGAAATTCGGCTTTTGCTGAAATTCTGACTTTTGCTGAAAGTCATGAGAATGCAAAGTTTCTGTGGAAAGTTTCATATCAAATGATGAAAGTAAGCTTCTACAGCACTACCTTGGAATTCTTGAAGTAAGCAAGATAGCCAACAAGTACTATTCAAAAAAGCCATAGTTTACTGGAGGCTAGTTTAATGCATAACTAGTTTTGAATTCAGAATCTAAGAGGTTTGCAAGAACTGCTGATAACTTCCAAACATGTAGTGGAAAGACAAAGATGAGCAGAAAAACGTGAAGAGAGGAAACCAAAGAGAGCAACTGCTGTCAGAAAAAAGATGCAGATAAAACTTGCATGGGGAAAAAAGCTACAGGAAGTAATTACAAAAAGCATGAGGAAGGATAGTATCACCAATTCAATTAATACTAAAGGAAATCTAAATTGAATCTTTAATTACAGAAAAACCCAAGAGTCAGATTTGCAAGAGTTAAAAAGAAAATAGTTCTAAAATAGTGTGGGGTTTTTTCAGATATGTAATGAACTATTTGTGAAAATGAAAAGAGAATCTGATATGAACCAAACATTGCAAATTGCATAGGAGTGATCATAAAGGAAGAAGTACAAGTGTCAATAAAAATATGAGCACTTTGAGAAGACAAAAGTGATGCCAGTTACAAAGACTTGTATTAGGTCTTTTGATTAAAACAACAAATTCCTTCAAATATTTTAAATGTGGGGGAGGGAAATCCCTCTCTTTAGGGAAATTGTATTATGGACAAAGAGAAACAACAGCCAAAAGTAGGCACAACTTCCAGCATGGTTCATAAAGAAATCTATCACTTCATGCTGAGTAAATAAAAGAGTGATTGAACAACTTCAGGTGTCACGAAATACACATGTTCACCTCCTTCCCTTGGTATCAGAGGGAGTTTTACACAAGAGAATTTAAGTTCATAGTTTCAGGAAGGCAGTAGAGGTCCAAAAAAAATTCTAGAATAGATAAGAATAAAATAAAATACACGGGGGAAATTATAATCTAATTTTTACAGAATACCTGTTGTACATAGTTAATGTATTCTAGTTTGAGCAAGTGTCTCAGTATATAGAGGCTTGCGCAACAGGGGTAGCTTTAGTCACACTGTTGAGCATAGTCATTGACAAAAACTTATTTTCTCTCTTAGACTGTCTTCGAGTGGTATTACACCAGGTTGTATTTGGTTTTACTTTCTCATACTGACATGCAGAGATGTTCTAATGAGCTGAATACACTTGCAAATAAACCACAAAAGACTAGATAGTATTCCTAAAAGAGTTTATAATCAGTAGTAAAAACATCTAACTTCCAATTAAAGTATTTACTTACAAGACAAGAAAACACAAGTCCATTTATAAGCTTAGTGACAACCCACAAGGCAGGAGATGATTCAGGTTTGTCAGAGATTGGCATGATGGCAGCTGCATTTACTACTTAAGGTCATCAGAAATATGCCACTTGATGAATCTTTCACTTGAATGGTAATTTCATCTTGCAGACTAAAAAGCTGAAAAGCCACACAAATGCCTTAAAGACCACTATGTATTAAATTATGATGAATTAATAATAGCTGATTTTCATTGGAGATCAAGATAGTTAGTTAATCTCTGAAGTTATACAGGAAAGCAGACAGAAATATGTGGAATGCCGTCAGGGTGACGGCACAGCATCTGCTATGGGAAGCACATTATGAGGGAGTAAAAGCTAAAGTAAAAGGAATTTGTGTTTTGGTGAGGTTTTGGTTTGTGGGTTTGGTTTGGTTTTTTGGGGAAGTGGTGGGGTTTTGTTTTCAAATACTGCTTCAAGCGAAAACTAATAGGCTGTAGAAATACAGAGGACATAATAACAGTGCCTGCAGCCCTACCACAATGTCAGCATTTAATTACTACCCTAAAACAGTATCTTAGAATACTGGCAGGAAAAGGATTCAGATTGAGGAAAAATAGTGGAATCATCTGTCCTGGTGCTCAGTCACATGGTTAAATTACTGTGGATTAACTTCATTTTGGCTAAGCTTCAGTAAGTGATCAGATACATGCATAAGATAAAGTTCATTAGCTGTAACCTTAATGATTTCAACCAAGCTTTCACCTGGCTTTTTCCATAGCAGGGTGGTACCAGAGGAGATGGCTGTAGATGTTCCCACCCACTGCTGCAGGATGAATTGGCTACTTCTGCAGTAGCTGCTGAATCACTGCAGCTTGATAAGCTGACAGTGTGCAGTAACCTGGTTGTACTTTACTACCAGTCTCTTAAATTGTTCAGCAGGACCAAGATGATGCTGGTGATTGTTGGTCAGGGAGCAGGATTGCTACAGCTTGCCTGCAGTCATCTGTGCCCACTCTACCCTTCTGGGATCTCATAGAAATGTAGGTGAAGAGTTACTACAGCACAGCAAGTGCACATTAGCACGTTAAGATGTGGAATTCAGTCATGTATGAGATTCTAGTGACTGGTGGGCAGTAGTATGTTCTGGGGTATGCTTCCTCCAAAGTGCATGCACACAAATATAGAAGGTGCATGCACACAAATATAGAAGGTGCAAGGACAAACAATAAACTGACAGTTCTTTTAGGTCCTGTGAATATTAAATATTGGGAACTTGCAGCAGGACTTAATAGGGCCCACCAACTTGTATCCACTTTGATCATTTGCTGAGGAAAGGCAATCCTGGGTTAAGGAGCAGTTTTGCATCCAGGTTGTTTACTGTATCTTCAACTGTATGGGTTTGTTTCATTAGATGACTTGCATTTATAGAAAGTGAGTCTGTAGAGGGAAAAAAAAGGAGTGTTCTTATACCCAGTGACTGATCTCACAGTCACATGTGTGCTCTGAAGATGTAATAAGTTGGGTCAACAGTTAACCCTTTCATTGATTTATTTATGCTTTCGGAATTTCTCCTGTTGGGCCGCCCTAATGGTAACGTGCACGAAAGCTTTGGAGCACCTCAAATTCAGCCAGGCAGTATTTTGGCAGATTCGTATATAGGGAAAAGCTGTTGCCAACCTTTCCTAGAAATAAACAGTTGTCTTTGGTCATTCATTCCCCATTCCACTGCTACTTATTCATGCTGCTGAAAAATAAAATGGTTTAAATACGTGCACCACCCCCTGCATTTTAAGAGTTGTTACTAACATTCGTGTTCACAGGGACTGATGTCATGGTCCGTTGCCTTAAATTAGTAAAGGAATTTAAGAAGAAAATGGAAGAATATCACGATGATGATGAGGAAGAGATCATCACAAAAGCTGTTCCGCCTGTGGATATTGTTTGCGAAAGGGATATGCTCACCCAGGCTTATGAGCTAAGTAGGTGATGTAGTAGGACATCCTAAGATTTTTCCCCTTCCCTTCTTACTCCTTGTATGTCTATAAGAAAGGTATGTATTGTGAGTTTGGTTTTTTTGGTGTTTCATTTTTTTTAAGCTCTGATTGCTCTTTAAATGTTGGGAAATGTCAAGTTTTCACGGAGAAGATTAGCTTTATGTTCAAATTTAGATTGAAGCTATAGGTGCTGCCTTTGCCCTTCCTGGAAGCTTACAGATACCACTCAAATAAAATGGCATGGCAAAACCAGGATGTTGTGATGGGGTGGGAAAAGATTCTGAAGAAAATGGTGTTCCTCCTTCTCCTGTCTCTTTTCATTTCATAATGGAGAAATTAATATCTAACTATAGAAAGCTGTCAGGGTTAAAACTCACCCCTGCTTTTAATCTGAAGCTATCACATTCAAACCTCATTCTGCTGGGGCACTGTTTCAGGTAAAATTGTGGTTTACGACAGTATTTGACTGTATATTGTGTATGTGAAATATCTTTAGTTGTTAGTGGGGAATGTTATAATATATAATTCTGGCATATTCAGTTGTTCAGAGCAAATATAAATGTATATATAAATACATATATATACATAATTGCATCAGATTATTTCCCTGAGATTTGTTTTCCTTTCTGAAACAGTTGAAAGTAGGGGAACCAAAGGTATTTCTCAGGCCGAAATTCGCTTGGCTATGAATGTGGGGAAGCTAGAATCAAGGATGCTGTGTCGTCTTTTGGAGAGGTACAAAGTTGTCAAGGTAAGATGCTTATTGAAACTGGAGATACAATTGTGGTTACTGTGGTAATGTGTTATAACATTGTTAACCTCAAACAATAGAAACAGCAGCGATTTAAGAATTGACAGTGAAAGAGTCCTGGTAAGATTGAAAAGCGTATGAGTGCAATTGAGGAAAAGCTATATAAGACCTAAGCGTTCAAAAAGCATTAAGATTGTAACCTTCTGTAGTCTGAGGACTAAGCCTAGTTGTTAGAAGGTAACATATCTGCTCCTCTAGCATACCTTTTCTTTATTGTTTCCTAGTTAGCTGCCTTGACATCTAATAGCAATAGCTGGCTGACCCACACATACAAGTATTTTACGTTGGTTTGTGCCTGGATGCTTAAGTAATAAAGATCATGGGGAAGAATGCACATGGCTGCATATTTTCTGTCTTTATGGAGCAGCATTCTGGTGATCCACACCAGCTGGTGAGATTCTGTTGGATGCTGCTTCGCAGCCTTCCAGAGAAACACAGTTCCCAGCACCGTGACGCAGGTCTGCCCTCCAAAAAGAGATGGGGCAGAGAAACTGGCTTCAGCCCTGCTTCACCTGGTCCAAATGACTTACCTAAATAATTCACTGCACAATTAGTGGTAACCCAAGTGACCTGGGGGCTGTTACTTCATGAGTTGAGATTCTTCTCAACTCAAAATAGCCTCTTTGCTGAATTTGTGGCTACAAGACTTCTATTTTGCAAGATCCTCTACTGAAAGATCTTGTTGGAGACCCTTTGTACTTTTAAAATCATTAATCTGCTTGCTTTTTGAAAATACCAGTGAATTCTGGAAAAAAGGTTTCTTCTTTTAGAGGTTATGATGATGAAACTCATTATTTTCAGGTATTTCTTTTTTTTTTATTTGAACAAGATGAATTTTGTTGAAACAAAATTCAGCTGTCATTTCTCACATGCACCCATCTGCCCCTTTTCACAAAGGCAGGATAATTGCTATCTCCCATCCATAGAGAATATTTTTACTGAGAGCTTGTCATTTGGTAAAAGGTTCTGTAGAATTAAAAAGAAACAACAAACCCTATATAGAATATCTAAAATTTTTCCATTTATTCTGAATACATATAGCTTGTTTTTCCTTAGACTTTTCTACATCCCACATACTGTAGGCACTTCATTCTCGTATGCAGGTAATGCAGATTGATGTCTTTTTCAAGCTTCGTGTTTCTTTTTATTTCTGTATGTTAAGGTGAGTCAACATTTTTGTTATTTATAAAAAAAAGGAGAATACCATGATGTATTTTAACGTAAGTCAAGAGCAGATAGAAAACTTTCTCACTGTTGATGCTGAAGAACACTGCACGAATGGAGAAATAAGGTGGAAGAATAATGTTCCAACTATTCCCTTAGGGTTTTATGGAAGATGAAGGTCGGCAAAGGACAACGAAGTATATTTCGTACATTTTTGCAGAGGAGAGTGATTTAAACCGTCAGTTTGAGAGAGAGAAGGCTAGGAGTGAGCACCTAGCTACAGTTACATTGGCTCCAGTGCCAGAAGATTCCCCACCTGCAGAAGATGTGTCTCCAGGAGAAGATGATACTTTGGTCTCTGAGTCTGACAATGAAGAAGAAAGGAAAGATGGCAAGAAGAGAAGAAAAGGTCAGAAGGCCAACTCTGGTTCTCCATCGAAATTAAGTTTCCAAGATGATACCCATCAGTCAACACTAGCTAAAGGTAGATCATGATTTCAAAATTTGGGGGAACCTTGCATTTTTCTTATGGATCCTTTTATTAAAGAAAAAAAAATGCTATAAGTTTCCATTAAAGCTTTTGGTCATATATTTATCTTTGCCCTTGACTATTTCCATGGGGTTTTTTATATTCTCTTTCCCAAAAATTACCTTTTGGAATTCTCTAAGTGATCTCTGGAGATTCTCAGGGCTGAAGTGTGCTCTTGTGTTTGTGTACCAAATAGTGTTTCTGATTATCACTCATCACTGAGAAGATAATTGCTTCTCCTTACCCATGTACCATTTCTTCCCCCATTCCCCATGCAAATGAAATGGGCACACACACCATACTTCTTGGGTGTTCACTTTTCTTTCTTATGGGGTAAAGGGCTGAAATGATTCTGCGGAGGGTCAGGTGAATTCTGAAACTGTTGCAAGAAAGGAGGCAGGATTGTGTGGCTAAAAACCAGCATAGCGAGGAGATCATGATAGCTAGCAATCAGGTTGGTTTGTGCTGCTGGGAGAGCAGCATCCTTGGGTAAATCTTGTATCTGCCTTGGGTGTTCTGTGATGAACTGAGAAGGTGTCTATCATGGACTCTCATTTTCAGAATATCTTACAGCTCAGGCTGTGCCCATTAGAGAGCACCATCTTCATAGAGCTTTAGCTTTTAAAGTCCTTGAAGACTTTGAAGTGGATTTGACCACATTTTGTCTTTCTTGAAATATTTTCTTTCCTCCTCGCTAAGAAAAAAGGCAGGCTCTGCCTCATTAAAGCACATCATTTCATTCTACTGGATATGTAAATGTCATCTTAGGTGTGGGAAATAGCACACAAGCTCACAGCGCAGCCAGCTAACTTTTTTTTTACTTACAACATAAAAATTCTTCCCCTTTTAGCAGCAGGGTTTTTTTTTCAGTTGGAAATATCTGGTATTGAGCCTTAAAGTGTGCAAAATGTGTTTATTTGTGTACTGATACAAACCTTCAAGTGGGATGAGTATACATAGAGTAATGTGTCTGAGAACAGATAAGATGGTAACCGACTGCTTTCAGCAGCAATGGGCTTGGGATGCATTGACCCATAGCCTTACTCACCTAAACGTATTGTAACAGATCTCTTGTCCCCTGAAGCTAATTGCTTCCTCTTTTTCTTTAGCTATTTGGAACATCTTAATGTGAAAGCTACCAGCCTTTTAGAACATATGTTTAAGAGGATATGGTGGTTTATTTTTTAATTTTCTTTATTTCAACTATTTGTATGTTCCTACAGCTTGTCTGTGAAGCTCCAAGGGAAAAGAGAACAGATCATCAGTTCTTTTGTAGATTGTCTTTGCAGTCATACTAAATCTTTGTCCTCATTCTGCTTTGAGTCAGAGAAGTCAGGTTTCTGGCAGAACTTGAGAATCTTTGTGACAGAAACTCTCCTTTCTTCAGACAGCAGTTTCTGGATAAGCTAATCTGGCCGTTCATGGTCTTCTGTGCCTGCTCTGAAGAGGCTTCTGCATGAAGAGAATTACCTGATGACAGGGAGCTCACTTTTTAAAAACTTTTTGTTCTGAAGGCTGAATGCAGTCATTCATTGTCAAACCACTGCTTCCAGCAGGGTAGAAGAATAGGTGAAAAATGTAGCAGAATGCTTTTATGTGCAGTTACCTGCATTGTGGATGAGGGAATGCCTTTTATAGCAAGAGAAGCTGCACATTTACAGGGAATCATGAGAGCAGAATAATTACAAGGCTGCTTGCTCTTAAACCAGGCTCAAAGCCAACAGCTGTGAAGCCTCCGGGGAAGAAGCTGCCTTCCCCTCCAATTCTTGAAGAGCCCGATGAGCTCCCAGACAATGTTTTGGGGGAGAGTTCTACTTTGGAAACATTAAAGCAGGAGTCCAATCTGTCAACGTGTGCTCTTTCCACTGATGAAGATGGGGATGCGGCTGTGGTGGAGGAGGTCAGTCTTGAAGACCCTAAGGTAAGATCACATGTCTGAGTACCTTCTTGTTGGCACATTGTCTGAGCTAAGTTATGAACTTTTACAGCAAGCCTTCAAGCTGTAGTTTTGTATTAATTTATGGGATTGGGTTTTGGGGTTGATTTTTTTTTTTGTTTATTTGGGGGTTTCATGTTTTTGGTTTTTTTTGTTGTTTTTTTTTTTTGTGGTGGTGGTTTTTTTGGTTTGGGGTTTTTTAATTCAGTGTCAAAGTACATTCATATTTTGGCTGCATTGGAGTTATAAGTTAAAGTTTTATTCCAGGAGATAGGAAGGTGGATGTCCAAAATACAGTTGTGGGTTAGTTCCCTCTGCTCTCCAAACTCCATGTGTTGACTTAATGCATGTCATCACTTAATGTCTACTGTGTACACAAGTGCTACATATAATCTGTTCTGTTTCCTGCCTGCGATAGGGAGATAAAAGATAATCCTCATCCGACTAGTTTGTTACAAATAAATACACTAAAACTCAATTCCACAGTTGCTGCTGTGGAAGGAACCAATGTTAGGCTGAAGACATTGTTATGTAAAATTTGTATTTTGTCCATACTGTGCACTAGAAGACGTGTGGCCAAAAGAAGGAAAAGCGTTCCAAAGCTACCACAGTGGAGAGACCCCATGAAACGTACAGGCTGCTGAAGCGCCGCAATCTCATTGTGGAAGCTGTTCGAAACCTCCGGCTAATTGAAAGCTTGTTCACGTGAGTCCCTCTGAAAACAGTGTCCAGGGGACCTGATGCATTTTGGTAGCAGAAGCACTACTTCAGCAAGCAGTCTGTGTGCTTATTCCAGTGGTGCTGTTTCTTGTCCCTGATGGAACTCTAGGCTATAATGTTGGAGATGATGGCACATGGAAGGTGTGGGGGGCTGCAGTTATACTGAATCTTAAACATTAAAACAACTGTTTGGAAGCAGTAATAGTTCTTTGCAGATAATTACACAAGTGAATTTTTATAGAGTGTATGTCCCATAAACAGAGATTGGAGAACTTTTGTCTCTGTTCACAATATGCTGGTGCTTGGGACCACATAGTAAGATACAGCACTTCCCTGCTTGAGGATTCTGTCATCTGCATAGGTTTTATCTCTGCATGGTTTCAAAAATTATCTGTGTTTTATTCTGTCATGGACTGTCGAGGTTCATGATGTCAGTCAGTCATCAGTGTCACGAGGATTCTGTCAGGGTCCTGAAAGTGTGCTTTTCTTTGCAGTTTAAGTGGTACAGTTCTATGTCTTCTCCTGACTTGCCTTGTTGGATTAAAGATCCTTCCCTGAATGTTATAATGTTTTCAGTCTTCTAAGATTTACCACCAAAGAGAAATCAAAATTCTGGTGCTCTCCTGGAGTCCCAGCTTCCAAATTGGCAGGAATTTAGTATAGGAATTATAGGTAAGAAATCATGGCCTTATTCTTCTTTGTTTGAAAATTTTGAAACCCTCTGTCACCTAGTTCAATTGCAGATGTTATAAGAGTATCATAAAATTAGAACCTTCTCTTCTGGCACCAGCCTCATCACCCACTGATCTAGTCTCATCCAAGCACAAGATCAGAAAATATCTCAGCTCTCTGCTTTCCCTTTTAGTGCTGCCAACAGGTAGGTCACAGGTTTCCTCGGCACTGGTGAAGGTTCTGCCCCTCCCCAGTCTCTGTGAAGGAAATTTGCTGGGTCCTCACTCCAATTGTGTTAGTTACCAGGATGTAGAAAAGAGAATAAAAGCAAGCGATAAGAGATTAGGGTGTGAGCGAGCTCCTGCAGACTCCTGCAAAGGAAGAAGTGAGCTGGCTTCAAGTGATGGGGTATGTGTGTCTGTATTGTGAATACATGTGTCATTTCTGAGCTCTGGATGCCATTAAGTAAATTCTTTCTGCCCCAAGCTGAACTGAGTTCACGAATAGAAATATAAAGTGCATGTGTTTAATCACCACCTAAAAAAGCTGTAGCCTTTCCTAACCTTAGGGAGTCTGGATTCATAATTACATTATAGACATAGATGGAGAAATCGGGCATTGAGAATCTGCTGTCATAGGAAGAGCAGTTCTCACCTAAAAAGGAAGAGCTTGGTTACAAAGGAACCACAGCTGAAATTTAAAGCTTAATGAGTAGTTTTTTACAGAAAAAGGGAAAAGTGAGCAGTAGTTGCTAGAAGCAGGGAAATACCCATCCACCCCACATGCTCTAACAAACTGCTCAGGCAGTTCGAAGCACTGCTGGACTTAAAATGCAAGGTATTTTTTTGTATCTTTTAGACTTCAGAAGATGGTGATGGATCAAGAGAAGCAAGAAGGTGTCTCCACTAAATGCTGCAAAAAGTCTATCATACGACTGGTACAGAAGCTTGCGCGAGAAGGGCTCCTCAAAGTCTATCGTACTACAGTCATTCAAGATGGCATAAGTAAAAAGGTGACTACACAAGCCCTGGAAGTAGCAGCAGCTTTTCTCACAACCTTCTGATTTATCAAAGTGATTTTGGCCTTTTTACTGAAATACATGGATAACTTCACTTTTTGTAACAGAACCCACAGCCAAGCTGCCCGGAAGCTCTATGTCCCAAACTAAGCTAGTGTGAAAACCATATTAGTGCTTTCAGTTATTGTGCTGCAGATAATTGCGAGACCAAGGAATAGTCCAGAGATCAAAGTCTCTGAATCTCCCTTCTGAGAGTTTCTGCTGCTTATCAGTTATGCAATTTATGGTTCTTTTCCTGCACTGTCAGGCTGCAACACAATTCTATTTAATCGCCTTTTGAAAGCTAACAGTATATGAGAAATCCAGAAGTTGCCTTCTGAGTTGAGATTTATAAACATGATGTATTTTTTAAAAAGCAAAATCCACTGTTACTGAGGTTTGTAGAAGTAAAATGTCTGTAAAGGTCAGTTGTAAAGCTGAGGCCTGTCATTGTAACATTAGTGTGAAATGTTCATAAGCAGGCAGAGAATCTATTGAAAATTACCTGATGCACAATTACTGTAGGGCATATATGAAACCTCATCTGAATTGTGTCTGTACTTTCAGCAACAATATGTATGAGTTTGGCCTTCTGAGGTATGGCTTTTCATTTATCCCTTTCATTCTAATATTTGCAAATGAGGTATTTTTTGCCCAAACATTCCAGATTTTAAAAATGAAAAAAACAGAGGCTTTAGAGATGACATTAACAGTTTATTGGTACAGAGATCATGGTCTGGCCTCTTGCTTAATGCAAACTAGCAATGGGAGGTTTCATCCAAAAGTGTTTATATTCTGTGAATTATTAAATCTTCATAGGATTCTTCTCTGTGGCTGCTGTTAATTAACTGTCTGTTAATCTCTGATAATTTATGCATCTGATTAAGAGCCAATATCTCTATAAGTACCTGTTGTTTGTTTTCTGCTGCTCTGAACAGGCAGAGTTTGTTGTGCATCCTTCAGTGAGTCCTAATGATCCCCTTGTGAAAAGTGCCATTGAGCAGGTGCGTTTCCGAATCTCCAATTCAAGCACTGCAAACAGGCAAGTGGCAGCAAGGGTTTGGATGGCTTTTGGGGAATTTGGCTTATCTAGGACTTGCAAAAATATGCAGAAGAAATAAACACAAAGTTAGCAAAAGAAATGAAAAAGCTGCTCTTTAGCAACAGAGGAACTGAAGCACAAAGATGAGGCAAGATGCTGAATATCCGCTGAAGTTGGGAAAGAAGAGGGATTGAACTCTGCTTAATTTTTACCCAAGTGCTGTGTGGTTTTAATGCAGGATTAAAGTTCCCCAGACGCCATCCCAGGACCAGGCTGATGAAGAAAGTCTGGGGCAAGAGGCAGTTCCTGATTCAGGAGAAACACAAGAAAACTCATGTAAAGCTGATAACAGTCGGGCAAGAAAAACTGATGACAAACTGGGTGTAACACAGCTAAAAAGCTATCACCCAGTTACAGGTACAGCTAACTTGTTTTTTTCTGTCATCTTTCACTTTCCATTTTATTATTAATAATCACTTATAGATGTTAGGCTCTCCTAAGATACAAATGGTGGGTTTTTTTCTTTATTTATAGAAGAAATACTGGGTTTACATTAAAGTAGTCTCACTACCCAGTGGTTTTTTAGCTGCTTATTTTTTTACAATTACAAACGAGGATATTTGTATTCACTACTGTTTTGAACTTAATATTTGTAACTTATATATCTTCAACTGCTCATCTTTCCAGGTTCTTCACATCAGTTTTTCTCCTGTTGTAATCCTCTATTTCTGTTTGGTACTTCATCTTCCCTCCTAGTGCCAGGACTTGGGCGTTCTCTTGGCTTTCTTCCCAAAATGCCCCGTTTAAAAATGGTCCACGTGTTTCTCTGGTACTTAATTTATGGACACCCTTCAAATGGAACACCCCAAAAAGGAGATAGTGATGGAGAGAAAAAAGGCAGCAAAGAAGGGCTGGATGGGAATGCAGCTGTAGTTGAAGCGCAACCAGATGGGACCTTAGAAATTATGACAACTGCGGTGAATCCTGAAATCTCAGCACAGGAGACCGAAGTGGAGTTGTCTAATCAAACAGGTGAGAAGTGGCACATCTTGACTTTACTACAGGCTTTGGCATGGTTCAACACTGAAAAAAGGTAAAAGTATACTTCAAAAAAGATTGAAAATCAATGGTTTAGATAATTTTCAGGTTGTTATAGATTTTCAGGCTAATATGTTCTACTTGAACACTTACAATTTACTGAGTTTTAACTGTTAGTGCAACTGTAACAGGTTTGTCCTGTCTGAATCTAAGCCAGTCAGTTTTCTTGCTCCTAGTGTACGTGGATGATGAATCATGGATGCGCAATGTCCCTCCTCTCCCGCTTCACAGAGAGTTTGGATTTGGATGGGCTCTTGTCAGTGACATTCTCCTCTGTTTGCCTCTCTCCATCTTTGTTCAGATAGTACAAGTCAGCTACAAGGTACAGTGATTTTTTGTTTCTTGTTCATTTTATTTTGAAGTCGGATGATGTCAACTATACCTACAAGCAGTAGCAAATATCCTTTTTTTCTGTTTTAAAAACTAGCCATTGGAGTTCACTTAGTTCTTGATAGTCTTTCACAGAAAAGTTAGTTGCTTTTACAGCCACACTGAAAAAAATGTATAGCCCTGTAATACTGCGAATTCTTAAGCTAATATTTATCAAAGAGCTTTTTATAATCTCACTGAATCTTCTGCCTCGTTGATTAATAAGAATAATGTTTAAGCATTTTACAAAAGCAGTAACATTTGCTTAGAAATTATCTCAGTAGACAGTTCTGGTAGCAAAATTTGGTACTTAAAAGGATAGTTATATTTTGCATTTTTATTAACTTCTGAAATAATTCTAGGTGGATGGTCTGGAAGATTTTTTAAATGACCCCCTAAAAAAGCACATTCTGATCCGATGTCTTCCAAGGTCAGTCCGACAGCAGCTTCTCTACAAAAGGTAAGCAGATGAGTCAAACTAAATGGCTCTAGGGATGAAGCAACAGTGCTTGACTGTTTTATAAGTTATTTCCTGTTTGTGTCAAAAAGAACTTTGTTACTTAAGACAAGGATCATCAATCTTATAAGGAGAGTGTGCCAAATTGTGTTTTTCTCTCCCAAATAGAAGGTAATAAGAAACTAAACCAATATTCAAGCATGCTGTCAGGCAGTGTTTGAGAGCTGGGAGGTTCTGTCCTTCATAACTCAGCAGCAGGATGTTACTCTGTACAAAACACACTCCTGACTGCTGCTAAATTAAGAATTTAATAGAGTCTAAATGTTGCTGTCCTTCATAAATCTTTCAGAAGATGCCAGATTTCCCAGTTCCAGCCTCTCACACATACCATTCAGTTTCTGCTCAGGCTTTCAGGGGCACATCTGCCATTGTTTGCCATTCCTCATCTAGGAGATTTAAAAATTGAGATTGGACTGAAGATAGGAAGGGAAATCAACATTAAAGGAAAGTGATTCCAACCCTAACTATTCTATGATTCTGTGATTTGAGTATGTGGAATTAACAGTACTGTGTTAGTTTCCCGAGAAAGTCGTTGCGGTAAACGGTAGGGATTTGGGTGGTTGGAGGTTTATACAACACTTTGCAAACCTGCAGATGTGTCATTGCTGAGTGAATAGTGCTAGACAGTATCAAGACTTGTAGTTAGCTCAGGTTTGCAATTTCTAACCTATTACTTGCTAAATCCTAGTAACAAGGAAACTAGATGTATGGTATTTTCTGAAATCTGCGGCTCCATCTGATAAGTTTATGGAAAATGGTGTGGCAACTAAGCAGGTTGTCTCCCTTCTCCTCGCCTACTTCTAACTCAGCCAAACTTACTTCAGCATTTCAAGGCTTGTCAAATGACCTGACCCCCAGAGAAAACTCTTGCCAAAATACCATTCACATTAACTGCCCAGAAAAACTTAGGTCTTTGTGAAGTTAAACGTGGGCAAAGCAAACTTTTTAACAAACTCTCTCTCAGAAACTAGACCTTGCAGAAGTTTTCCTGCAAGTTCCAGAATTTTGCTATGTAAGTAGAGATGTAGCATGGGAAATGTTGCGGGTTTTGTTCTGCCAAAGCTGTAAGCAACTGAAGGCAGTTTCTTGAAGCAGTAATTCTGACAACCTTAACTACAAGAATCATTGCCCATTTCTTTATATGTACACATGTGAATGCTTATGACCTGTGTTCAGCAGTCATGTTTTCTTACCCATGTCTTGTTTTCGTAACACTAAGTTATCTGCAGATCTGCTGGTGTTCTGACCTGGTTTAACTCATTTTTATATGGTACTTCTGGCTAATTTTGCTCATTGCTAGCAAAATTTTAGTTAGTATTTGTCTAAAGCAACTCTGTTTGTGATTTGAGGAGATTTTTGAGTTTTGGGATATTATGTGTTTTCCATAGGCTGACAATTAAAACAAAAATACCACTTGAGAAATTCTGAAACTCAGTATTTAAAAAAGTAGTGGTTTCCTGAAACTTACGGTTGCTGCAAGGAAGTGGCATGTTTTCTGGTATTGTTTTTAGTGTTTTCACGAGTGCTGATTGTAATATCTCTAATATTGCTGTAGGAGGTACATCTTTTCAGTGGTAGAAAACCTTCAAAGATTATGTTATATGGGACTGATACAGTTTGGCCCAACAGAGAAGTTTCAAGACAAAGACCAGGTAATTATTTTTTTATTTTTATTGTTTTTTTTTAATTTAGCCACAATTATTCATTGTTTTTGTCCAATGAAATAAGTGCAGCATTTGGGGGTTGTAATTACCTTAAATAGTGAAGTAAAATTCCTGATGTTTCAGATGTATACACAAACTTGAAGATCCAAATCACAAATTGCAAGTTGTGCAGATAATTTTTACGTCCTTCTCTGGAAAGACACTACTCAAATGTACAACACTGAACACTGCACACAATAATGATTGAGGAGGTTCCAGACTGGCAGCACTTTCTGAAAAATGAGCACACCACATCCTTCTCCATCGAGGCATTAGGCACTGGGGGTGTGACACAGAATGAGGTCAATGACCACAGTAAAACGAGTACGTTCGTATGCATCTTTGTAAATAGAGAGCACGTGCAAAGGATAAAGAAGTCAGGACATAAAGTTTATGAGGATGAAATAGGTAATTAGGCCCCAGAACACATCTATTCAAGTCCTGAATAAGAGCTTGTAGGAAATAGTCACTGTCTTGGAAACTTGAAATATCCTGTGCACAAGGGCAAAAAGAAACTGTTCTAAATCTAGAAACAATATATCTGGATTGCTGGCAAGAAGAGTTTGGGAGTACAGTGCAATAGATAGGGAAGTGTGTGTCTTCTGTCAGAGTACTGTTTCAAAACAGCAAAGACTGAGAAAATGCTAAACAGTCCTAAACTACGTTAAGTTGTTTGTCCTGATGATTTTTTATTTTTTACCTACCAACCTGAAATATACTGTATTTGACAGGTCTTTGTGTATGTGAAGAAAAATGCTGTGATTGTTGATACCACTATCTGCGACCCCCACTATAACCTGGCTCAAAGTAGCCGCCCATTTGAGAGGCGATTGTATATTCTGAATACCATGCAGGATGTGGAAAACTTCTGGTTTGATTTGCAGTGTGTCTGCCTTAACACACCATTGGGTATGGTATAACTGTACCTTCTTAGTACCTTTACTGTTTATTCTGTTCATACTACAGTACCTCCTCCTTTCCTAAAACTTGACCCAGGCTCTGTTTTGTCATTTCCAATGTTTTGTTCTCTTGGCTGCTGCATAAAAAAATGCTTTAGAAAGGGTACCAGATTCCCATTAGTTCTGCCCTGAATACAGTTTTGGACAAGGTAGCGCTTTCTAATGGAAATTAACTGGAGCACCATTAGCCTCTATCGAGAAGTGGTAAAAATGTTAGTGCTGTCTGGGAGCAGTAGTTTGCCACAGCAGGGTGGATTGAGAATGGCTTGAAATCTGACTTCTCATGCTGATAGTCAAAACTATTTGTATGCCTAGGAGTTATCCGCTGTCCTCGTTCAAAGAGAAGTAACCTTCAAGGGGAGGAGACTGCACTGGATGTAGAAATGGAACAGGAGTCAGCAGTGGATAAACACAATCTTGAACGCAAATGTGCAATGTTGGAGTATACCACGTATGTCATCTTCATCCTTGCTTTGTTTCTTGAATAGAGTGGGCAAAAAAAACTGTTCTGATTTTGAGGATGTTGTTCATTAGCAGAAGCAGTTAAGACTTTAGCATTTCAGTTGGGTATTGTGGGTTTTTTCTGCATAATTCAGAGGCTCTCTGATTAAAAAGACATGTAGTTATAGATCATATTTACAAGTAACTTGTCTACTAAGCAGGTTTTTATACTAGAGGAATGGGAAAAACAGATTCAGATTTCCTTCCAAAGTAGTACAAATGTGTGTTGTTGGAGAAAGCGAAGTTGAGAGGGAAGAAGTGCTCCCTAGGTACAGTTAATGCAAGGGAAAAAATTACAGATTCTGTATTTCTGTGCTTTATATCATGGTATCACAAGTAGCCTGTAGCTTCAGTAACTCCTCAGTGTTAGTCGGAATGCTGTACTTCTGTGTCGCATTTTGCTGCACATTGATTACAGATTGATTTCTGATACGGGGTTGGTGTACACTGCTAAAATCTGCAAGTGGTCTCTAGAGCACTTCATCTTCTGCCTAGTCACAACCAGAATACTTGAGAGGATGGAGTGATTGCAACCTCTGAGAGCTGTGCAGAATGGCAGTTAAACTTTCTATATTGTATTATGCACTGTGGTTTAGTTTTGTCAATATTCTGTTTTAATAAACAGCCTGTTTAGAAGTATTTTCAGTTAGTTCAGTATTAGAGGTAGACACATCAAGTTATCTTAAAAAAGTTAATGAAGTTGAAGGAATCTGACTCCACTGATCCTTGCTGATAGAAAAAATATCTGTTCAGTCAGCTTTTGCATATGGCCTCCATTGTATGGTAAGAAATCCTTTGTATTGGATATCTTGTGTTTACTTACAGTTAGGCTGGAGATGACTGCAACATCTTTGAGGTCAAGAAACAGGTTTTGGATATTTTTTTCATGGTGGCTTTCAAAAAAAGTCTCAGAAAGCGAAACAGGATTTCAGAAATACTCTTTGGTGTTATTACTGGATTGTCAGAGCTGTCGTAACTGCTCCATATGCAGAGCTTATTCATAGCTTGATTATTTATTTTTTTAGGAAGTACGTTTTTCTCCATGGTCCTTTGCAAAGTATCATATTTATAAAGAGGAAAAAAATCTTTTCCTTCCATTCTGCACTCTAACACCACATTAATTATTAAATAGCTCATTTAGGAAGGGTACCAGTTCATCCATTGTATGCCAAGCATTGTTAGTTTTGTCCTCCTTCTGGGGAGAGAATTGCAGTGCATTGATTTTTCGCTTGTATGTGTATTTAAATAAGCTTTAATGTATTTTACTGGTGAACCAGAGAGACCAGTGCTTGACAGTCAGTGTGAAAAAGGGTTATGATTGCCTTTAGTTCCTGTGGCAGATTTTCCCCACACTTTTCAGTTTTTCAACTGAGTAGGTATTTTCTCTAGTTTTGTGACAAGAGTAGCATTGGGAACAGTTTAACATGGCCATTGGAACTTAGTTAACAGTAACGAAGTTGCTCTGGGTTTAAACTGAGAGCTCAGTCATTAAATATCAGGGATTAAAACTTGATGAAAAAATATTGTTGTCATGCTGTTTCTGGAGCAGGGTTAAGGAAAGGAGCATCTCTCTTCTTTCTCGACCCTCTCTGAACTGGGAGGGCAAGGGTTGAGTTGTGCACACACATCATTTAATTGCAGCTGAGAAAGCACTCCCTGCAAAAGAATTGCTATGTATTTTGTTATTCTTTCTGCTAGAGGCAGCCGAGAGGTGGTTGATGATGGAACTATCCCTGGAGATGGCTTAGGAGCTGCAGGTCTGGATTCCAGCTTTTATGGGCACCTAAAACGCAATTGGATCTGGACAAGCTACATCATCAATAAGACTAGGAAGGTGGGTGTTGTGAAATTTATATACTGTAATGACTTTTCCAAACTCTAATATTCTCAAGGTTGAGATACTGATAGCAAAATCTTACTGCTTGCATGCTTTCAGCCGTGTGTCTCTTTCATCACTGGAAAGAAATTAATGCCAAAGGTGGTAAATCTTGGTGCTGAAGTGAGTGAAAGAGTTGTATGTAAATTTAATCTAAACTGAATTCGATAGTGCATTTGACCAACGGAGCAATAATTAAGCAAGCAATTTTCATTACTTGAAATGTAGAAGTTGTCAGACAAAAACTGAAAAATCCAGAACAAGGAAATACACACATACACACACAGAATAAATATTACTAGGAAGCCCAGCACAGGCAAGTAAGAATGGCCATGCCCGTTCTGGCTACTGTCCTGTCTCTGGCTGCCAATACAAGATTTGTAGGGGGGTGTCAGAGCAAGAGAGTTGTGTAGAGATATTTCCTCAGCATGTTCTCCCAGCTGTCTGCAAGCTTGGCTCAAGGCCATTCTAAACCTTGGGGGTGACGTTTCAGAGCAGTTAATAGCTTTTTCTTCTAGCATTAATTTCTGTGATTGTTTTTTTGGACTCATGTAAATCTATAGTATCCACAACCTCATGCAGCAAAGTGTTTCAGAGTCCTTTTACATGTCATTGTAGCCAGGGATATTTTCCTTTATACTGAAGATTTATTTCTGACACTACTCAAAGGATGTCATGTGTAGAGTTGTTAAAAGCAGTGCATTCCTTTCGCCTATCACCTTTTTTAAAGCTGTGTTGTCTTAGGAAACTACCGTTTCTGAAAACGGACTGACACTGAGACTCAAAACCTTCTTAACAAAGCACCCCCTCCCACTCAGTACTGGAGGTAAGGTGGTGGTGCTGGTGGTGGGGTCTGTAACTATATTGTAGCTGTTGCTGTCTTTGCAAACTCAGTATGGAGGATGTGGGTTATTCCTGTCTCCTTACAGTAATCTAGAATGCTTCTGGGGCAGTAAAATGGATAAATAATTTCCTTCCCTACTTCTGGATATATAGAACAATAATTTCTTAGCCAGTGTTGATGGCAGGAGTTGTTCCTGTCTCCTTACAATGATCTAGGATGCTTCTGGGGCAGCAAACTAGAGATTTAAATAATTTTCTGTAGAACAATAATTTTTATCCTTTGTAATTTCTGATGTACAGCATGAGGAAATTCTAGAGGGACCAATGTTTTGTACAACCAGACATTGGTAAAATTGCAAGCTAAGGAGGAGGAAATGCTCCAGGTTGAACATAAAACCTGAACTCAGTACCCTAGGCTTCGTAATTACTTGATGATTCCTCACTTATGTGGGATTTTATTCTGTGAGCTGCTGAGAAGTGGCATGAAATGGCATGACTAACAAAGGGCAAGTCTGAGAGGGTGTGGGTGTTTTAATATACTAAAACATTGGCATTTGATCTTTATACCTTAGTATTATAGAATGCAACTGCTGTAAAGCAAATTCACTACTGTAAATATATGTAATTTTAGGTAACAAAATTAATATTTTGGGAGAAGCAAAGGTGGGATCTGAGTCACTTGTCCAGAAAGATGAAAATATTGAAATAAGTAAAGAACCAGCCCAGGATCGAACCAAACGAGTGAGAGGTGGAAAAAGCCAAAAGAGGAAGAGGCTTCGGAAAGATACTGGAAAGAAGACAAAGAGGAAGAAGAAAGGTAATTAACACATCAGGAAAAAGAAGCATTCTTTTTGATGCATAGGCCTGCTATGAGTTGTTTTAATAAAGCTGATGTGACTTGTCACATGGTGTGGGAACTTCATGGCCGTATCTTTGGCTTGCCTCTTTCAGTGAAGAGGTTGAGATGTCCTGGGGCTGTACACTAGCTCTGGAGAAAAGCAACAGTGCTGTGACTTTTACCTGTGTGTGAATCACGATTGCACTACTGAACTATACAAACTAAAGAAATTCCAGTTGTGTCTTCACCAGATCAACTCATTGCAATTCACCATCAGCTTTAGTAGCTGGCTCAAAGGTTCCCACGGTATGCTGCTGTAGGTTGTCAGTTTGCTAACGAAAGTGATGTTTTTCCTGGGAGGGGTATTAATGCATTTCCCTTCCTGAACTGCTACTTTTCTTCTTGGCTTTTGTCTTTCATTCCTAACAAACTCCAGCTGGTGCTGATAGTGGCTGTGATAGGAGTTTGAATTAATCAAAACATGTAATGCTGAGATAACGGTCTTTTTTGTCTTTTTTTTCCCCTCTGATTTGTTAGCAGAGGATTCTGTAGAAAAAAGCAAAAGACTCCGCTACCATGATGAAGCTGACCAGAGTGCCCTGCTGAGAATGACACGTCTGCGTGTCACCTGGACAGTGCAAGAAGACAGTCTGCTCATGCTGTGCCGAATTGCTAGTCATGTGCTAAATGCAAAGGTATTTAATAGACCCATTAAGTAGTGGTCCCGCATACTGAACACACATACCATCAGTCCTTGAAATTCATCCTGGTTCTGACCATCATTTGTGAGCATTAAAAGCTGAAGTTTAACTCCAAACACATTTGTTCTTCACACAGGTTAAAGGGGCCTTTGTGCCATGGCAAGTCGTTCGGGATATCATGCATGCCAGCTTTGAGGAGTCCCTCGATAAAACTTCTCATTCTGTTGGACGAAGAGCTCGCTATATTGTCAGGAATCCCCAGACCTATCTTAATTATAAGTAAGAAGGCTTCTGTCCGTGTTCTAGGCTAAATTCTCCTGAACTTAAGTGAAGGGATATTGTCCTCCTGTGGTTTTGTCTTGTTTCATGTGACTTAAAAATTTCAGCTGTTTTTGCACCCAGTGCTATCAAATCTGTATTGAATTAGGAAAATTTCAGCTATGTACAACACCTTCAATTGTATCTGTTGCAGAGTTTGCCTTGCTGAGGTTTACCAAGATAAAGCCCTCATTGAAGATTTCATGAATAGAGAAAATAATTATGAAGATCCACAGGTAAGAGGGAAGTATTCTAAAAGGTCATAGAGTACTTTATGCTGTTTGGGTTACTGAGTGCTTGCACTGTTTCGATTGCTGTGATTTCATCTCTTCTCTCTCCCTTGTACGCTTAGCTATTTTTAAAATAGCATCATTATAAAAATGCATCATCATTGCTGGTTGGGGAGTAAAGTGGACACAGGCAGCTTTCCAAAGGCACATAAACAGCACTACTGTGCAACAAAAATGTTTCTCAGTGTGCTTGTTTATAAACATCCATGACTGAGCATCTGTATGCACTGATTGGCTTTGGGGCGTTTTTTATGCTCTCAGCCTCCTTGTTATCTGAGCAAGAAAGCATTTTTGCTCTGTGATTTCTTATTTTTTATTCTGCTTGCATGTCAAAATACTGCCTTAGCTTCTGCGGATGAGTGCGGGCAGGTAAGCAAACTTACTGAGGGAAGTGTTGATTCGATCAGTCAAAAGACTTTATTGAAATTTTGAGCTTTTTGTGGCTTAAATCAAACACAATTTCAAATTGAAAAGTTGTTTATGCTGTCAGTGCAAACTGAATTTCAAGACTTTTTTTGAACTGGGATTGCGTCACAGCAAGACTTTGTTTTTATCCGGGAATGACAATTCATATTGTCAGCAAACCCCAGTCAGTTCTGTTACTAGATTTGTGTTTGTTTAAATTAAGAGTAGTTGTTCACTGATGAGACATTGCTAAAATAAATGCATGTGTCCCTAGCCCCAAAGTTTGTCTTTGAAAGCAAATAAAAACTTGTTTCTAGAGAGTTCCTCGTGTGTAACAGGTGTTCTCTGAGCTATGATTGTACAAAAAGACTTAATGGAGAATACAATAAAGCCTGAAGGTTATAAAGAGGAAAAAAAAAAGACTTAAGCAGAAGCTTAAACAAAGTCCTACCAAGAGATCTTATGCTGTTAATTCAGTATAATTGGTTTTAGAACATATGTTTATGGTGATTTGCTTGTAGTTGTGATTACAGACAGAACCTGCAACTGTTAAGTGAATCAGCTAACATGACCTCCACAGAGCTTTTTTGGTGCATTCACTCCTCTGTGGTACAGTTTCTGACATGATAATTCAAAACTGGCTACTTCTACTAGAATATTCTATGAATGCTTTGAAAGTAGAGGGTCTTTTCCCATTCTAAGAAATTGAGGCTGATAACATTTCTATCTCTTCTTTTCAAAGGTTTGTGCAAAGGAGTTTAAAGAATTTGTGGAAAGACTGAAAGAGAAATTCAGTTCAACTCTGGGGAATCCCAAACTTGAGATTCCTGATACTTTGCAGGAACTCTTTTCCAGGTAAGTTTCAGTAAATACAAGAAGCAATGTTTCCTCCAAATCCATACTTCCTAAATAATATAACTGATTTTTAGTTATTTGCATAAACTTGTTTATTTTAAACCATTCCTGTTTTGCTAAATAAGACTTTTAAATCAGAAATTCACAATGTCAGATTTCATAAATTGTCAGGTCCTCAACTTTGCCATTAGAGATGTTGCTACTCAGGTACATTTTAATCATAGGATCATAGAATGGTTTGGGTTGGAAGGGACCTTAAGGATCATCTGGTTCCAACACCCCTGCCATGGGCAGGGATACCTTCCACTAGACCAGATTGCTCAAAGCCCCACGAAATAGATTTCCCTTTACTGTCTTCCACATTAACTGGCTCCATTTTACATCACAGTTTGTAGCTGGTTGCTCAGCTAAACCATCTCAGTGCTGCTGAAGTTGTTGATACGAAAGAGCTCTCAGCTTTGTATAGCATTCTCCAGCTCAGGTTGTCAAGTTTTTTCATGTTGATAACACTTAGAGAGAAGTGTGAAAATCTGGGTCTCGCACCATTTACAAATTTAGCACCTTTGTACATTTTCTTACTTTGGGAAGAGCTATATGTTACAGCAAAAGTGCTGCCGATGGAAGTCCCTAAACCTCAATGGCATAGTAAATCTGTACAGTTCTGTACAGTCTCCTGGCCGTGTATTTTATCTCCTTGTCAACAGATATTTTAGAGGAGTGAAGGAGATTGATCTGGACAGTTGTTTTAGTTTTTGACACTTGTGCTGAGGGCTGCTGGAGCAGATAGTGCCCCTGTGCTGTTTCAGCATTTGCTGTATTAGCAGCTGCATTCGTCAGTCTCTTGGTTACACAGTTGATATAAAGTCACAGAATGTTGCTTTTGTTTCAGTGTTTTCCTTTCCCTTCCCTTCCCTTAACTAGATTTCGAGTTTTGGCAATTGGAGAAGACACAGCTCAAAACACAAAAGAGGATAGTCTAAGCAGGTGAGTTGCAGTCGCACCATTTTTTCCCATTTAGGACTCTAAGGACATGTCAGCCCTTGCATCTGTAAAAGTCATATATGCAGTCTTCTAATTCAGTGCAGCTTTCATCCGTTTGTTGCAGTGTATAAATTTATTAACAGAAAAATACTTTCACAAGGCTGTAGGGACCTCTGACATAGATTATAGATTTAATGAATGAATTGACAGCAACAGTGACCTTCCCAAAATGGTGAGTGGATTTCAGATGTGCTTGGAGTATAAAATTGCCTCGCTTTACCTTTCTGCTGTGTTATTCTGCAAACACTTCTTTGGGAAGAGCTGTATGTTACCACAGATCACCACTCAGAATGGTGGTCTGTTATCATTAGGACAACAGTGTATGTCTTCTATATGGGTGCTGTACCTTAAGAGGAGGGAGAGTGAACTCTAGACTGATCCAGAAATTCAGGGTGGAAGATAAGGGAAAAAATGTAACAGGGTCCTTTAGGTGAATGATCCTCAGCTATAGTGACCTCATAGTGACATCTATTTCAGAAGTGGGTGATTGAATTTGTATATTTTTGTGCTAGTTCAGCAGTTCTCTACCTCATGCTCAAAAATCACCATGAATAAACTTTTTTTTTCTTTCCTTTTTTCTTTCAGTGTCTATGATATTCATTTTCTAGTGCTACAGAACCTGATTCAGAGCACACTGGCACTCTCAGATAACCAGATGAAATCTTGCCAGTCGTTTCAGGTACAGTGTCTGGACCAAAACTTTACTAATCATAGAATCCTTTAAGTTGAAAAAGACCTTTAAGATCATTGAATCCAAATGTAAACCTAATACTGCCAAGTCCACCACCAAACCATGTTTCTAAGTGCCATGTCTATATGTCATCATACAACCCTTAAAAGTTTCGCCTTCCTGCCTTGTTATATGTCTTTTCCAAATGGGAGCAAAGAAACCCAGCAACTTAGATTTGTATCTGTTCTGTGGGAATTACCCTTTTCTGCTTTTAGGAAATTATCTATTCTAGACAGATTTTCAGTATGTTGCTTTTCTCTCTGAGGATAAGATTGCAAGATGTGAGATTGAAGCAATCTCCAAGAAATATATGAAATAAACTCTATATCCCTTCCATTGGGTCAAACTGCATCATGATTTAGTGCCCACTTAGGTAGTTGGAATTATGCTCTGGAGGAGATAGCACAAAGACAGTCAGAGTATCCAGCTGACATTGGTGTTGGGAGCCTTTCCTTCAGTTCTGGGGATCACAAAAATATAAAATCTATCAGGTACTTAAAAAAATATATAGAAGTTCAAAGGGAGTTTAATATCTCCTCAGCAGGCAAGCATGGAGCCTAGAATCTACCAAAATGTGGTGCAGATGAGCATTTTTTACATATATAATTCTAGTGGGAGCCTGATCCCATTTTAAGCATCAAGTGTTCTATAGTATTTAGGTAATTTAATTGGCATTTACTGTGGAAAGCCTGGAAGCCCGTAAGAGGAATAGAATAGTGTAGTTAAGTAAATTTATATGCATCATTTACATCCCGGCTTGTAGCTTCATATTCATCTAGCTAATGTAACCCTCAAGTAGGTGAGTCTGACAGCGGATTCGGAGCTAACACTGCCTTCTGCATTGAACGGGGGGGTTTGCAGACATTTCGTCTGTACCGGGAGTACCGGGATGACATTCTCGTGAAGGCTTTCCTGGAGTGTCAGAAGAGAAGCTTGGTCAACCGCCGTCGAGTAAACCACACACTAGGACCAAAGAAGAGCCGGGCTTTGCCTTTTGTACCCATGTCCTACCAGCTGTCTCAGAGTTACTATAGGTAGGTGTCAGAAAGGTTCCTGATCATGTTTGAGCAAATAAAAGAATCTGCCTAGGCACGCTGGGCAGGGAGGAGACAATACACATGAAGTATCTAGAGAAAAGAACCTGACCATCACAGCTGAAGCTGAAGAGATGGAGGTAACATTTATGCATGTGTGTTAGCCCCTTATTTGGTTAGCAATTAGGGCTGTACAGGGAATAGAGCCAAGTTTGCTAGGCAAACCTTTACAAACACATGCAGAGGATGGGAGAGGTAGCACCAAAGACCTAGATGAGGTGGAAAGATTTCTTTAGCACTCTTGTCATTCTGATGGTTGCTTGCTTTTCCTCTTCAGTTACTTTGTGCTGCACTGTACCTGGATGTCAGGAGTGGGGGAGGAGAGTTTAACTATAATGTGTTCACTGCTCAAGCAGAAGGTGGCATCTTTGCTTTATATTTGTTATATAGTACCTGACCTTAAATACCTAATGTTCTGGAACTAGCAAAAAGACATTGAAAGTAGATGTAGGAGGTACTGGGTCACCATCTTTAGCATGGAAATTCAACCATTTGGCTGCTGTATATTACCATGGGTCTAAAATTCATACGCAGTAAGAACAGATTCTGAAGAGTTTGTGCTTCATTGAATGTGTCTTTTTGTCCAGAGTTTTTACGTGGCGGTTTCCCAGCACAATTTGTACAGAGTCTTTTCAGTTTCTGGAGAAGCTCAAGGATGCCGAAAAGTCAGACCAGCCAGATCACTTCTCATTTAAAGATCCAGAAAATGAGGCATCAGAAGACATGACAGCATTTCCTATGGATGGACCTGGTGGCCAGTGTGTGGCGATGCTTTCCTTATTTTCCCTGGGACTTGTATCTGTGAATGTGAGAATCCCAGAGCAGATAGTTGTGGTGGACAGCACTATGGTGGAAAACGAAGTGATAAAAAGGTAAACACTGTTACTTCTATTAGCAAATACGGTTTGGAGGTAACTTGAATGGAATTGGACAGAGATTAGCACTTTCTGTACAGTATTGTGGCATGGTTTACTGTGATATAGTTTAGATTTTTATTTCTGAGGAAGCATTCTGAACACTTAATGGCACTTCAGTAAGTGTCTGTCATTACAGCCTTGGACTGCGTTTGTCTTCACATGCGTGACATTTAAATTGCTAGGCACTTCATTGCCTCCACAGCTAATGTGGAAAGGAGAGCAGCATGTGTTAAATGAGCATTTTCATCAACATTGTACCTTCTCATTTCAACAGCTAAGAAGAATTAGTAACAAGGCTTCAGCTTTATCAGTGAAACCTGTCTCCACAATAGTGGTTCTATGTGTTGTCTCCTCTTTGATTATATATATTATTTTTCCCTAAAGCCCCCAGTAATTGCACACCACTGAAATGCAAACTTTCCCTCGGCAGTGTAACGCTATGAATAGTTACTCTTACAGTCATTCTGTTTTCTTAGACTGCAACTAAAATATTGTGCCGTAGTTTAACCTGTTGCTTCCTGTTATATATATACATGGAAAATATTTTGTTCTCTTTCTCCTTAGAGCAGCTTATTACCTATTTGAAGATTGTTATCTTAGTCCTCCTCCAAAATATGCTGTTCTTTAAAATAAGTGGTCTCAATTCCTTTACTTGTATTTTTTGTGTGTTCTTCATGTTATGCAGATCTCTTTCTCATTATTTTCCTCTGCACTGAACTGTGATTTCAGAAAACAAATGCCATGTTCTTGCTGGCAGGTCTGTGTTCATTACATCATGTTCTATAGGTGATACGCCTGATAATACATCCCACAATGACGAATGGCAACGGTCTTAACAAACCCCAAACAAACAAAAAAAGAAAGAGCTTATGATTCCTGTGATTCACTCTAACAAGTTTCTTTTCCTTTATCTAGGTAATTGCTTCCTCTCAGTGTGGGACAGGTGCATAGTACTATAATATTAAAAACACTCATTTGTCTGTACAAAATTGCTTCCTCCACTTTTCCAGACTATTTGTCCACTTTGTTGGAAGTGTTCTGAATGCAGATCCTATCTTCTGAGGCACTTGAAGTCTACCCAGTTAGGTGATCCTATGCAGAATTATTGAGCTCTTTTATCACCCAGCTCATTAGCAAAAATTCACTGAACCCTGGAGCAGTCCCATTGCTGAGTAACAGGCATCTGAGTCCTTTTTTTTTTTTTTCCTAAACTATTTGCTCTACATTATATGTTCCTTTTTTGTTTTAGGTATATTTTAAGGTCTTACTCATCTTGGAAAAGGTTAGAAGGAACTAGTGGTTGTTTCTCTCATAAGCTGCTTAAAACAGAGGCAACTTCAGAGTTAGATCAGGTTGTTCGGAGCCTTCACCTTTATCCATAATGGGTTTTGTCATGTCCTGAAAACAAATAGTGTTGGTTTGTTTCTAGGAAATCTATCCTGGCTGTTGCTACTATTCTTTCTTTATGTTGAGGGTGTGCAGTTTGTTTTCTATGAATGTTTTGGTTGGTTGTTTTTTGGGTTGTTTTTTCCTCCCTTCCTTTTTTAAAGTGACTGAAGTCTTTGGTCTGTAATTCTTTCTTTTCTCCCTTAAACTGTCTGCCCTATACTGCAGTATTCCTTATAGTCTTAGCCTTTGTGCTCTGACAGATGTTCCCTCCTGATGAAGTGTCTGCTGAACCAAAGATTTCAGCACTGTAAGCTGAGATATTTTCAACATGTTTGCAAAAGGAGTTTCCTTTTCCAGGGACCTTTAGTGTATTTTCTTTTTCTGTAATTGCTTGTTCTCAGCACTTTAAATCAGGCTGCTATGGACATACCCACAGCTGCTCATAACTACAAACCAGAATGCAGAACAGCAGGCGTTCTTGCTCTGCTCAGGATAATGAGTCACTTTCTTTTTCTGGAATTAAAAAAGCAACAAACAAACAAAACATCTCTTTGCTGTAGTTTGGGAAAAGAAGGACTTGACGATGATGATGACGATGATGATGACTTAGATGACACCTCTGGAGGCAAAAGGAGAATTGAAGTAAAAGCTCGTCAAGCATCTCATACCAATTACTTACTGATGAGAGGCTACTATGCCCCTGGAATTGTCAGCACACGCAATCTGAGTCCCAGCGACAACATAGTGGTCAATTCCTGCCAGGTGAAGGTTAAACTGCGATGTACACCAGTTCCGGGAAGACTCAGCTCTCCAGGTTAGTTTTGTTTGTCATTATACGTGCAGTTTGTCTGTAATCCTTTCTCTCCTGACCTAAAACAGGTAGTTGACTTCTGCAAGCACCTTTTCCTGCTAACAAGTCCCTGCGTGTATTTGATATTGAGTGAAACTATTGATCCAAAGAGGAAGTCTGTCCTCTGTTATCCCTTCTCCGGGAGATTTTCTCAGTCCCTTCTGCAACTTAAAATAGTTGCAGAATTGTGTGACATATTGTGTCACACCCAGGCTTTCCCTTCTCTAAAGAGAAAAGAAGGTCTTTCAGAGCTCTTTGAATGGCAATTCACATTTACTTGTCTCATGCAGCTCTCTGAAATAGTGGTTTCCAGTCTCTGGCCTTTTCCCTACAGTACTTTAAACATTTTGATCATAGATAAGCTTGAATATTTGCAATTTATTAGCACCCGCCTTCTCAAAGAGTACTTCCTCTCAGCTCTAATGCAAATGTATCCAGCAAAGCCTTTACTTGTTTAGCTCTTTGGTTGGGAAGGTCTAGTGTTGTCCCTGCCTGTTGCTGTTGTGGTAGAGGTAAAATAGCAATTCTTTTTCATATCTCTGCTGCCACACATGCCCTCCGGGTCTGTTGAGCTGACAGCTCATTACAGTTGTTCTCAGTTTAACTTGGCTGTCAAAGAAGCGCAGCTGTCACATGCATGTACCAAAGGCATGATGTAAAGGCAGCCTGCAGATGAAAGGGAGGGGAGCAGGTAAGAACAGTGCCAAAGCTACCCTCTAATCATCTGGGACTGGAAAAAGGTGTTATGCTGCTTCAGCTTCTAAATACTCTGCACAGTGGGGATGGGTTTGTGCAGTGCTGAACGTTTCTCCACACACAGAGATGCTTTCTTTTACTGACTGTACCGAGACATTGTCAGATTGTAGTTTTTAACCATAGTGGGCCAATAGCTTTCTGCCATGGATCAGCTGCTTCCAATTTCTTGATTCAAAGGGTCCTCCATAGCATTTCCTTGCCCGAGACTTTTCACTGGGTCATCTTCAAGAGAAAAAGATGATTCCCTCATTAAACTGACCCAGTGTTAGAGATAATACAAGTAAGTGTGCACTGTCTTTCAGCAATATTTGACATTGGTCTTAGGGTAGGCCCTTGTAAACCAGCCTACTGCTCTTCTGCAGACCTTTTCAGAGACAAATACGTAAGGCAGAAAGAAAAACAGGAAACTGCAGCAATGAAGATGGAAAACTGAGCTCTGTTTTTAATTGGATTACCTTAGAACACCTCTAATCTGTCTCAGATGTTTATCTTTCTGTAGTGTACTGTGTAGTAACAGCTGCTTCACAGCTTATATACATGGGGTTTTATTTGCTTTGCAGTTTCTTTGCTTGATAACATGGATGTGGGGGTTTCCTGCCTCCCTGAGACATTTTCCAAACTGATAAACATCCAAGAAGAGGATTATGAGGTTGATCATTTTCTTCATGAGTGTACAGATCATTATGGCTACAATCCCGGAGATGTAGCTGCTGTTATGGAGATCCGTAATGCAATAGAGGCAACTTCCCACTTTGGAATTTGCAAAGTTGAGCTGAGCAAACGTTTTTGCAGCTATGAAGAGGTGGAACCTGAACGTACCAGGAGCTTGGAGCAGTACATTCAGGTGGGTTTACAGCCAGCTGCTTTCCATACATTAATACTTAGATGCTTAGTATTCCCCTCAAATAGCACAACCTTCAGAGATTCAGAGCAGCCCTGCGGAGAAGGACTTGGGGGTGTTGGTTGATGAAAGAATGAACACGAGCCGGCAGTGTGCGCTTGCAGCCCAGAAAGCCAACCGTATCCTGGGCTGCATCAAAAGGAGTGTGACCAGCAGGTCGAGGGAGGTGATCCTGCCCCTCTACTCTGCTCTTGTGAGACCTCACTTGGAGTATTGTGTGCAGTTCTGGTGTCCTCAACATAAAAAGGACATGGAACTGTTGGAACAAGTGGAGAGGAGGGCCACGAGGATGATCAGGGGACTGGAGCACCTCCCGTATGAAGATAGGCTGAGAAAATTGGGGCTGTTGAGCCGGGAGAAGGCTGCCTGGAGAGGTCATAGCAGCCTTCCAGTATCTGAAGAGGACCTATAGGGATGCTGGGGAGGGACTCTTCATTAGGGACTGTAGTGAGAGGACAAGGGGCAATGGGTTCAAACTTAAACAGGGGAAGTTTAGATTGGATCTGAGGAAGAAATTCTTTACTGTAAGGGTGGTGAGGCCCTGGAATGGGTTGCCCAGGGAAGTTGTGAATGCTCCATCGCTGGCGGTGTTCAAGGCGGGGTTGGACAGAGCCTTGGGTGACATGGTTTAGTGGGAGGTGTCCCTGCCAATGGCAGGGGGTTGGAACTAAATGATCTTAAGGTCCTTTCCAAACCTAACTATTCTATGGTTTTAACCTTCCAAAATATAGGAAGCAAGTATGAATTGAACAGAGCTGTTTATATTGGGCAAGAGATCACATACCTGATAGCAGTCTCACCTCAAAGTTAGGAAGGCCAAAAATTAAAGCAGCATTTACTCAAAGATAAGAATGAATGGGTTTAGAAACCTAGAGGTACCAGCCTTCCCCTTTGGAAGCAAAATACTCTTTCCCAGCTACATTTTAACTTAATTGAAGCTGAACAAAAATGTCCTGTGCTGTAACTTCAGTAAAGTTTAAGGGCTAAAACATCAACTTCGGTGCAGCAGGACAGAAAATTGAATATTCTGCTAAACTCTTCCTCTTTCTTTGCTGCCAATTAAAGATGACATTTTCCAGCAAAAGCTCCTGAGATAATTTTTGTGGTGGTGTTTTCGTTTGTTTGTTGTTACAGGACCTTATTGAAATGCACCAAGTTTTAGAAGTAGGAGGCCATACTGTAAGACTGGTTGCAATAGTATTTGCCAAGCCATGGCTATTACATTCAATATGTCTGAAGGATAAACCAGTTGATTCTGATCAGCAAGGTACAGATGCCACTCTCCCAGATGTACAACAGGACTGCCTGCCACTGGAACCAAAGAACGGAGAGGAATGTTTGAGAGAGGAGGAGCAGCTGGGAGAAGACACACCATCTGTCAGTGATGAGGAACCGCCAAGGAAGAGATTTAAGACTCAAAATGATGTCCTTGCAGATGGAGATCAACTCTGCCAAGGTTCTCAGAGTAGTTTGAAAAGTGCAGATGAAAATAACTTTGATGCAGGTGTTACTGATTCTGCTACAATGATGGATGAAGAACCAGGCTCCCTGGGAAGGCAGACAGAACACCTAGCTGAACACCCAGTGCGTGCTCCAGGTGCTACATATGTGGACACTTACAAGGAACAAGATAAATCTTGTTCTGAGGACAAAAAACTGGAAATAGAGAATGATGAGCTCAGCACTGAGCAGAACAAGCAGATTCCTAGCCTTGAACAATCAGCCAGTGAGCAGGATGATGATCTTTCCTACTTACAGGAGAGCCCAGGAGTCTCTAAAGGTACGTAGGAGCTCTCTACATCCAAGAAATGGAGCTCAGCTCATCATCAGTTGATCCCAAACAGGTAGCTCCATTTTATAAGCAAATACTAGATTCTTTATGAAGCTATACCAGAGAGAGAGGTTGTCATTATTCACAGCTGAAGTGACATAACACAACTTGGAAGGTCTTGGAGGTTTCAAATACATCAAAGATTCCATCCTATGCCTATTGCTGGAATGTTCATGACTAGTCCAGAAAGGTGTTTTCCTTTAAAACTCTTTTCTGTGTCTTACTCTTCTCCAAAAATACATCTGAATCTGAAGTTTCTCAACTCTGCCTTCAGTCCAAAGGCTAGACATCTCTAAACCTCGAAAACACAGCGCTGCTGGTGTACATCTAACTAGAATGCCCATGACTGAAATGTGGTAAAGTCATTAAACCATTCACCAGAAAGCAGCACATGCCAGTGAGAAGATTAATAGCCTCATTTGTAACCCAATTTGACTTCATTTTAAAATTTCCTTCTTACTGCCAGTTTTCTTTTTTAATAGCTAGTAGTTCTTGCCAAGCTCTACATTAAGCAGGTTGTTTGGGGTTTTATTTTGTTGTTGTGTTATCAGCTCTGATTTCAGATTGAATCACAAGCTAATTGCTTGTGTGGTGTTTTGCCAAGACCTGCCATTACCCATGTTTAGAGATGCAGACTGCAGACTGAAAATCAGTACAGACTGATCCCTAGCCTCTTAAAGCCTGGTGTTGTTTAATTGGAGCCTTCCTGCAGCAGACACAGGGCTGTCTAAACTGGATAGACTTCAGGAGTTCTTAACATGAAACTGCTTTGGATTTAGTTTCTTCTACTTGATTGTAACACGGGAGGGAAGAAATAGTTATGTTATCAAGCACAGAGTCCTGACTGGTATTACTGCTGAAGGCCAGCTGAAGGGTTTACATGTGCTTAAGCCAAAGCTGTTAGCCTCTGGGTGTGGTAGAAGTATGTTAAGTAATCGTGCAATGAAAGTCTGTGACATAATGCATACTGGCAGTTTCAGAGACAACCTTCACTTTGAATCTGAACCCTGCTGAAATCCCGAGTTTGCATTCTCAAGTCCACAGCTGCTCGGACTTCTGCTCAACTTCCAATGGATTACCAGGAGCATGAAGTTAGACAAGCCTGAGTGAGCACAGCAGGCTGAGAAACCCTGCAAAGGGTCCTGTGTGAAACTCGGTTCTTTCAGTCAATAGAATTACCTGTTGTGCAGCCACATCATCTTATTTCTAGGAATAAAACTTCTTGCTGTGATTTGGGAGTGGAACCACAAAATGGGTGGTTGGAGAAGACAGATGTGGTTGGAAGAAGAGGTGTGGGAAGAAAGGGTATGCTGCAGTCAGGTAAAGGCAGTCAGCATGGAAGCTCAGCGCTCCCCATGCAACCAGATGAACATGCAGCATAGCTTGTGTGTGTTATTTTCTGCTGTAAGCTGTTGCATTTTACAGCTTGGACACCTTTTACTTTCCTTCCGCTAGATAAAGAGTTTGGGTTAATTAAAAACAATGTGTTCCTTTCTTTACAGGAAGTTCTATGACAGATGTATCCCAGGCAGCCAGGGACAGGTGAGTAACAGAGGCTGCTGCAGAGTAACTGCACTAACAAATTAATATCTGGAAGCAAATGGTTTGGAAACCTTTGTTTTATGCGGCAATGCGCAGTGAGCATTGATGATGGAGAAATCCCATGTCTTCCTCCATTGTTCCCGTTAATGTTACTCGTACTCAGGTGCATGCTGAAAAAATTTGATACATGTGTTTTTCCAGAAAACCAACTAACTCGGAGGAACAGACTGAATTTTGTTCCGCAGTAAGCCCAGTGCCAGGAAGTCTGAGCTACCACATGCCCAGGAAAGACCTGAAGAAACTGCAGTATGGGAAATTTCAGTTCCCACGCAGGATCTTTTGACTCCAAAATGCTAAAAATGAGGAATTTTTTTCCTATCTGAGCACAGTTGCTGCATGTTGCAGATCAAAGCAGGTCTTGAGTAACTGTTGGAGGATGTTAGAGCTAGTGACAAAGCTTTCCTGGTCATCAAGACTCCAGGTAACCAATGGGTGGCATATTGGTGCTTAAAGCACTTCTTTTAAGTGGACACTTTAATGTGAAATACTTCAGGTCTGTGGAACTGTCATAGTTTAGCACCAGTGTCTGCCCAGAGCAGCTGCAGAATTTACACCTAGCACACGAGCCAACACTGGCAATGGATGTAGTAAGAATCTATTACGCCGAAATTGTGATGGGAAATCTAGTTGGAAGAATTAAGTCCTGATGGAGCTGAACTTAAATTGTCCTTTGCAGGGCCTGCGAGAATGTCTGCTTTATTGGGAGACCGTGGAGGATTGTGGATGGGAACCTGAACAAACCTGTGTGTAAAGGGATGATGGAAGCTGTGCTCTATCACATCATGACAAAACCAGGCATAACAGAAGGCGCGCTGCTGCAGCATTACATGGGGGTACTGCAGCCTGTCGCTGTCCTAGAGATACTGCAGGTATGTGAAGCACCAGCTGTATGAACTTTAATCTAATTCAGCTTCCACACAGAAGAGTCAGCAACCACTTTGCTGGAAGTCCCAGGAAAACGGGACTCTGAATAAACCATAAAAAACAACCTCTCCCCTTCCTAAATTAACTAAAGCCAGAGCAAGTTTCTGTTCACAATGAGGGAGGAAGGAAACCTGCTTTACCTGTCACTGAAATGACCATACGGCTGATTTTAAAATTTGAGCTTGCTTCTGAAACGATGTACATGCAGTTAAAAGTTCAAGTTGGTTACTGAAGAGTGGTGGCTTGTCATTGTGAAATACCAAACTGGACTGTTTAATACAGTGTTAATCACTAGAGTTTAGCTTTGTTTTTCCCTTATACACCTTTCAGATGAGTAATCTTTTAATGCAAGAATCAGACTGAGCTGTCTGCACTAAACAGCACTGTAAATAAGACCTCCTGTCCTGACAGACCTGCTTAGAGGCACTTTTCCTTAATTATAAAACGTTACACAGAGAGAAAAATTAGAGTGTCTCCTCTTTTCCCCACATCTTGAAGTCTGATTGCCACCATCACTGCTGTTTTGCAAGTGAAACCTTTATTTGTACTTTTTTTCCTGTAAGTATTCAAAATCTTAAGCATAGCAATAATATTGCAGTCCTTCCCATAAGCATGACTTCCCCTGCTAATGCTGGAAATCAGTCTTCCGTCATACGTATGCCACACTTTTGTCCAAAGGCTTGTACATTTTGGTAACAAGGCAAGTTGTGTACCCTACCATCCTGTTTCCCAGGTGTTCCAGCACAGCTTGTCCATAGGTCCTGTGCTGGAGCAGCACTGCCAGGAGGGAAGCTGGGATGAGGGGGCAGGTTTAAAACTGCAGTAGAATGTACAATGGTGAGGCATGCGTATGTGGGAAAGAATACAGATTCCTTAGCAATTTTAATTCAAATCCACAAAGTTACCTGTACATTTTACAGACTGAAGGGCTTGAATCTAACTTCTCTACCAATAAACTTGGTAAGACCTGGCTTTTAAACCACAGACAGGGCTTGTATCTGTAATATACCAAATATTAGTAAATCTAGGTGCACACCTATGTAAGATGACTGAACACACACCAGGTGTTTTCAGCAAATAGAGCACATAAATTACCTTGCTGGGTGGTGCTATGGGAATAAATGCCACCCCATTAGCAAGAACTGACCCCAGAGTCTGGGGTTTGCATTGATATAGCCTGAAATCATTTGCAACTGGTCCTCAATGTTGAAATACGTTGTTGAATGCAAGTTCTGTCTCAGCAGCCAAATGTCAGCCACTGTGTTAACATCTGTAAGAAAGCATCTGTCCAGCTACAGGAACTTGCTTTGCCGGGCTGTGATCTTTGCCACCCCAATGGGGGATGGCACTTCACCTGAGGGGGTGAAATTAAGCCACTTGTAGTGTAAATTAGTACAACATTTCTCAGAACACCGTAGGTAGAACAGCATTCAGTGCATTTGTTTTTACCACACTTGCTCAAGCTAAAGGTGTGAATTTTTCTGCAGGGTCTGGAAACTCTCGGCTGCATCACACGATTCTACATGAAAAAGCCATCCCCAGTGTCTCTCTTTTCTCAGCCAGTTATTGAAGAACAACTAAACAATCCCAAACTGAGCGAAACCCCCACAGTATACTATGAGCCTACGGTAGACTGTACTCTTAGGCTGGGGAGAGTGTTCCCCTCCGAAATGAACTGGAATAAATGGGTGCATATTATCCCTGTTTGATAACAGGGCAAAGCTGAGCCCTGTTAAATGGGTTTGGCCTGTAGGAGTGTAAATATGACAATTTGCGCTCCATCATGTTTTTATTAAGTTATTTATCCTTTTTACTTGTGAATGTATTTAAGATGAGAATAAAGCTTAATGTTAAGATGCAGGTATATTTGGTCCCACTTTCGCTGCCTTCTCTTTCTACCAGTAACTGCTTGTCGAGCATGCAGTTCATGGTTTCTGCTTTACCTTGCAGGGTTTTCACATGACAGCAAAGGTTCCTTTTTCTTTTTCCCTGCCCCTTTAGGGTCACAGCAGTAACTTCTCACCTTTGCTTTTCCCTCCATCTGGCAGCTGGCTCTGTGCTAAGGTAGGTAAGATAACTAAGCTAAAAGTCTATGTTTTACACACTGGTTTCTTGGCGTACGTGGTATTAGTTTATCATGTGTTTTTAGCAGACCCGCTGTGCAGTGTGAGGTAAGGGCCCTGCACCCCTCCCCGTGCCGCTTTCAGCAGTGTGTCAGCTTTACCGAGGACATTCTGAAGCAACCACAGCACACAGTTCCTTTCACCCACTGACATGTTTATTGCAGCGCACTCCCCCTCTTCCTCCCCCAATCCCATCGGGCCTGGGCCGCGCCTCTTCCCTCCGCCCTGAGGCGGGAGCGGGCCGGGGCCCTCAGTCTCGCCACCGGTGGCCGCACTGCGCGTTGCAGCACTTGTAGAAGGTGGTCATGGGCTCGTCGGCCGAGCGCGTCTGGATCTGCATGAAGTAGGCGCGGGGGTGCTCGCACTTGGGGCACGGCTCTGTAGGGCGAGGCGCGGCGCCGTGAGGTGAGGCCCGGTCCGTCACCACCCTCGCTCCCCGTCCCGTCCGGTCCCTACCTGCGGTGGAGTCCACGTTCTCCCAGGCCGCGGCGCCGCCCAGCACATCGTCCACCTCCTTGAGCCGCGGGTACTTCCGGCTCGTCACCTGCGGGACGCCTCCGGTCAGTCAGGGCCCGACCCCGCGCCCGACCCCCCTGCCCTCGCCCTGCCCGCCCGGCACCTTCCTCGTGACGTTGCGCACGTAGGGGCAGGTGGTGCAGGCGAAGCGGTGGCAGCGCGGCCCCTCTTCGGCCACCAGCACGTTGCCGCAGGCCGGGCAGAAGAGCAGCATCACCGGGTCCGCGGCGCCGACCGCCCCTTCCGGCGCGACGATGGCGGCGGCGGAGCCTGAGGAGGAGCTGGCGCACGCTGAGGTGCTGGAGCTCTTCCAGGAGGCGCTTGCGCGCCTGGTGCAGGACCCGCTGCTCTGTGACCTCCCGCCGCAGGTAGGGCGGGGGCCGGGCGGGAGCCGGGCGGGAGCCGGGGGGGGCGCTGGCGGTGCTCAGGCCCGCCTCACTCGCCGGCCGCGGCCGTGCCGCCCGCAGGTGACGGCGGAGGAGATCGGCTCGCAGGTGGCGCTGGAGTACGGGCAGGCCATGACCGTGCGCGTCTGCAAAGCGGACGGCGAGACCATGCGTGCGTCCCGGGGCCGGGGGGCGGGAGCGGGCCGGGGCCGAGGGCCGGGGCGCTGACGGGGCTTTTCCCCCTCCGCAGCCGTGGTGGTGGTGCAGAACGCCTCGGTGCTGGACCTGAAGAAGGCGCTGCGGCGGCACGTCCAGCTGCGGCAGGCGCGGCAGGGCGGCGTGCAGCACCTCAGCTGGTGAGCGGGGCGGGGGCTCCGGCTGCACGCGTGCCCCCTCCTGCAGCACTCCCCCATGCCCTAAGCGGTTTTGCCCTAGGAAGTACATATGGAGGACGTACCACTTAACGTACGGCGGAGAGAAGCTGGCAGATGACAGAAAGAAGCTGCGAGAGTGAGTAATACAGTCTCTTCCGGGGGCTGCAGGGCAGCGCTGGAGCACATGCAACACTGGGACTTTGTGCCCTGGTTCTGGTAGCTCCTGCACTTGAACTGAAGGACAGGACCAGCACTGCACACAGAGGTGGGACAGGCCTTGCCCTGGCAGACCATCTGCAGGACAGGCCTCAGGCAGTTCCTCAGTCACAGCCCTCCTGTGCAAAGTGTGTTCCTTCAATTCAAATCACACCAAGGTACTTAGGAGTAGAACATAGAGAAGGCCAGGGATGGTGTCCTGTGCACGAAGCACATTAGTTCAACTCCAAGGAAGCTGGGAGCACTTGGGGAGCAGCTACTCAGCAGAGGATGGGCTCAGGTCACATTGTATTGTGGAGGGGACCAGGAATGGAAGGAGCCCTGGACAACTTGTGCCAGTGCTCCTGTCACCCTCACAGAGGGCTAGGCAGAGCTGCTGAGGTAGAAGGGAGGGAGGAAGAGGGAAGAATGTCAGGCAAAGAGTGTTGGGATCTGGACTTGCTCAGCCACAGAGACGATCTATCTAGTAACACCACTTACAAATAACTCCCATGTTTCCATGCCTGTTCTCAGGGCAAGGAGGCAGGATGCTTCTGAGCGCTCTGGCAGCTGCATACAGCAGTGCTGGGTATGCCAGTTTGTGTGCAGACCAGCAGGGCAAGCTTGTCTGAAGTATTAAAAACTTAGCAAGACAGCCTTAATAAAAGCTTTCGTCAAAAGACTGAGCCGTGGGCAATACATGTTGCATTTAAGGGGTTGTTGCAGTTAGAAAAGGCAGATAATCAGATCCTTAGTGCTGGCAGGGTGTTCTATGTACACAAGCGGGAAATTGTCCTGCATTAGAGCATAGCAAGGATGTTAAGAGTCCATCTTGCCCTGGGAAAGAGGAGGCTATAGGCTTTCAAAGGTTGAAGTTCCTGGTTAACTGGCACATAACAGCATAACTCTCTTTCAGGTATGGCATCAGAAACCGGGATGAGGTCAGCTTCATAAAGAAGCTTCGAAAGTAACCTGTCAGGTAAGTCCTGAATATCCATTAGAGCTACCACTTCTTCATCTGTCTCTTCCCCAGGCCTCAGTGTTCCAGCTCAGAGCAGCCAGTGTTGCTGCTCTCTGCAGAGCATTTCTGAAGGCCTGTGTCTGGGTTAGGCTTGCACCCTCTCTGTGGTCTGTTTCCATATCCTGGTTGTGTTGTGCATGCTTCTCTCTGGCGAGAGTGACAATTCAGCTACTTCAGTTAACACACAGCAGCAGCAATATCTTGGTGCTGGCAGTGATGTATCTCTACCCCTACTTTCTGTCTAGACTCTGAATCTGCTCCAGCCATGTCCTGAGACTCATTAAACGCAGTGTTCTTTTGCTGGTTTGACTGCTTCTAAGACCTTGCTTTTAGCCTTCTTGAATGTCTGGAAATCACCTTCAGGAATGTGGCTGGGCGCTAACTCATCCCTACATTGCTACAGGCAGTTGCATCACTGGGGTCATCCGGGTCCTTCTGTGTGCCTCAGGCTCTCAGACCCACATGACTGTTCTCCCACCTTGCTCCCAATGCTCCTGTACCATTCAGAGCACCTGTAACTAACAGAAATGTCCCATGGGTACACCTAAGCAAATGCAGCAAGCAAACAGAGCGTGTTCTTTGCTGTTCCATTGTAGGTATATCTTGAGCCCTTTTTCTCAATTACTATAAGGAATTAGGAAGAGGGATGTCAGCTTACAGATCCTGTAGGTTTCGACTTCCAGTTTCTCTGTTTATGGTTTCTAGAAACTCGAGTTCAACCAAGTCATTGTTCTCAGAAGAGAGGACACACCATGAGACTTGTGGTCATGATATTTCTGTGCAACTGATGCATTCAACAGGAAGCACTAGCGGCACGTATATCGTCCTGTTTGTAATCTATATAGACATGATTCTGGAATAATGCTGCTATTTTTATAAAGTTGTGCACACAAATGCAGTTCTGGTGTCTTCAACATAAAAAGGACATGGAACTGTTGGAATAAGTCCAGAGGAGGGCCACGAGGATGATCAGGGGACTGGAGCACCTCTCACATGAAGATAGGATGAGAAAATTGGGGCTGTTCAGCCTGGAGAAGAGAAGGCTGCGTGGAGACCTCATAGCAGCCTTCCAGTATCTGAAGGGGGCCTACAGGGATGCTGGGGAGGGACTCTTCATTAGGGACTGTAGTGAGAGGACAAGGGGTAATGGGTTCAAACTTAAACACAGGAAGTTTAGATTGGATGTGAGGAAGAAATTCTTTACTGTAATGGTGGTGAGGCACTGGAATAGGTTGCCCAGGGAAGTTGTGAATGCTCCATCACTGGCAGCATTCAAGGTGAGGTTGGACATAGCCTTGGATGGCATGGTTTAGTGGGAGGTGTCACTGCCCATGGCAGGGGGGTTGGAACTTCATGATCTTAAGGTCCTTTCCAACCCTAACTATTCTAGGATTCTATGTGGCCAAGACTCAAGCTTAGTTATTTTAAAATCATCTGCTTCCTCTCCCCATCTGAGAACACAGTCACAGTGGCTGAAGAGTAGTGGCAAGAGCAGCTTTCCCAAAAGCTTGGGGTTTTGTTTTGTGGCTCCAGGTAGCTGGGTTAGAAACTGTTGCTTTGTGACCACAGTAATTTTTTTTCTTCTTTCAACCCTGCCACATTTGCAACATCCAGTGTAATAAAATGTGTGCTGTAACAGAAGCCATCTGCCCCATGGTGCCTGTGACCAGCAGTCACCTATGGCACTGGCTGATCCACCCCAGTGGAGGTGTGGTGATAAGAGTGCCCAGCATGAAGTAACTATTGTCACTGCCACATACATTCTTTCTTTCTTTAACCAAGTGCACAGAGAATCCAGCAGAGTGGGGATCCAGCACTGTCCTGGAGGAGAAGGTGGTGACATGTCAAAGAGAAACAAACTCCAGTTGAAATGGACATTTTTTGCAGTTGCTATTTGAAATGTCTGCCTCTGAGCTCTACGTGGAATGCACTTGCAGTGATTAAAGAGACTTTTTTTCTGAGGCTTCTGAGGCTCTTATTTCCAGCTGCAGATCTGTGGATGCTAGAAAGGATTGATTCTAGTGGTACATGAAACAGTACAGGTGAGACAAAGTAATAAACGTAGCCACAGACTATGCAGAACAATTAACAGTAGCTAAAACGCTACCTTACCATTTAATCACCACCTTAGCAGTAGTAAACAACTCTGGTTAAAAATGTAGTATTGAAACTAGTGTAATAAAAATAATGGCAGCAGAAAAGGTTCAGTACAATTGAACAAGGCACAAATGTTCCATTTTCAGAGTCTTCTGAGATAAGGCAAAAACATGCCTGCCAAGTGCTAAGGAGACAGTTTAAATTAACCATGGGCAGGGTTAGAAGTGTCATTGGATTAGAGGCTTTGTCCACATGGAACTGGCACAGCAAACGCAAAGACATCTATCTCCAGTGCCTGCTCGAGAAGCCAGCCTTTGCCTTTCAGTGGAGCTGTGCATCCAGGTCGTATTTCTCGCAGAATTTGTCTGTGAATGGTATACAGGTGAGGAACTCGCACCACTCGCACTTGATGGGGTAGAAATAGAACAGAATCACGAGTCCTGAGAAGAGTGCAATGAAGATGAGCTGGAAAATTATAATTTGGCATCGCTTCCTATATAAATCAAACTTCCCAAAGCTAATGTAGGGCAGGAAGGCAAAGGAGAGGAAGAAACCACTGATAAATCCTGAAATGTGAGCAAAATTATCGATCCAAGGCAGGAGGCCAAATGCAAAAAGAAAGAGCACCACAGCCAGCAGCTTGAAGAAAGCCCTCCATGGGCGTGCCAGGATTTGCCAACTCTGGAAGAGCTCCACAAAGAGACAGGCCAGAATCCCAAACTGGGATCCTGCAGGGCCAACCTGCAGAAGAAGAGCATTACAGGTAACATCAGGCACATGCCATCTGCCTGGCTTCTGCAGGCAGCCCCAAGCATTACAGTTAGTCATTCAGGTCCTTGCTCAGAGTTTCTGGGGAAAGAGATGCTGCAGTCTGCAACTTCATTCTTACTCCCTGAACCCGTTATAAAGGGGCCAGGTTTGATGTAGGATCAAGGTAAATGTGAGGCCAGCAATCACCAGAACAGACTCTACTGAAGCAGGACAGATCTGGTTCAAGTCACCAGAAGGGGGAAGCCCTTGAGGGCAATCTCTTGACTCCCACCAAGCACTTTTCCTTATCTAAAGGACCTGGAAGATAGTCCTCCAGGTTCTGCCACGCAGTCTTCTGAAGACAGAGAGTCAAATCAGACTTTTCCAGCTGTGGCATGTGGACAGGGACAGTCATCTGTGGGAAAGGTGAGCTCTGCTCCTTGCCCTTCTCCTGCCTGCCACTCACATGCGGAAGGTCTCTGGCACTAGCTACAGCTCTCAATTCCCAGCCTGTCAGGGCCCTCTCTTACCCTGTGGCTGGACAAACCCCCCACTCATTACGAGAGGCAGCCTTCTTACTGTGGTCAGACTGAGTCAGTCACTTGGAAAGCCTAGGTAATCCGGGGGTGTTACTATACAGCAGCTAGATGTACAAGGCACGTGCTGCAGAGACTGAGCCCAGCTCTGGTGTCTCTGCCTCTGGCAGAGAGGCAGACAGATGTACAGAAAGCTTGTGTTCATGGTAAGTTACCCTAGTCTGTAGGAGACCCACCTCTGCTCTGTAGGGTAGAAATATTGCACTGGCAAGGTTCCCAGTGATGCCACTGAGAAGGTAGATGATAGAGATGCGATGCCATCCTGCCAGCTTCTCTAGGTCCCGCAGGATCGTCATTTGGAAACAGACTGAAACCAGACAGTGCAGGATCCTGCCAAGTTCAGAGTACAGGAGCTGAAGCAGCAGACACTGAAGTCACCCCTGTACTTGTGGTCTTTGCTGAGCCTGGTCTGGCCTCACCCACACCACTAATACCCCTCCCAGCAAACACTGCATGGTAAACCTCAGCAAGGACAGCAGCTCAGCAATGCCCCTGTCTCCCAAGGAAGGGACTACCAGAACAAGCCTCATAGCAATCCCAGTGTTCAGGGTTCCCTCACCCAGATAATGCAAGTTTTACACCTATGCTTACCCAGCATGGAGGAAAAGTGAGAGCCAGAGGCGGTAGAACTGGTCAGGGACTTCTGGGTTTAGGAAAGGGAGGAGTCCACAGACGTCATCCATGCAGTGCACCTAGGGCAGAAGTGTGGTTGTGAAGAGCCAGCCAGCATGGCTCTTTACAAAGCCTGGTGCAGACTGCAGTGAGCTGTAAAAGAGGGGCTCTCCTCCCACTGCTGTATCAAGTCCCAGTCCTTGTCTCCAACACCAAGTTACACATGACCCATTCCCTGTGGCAGCTTTATGCCCTCATTCTTCACCCAACACATGCACAACTGAGACACTGCATTTGCTCACCAATGCAGCAAGAAGGTTCAATTCTACCACTGCTTCAGTCCAAGTCCTAAACTGGTCTCCAAAGAGGGACAGCTGGCTGTAGTGGCAGCCAGCTCTGCCACTACAGTCTGGATCATCAACTTCCTCAGACTCCAAGTGGGACAGGACACAGGACTCCCAACCACATTGCAGCACAGTTGCCCCTAGATCTTGCCAAGCCACTAAGTAGAACAGGAGGGAAAAAGGCAGCCATACAACCCCCCAGCTCTCCACTCACCTGAGAGCAGAGTGTTGCCTCTTCATGGAAATAGCCCCGCATAAATTCACAATATTCCCGGGAGGTAATTTCACACCTGGAGGAGGCACAAGCAATCAAAATAAGGAAAACCAAAAATCACACACATGGAAGGTACAACGGACCATCCTGTGCCCTTCCAGATGACCCACTCCCCATTGTCTCAGCCCATGCCTGCCTATGAGAACTGATGCCTTCAGCTGCCCCTGATGTGCTGTAGTGTCTCTGCAGCAGATGCACTAACACATTCCCATTTGAGGCCAGTGCTACTCCCCACAGATCCCTCTTGCTTCTCTCCCACAGGCAAGCGTGAGTGACCTTCACAGACTAATGCCCTGCATACAGGAGCTCCAAACCAGGTTCTAAAGCCAAGCTATTTTCAGCTGAGAAAGAGACACTAGAGCTTGGGGAGCCTGTGTCTCTGGGGCTGGGAAGATCTTGTGCCTCCACAACTGACAGAGTGGAAAGGGGGAGCTAGGCAAAAAGTGTACTGGTGGTGACTTTCAGGGAGAGAGAAACTTCTTGGAGCAGCACTGATTCTTCATCCTAGCAGGGAAAGCCAGGCTAAAGCACTGGGAACTAGTCGAGCTGAGAAGCAGTGTGAGGAAGCACAGCATCTTCCTCCCTGGCAAACCACAGCACGTTGTTTCCTGGCATCTCCTTGAGTGCTCAGGGACTCCACACTGCAGCCAATGTAGCCTATTGGAACCAAGCTGGCAATTCCCAAGAAAAAGCACAGGACTCCCCAGCAGTATTTAATCCCTTGGGATCTGAGTCCCTTCAGACTGCAAGGACCAGTTTAGTGCAATAGTCTAGCTGTTATCCCCTGCTCATCCCAGAGCCCTTCTCCATCTGGGAGACCTGTTATGGCTCTCTGTCCAACTCCCCTTCTTAACAGGGTTCTGGGCTGTGTGTGGGAAGGCCAAGGAGGACAAATGGCTGCATCTACAACCTGAAAAGGGCCCGCTGTCTCACCCCAACACCCAGCCCCTCTCCATAGAGGTAAAACTCATTACCTTCCTTTGGTCCCAATGCAGCAGGGCCGGCCCGTAATCACACAGTCCATGTGAAGGTGGTTGGTGTAATTCCCAGCACTGTTTTTTGTGCAGATCTGCAAAATGACAACAGATTGCAGTCAGGCAGCCACGGCTTTGCTTGCTACCTGGGTAAAGTCAACATAGCCCCTTGGGAAGAAGCCAGTCTTCCCAAGACCTCCCTGTGACAGCAGGATAGTGCTTGACACTCCATCTGCCCAAGCCACAATCAACACCTCATCTCTGTCAAGGACAAAAAAACAGCCCCAAGGCCGAGTTGGTCTCCATCACTGTCACCCTGGCAGGGCACAGGGCTTTAGCTGGCACAGGCGAACTTCTGTTGTTGGAGGGCTTTAAGCCTTGGCTAGATAAAGCCATAGCTGCCCTGATCTGGTGTCTGTGACAAGAAGCAGGAGGCTGCACCAGAGGCCCTGCCCTTCCACCAACACAGCTGTGGCTCTGCACAGCAGGATGCAAATGCCGTATTCCAGCTGCCCAAACAGGCTCTGTGCCACCAGCAACGCTCACCGGCCATTTGGTGATGTCATCTGGCCACTCATGTGGCTCCATCGAGGCTGGCTGCTCACACACCCTGCAGCAACACAAAGCAGAGATCAGCCTGAGAAATAACTCTCCCCAGCACCAGATGCCCCCAGGAACCACCACACTGTCCTTGCCCCCAGGCTAAGGTCCCACAGCTCCCCTCTGTCCCTGACAAGGGGCTGGTGATATGCTGCATCAGATCAGCCAAGGCTGTGCTGATCAGAGCTGCAGCCTCCTTCCAGCGAGCAGAGATCATGGCTCCAGCACAAAGGCAGCCATCTGAGAGCACACAGCTGCCCAGAACTCACTGGCTCCTTCCCAGGTGGATGCAATCCCAAAGCAGGGCATTCAGCCAGTCTCAGCTCTACATCAGCCCATGGTGACTGAGGACAAAGACGTGCCATGGCACCTGGCAGGGCTCTGGGGCAGACGTGTGTTGGGAAAGTGACTGCTGTACTCCAAGAAGGAAGCTTGTGTGGGGAGCAGGTGAGGAGGGGGAGAGGGATGAGAAAGGCACCCACAGCTCACAAAAGGCCACTGTGCAGGCCAGCAGCCAACAACAATGGAGATTAGGGGTCAGCAGAAATACCACGCTCTGTCTTGGCCTCCCCTGAAGCTGCTGCGGCAAGCAGGGACATCACTGACCTGTCCCTCGGTCTCCAGAGCAGGTGCTACCCCATCCAGCAATCAACTGGTGTGGGACTTCATGCCTCTGACTGTGCTGTCACAGCAACCTTGTCCCCACAGGATGGCAGCTGGGCTAAGTAGGACCTACCTGGGGTCCTGATGACAAACAGATCCAAACTGCCTCTTGTTTCCTGCCAACATCGGTGTGCTGGGGTGATGGGGCCACTTCACCCACACGGCCAGCGTGGACTGCAGGAAAGAGGAGAGCTGTCACCATATAGCCCAGGGTGGGAGAAGCATCAACAGAAGTGGCCCGGAGCCTGCAGAGACAACACAAAAGGGCCACCACACTCACCGAGCACTCCTCCTCTGAGGTCTGCACACAGCCTGACTTGTCGTTCCGCACACAGCAAGCAGAGTGCTTCTCCTTCTCCCTCTTGGCACTGATGAAGCTGTGCACTTGCTGGTCCTGCCTCATGCACGGTGAGAACTTGGCCCCGAGGTGGATCAGGGCCTCCTGGCAGAGATGGAAACACTCAGCTAAGCCAAGGGGCAGGCAATGATTGGCTGGGACAGAGCAGGCTGGGGAACTGCAAGGGGTACCCCTATCAGGACTCAAGGAACCAAGGACAAGTCCTGCATGATGAAGCCCAACTTCAGGCATACTCTCAGTATTCACTTGAAGAAGTCAAGCCCAGAACAAAAGTTCAGGGCTTTCCTCGTCCATGACCTCAGAAAGGCCAGCGCTGTGGCTGGGCAGGGAAACTGGGACACAACAGCCATTCCCAGAGGGAACGGTGTCGGCAAGCTGTCACACCCCATACAACTCCTGCATTTCCTCTAGCCCATGCTCGGCTTTGCAGGAACAGGGTACAAAGAAGGAGTGCCAAGGCCCAACCTCCAGGTAACCCATTCTGCAGATGGCTGGGGCCAAGAGCACCACCTGCACCCTGTCAATGACAGCAGGCTCTACGGGAGGTCCAACTAGCTAGCGTCAAGCTCCAGTCCAGGAGTAGCACAGCTGCCGCATGCAGTCTCCCATCAGCCCACCAGCAGTTCCAGGCAACTGCACTCACTGAGCTGGGGCCGATCCAGAAGTTTTCCTGCTGAACATATTTGACATTTTCATAAACCCCTCTGTTTCGTAAGACCTGCAAGGAGAGAAAGTGAGAGCCCCATGAGCTCCTGCACACAGGGAAACAGGGCAGGCAGCAGGGGCTGGTAGAAACAGCACCCAAGATGAACAGAAACCCCCACAGCCACGGACTGGGTGCACGGTTCTCTCAAACAGGTCTTTTGCAGGATCACAGATAAACCCCCATCAAGGCACGAGCATCTTCATCTGAAGATTTCATTTTAAATGTCTATCTATGGCTACTTCAAGAAATCCCTCGTCCTGGAGACCTGAGGGCAGCTTGAGAGCCTGCAAAAAGCTTCACAGCTCAGAAGCATAAGCAGCATTTGTTGGCAGCATAGGCCCAGGTGCTGGTGACAGTGCTCTGAAAGCTGTCAGATACATAGGTGAGAAGCTCCCTAGGGCATCCCCTGCATGGAGTGAGTACATAGCTGTAGAGATATGTATCCCAGAGACTTTTAACAACAGTGGGAAGACTACAGCTTCAAGCTCAGCTCCCGAAGTCAGACAGGTCAGTTTGACTCCTGGCAGAAGCAAAATCCTGCAACTTCCGCAAAAAACTTAGGTTTGAAATATTCCCCCGCTATGAACATCCTTCTGGTCACCAGCAGGGGAACACGTAGTTTGAAAGGGCTCCCAGTGCAGACATAACTAGAGCCTGCAAACAGCCCACCATGATTTGCGCCAGTTATAATCTGATGTCAGAGCAATGTGGCTGCAGGAGGGACAAGGCAGCATGAGGGTTCAGAGATGCTGCAGGCAGCCCCCAAGCACGCATACCCAGCATTCAGCTGTCAAGGCCGTCAGGCAAGTAGCCAGTACGCTGCAGACTACAACACAATGACACTCCAGGCAAGTTAGGGGGATTTACTTACTGAATCAACAGTTTCATGTTGCGAGAACCCCACAGGGGCGATGCCGTAGATGCACACAGCGAGGATAGTGATGAGTGAATGCACAAAGGTGACCCAGTAAGTGAAGAAAGGCCTGGATGAAGGGAAAGGGAAAAGATCAGAGGCAGAAACCCAGGCATATTACATCTGCTCACAGGACACAGGAGAAAAGCTGCTGGTTTTCCCCAGGAGCCCTGACAGAATCTAAGGTACATGGCCAGGATCTAGGGATCCACAGGATTGGAGGCAATGACATACGGTCTTGCTGGCACAGTCCCTGTTTACTCCGACTCCCCCATTACACTGGGCAAGCCACCTTTTTCCAAGAAAACATCCATGAGAACACATAAGCCTGATGCCAAAGTGTGTTGTGTGTCTGAAATAATGACTTTAGGGGAATGATCAGAGGCAGGGATTCAGAGCCTTCCCGTTCATCACAGGACAGCGGTGGTAAGGCAGAGATCTGCAGGCCCTCCAGGTAGCAGAGATACAGACACCTAACACAATGTGAGAAGCAGGGTGAGCTCCCAGTGCATGGTGATGCTAACACGCACTGTAATTCAAGGATACAGACTGGGGAGGTCTTAGCAGTAGTTTCACCCAACCACCCCAAGGCAGTGGCCTATGTCACTGGGGACAACAGCAATTAATTACTAGTTTTGCTGGGACCAAGTCTATGACTGCAGCTCTCACCTGTGATCATCCATGTCCTCGATCTGCCGCTTGACATAGCTGTCGATGCGTTTGCGGTATGTGCGGTTCGTCAGCTTCCCCACCATGCCCAGGCCATACGGCCTCTTCTCCTTGGCAAAGAGCTTCCTGACAGGGACGGCGATGCGCTGGCCACGCTTCTGTGGGCTTACACTCACCACTTCCTGCCGCAAGCGGACTTTGGGCTGTGCCAGGGCCCCATCCTTCTGCTTCCTCCAGCCTCGCTCCAGTGGGCTGAAATAAAAAGCAGGATAGCAATGGTTTCCTCCTGCATGGCACAGCAATGGGGACCAGCCCTTCCTTGGTCTCTGGTGGCAGCAGACCCTGTCCTCCCCACCGCAGCTGGGCTGAGCAGCAGCTAATGGCAGACAAGGTGCCATAGAGTAGAAGCTGTATTTCAAAGGGTTACCCAGTCAGTTGATGAAAGTGCAGGACTGCACGCTGAAGGTGTATAAGGCAGCTGTGCCACACTAAGCCCCACCAGTGAGGAGCTCTCAAGGCTTTAAAGAACTGTTTCAGCAACAGGCTAAAATAGGGAGGCTGCAGCCGGGCAGATCTGCAGCCTCATACACACCTATTTCTTCCTCTGCTACATTCCTCTTACTCTGCCCTCTGATATGAAATGGAAGCATAGTTTAGCCCAGCATTGGAAATCCCCACTCTTAAAGCACTTTACTGTGATTGAATTGGCAAGTCAAACCACCATGCCCACCAAATCAGACAGAGGCAAAGAGTAGGAATCCAAGCAGCTTCCCTGACCAAGAAAGTGACACATACTGCAAGCTGTGCCAGTTACGCTCACAGTCTGCCTCCCATTCCTCCCTTTATTTGCACCAATGCAGGCACTTCTGGGAGAACAACAAAACCCGGCTTCAACAATGCACTAAAAATCCCAAGCAGCCCCGTCTAAAGGAAGGCTTTTTTACCAAAACACAGTACGTGATGAACGCTGCACAGGCTGTTGGTCAACAGTACCTGCCTTGGAAGTCTCCATCATATTCAGATGTTTTTGTGTTTCTTTGCTCTTTAACAGCAGTCTGGAGGTCAGGTCTGCAGCATTCAGACCCTGACCAAAAAAACCCTATGTACCATTTCACCTTTGCTCACTGCCTAGCAACATGGTAGCTATGTCCCTCACATGCACTCTAGTCTAATTTACCTTCTCTGGCTTTCTAAACAACCCCCTCTGTACAAAGATAATGGTTTTCAGAAGTGGTCAGACAAACCAGCTGACAGACTTTGTTTTAGAAGATCAGCGTCTTGGAGAGATCATGAAGTACGGACAAGCAACAGCATGAGACAGAATCTGAACCTCCTCAGCCAAAAACATTGCTGCGAAACTTCAGCTATTTTCAAGGTTGCACCTTGCAGAAGATGCATTTCTATAAAGCTGAAAGTCCAACTTCAGTTTGGGAAGCCCTTCTCCAACAGAAAGCGCAGATTTCACTGCAGCCTGCTCTTGCCCCAAGAGTTTAAGTGGTTTCTGTGTTATGGACATGCTGGTTTCTAGTATTTCCAGTGCTGTGCTATCAGCCTATGCCAAAATAAACACCCAACCACCTAAAAGGACACCCGGCTATGACTCTGGTAATAGTTCTCTTCAGTGTGAAAGAAATACATTTTCCTCAGTAAATAAATCTATTTAAGGAGACCCAACAGAGATAAGAAGACTGAGACCATCTCAGAGGAGTGACAACAAACTCCCACCTTTCGCCACTTCCACTTATGTTAAGACTGAGTCAAATTCTTGGAAACACTTGAAGGGAAAGCGCCAACACACCAAGATGGGCTGTGAACAGCAGAACCACAACAAGGACCTCCCTGTCTGCTCCACGTTCACACCCAGCAGAGCTCTCTGCTGGGGTGAGCTGCCAGCTAAGCTAGAGCTGACTCGGAAACAACACAGGGCAATTACTCAGTACCAGTTACTCAGGTGGAAAAAATCTAGGCATATGGTACAGTACCACCCACATATTTGTAGGGCTCTCAGCATCAGTGCCACACCTTTTTCTCATTTCAAGTGAGGAATGTAGCCCAGCTCGACACTCAGCAATGCTTCACACCACTCCTTGGAGCAAGACAACAGTTCCTGGTGACTGTGGCAATGGTAACAGACTTCTTGTCTTTGCTACATTCTCCATAGCCAAAGGCTGGGCCCCCAGCATCCTCACAGCTGACTGAGAGTGTCTTTTGTTTCCTCAAGGCATGATAGTCTCTGAAACACATCACATGAGGCTGGAAGTTGCTAGAGAGACTGCAGAGGTGGCCTCAGTCACCTTTCACATGCATGGGTAGGTGGGGCAGGAGGTCTTGAACTAGCCTTAAAGAAAACCCGTTATTGCTCTGCTCTGGGCTCTGCAATGAACCACAGTACTTGGATACTGGCTTCCTCTCTATTCCACTCTGAATGGGTTGGCCACCCCATGTTACGTTCTGGCAGCTTCCAGGAGGATACTCACAGCAGCAAGTGGCTTCTTTCAAGCTCATTTTTGTCCAAGGCCCCTCCTGTGAGATCTGTCTGATCCTGAGGTTTCACCTCTGCATCTTTGATTGCAGCTTCTGATGGAGACTCAAACACTTCATCTGGGTAAGTAGAGAGCTCCTCATGAAGGACTCCTTCCTGGGCAGAGAAACAGAAGTCCCATCTGAAGAAGCCAGCATCACATTGAGACACCAGCCCTGGCAGAAAGCAGTGCTGCTCTCCACAACACAGTCCTGCACTGCCTCTGGTGCCAGTACCACACCAGAGCCCTGCCCCTCACCCGAGCAAAGAAAGACGTGTCGAGCTCATCTGGAAAATCCACTGTGTCCTCCTCCAGGAAACTTGCTGGGGTGAAGCTGCGCCGCTGAGCTCTCCTCAGGGTGCTGTCCTTCACTGAGCGCCCCTGCAGCCAGAGGAAGAAAATGGCATCAAGCCACTGACAGGAACCTGAACTCCAGGCACATGCAGGGTCACCCCACAGGGAGCCCTAGTGTTGAGCTGGTTCACACTTGCGTGTGGAGCACAGCAGACCTGCTGATGTGAGACACCTTCCTCGTGAGACTCACAGGTGTTACCCTACTTCTCAGCCCACAGTGCCCATCTCCCACGTGGTGAGGCTTGTAACATGCTCCTCTACCATGTATTGTACAATGTTGACCAAACCAAACTGCTAGGTGGTACTGGGCACAGCAAAAAAGTCCCTGGGCCCAGGAAAGCAGACACATGGCAGGATGAACAGACTTGCATAGTAAGAGCCTCAGGTACTTCTGCTCTTCCATGACCACTGACCAGCTGCAGATGGACCGCCGATAGGTCCAGGCAGGCTGAACTGGACCTAATGGAACGCTCTAAGGCTGCTGGCTGTGGGAATCAAAGCCTCCAGACAAATAAAGGGAAAACAACACCTGTACCAAAACCTAGCTGTCATCCCTGCTTTTTGCAAATCCTGCTTCCTAGGCACATGTCTGGAACAGAACAGGAGGTGGCTTAGTTCCTTCCCCTCCTCCACTGCTCTCCCATCCTCTCTGCTCAGAAGCTCCTTTCCTCTCTCCTTCTCTCAGGATGGAGCCCCATCCTGCCACCAGACTGGTGCCTGGTGCCTGCCCCCCCCTCCCCCAGACAGTACCTTCACCAATGCCGCAGCTGCTCGGAAACTCATTTTAGCGACAGATTCCCGTTTCCGCCGCCGTGGAAGGCGGTTGAACCCTGAGCGGGAGCTGGTGAAGGAGCAGAGGGATGTGGCTCCGGGTGTGATCGGTGTGTGCGGGATGCTGAAGCCGTCATTGTCATCAGCCATACGGAAAGCTCGGCCGCGGGCCAAGGGGTCTATGATCTGCAGAGAGAAGCAGCCCATCAGTCCATTCGTACCCAAACCCTTTCCTACCCAGCCCTCCTCTCTCCAAGCAAATGTCTTGAGACCATGACAGTGACCTGGTTCCCAGGACTGACCAAGAACCAGGCTGGACAGATCAACAAGATTCCACGATAGGGAGATACGGAATAACCTGTTGCAAGCTAAGCCCTAGCTGCAAGCCTCAAACCTAAGTCCTCAAACCTCTCGCCCTGCCCTCCCTTCTCCCCACCTGTTTTTTCTTTTTCTTTGGTTGGTGAATGAATATTTTCCACCGGAACGTTCCTGGTGCTCACAGGAGACTCCAAACCTCCTTCATCCCTTCCTGAGCTCTTGGTTCTATTCACAGAACCATAGAATCATAGAATAGTTAGGGTTGGAAAGCACCTTAAGATCATCTAGTTCCAACCCCCTGCCATGGGCAAGGACATCTCCTGTGCCAGTAAGCTCCACAGCCAGAGAATGTGCTGTCTGAACAGGAGTTTCAGAAATCCCTGGAAACAGCCATGTTCTTTCTCCAGCTAGTTTCCTTTCTGATACAGGACAGCCCAGGACTTAAGCAGTATCCTGTTGAAGCTTAACTGTATATTTACATCTGCTTCCATTAATTAAGTTCTAACAGCTGGGAAAAGCAGGCAACCTTCAGGGAGCTGCAAACCCTTCTATGGGACTCTTCAGTCCAAAGCTCTCACTTCTTCCAAACATACAAACCAACCTAATGAAAATATTGCCCTCAGCCACAAACCTTGCCTCTGTCCTTACATCATCACAGCTGTGGTTTCTCTGAGACTCCTATGCTTTATCCTAATGTTTTACAAGCTTTTTTTAACCCGCAGTTACACACTCAACACGAAGCTTTATGGGGTTACACCTACCGATACCGTATTCTGATTTCATGTAGCCCAAGTAGAGCCCAACAGTATTTCTGAGTCTCCAATGACCAAAGACTAACTGCAAGACACTCTTATTAGCTAGCAAGAAATCAGGGAAGAGCACAATAAGGTGAAATTTGATTGAAAGATGCACAATATTCTCCTCTGCTTCAGTGACACAGCCAGGCTTCGAAGGTCACAGACTAACCTGCTTTGAAATTCATTTCCCTACTTGCCCAGGCTGCAGTGGCGCTCACTAATGCACAGTAATTAACCACATAGGTTACTATCACTGAATGGGACAGAGGGATATCGTGGGTTAGTTCTGAAGTGCTTGTCACTGGACGTGCTTGGCTGGGTCTTGCTCCCTGGGGTCACACTTGAAAGTAAGGAGGAGGGAATTACAAGACGCCCTTGCAGGCACTCAACACCATTTCTGAGGACCTGTAAGCAAAGCTGTAGTACTGTTAATACAAAAGACACCTTTCAAATTCTTAAAACAACCAGGTATGTAATAGGACAGTAGCTGTGCTTCTGCCTGCATTCTGTTTGGGTCAAGGATCCTCTAGGCAATTGTCCTGAGTGATACCAGGTCTGTTACTGTATATTTGGGTCCAGGGTACTGGCCAATCTGTGTACAACAGAATTTTGTCCTTGCAAAATGGCAGCAAAGCCCCCAAGCTGAGCGCTTTTGGACATGCTGCACACATCTAATCACCACCATAGTTCACAACATGACATACACTGCTCTAAGCCTACCACTAAAACAGCTGAGGGACCTCAGCCAACGAGACTGGAGAGAAGGAAGGAGTCTGCCAAACTGTATCTGAGACTTGAGAAGTGTCTGAGCACAGAGCCCAGACGTGCTGAGGCAGAACTAAGCCCGCAGATAGGTCACAGCTGCCAAAGTGGTAAAGACACTGTGCAGGAAACTCCTGATGGCCTTGAATCTGTCCCAGATTACTCACCTTTTGCATGCCCAGCTGGCAGGGTCCAACATACAGTGGAGGAGGAGTCTCTGTGCTTGTTAAAGAAATATTGTCCTGACTGGGCAAGTCCATTTCTCGGATGACCTGAGGTTTCAGCTTCCCATACCGCAGACTGCAGTGGCGGAGGCTCTTTCTCTGCCATTTCTGAGTAGCGTCACTGTCTTTGCTCACCCCAAACCAGTCCGCTGTGCCTCTGAAAGATGTCAGCATACAAGTGCAAAGAAGCATTATGTTTGCTTGGACTATGCACGTGAAAAGTCTAAAGCCTTGGTGGTCTCTTCCACCCCAGCCCAATTCAAAGACACACAGAACTCTTCCTATGAGCATCTCACAGCCCGTCCTCAGATGGCTGTAGCAACCTGACAGATGCTGGCCAGAAATGTTGAACCATTAATAACATTCTGTCTCTTAAGACAGAAGAAAAATGACAGGAGAGATAAATGACGGGAGATTTGCTGTGTGGAAAGAACAGTTTGTTCTTATTTTTTCTAAAAAGAAAGAAAGAGATGGAACAGAAATTCAGAAAAGAGCTTGGTGAAATTTTAAAACCCATCTATTGAAAACACTTACCATCTCCAGGGCAGCTCTACATCCCCATTGTGGGATTGTACTGTTCCATGGCTCTGGAGCTTCTCCCAAGAGCCACCAGAATTCACTGTTCTCTCCCATCCTCCCTCACACTCCCAGGATACTCCCAACTTCTCCATCTCATGCTGCAGGATTTCTATCCTCCTCAAAGATAATATGAGCAAGGGTTTGCTCTGGTCCTGATCTCTGCTAAGGCAAACACACTAGCTCTAAGCTGCTGGTTGCAAAGGTAGGAGCACAAGGTTGCAGCCTTGAGGTAGGTTTGCTGCCAAGTGGCTGCTGTTACAGAGCAGTGGATCAGAAACAAAATCCCAAGGAAGGCAGAGAGGGAGTAAATAAGTCAGACTAACAACCTACTTCAAATACTGCAGAGCAGCTGATACCCTACACCTACAAAGATCATCATAGCCCTGCCAACCTTTTCCCGCTGTGATTAATCTTTCCTCAGAAGACGACAAGCTGCATCAGCCTACAGTTGTCTGGCCCAGGTGTCAAAACCTGAACGTCCTTCCAAGCCAAATCCCATGCCCTGGCCTCAGAACCCCTGCTCAGGAGCAGGATTTCCAGCTGCTAAGAAGCAAGACCTCACAGATCACAAAGGGATTATTAAAAGATACACTGGAATAAAGGCTGCATTAAATCTAGAATTAGGTCACACACAGGGGAGCTGAGTCACTGCACTGCAGACAGGGAAGTATTCCTGTGTTTTGTACAACACCAAGCAAAAGCTATCAACCAACAGGTGAAGGTGTCCTGCCACTGTGTAAAAAGATATGAATTTGAAATCCACAGCCTTTCCAGCTAAAATCTCCAGATGCAAACCAGCACGCATCGCCCTCAGCCTCTCCAGAGGATCCAGAACAGATCCTTCAACTGGTCTGAGGTCACCTGGGCAATTGCTGGATCTCACCTGACCTCACTGACCCAACTGTCTTCAAATGCCTCCAGCAAGTCCAGAGGTGTCAGACCTCAGAGACAGGGCTACAGGCATGTCTTGGAGCACTGCTCTGCTTCCATAGACCCGCATCTCATCAGAGCAATCTCTGTTTGGAGGAGAAGGGTCAGCACCTGGCCTGACAGACCCAAACCAAGCCTAGAGCACAGAGGTGATGCTCTGGCCACGCAAATGCAGCACAACACACACCACAAAATAGTCTTACAATTCAGAGGGCTTCTCATACTCAGCTGTAACCAGTATTTCATCACCAAGGTGACCTTGGTGACAAGTCCATACATGGGGCCACTCCTCAACGGGAAAAGTTTGAGGGTCATTTGTGCAGTATGAACCTGTTGATGAATGGCCCATTTTACCAACAGCAGAACCTCAAAGTCCTCTGAAACTGTGCTCCTGCTAGTCTGGAAGGACAAGCACCACCACAGCTGTTTTGTACTTCAAGGACCACTCCTGAGCTGCCATAAGCACCACTGGGCCCGGGTAAAGAGCTGTACTAGTCTCTGATCATAGTCAAGATAGTCCAGGAGAGCTGATTATGGTTTAGGGTATCTGGGAAGATACTGAATGCCTGTGTCCAGCTGGGGAGCCCCATCACATCCTACGCACCGCAACGAGGAATGAACCAGCATCAGAGGTCAGCTCTTGCTCTTCTATTGCACTGAGCTAACTAGCTCTGAAAGCCTAAGACCAATTGTAAGCAGTTGCCAAAGGTGGACACAGTGCCAGAGTGAGGAAGGTAAGACACGAATGGACTCCTGGGCCAGTCCACTCTAGGTCCAGCCCTCGCCATGCACAGAGTCACATTGTCTGTCTGATTTAAAAGTCTACTAAGCTCCAGTCTTGGGGTGGTGGTCGATGGGCCACTGCGGCTCCTGGAGTAGCTCATCAACTTGGTGCTAAGTAAACGAAGACCTCCACCTCAAAAAAAAGACAGTCATATTTGGATTAGAACAAACCATGTTGTCAATAGTGAATGAGTGGGTGTTCTATTCCATTCCCAGCTTCTGGGCTCCGTCTGGACCAACATAACTAGCATCTGTTCAGTGCTGATTCCTCTCCTTCCCCTTCTGCCCCAAGGGGGCTTTAGGGCCAACATATGCATACACCACATGTTGCACTGATGCTAGCAAAGGCAGGCTGAGCTGTGGCTGCCCTGGGGAGATATTCCAGCTGTGGTGAACACCAGGAGGTTGACAGCTTGTTAGGAAAGGCAGGAGGGAGTGAGGCTGGCGGGTGGACAGCTTGTTAGTCCATGCTACTTATCGACAGCTGCCTACATATTTAGTAGGAGTGACAATTGTTTTTTGTTAGAAGCGCACATGAACTTTCTCACTCCGGTCTGTTTGCAGGCCTCCTGGCCAGCCCTGGGAAGGCAGCACAGTCCCAGCAACAGACAGGACCTGTGGAGGTCACAACAGCCCTTGCACACACATGCAGGGGTGGGTTTCACACTCAGTGCTACCAGTACCTGAAAAACGATCGGGGCAGGGACTGCCGCTTTCTCAGGGAACTCCTGCCCACTCGATGCCCCTGAGCGGGCAGGGTCTGACTCCTCTGAAAGCGTACCTGTCTGCTGCAAAGAAAAGACAGCTGAAGGGAGGGACCTTGTAGGGCTGTGCAGGGGAGCAGCCACCTGCACCCAACACTTCCCCATCTCCTTCCATAGCCCCATCCACAGCAGTACATGACAGCGGCTTCCACCTGAGAGCATGACCCCAGGGAAACAACCAAACTCAAGCCACACAACAGCACCTTTGAACCCAGGAGGCTGCTGAATCCTTTTGGTGCATCTGCACCTCTGATGTATGCCTCCCATCGCTCTTGAAGATACCAGGGATATCGCAATCCACCTCAACCCCTAGATCTCTGTGATCTGCCTTCAGCACAGAAGACCAGCTACAGATCCCACTGGTTGGCTTTGGACACCAGAGTGTGAAACCACGGAGGGGTCGGCAGGATAAGGTATGATCTGCTCAGATACAGGTGTGTGCTGCCACAGGAAGTGCCCTCGGCCCACTTGGGTTGATCCTGACAGGATCTTGCCTGATGCACCAATATATCTGTCTCACATCTGCTGCCTTGCATGGACATCTTGGATACCCCAGGAGACTGAAGTGGTGTTAGCAGCCTATACTCAGGCACATGAATAACTCCCACGCCATTTGTAAGACTTGACCTTAGGCTCCCTAATGTATCTTCCAAGCCCCAGGGAACAAGATGGTGTGGAGTCCTGCTGCCAGACAAGTTTCACATCCTGAGGGCTGTGTTAAGCAGAAAACCTGGTAGTCAGCTTCACTGGACTCAGAAAACAAATCCCCAGGACACCTTTACAGACGCATGGTCTGCAATTCTCCATTGCCTCCCTACCTCTGCTAAACAGAGCACATGCTTTTAGGCCTTTCCTTGGTACTTTCCAGATCCCTGGCCCTGTTTCTGATGCACTTCTCGCGTGCTTTTATTGCTAATGTCATATCACATGTGCATCTCCTGCAGTTCTGTCCCTTGGAAAATCTCTCCCACTGCTGCACCTGCTCTCCTATCCACATCCCACAGCGCTCTGTAGACATTGCTCACAAACTGTTAGTCCTCCAGAAGGAAGAGGACTGGCTCTCCCCCATGCTGCACAACAGCTTGCATGAAACAATCAGCACTGCAAAACAGCAGTGACCCCACCACATACATACTCTGAGGAGGAGACTCTCAGGATGTCACAGGGTCTGTTGATGCAACAGCCATATGTCTGCTCGCTGCCCCAGGGCTAGGCAGGACATTAGCATCTTCCTCAGCTGGAGCTTCACCACCACCATCCAGTACTCCTCCTTTGCTCACTGGAGATCCGTATGCCTTGTCTGTATTATAGTGTAGTAGCACTGGGAGCAAATTTGTTCCCCCAGCACCAAAGTGGTTTGCAGTTCCCCAACCTCTCCACCCTACACAAAAACTGTGTGTTGTGAGGACCTCTGGGGAAGAAGATTACACTGGCCCTGCCACACAATGCTTCTTGTCAGGGTCTTTCCAGCACCCTCCCAGGATATCCCCTCATCCTTGATATGTTCTTGCCCAGTTGTCCTCGCAAGGAGTGGGACAAGGTCAGGGAGGTAAGAGAAGAGGCAGCCTAGGTGTGCAAGGACAGCCCCAGGCAGGCCCAGAAGCTGCCTGCAGCCCTGAAAAGAGCAGACACTGTTTCATGGCTCAGCCCTCCCAACCTCACAAGAAGTAGGATCACAGAGAGCTGCCGTGGGAGAGCTTCACTATCAAGACAGCTGGGGAACGTCTGAGGCAAAGGAAAACACTGTGTGGGAGGTCAGTCTTTCCCACAGCTGGAAAGTTGCTCCTCTGCAAGTGGGTGAAGCCTAGCTGACTGAAAGTACCCCTGACCTGTGGAGCTCCGGGATGCTCCTGGGATCCAGGCAAGTCTGACACTCTGCCAGAGGTACACACCAGGCACCTCAGGAGAGCAGCTGGGAGAGCCACTCCGTTTGGATAAATTGGGATGTTTGCCACGGGGATGGATGGAGCATCAGCTCTGGGGCTGACTTTCAGAGACCCCTGGATCATGGGACAAATGATAACCCTCTGTAAAGGCACAGGGGACAGGACTCAGACAGCCTCTCCCTACTCTCTGTCACCCCCCATAACCACCTCAAGGACCACCAATGAACTAATGCTAGGATCCAAGCTGCTGAGAGCCATGGACTGCTTAGGTTGGGCTTCTGCTTCCCCCAGCAATCGTATGCTCTCAGATACAACGCAAGGCCAGCTCACTACTTCATACAGTCTTAGCTAAACATCAGAGCCTGAGGCATCCTGTTACTCTAAACGCCAGCTCCCTGGGGAATACGGACAGTCAAAATTTGTCTCTAAGTGACATTGTCCTGATCACCACCATCTTCCTCCCAGGACTTGTCTCCTTACTTACTAAACACAGGCTATATAGAACCCATGGGCTTATGTATTGGGGATCTATTTGCACCCATCCTCTTCTGCGACCTCATGATAGATAACAAGGGAGACAACCTAATCCTGCTGTAATATGTCTCTGAAGTGGCAGACCATGGGGCAAGCAGAGGCCCATAAATCCACAAGTAAAGGACAGAATCTACAAAATAGGGCTCCACGAATTCAGTGTCTCACCTCCTGATGGTCTGGGTGATCGAGGTCTGCCGTTGTAGCACCGGTCTCCTCACCTCGTTGGGCAGGGAGGGAACGCGCGTGTTGTCAGCTGGCATGCTCACGCTTCGCAGAAAGGCCTGGCGTCTCGTGGGCTGCACAGGAAAGCAAGAGGGGGTCACTGTTCTCAGAATGATGCTCTACAAGGCCAGACAGCTTGTGTAACATTTAGTTAGCAATTCAACAGCTGCCCAACACCCCAAGCATAAGCAGAGTGTGTGCAGTTGGGCAGCAAAGTTAGGCTAACAAGGACTATGTTCATGCTAGCCAGGAACAGCTCTGCAGAACAGAATAGGACAGCACCTGTGTGCTGCAGTGGGTCTCAGTTCAGAGTAGCTCTAGCCTGGACCATCTACTGATGTCTATTTGTAGATGTGACGTATTACATGAGCGCCTGAAACATATGCTCCTGGGTGTTTTCTAGCCAGAAGGAAATCAATCACACACTCTTAGACCACTCCACAAGGTGGAGAGAAGCACAATAACTGAGATTTCCTTCATAAATTACTCTGGATCTGCACTAAAAGCCTGCGAGAGCTGTGAGTGGGTCTGTGCTGTAGCTGCTGCCTGGTGCAGGCTAAGCAAGCTTGGAAAGTCACATCAGCATAGTTCATAACCTAATTGTCTGGACACACTCCGGTCTAAAAGCTCCTGGCATGTTGTGGCTGATGTCACTTACCAAATATGACAACTCACCAGACTGCTCTCAGCTCATACAACTGCCTCCTGACTCCCCAAGGCTGTTCTGGGCTAATTTTTCATCAGCTTGGCAGAGACATCATTTCCCACTTGTAAAATGCAGGCTGAGCAGACTGCCCCTCTGGCAAGTGAAGCTCTGATCTACTGCTTTTCTGGTCAGTCTGCCTCAAGATTACTTGCTACTCTATCCCCTCTGGCCCAGACAGTTCATAATTCCCGCTAATCTTAACATGTTCTGTTAAGTTTAATGTGAAACAATGCATAGATACTCAGGTTATAAGCCAAAGGACCCCATTATACACTCTTATCATGACAGCCTATGCTGTGCACACTGGACCTCCAGAAAATATCAACTCCACCAGCTTCCGTCATAAGTACAGAGTATCTCTCCAGAGATTTCAGGTAAGAGAGCATCCATCAAAGCCTTAAATAAATTATTTGGAAAGTTTCAACCTGCACTGTTAAAACCCTGCATTCCACTTCTAATCCTGCAGACCGAATCCTGATCACTTTCCTTCCAAGGTAAGACCAGAAACAAGATTTGTCTGCCAGAATCCCTCACATAACTGAAGTGTGTTTTAGTCCCTGGATCAAAGAATGGCAAAGAGACCAGTCTTTGCTACTCCAAGTGCAACATAAGTTCCCTCTTAAGATCAGCTTGTTCTCAACTTCCCTCCAGCTGTGTCACCCTCCATTTCTCTGACGGCTAAACCATTCTTTCCCATAAGCAACTGAACCCAGGCACTGCACCCCAGCCATAGAGCAGGGCAGGAAAAACACTTTGGCTATGCCTTCAGTGCAGGTAATCTTTGCTCCTGCAGTAAGGTCCCAGGAAGAGCCAGCAACCATCTCATCAGGTCTCACCAGTACCTGAGAGCTTTTGCCACCCTGCAGCAGAAATTTCTGTTATTCTTCCTATACCCAGCACAAACAGATGTTTTTCGCACAGTTCCTATTAACCTATAGCCCCATCTCTACACACCATCCTTCAATTTTACTTATCTCTCATTCCAGATTATTTTCTTATGTTCCTCATGCTGGTAACAGCTTTGAGTTGCCAGTAACTGTTCTTTCTCTGCTGTTACTGACAACAGCCTGTCATTATCTTGGCTATTCATAAGTCAGATTCACTCCCTGCTCATTTCAGTATAAACTCCAGCACTTCTAGACCCTTGTGTTTGTCCAAGGAGCTCCTCACTCCACCAGTCCCCTGAAGAAATGCTTGTTTGAATACTTCACTCCCACATCCCCCAGCCAGGACACTTTTCACAATCCCGACATCCAAAGAGTCGGGTCCACCGATCTGAGCGCATCAGCCACCCACCCCCATCCCTCCCACATCTCCTTCAAGGGGGAGTTAATTACCAATCATGAATTTACTCAATGGCTCTGCCCGTTCAAGTGGTCTTGTGACCTGCCGTCACACACTGCATTTCCCTCAGCCAGGACTGCTGGAGACCACAGGCACAGGCATGCTCTCAGTGCAGTGGGGCTCTGCAACCCATCCACAGCTCCACAGACCCTCCTCCCTCCTGCCCCCAGCCCCTGTACCTGCACAGGCTGGGGCTCTTCTGGCACCGACACAGACGCCGGCACCGGGATGTCCAGTTTCAACCATGGTGGCTTCTTCCGCTGTAAACTGCTTGTGCTGTCGTGTCGCACCTCTGACATTGTCCCACTTTTGTCCTCAGGCCTAGCAGAGGGGAGAAATCACAGTCAGGAGGGGACCAGGCTCATCCCTGACACAGTAGTGCTGGCAGGGTCAAGCAGAGCGTGCTCCTCCAGGCTGCAAGTGATAGGACCCAAGACCCACGTTTGATGACTTCCCAAAGTGCCGCATGAGGGTTCAAGCATCACAGCTTGTGCCCACGCTGGTCAGCCAGGACCAGGCACTTGGAGGACACAGCACATTTCTGAAGCCTGCAGGACCTTGAGCCAGGTGCCAGAGAAACTGCAGTCACAAGCCCGAGAGTCACCTCCCATTCAGATTTTTGCTGAGACTACTGTGAGATCCGGATTCCTTAAGGACCAGTCATGAATTAAATCTTAATAAGATCTGGATGCAGCCCAACCAGCTAAGTAACTGCAGTACCAAGAGCCACTGACCTCCCTCTAAAAACAGCCTGTGACTCACACAGGCACCACTGCCCACCCAAAGCCAAGCACCACACTCTCCTACCTACTACTTAGCAATTAGCAAGTGGCCATTTCTCTTTGCTGGTTCTAATCTCTTTTAAAAAAGTAGTCATTTTCTAGAAACACAAGAGTGCACAGAGTAATGCAAGTATAGCACGAATATCAGAGAACTGGCACTGATCCTGAACTAAGAGTGGTTTTCATACATAAATAATAATGATACAGTATTTAAGTAAAAACCGCTGTGTAACCAAAATGCCAAAGCAACCACAGTGACTTGCTGTCTCCTTGCCCACTCTACTGTACTGCAGCTTCCTCCTGCTGCTTAGGTTGCACGCAGTGGGACTGGGACCACGCCACTTTCAGGCTTGCAGAGCAACTACTTTACTGTGCACCTCAGAGAAACAACTAACAGATGTCACTGGGAGATCAGCTCAGATACCTCCACAGGTACCTTCCAACCTGAAGTTATTCTACCAGCCCATATTTATTCTTCTGCTAGCACACATACAACAGCAAGCTAGTAGTGGACAGAATGTGTGCTGAATGGAAGAACTCATACAGTTCCCCCCCCCCAGCTCCCTCCTTGTGTTGTCCTAGGCCACAGATCCCATAGGGGACAACAAAAAAAAGATCAAGAGTCCCAGCCTCCTCCCCTACCATGGTGGACAGATGGAATAAGCATGCAGTTAACTTTGCAGGCATACATGATTTGAAAGACAGCATGAGAAAAGCTTTCTGTTTGCATTAAAACTCAGCATTTTTAACCATGTTAACACAGTCAATGTATTTTAAATGCACAATGATTTTAATAGACAAGGACTCTTCCTTGGGAGTGGTCAAGTCCTAGGACAGAACCGGAGGCAGGAGGGCCTCCATCCCTGGGGACATTTGGCACTCAACTAAATGAGGCCCTGAGCAGCCTTAACTATCCCTGCCTCGCACAGCAAGTGAGCCAGGCAGCTACACAGGTCCCTCCCTACCTAAATTAGGCATGAGATCCCCGAAACACACAGTCTTTTGTGGCGTTTCCACCCTACTTCCACAGCTCCCTGCAGCTGCTCTGGAAAGGGAGCCACACAAAGGGCGAAGCTTACCACTGCAGAAGATACACAGTGCAGGGGAAATAGGTCAACAGACCTATTGGTATTCTCCTATGGGTTAGGAGGAGAGAATCTCATCTAAAAGGAGCTGAACACCAGCTGCTAGCTCAGTCACACAAGCCAGGCTGGCTGCCAGAAGCACTGTGCTCAGCTGAGCCGGAACGACAAAAAAGGGAGGACTCAGCTGTAGGTGGATGAAGGTTGGGTTTCAGCAAATACCACAGGCCCCCAAAAGTCTGGGAATTCATGATCCAGCCTGTACAGACATGCCTTTCGTTCATGCAGCACGGTCCTGTGTGCACAGACGCAGTGCCGTATGTTGCAGGGACACAATTCCTCCCTCCCCTCCACCCCTAGCCGCAGGGGTAACCAAATGCATCTGTTCTAACCTCCTATAAGATGAGAACAGTGAGAGTATATGCAGAACTCCTGCCTGCTCTTGGGAAGAGTAAAACCACTACCAGACAGCTTTCAGTCTCGTATATAAAATGGGCAAACTTGTCTTCATGGTGAGGTCAGAAAGCAAAGCAGATTTCTCACACGTGAAGAACTCCCCTGGTGCAATGCATAGAGCTCAGCATTTACCCATGAGGATCATGAACACCACATCTTCCTGGGATGCTCTAATCCAAGACTAGCCAAGAGAGACAGAACCACCATTCCAGCATGACCAAACACAACCTATTTTACACATGACCACCATGACACAACTCAACAGCTTTCTTTCTGTGCCTTCAAGGGCAAACTCAGAGCCTCTGAACTAGCACAGTTCTTTTACCAGCATCTCTTCAATGAGTAGGCATTGCTCAACTTCCTTCCTGTCCACCTACAGAGCTGCCTTTGTGAGCAGGTGCTTCGGGAGTAAAGCATACAAACTTGTACGAGATTTGCAGCTCTATCAAGCAGCGAGGCCGAGCCAGGAAGGCAATGAATGAATCACCCCTGTATTGCCAAAAGCTGTCACAACAACGCTGCACTATGTGAAAGACTTCCCAATGAAATCTGTCTTCAGTCCATGTATCCATCACACTGGCTTCATTGCATCCCCTGCAGACTAGTGCATAGGATCTCCAGCAGTGTATGCCTCCAAAGAAGAGGACGGAGCATACGTGCACTTGGGGTCAAGCCCAGGGCTTTATGATTATCCCCAAAGCTGACTCAGCTTTGTTCCTTAGGCAAGAAGATCTCAAGATGAAACTCACATAGCTGACAGAGCAACAGACTGCTTTCTCCTAGTGTCAGCAGTTGAAGAGTTCTTTAAATAGCAAAGCATCAAAATACATATATAATAGTTGTGTATGTGCACTCACTACTCAAAAACCAGGTGAGTTTCAAGGGTGACTGCAGAGTACTTAACTCAGGAGCAAATCCTTTTACCAGTTTGACCTTTTTACTTACTAAAATGTTTATTTTCCAATGACAGTGCAGTGAAGGCAGAGCTGTTCACCACTTTCAACTACATCTGTGCATTGGGAATGGCCAAGAATAAGCCTCTCAAACACTTCAGATTAAACTTGCAGCACTTGCCCTAGCAGGGCCTGATTCTCTGCACACTGAATACATGGCCACAGCACAGGTCACCAACTGCCTCTGACCCAGGCCACAAGAGTCTGGGGTATGGACACAAGAGGCAGGTCTCTAAGAGACTGAATGTGGACCCAACCGCACACACAGACATATAGACTAGCTGTACATACATGGATAGCTGTGTACATAGATGTACAGCTGGACAGTTGAACATTAGTCTTTGCAAGGCAGGTAATACTCCTTATTACACCTGGTCCTTGCTCAAAGTGCTGCAGCCACTAACTTCTGTCTCAGCACTGCACTAAAAGCATATGCTGAGTTTCACACTAGCTCCTTGATTATTTTTAGAGGATAGTGTTTCAGGATACAGTGTCCATGTATTTGATAGGGCCAATGGGCTTTGTTTCAAAGTTGACTGCACTGACACAGATTTCATTTGAATGGTCCCATATCCCCAATCCCAATTTGTTAGTACTGCCCTAGCAAGTGTCTTCAAGAAGTCACTGACAGCAGCAGGATAGGAACATACACAGCATAGCCATGCAAGGTCAGGCCAAGTACCCATCCAACACCAGTATCTCATTTCCAACAGAAGATGCCTGGCAATGGGTAGAGAGTACAGGATTACTCGACAGTCATCTCAGAGGACAGAGCCATGGCATGTGCTACGAATAACTCAGAGGCTTCTTGTGCCAGAGATATCATTGCATTTAATGGTTCTGTATCCATCTTCATATCCATCCAATTATTTTTCTTCCACAATTTATCCAACTCATTTTTAATCCAAGCAAACTTTTTTGTATTCTTAACTGCATTCTTAACTGTGAGTTCCACAGCTGAAACACATGCTATGTGACAAGCCATCTCCTTCAGCTTGTCTCTAAGTCTGCATTTCCTGGGTTCACTTGATGCCCTGTAGCTCCTCAGCTAGAAGAGTGAACAGCTTTTCCCTATCCTCTTACTTCATGCCAATCCCAACTTTGCAGATCTCTTCCATGCCCCACCTGCCATCCTCTCTTCCCACAAACGCTGTGGGATCCATATCCAGCTGCTCAGTCCTTGGACAAGAGCTGCTCCAGACCTCTCACCTGTGCTTGTGGTTTGCAGCATCTCCCAAAGCCAGAAAATGCTCCACCAACCCAGACATCAGCTAAATACCTTCATCCTGGGTAGGAGGAAATGTTCAAGCTTTCGTGAACTGTCACTGGGACTTGAAACTCAACTTTTGTAAACCCTCACAGTAGCAATTCCAGCAAGTGGCATTAAGAGAGAAGTCTCCACTATTACTAAAACCACACAAGAGCCATTGGAGACATGGGTAACAAGACTGTCTGAAGAGATGGAAGACATGGAATGGCCCAATACCTGCGTGGACTTCTCCCAGTGCTGTCACAGTCCCAGTCCTGGCACCACTACCTGCACTGCTCAGTCAGCTCAGAAGCTGTTCCCTCAGCATCACAAAACTGAGGAATCCAGAAACACAAACTCTTCTCCAGCTCACAAGCTGAACACATGGCATGTGCAGATGTAGCTTCTCCTCACTGAGCCGCTGCCTGTACAACCCTGGTAGCAGCACACGAATGACTAATGAAGTCCATTTCAACTAAAACAAACAAACAAGAGGAAAAAAAAACTCTTGTATATTGCAGATACTCTGGGAAAGTCATCTTCAAAAGCTCCATGCCAAAGCAAGGTCACTGTACCAAAATGAAAGCCAAATCCACTGTGCTCTGGGTCAGGCTGAGAAAGGGAGAGCGCATTAAATTCCAAAGCTGGCACATGATCAAGAAAAGCTGCTTAATGAAATCCACTGACTCAAACAGAGAAGGAAGAGTCTTGTACAGAAGCCTGAGCATGCTCTTAAAACTGACAGGCATCTCAAATACATCCAGCAATTTGCACAGTCATTTCAAAGACAGACCATCCGTCCATTTAAACAGACAACCGAAGCTATTCCCACATTGATTTTTTTCTTCCAATATTTTCATTTTACCACCATTCCCATTTAAAATAAAGCTTTGTAAAAAAAAAAAAAAAAATCCAACAAAACCCAAAACCCATTCAAACGAAAAAGAAAACAAACCATTTAATTCAACCCTAGTACACAAAGCACATCATCTGCTTTTCCTAACATCATCTGCCCCTTTCCAGCACTGCATGTGCACGTTCTTAAAGACACCCTCAGGAGGTAACAGACACAAGGGCTATTCCACTGCAATCCCATCATCACTTCCAGCTGTTTTCCTCCATTTTTAAAACCCCAATCACTGCAACAGCTGTATCTGCAGTGCCTGCTATGCAGAGTCCCAGGCATGTTTCATGTACCTGGGGTCATGAAGGGGTCTGCCCATGCAGCTACTCTGGTTGGGCGCACCAGCAGGCATCTGGCCAGAGAGACAGCAAAGAAACCAGGACCCTAAATGTGTTCTCCAGACAGAGCGAGCCAGGGGAGGCAGTGGGCTCTGGCTGTGCCTCTCTCTGCATGAGGATTTCTGCTGGCACAGCAGGGAAAAGGCAGGAAGTCCAAACAGAAGAGGAGCAGTGGGGTTTCAGTCTCCTGGCTGCCAAGAAAACCATCTAGCATAGATTACACCTGGCAAGTTACAAATAGTATCTCAAACATCAGGCTGGAGCCAGATCTTTAAAACAAGCCAGCAGAGGGGCTGAGGGCAGGCAGGGATGGAGAAAGTAGAATAGGCCTGCAACCCTACACTCTTGAGAGCTATCAAGGGCACAGCAACACCCAGGCTTTGGCTGAGGCCACCACCACGTGCCACCCTAAGAAACTACCTGGGAAATAAAACAAGGCCATCAGCACTGCTCTGACACTGGTCCCGTGCAGGGCTCTCTCCTGCTTTCCTGACCCTTGCTGCTGAGCTCAGAGGACATGCCATGAGGCTTTGCACACCCACAAGCTGCCAAGCAGAAGCTAGGGTCTGGGCAATCCACAATGTGAGCACAAGGCTGGCAGTGGGCTAGGCAGACACACGGCCCTTTTAGCCCTGCACAGCAGGAAGCTGGCAGGACTGCCATTCCCACACACTGCCCACGGCCCCTCTCACCGCCCTCTGCTGTGTACAAGCTCTGCTTGAGTGATGGTAGAGACTGATGCTGCCTACAACAGCCTGCACCAAATCACACAGGCAACAGTTTCCCAAGGCCCTGCCTTCTGCTTGAAAGCAAACCAATTTGACAGCTAGCTGCTTCCCAAAAAGCAGTCTTGCCTTATTCCAGTGAGCCACTTCAAGGTGTTTTACCAACACAAAATTAACCCCAGTTAATTATTCCCTCTTGATCTGGCATCCTGAAGACGCTCAGACAATTTCAGATAAGCTCTGTGCAACCTGAGAGAAGCAGGGTAGGACCAGCCTATTCAGTGATAGCTCAGCATGATACATCATGCTGAAATATCAAACTATAGCCTGAGCCATTGCTCCCAGCCCTCCTCCATCCCCAGCTTAGCAAATTGGTGCTTGGGGAACTGTATTTGGCCCCACCAAGAGGCATGCAGCACACTGAGACCCTGCACTCTCTGGAGAGGGACCAGACATGAGGAGCGGGAAATAGCCAACCTCTTACTAAAAGACACAGTTTTTCTGCAGGCCACACTGGAAAAGCCTGACCCTACCCAAGTATTTCATACCTTATGTCAAAGTAGAACATGCAAGAAATTCATGTGGGATAGTAACAGCCTTTCCACAGGCTCCAACAGAATAGAGGCCTTTGCCTTGTAGAGAATGAATTAAAAGGCACACGGTCTTCCTCATGAGTTCTTTGTCTTCAACCAGTGCTCTAGAAAGAGCTAGAACAGGACTCACACACTTGAGCAGGTGGCCATAAAACCAGTGTGCAAGTATAGAGTGGAAAAGCAGCACACAAGCACTACCACAGAGCTGCACCAGCAGGAACCCACCATGGTGAGGTGAATGCTGTGGGGAAGGTCTTTAATTTTGGTGGCTACTCAAGTAACTAAGGCAGCAGTGAGGGACCACATCATGAACCACTTAGTTTAATTAGCTGAGAAATACCAGTGGAAACCTCCTGGCATGGAAGAGGTCAGGCAGGCCCCAAGACAGGAAACTGGAAGTTATGTCAGAAAAAAACCCTAAGGGTTTGGATGTCATGCAAAGCCTTGTAGAATGGTACTGATATGCAAGAGGCACACCAGGAGTGCAAAGCTTCAACATGGGACCCAATGAACTTTGAGAAGGTTCAGCTTTATACTAAGCTAGAGGGTTTTAAATACAGGCAATAAAAACATCTGCCAGCGAAGTCTGAACGTACGTAAGCCAACCCCATGAATAGGAAAACATGATGTCCCTTTGAGCAACCAATTTTCTTCACTTTCAGAAAAAGATGTGGGTCATGATGGAAATCAACCATAAATTAGCTCCTACTGGAATGCCAGCATTAAAAGCTTTCAAAGCAGCTTCACGTGGGACCTGAAGGGTACCCACATCTGGTGCCCTCATATAGAAAAGAGTGGAAAAAAACCCTTTTCTGATCCTTCTTAATGCCCAGATCTGTAGCTGAACTTCTCCAAATATAGGTAAAAGGCAGCCCCAACTTCAACCTGCACACAGACAGACTCTGATCTTCCAGCCCCTTTATTTGCAGCAGACAAAGGGCAGAACGGTAACAAGAACACAGAAGCCAATGCTCAAAATTCAAGCTATAAAGTTGTCACAGCCACTTGAAAGAGATGCGAACCAACAGGAAAAAGCAGTGCCCCAACCTGTGTTGCCCCCTCCTCATGCTGGCACAAGCATCCCTGCAGCTGTTGGGTGATCCACACTGGGAACCAACACGTATTAGCTCAGCAAAGAAAACGGTTTGTTCCAGCACAAGCTCCTTCCCTCATCCAAGTCACCACATGGCTCCACAAACACCTGTGCCAGCAAAAGGAAAGGGGAAGAAGCAGGAACAGAAAGAGCAATTGGAGCCAAATGACTGGACCGCTTCTCCAGGCAGCACAGTTTAAAGCTGTCATGAAAACATAGCCAAAATCTCACAACTGATAATTGTTAGCTTCCCACCATACTACAAGGCAGGTGGTAGGTTCGGCACCTCTTCAGGATTAAATAATCTGAGGAGTACCCTCAGTACAGGTATTGAGTGCAGCAGGAATAAAATACTACTACATCACCAGGGGGTCATTAAACAGGAAAAACATCCAAACCATCCATAGATTTCTCTAGAGCTGACAGTCAAGCTTCTCGCATGGACAGCTTCCATAAAAGAGTTCCCAGAGGATGTATTTCCCTTGTTCACCTATGGCTGGTGACACCCACAAAGGAATGAGGTGGAAGGGAACCAAGTAGAGCAGACTAGGCAGAGGGGCTGCCTTTTCCATCTCCTAAGCACATGTGACACAGATGACAGAAGCAGGTTCACAGCACTAGCCAGCATGCCGGTGCACCAGAGCCCATGAAGGGCCCAGGTGATGTAGAGTCAGCATACAACAGAGATACAATCTACTTAGATACCAGCAAGGGGAACGGTCTGAGCATGAAACATAACCAACAACGGGGAGAAAGCAATGGAAAACCTGGAGTGCTCTGGCATCTTCATCCTGGTTTGTGTTTCTCCATGAACACATCTGCAGCTTTGCAGAGAACAGCAGCCTGCCACCACATGATAGTCACATTTCCAGCAGCCACATGTGAACACTGGTCACAGTATGCCACTTACAAGCTACATCAGGGCAGGGACTGATGACGATACCTGCTAACAGCTTCAGTGACAGTACATCAAGCATAGGGGACAAGAAGCCAGCACTGACCAGCACTTCCATTCCTTACGGAAGTCAGCACTGCCTGGTCCTCAAAAGGAGCTGGTTTCCACCTGGACATCCGTTACCAGCTACCAGATGGCTGATGCATTTCAGCATGCCTACGCAAGAAGCCAGGATACTACCGTTGGTCCAGTGCCACAGTGAATGTAGCCAGAATGGATAACAAGTATAATCACATTAACTAGTCAAATATTAACAATTCCAATTATAAACAACTGACTGCCAGCACTGGAATTACATGCAGAGGAAGGATCACCTACGCAAGCCTTGTTCTTGCACCCTATTCAGAGGTAACCACAGCTGCCTGTTGGGTTAGCAGCGCTTGTGCTGAGCCAGCAGAGCCCTTTGCACTAGGGTCCCCAACAGCCTCAAAGCACGGTTGTTTTGGTACCCTGCCTGGGTCTACACGTTGCACAGCTCCTCGTTAACAAAGAAGCAGGAAAGAGTGATCACAGAAACTATTTTAGCACACATTTAACTCATTGCAACAATTCAATGGACCTCCAGAAGCTGATGTTCCAGATTTATTCTCCCTACTAGAGACAAAGATGCGCTGTACAGTACTGGCTGATCCACAAGTACCATGGACACATTGGTCCACATCACTGACTCAATTATACAGCAAGGTAAGATTCACAAAAATGCTTTTGTCAGGGCAAAAATTTGTGCTGGTCAATTTTGTCATGACCCCACATTAGAAAACAAAAGACAAAGCTGACAAAATCCTACCACTGTATTTTAACAAAGGTATCACTTTTCTTTGAAATTCTGCAATTGCAAGTTTTTTTCTACCAACTCTCCTATTCAACACAAGTACCATAAGGGTCAAGGACACAAGGAAAGCTAGGAAGTGGTTTGACTCTGAAGACACCAGTAAACACTGGCTCTGGTTGCTTTTGGGAGAGTTGCTGCCTGCGCACCTACCTCAAGAGCAATTTTCTTTTGTAAAGTAATGCCTCTTACTGATTACATTGTTCATTAACAAAATATGACATCAATAAACACTGATGGAAAAGCAACTGCCAAAACTAGCAACCTCCCCTAAAAGGATCACAATACCCCAAACCAAAAATTATCCTAGACCAAAAGCCACTCAACCTCTATGGCAGTCACAGTACTAAAAGCAGCTAAGAATCACTGTTGTGCTAAGTAAAAAAGCCTCACTGGCAAAAGAGATCAAAACTACCACAAATGACAACATTTCCTATGGAAAGTTACATAAAACCACACTGAATAGCAAACTAAAAAAATCTTACAGAGGAAATAACAATAATGAACACTGGAGCCACCAGAAGACAGACTTTATATTCAGGAAGGATGGAAGCCATTCAGGCTGGCTCTCTTTGCATGTTCCTTTGAAATTCAGAGCATCCTCACTCACCATCCATCACACACCTGCTTTCTCCAACACAACCATAGTTCTGTTTTCCTGGATCCAAGTGAGAGAATAAGCCTGCATCCACCAGCAGTGCCCACAGCAATGAGGCTCAGTGGAGATCCTTCAAAGGAACAATTAAATGGCCAAGGACTCAGACCAGAGCTGGTTTGACTGGAACTGCTCTTCCTAACCATTAGGTGATTAACCAGGACACAGGAGAGCTACCCTGCCACTCTGATGCTCTAATTCTTCCTCCTGCTAGTGCTCAGCAGCTGGCCACATGCTATCTCCTACTTTGTCTAACTGGCAAGCAGTTGCAGGAAGAGCTTGTCTTGCCCTGCAGGTGTGGGTACACGTATGCATTGGTGCATGCCCAATGCACCAACTCATTTATAACACAAATGGAAATAATTATGATTCTAATGCTGTGTTAGAAAAAAATCCAAGTGAACAATACTTCTTCAATCCAAGTGAATGGCATGCTCTGTCTCACCGTTCTCCCTGAATCACAGCCGCAGAGCGGCCAGAGAAAAGGAAGGTACGCTCACACTTTTTTTTGGCTAAACAACTCAGCCTGCTGTCTTCTGCAGTCCACTTCAAAGCACTGGGCTTTGAATTCACGCAACAGAGAAACATACCTCCCATGTGCTGATTGCTACAGGGCAGTAACTCCTGAAACAGGGAAGTGTATTCGTCAACTCAGCCGTCTGAGCCCTCAAGATTTTAAAATTCAAGCTGTTATAACTTTCACTGAGTCAATGCCAACTGCTGGACCTGTAGAACAGTAAAAGCTGCATCCTGCACAGCTTCGGGATGACCTCATATGGATTGTTCCTTTTTAAAGGAAGAAGGAACCTAACAACCTTCAAAGCTCAACTGCTGCTGACCAGCAGAGCAAGGGGCTGTCTCTCCGTGAAGTGGAAACAGGAAGGGGAGGAGGTGGCAAAGGTAGGCTTTCCAGAAAAGGCAGGATCGGGCATGTCTTGATATCTCTTCTCCCCCGGGAACACTGTACTGTGCCAGGGAAGTATTTTGCAATGATACTTCTTAGTTCGCTGAGAAGAAATTACATTTCCTTTAATAATTACTGACTGTGTTTCAGAGATGCTCAGATTACTAAGGCAAGACCTGTTTGTTGCTAAAGGCCCCAGAATTCAAGACCAGGTCTATATCACAATAGTTCAAACATTTCTATGCTATGCAAAAAGTAGATTTCATTATAGTTGAAACAACTGGTTTATCTAACAGAGCTGAAGAGTGCACCCAAAGGAAATTTCAGCAAGAACAACCCTTATGTTAATCTGACATTTGCTGTCTCTGCAGCAAACACAGCACGCAACCAATGAAAGTTGCAGTCTATAGCTTCAGGAGATTTAACAATTAAGATTAACATGAAGAATAAGCTCTCCACCTTCACCAAGCAACAAACAGCCACTGGTCATTATTCAAAAGGATTTTACTATAGTTTGTTTTTTGTTTTTTTTCCCAAAAAATTCAGCTACTAATTAGTTCATTTGGCATTTTCCCAACAAACATTAAAAAACAAACAAATCCCCAAACGCTTCCTCGTTCCGACAGCACCATGGACTGAAACAACAGGTATGAGAGACGTGATCTTAAGGGAGCTTCAACCAGCCCCTGGCCAGGAGCTAAATGAACAGGACCCCCCCAAAAAAAGGAACAAGCAATCAGAAACCCCTGAATTTCAACTAACAAGGACACAACAGGCGATCCCAGCACAGACACAATTCCCATCGCTCCCTGTGGAAACTTCCCTCTCTCAGGGCTGCCCCTAGACTTTCCCAACGGTTCAGTCAAGCCTGCCTGTGAAAACAGAGAGGCTGGCAGGGAAGCCTTGCCCACCCCTTGAACTGTGTTGAAGTGAGGGTCTCTGTGACTCCATACAAGCAGGCCAGGATGACAAGAGCACACAACTCATACTAAACCAGTTTGGGGCTCTTCAAGGACACAGGAATAAAGCTGCCAGCCTGACCATGCGAAATAACAGATTCATTTCCTTCCAAGGCTAAATAACAGTGCAAGATCTGTGCATTTCATGTTCATTTCATTCCAGCAAGATGATGATAAAGTTAGACTTGGAGCCCAGTACCTCTTCAGCTGAAAAAAAAGGAAACTAATCCATCTCTGAGCTCAGGGAACATGTTAAGGAAAGAACCCATCCTTGAGTTTTAAGTATTTCTACTGAAAATATCTGTATACTGGCAATAGGCAGGCAGCTACACGAAAATAACAGAAGTGTCATGTTGGGTCACAACTAATGCTGGAACCTCTGAGAATGGCACATGGTCGGTACAGGATGCCTGCAGAGATAACTAAGGAAAAAAGGCAGCTATCACAGGGGAAGAATCTTATCAAAGCATTCTGCTGGATAAAAGCTCTAGAGATCCAGACAGAGAAACATCAGGATCTTCAGCTCACAGCCAGTCCCACTCAGCAGGCAGCATTCCCAGCAGCACACAGGTGCTCTGCCAGCCTTTTTGCTGGATACACTAAATGGAAAACAACCTGGGCCTCCCGGTCATGTTGCCCACCTCAGGCCTTCAGCACTAACCAGGCTGTGTCTGCACTGGAGGGAGATCCAACGCACTGAATGGAATCAAACTTTTACTAATTATATCTGAGCATGAGGGCTCTGTGCCCAGAATAAACTGTCCTATCATGCCACACTCAGCAGACCCTGCCTCTGTCGCGGGAACATGCCGGGACTTGCTGGCTACTCTCCGAGGCTGGATTCCAGAGGAACAGGACTGATGACCCCAAAAGAAATTCCTACCCCTTCCTTAAGACCTCACTTAGCTGCAGCCTCAATGCAGTCCCCGTCACAAAAGTGAAACGAGACATCTGCCAAGTCCACTGAGGAGGTGCAGGCCCCTTCCACGGGACATTAACCCCCGACTGAGGTGACACGTCAGGGCCACGTGCTCTCAGCACCAAGCCCCAGAAAGACGAGCTTGCTGAAGAGGTGCCTGCTCTGCTCTGCGGGCGAGCAGCGCTCTCCACATCCAAAGCTGCGGCTGAAGCCTACCCAGCACAGAGCAAGACATTCCTGAGACAGGGGCCAGCCCATGGCTTTCCCCAGAACCTGAAAAGCCAGTTTGCAGGCAGATCTCCTGCAAGTGTATTGCTTAAAAAAAAAAAAAAGAAAAAAGAAAAAAAAGGGCCTGTCATGGGAAGTCCCAGAGCAGAACGAGTTTTGTGGGAGTTGCTTTTACACTGGGCAGCGTTAAACTCCTTTCATGGGAACGCACAGAAGCAGCACGCTGCTGACACACGACCACACGCGAGAGCTGCTGCCTTCCAGGGGGGCTCAGGGCTGATGAGCACAGACACTGTAATGAAGCTGGGGACCTCATTCCAAATCCACGGCACCTCGTGGGAGGGTGGAAGGGTTCCAGCAGAGGAACAGCACAGTGTTTCCATGAGCATGCACACAGTGGAGACCTGGGCTGCCCATCAGTAGCCATGAGGATCCAAGGACGCAAGAGGGATGCAGCAGGATGGAGGGGTGGTAGCTGTTGTTAGAGCCGGGGGGGGGGGGGGGGAAGAGCAGAGAAGTTTCAGGTGGATGAGGCCTTTTGTGAAGTGCTTTTAACAATCAAAACTTGAAGGAAGGAAGGAGGTATCTGAAAGTTCATCTCTTTCTTCCAACTTTATCAACTGATCTAACAGAAGTTATCACCTGCTCTTGCAAACCCTGCACCACCGAGGCAGAAGAGCTAGAGAGCAACATATATACATGCACTGGGGTGAAAACCCTATTCTCCTTCCAAGGGTCTGCTCCCCAGCTCAGCACAAGTGGGCCCTTTTTACCCCTGGCACAAAGGCAGCTACTTGTCTTTGCTGCTCTACCAGCACTGCTGTAGTTAACACCCTGTGTTCCTTCCACATCTTATGCTTCATTCAGAAGCACCTTCAGCTTTGCTGCCCTGTCCCTTCCCATTACGTGTGCCTATTTTTTCCTTTGCTGTAGAATGCACAGCTTTCTTCCCAGAGGAAATTAGCAGCCATGGGGACAAAAACAGGAAGAAAGGAAACAACTTCCTGCTTGCTCTGAGACCCGGCCTGGAGACATCCCTGACCAGCACCGTGCATCGTGCCACGAAGCCAACCTGCAAGAAAATCAGTGGCCAGAACCACAGAATGCACAAGGACAAGAACTGAGCAAAACCCACTTGTGCTGCTGCTCACCTGCCCCGAGCTACACGAGGGAAAAGCACAAGTTAAAATACACACAAGGGGCACTTTGGCACCTCACTATGTGTGTGTGGACAGGGTGCTCCCTGAGGAGCCCGAACGGACTCGTCACTGACGGTGCAATCCTGCAAAAGCTTTACTCACAAGCTGCTGTGATTCCCCACTTCATGCCAGCAGTGCACAGTGTGAATAGTCAGTTCAGGGACTCGATCCAGAGGAAAACCAACCTTCACGTATAAAAGCCAGTATGTTTTCCACCGGATCTGTTCACAAAGCAGCTGCCAAAACACCGGTGCCAGCATCGCGGGAGGGGTGGGTGGGAATGCGTGGCAAGGGAAGGGGCTGGAAAAGCCTTTTAGCTCCAGCGTGGACTAGGACCAGCTGAATGAGCCATGGACACGCACCTTCACCTACACATTAGGCTCACCAAACTCCCGACAACCAAAGAACCATGGATGAGCCGGAAAGCGAGATCCCACAGGTCTCCTTCTTGCCTGGGGCTGACAGGGCCGGGTTCCCACCTGAGGCACCGACACAGTGAAGGCCGCTGAGCCTCACCTCACGGGGTGGGCGACGGTGTCCGGTGAGGGCAGTCTTCCGAGAGCTTCTCGCTGCTGGCAGGGGTCGGGGCCGTCACCTCAGGGCGCTGGCCTTGCCCCCGCGCTTCACCGAGGGCCGCCCCCTGCTCGGCTGAGGCAGCGCTGTCCCAGGCAGGGAACGGCCCTCGGCGTCCCGCGGGGCTGCCCCTCCCGGCCGGACCACCAGCAGGGGGCTGCCGAGCCGCGGCTGAGGCGGCCGGGCCGCGGAACGGGACGGGACGGGACGGGACAGAGCCGCCACTCACGTGTGCGCCGTGTCCCGGGGCAGCCCCGGCCAGCCCCGTATAGAGCCTACCTCCCCCACCCCGTTCCCACTTCTTCCCCCCTCAGGCTCCGCGGTCCAGCACTCACCGTAAATGGGGGTGAAGCGCAGCGGCGCGCCGCCGCTCGGGTCGGGCCGCCCCCCAGTGCGCCTTAAGGGACCGGCGCCGCCGAGCTCGGCCCGTGTAGGGCGCAGAGACTCCTCCCCCGTGCCAGGGGCCGGCCGGCCGGGCACGCCATTCACAGCCCCGGCATGCAAATGAGAGACGGGAACCGTGCCGGGTTTAGCGGCGTGAGTCCCGCCGGGGAGCTGCCAGCGCCCGGGGCCGCGGGACGACGCATACCGCCTCCCCGCCGCCCTGACTCACAGCGGAGGAATGCGCCGCGCCGGGCGGAAGCCACCGGCCCGCCCGCGGCCTCCGCAGCACGGCCCCGACCCGCAGCCCCCGCCCCGCCGCCGCGGGGTCGGGGTCCGCCTCGTGGTGGGCGTCGCCCTGTGGGGCGTACAGCCGCCGACCTCCGGCTGAGCCTTAGCGTTCGTCTCGGGTCCCGTTAGCCCCGAGCCCGCGGGGTTGCTCTCTTGGCTGCTGGAAGCTCTGCTGCCCCTGAGCGCTGTGCCCGCGGGGAGCCGGGGTGATCCCCGTGCGGGCTGCCGCGGGCCGGAGTCACTCTCGGTACTGCCGGCAGGGAGAGGCACTGCTGAGCTCCCAGGCCCTGCCCCGGTCCCATTGGCACCCACGGGATTTCTCAGGGCTGAGCCTCGCAGAGGTGGCATGTGCTGCAGTCTCACAGCGCAGCTAAGGCTTGGCAGGGTTGCTCCCAGGCACCTCACTCTTCCCTGCTGTTTCACTGTACCTGTTCCTTGCCTCATTCACCCCCACACTTAGTCCTGTGTTTCCCCTCAAGTTCTTCACACCTCCTCCTCCAGCCGTGTGGTTAGCCTATGATCCCTTCTCTAAACTGTTTCTTTCCTCCCAGCTTAAACATTTTCCCCTTCTGGATAGCATCCTCCCACCTCCATTGCTCAGCCATCTTCGCCTTTGTCCTGGGATCCTCCCCGAAGATTTCCCCATCCGTCCTCTCTGGAGCATTGGTCAGCATGTATTGCTCACACAGAGGTTTGCTAGATTTCTGGCCAAGCCTGCAGCATGCACACCCCTCTCCAGCAGTTTCCCAACCCGCAGCTGCAGATGCTTTTAATATCAGTAATAACGGGGGGGGCGCATATTCCCTGCCATCTTACTGCGTCTTCCCTGCCCACCCGCACGCGAGCGGAGCGGGAGAGCAGTTGTTGCAGAGGGTGAGCTCATCGGTACCGCACCCACCCCTGCCCGCGCACCGCAACGGCATCCACGCATCGAAGGCAGCCCCCAGAGAGCCCTGCTAACTACAGTGCATCTCATTAGCTAATGAGCCAACACAGATCAGCCCCAGCTTGTGCTGGCCAAGCTGGAGACCAAACTGCACGCAAAACCCTGACCGTCCGCAAAGCTTAACAGGCACAAATTGTTTTCAGATGTTTCCACCACATAAACAAGGGGAAGAAGTGTCCAGTAATGTAATGGAGCAGAGGTGGACTCAGAGGGCCCTTCTGCAGCTCCCAGGAGGAGCGCTCTGGAGCTGGAGTGTGACTCTGACCTACCCCTGCTCTCCCCCTGCCTCCTGCCAACAGTACGTGCATTTATCGAAAAACACAAAGCTCTATCACTGAAACCTGGTTTCTCGCCCCTGTGTAACAGTGCTGCAGACTGCACTGCTAACCCCATCCCACAGGCTCTAGTTCTCCCAGCACTTCCCTCCCCAGCCCCCCGGGTCTGTGGGCTAGGATCCTCCTTTTACCCAGCTGCAGGCATCTCCACTTAGTCAGATAAATTCTACCCCCTGGTCAAGAATATGCTCTCCTTGCTCCCATCACCATTCAGGGTGTTTCTCCTTCAGCGCACTGAGTCCTATCAGCCTAAAATACGTGGAATAGGGTGAATTAAGGCCAGCTTCTGACTGCAGCTCTTTGGGGCAAGAGCGGGTGCACAGCAGCAGTTTAGTGCTGAGGACCTGCAGTCCTGGTCCAGAGCAGGTCAGCCAGCCCAGCAGCCTTGTTTGTTTTCTCCCTCATGGATGCTTGCAGAGAGTACTTCTGTTTGAAACGTGGCCTCTGAGGACCAGCTGAAAGAGAGCTTTCTTCTGGTGCTTGTTATGTTTAACATGAACATATGATTACATGAATTTGCTTCGTTCTTCTCTGCTGGAAACTGGAATTTCCTCCCTTCTGCTTGAAACCCATGAGAAACTGTGATCTTGCCATAAGACATGTTTAAGACCCAATGAAATAGATATCCATCAGCATATGAAGTGCAGCACTTTTACTGCTGCAGCTCACTTAAACTGCTCCTTCAAAGCCGGGTGAACCACGTGCCTGCCCACTGACAGCCAGGCCCTGGTGGGTCTGCCCCGGCTGGAGTGGTGCAGACCAGCCCATGGGTACTTCACGTGTTTGTTCAACACCTCATCTTCATCAGCACCCACAATTCTCCCTCCTGCATGCACATCTGAAACCAGGCTCTATATTGATTACACACCCAAGTATTGTGTTGTGCTTTGTGCTTGTGGCCACTGCTATACATATGGCACTAGGGAGCTGTGCAATGCTATGAGCCAGCGCAGCCCCTTCTCCCCTACCTTCTTATAGCCTAACAGTTATGTGAGGACAGCTGGGACACACCAGGAGCACAGACATCTGGTTTTATCTGGACCATCAGTTATCTAGACAGATGATTTGAGTTTGACCTGCTTTCTTCAAAGTTTAGGGCAAGAAAGCGTCCTAGTATCAGGCAAGCACAGCAGAGAGCATCAGCTTGTAGCCTTCATGGGAGAAAGCAGAGCTCCCTTTGTCTTCTGGAAATACATGGGCTTTGCAGTGCCTTCTGTGCTGTCATGAAGCAGTGGCACAGCCATGGCAGCTGTCCTAGGAAACAGGGAAGAGGTCCAGAAAGGCCTGGGATTTCTTCTGGGGAGGATTAATAACACAGAAACCCAAGCGAAGTCCCACAGAGTTTCAAATGCAGGTGGCCTGGCCAGAAGCCAGAGAAGGAATTGCCAGGAGCATGAGGATGGGCATTCCCCTTTGGGAATGCCTTTCTAGGGTGGATTGGATATCACCTGCATCCCCTCACTGGGGAACAAACCAGGTTCTTGGGTACCAGCAGCAGGGCAGGCTTTCATCCCCAGCCCCAGTGGGGGGAAATCCTGTGGACAGAAGCGGGCTTCGTACTGTGGTATCTGTTCACCAGAGCTGCTACAGAAATGGTCTCCCCTTCTTCCTTGCTACCCTGCAGGTCCTGTGTGGGGGGCTGGCATTGCTGCTTTCTGCCCCAGGCTCATGCCAGAAAGAGCAGCGCTGCCTGCCCTGAACACTCAGAGTGGCCTTTCTCTCTTGCTGTGGGTGCTAATGGGCCATCGATCTGGAGGGTTTGCACAATATGCTTTGAGTACAGATGCCTCCTCTCCAGATCAGTTGCCAAGCTGAGAATGGTGCAGCTGACCTGCAAAAAAAATATTGACACTTTTTGGAGTGCAAATGAAATGCCTTTTGCTTTCCAAAAAGAAAAAGAAAAAAAAAGAAACAGACTCTGCTAACAAGTAGCTGTGTTGCAACTTGAATTTCTTATAATCCACTCAGTTTACATGAAGTTCAAAAAACTAACGCTGGCCAGAAAGTCTTTTGAAGCCCCTGTCACCCTCAGGCACCAGCAGGCATTGCAGATGTTATTATGCGGGATCACGCAGTGGCAAGGAGGGACGCGGAGGTGACTTCAGCCTGGATGTGCTGCGGCTGAGCTGGCAGCAGGGCTGCACATGGAGCAGGGATGTGGTGTTAAGCCAGGATTTAAAGCCCAGGGAAGAGGCCCAAAAGTAAACCCACCATCCCAGTCCATTGCTTATTCAGCCCAAACCAGGATTCGCTTCACAGATGTGTTCAGTGAGTCCATGTGGGGCTGGGGACCAAAACCAGGAGACAAGGTGGGAGAGGAGCCAAAATGCTGAGGACCTGGGAAGGTGGAGGTGCCCCAGGCCGCTCACAGCCACGGGAGCTGCTGCCCAGCAGAGCACAAGGAAATCACATCAAAACTCAATCCCTTCATTTTCTGCTCAGATTAATTACAATTGATCATTCCTAGCTCTAGCCATGGGGAATGTGTGTGTTTGCAGCGCCAGGAAGAGGTGGAGGAATGGAAATAATATAAAACTAGGATTTAATGGCCAGCCTTTACAGAAATATTTGCTTTCAACTGTATTTCACTCAGAAAATCCATTGGGATCAAAATGGCAATTTTCATTTGGTCAACCCATTGAAAGAGTAAAAAAAAAAAGAACAAAGCATGTGTAAAGAAGGCTGTTATTTCCAAAATACTTAGGAAATGGCACTTAGCAAAATGGCTTCCTCCTCCCGGTTTACTCCAACAAAAGAAGGAACTTCTAACATATATATATTCATACATACATATGTTTCACATGGAAGGAATAAAAATGTCATGGAAGAAGTAAGACGAAACTCCCAGAATATCTGTTATGTTGCCTGAAAGACTCTTATCATTTTCCAGTCCCCGACTGACAAGAGATGAAATAATATTGCTTCAGAATGTCAAAACTAAATGGATTTATTTCCAAGAGGCACACGAGGACTCTTGTAAAGCAGTCAAATACAGAGTGTAGTCGCCAAGCGTGTGCTCAAACCTTGCTATCAGAATGCAGCTTGGAAGAGGCCGAATCCAAATGTTACAAATTACCCTTGACTTGGTGATTTGTCATTCTGGGGTGCCTGAGTTTTGAACAGTGACTTCCACTTAAATGTCCAACTACTGCTACTGGGGAATGGATGCCAGAAGGGAAAGTTACTCATGCTGATGAAGAATAGGGGTACAAGGGGTAGGAACACAGCACATTAGCCTGACAGATGCCAAAGGAGCCCATCCCCAAAGCACTGTGAGAAATGATGTCAGGTGAACAAGCAAGGTTTGGTAGCCTGCAGCCAGTAAATGCATCCCTCCAGGTGGCTTCCAATCTGCTGCTGGGGACAAGCCTTGAAGGAGAGCATTCAAAATTGTCAGTAATGAATGATCTAGTTCAGTTCAGAAAGGAGAGCATCATGGACCAAACCCAGCATTAGCCACAATGACGTTCACCATCTCATAATCAGTATCAACTAAAAGGGGATTGAATTTAAGAAAAAAACATTTCCAGTTCAGTTACTCATAAATGAACTGGAGGAGTTAATAAAAGATACAAGGAATTTTGGTTGGTCTGTTGTAAATACATTATATTTTTAAAGAAATAACAGAGATGTGCTATATTGATGTAAAAATACAAACTCAGTAATTGGAGACAAAAAGAATTCATTACTGACAACAACCTTGTACAGAACTTGCTTGGCTGAAATAACAGGGCTTTGTGAAAATCCAGTAAATCTTTAAACAAATCTTTAAGAGTAGTTTTGGCAAAGACAAAGTAAGAGGCTGAAATTCAAAGTAAAATCCACTCTCCCTGTTTTAGTAACACAGATCCACTCTCCAGCAACTATAATTTCACACTGTAGTTAGTTAGACTTAAGGAACAATAGTATTTAATGTAAAAAGTACTCCAAACAATCTTATTTCGTGGGTTCTGGTCTAAACTTTATAGGTCTCCCACTGTTGCCTGGTAAATTGGGAAGAAGTACAGCTGGAAAGCTGGCTCCTCTTCCCAGTTTGGTCCTTCTGTGCTATTCCTGATTTTTCAGGTTGAAACAGGAGACAAGGAAGAGGAGGTGGTTATCAGCTTCCAAAGGTGTTATGAGCTCTATGTCTGGTATGTCTAGAGTATGGCCTTGCTGCTGGGTTTTGAAGACCTCCAAGCATGGAGGTCCCACCACCTCTCTGGGTCCTGCCCCAGGGTTGCGCCGCCATCCCAGAGAAGAGCCCTGTCTTCATGTCCAGTTGGTTTGCCCTGTCACTGTGGTGGCCTCCTGCCCTTGCAGGGTCTCTCTAGCCCCCATGGGCCATGCAAGGTGTGTTTCAATCCCTTCCACCTCATTCTTCAGGGTGAGCGAAGCCTCTTCTCCTCAGCCATCCCAGTGGCCCTTCACTGGGCTCTCCAGTTTCTGTACCTCTCCCCTCTACCAAGGATCCAGAATGGGATGCTGGATGCATCCTGTACCCTGAAACACTGGCATTATGCAAAAAGGAACAGAAAGATTATTTGCAATTAAACTCCATCAATAGTGAGCCTACAAACATCTGTCATAACACACAGAGCTGTCAAGACTCCCCATTTTCCAGCAGACTTTTTGGTGCAGAAGCTAAGAAGCTCCTGCTGACTGCAATGAGGAAGCACTGGAGGAGCTGCCTCTGTCTTTCCAGACCTTCTGCAGCTATTGGTAGAAACATGAAACCACCAGCAAAGTTTTTAACCAATACTGTGTTTATGCCAAGCCAGGGGGAAGACAAGAAAGGAATGAAACCCGAGAAGAAAGCAATTATTAATCCTGGATCCCACCCAAGACCCCTGCATCTATTTTATTTTATTACAAGTATTTCTTACAAAAGAAGTCTACACTTTGAGTGACTGATCCCAGTGGAGTGATACGGTTTAGCACTAGCCAACCTACGAATATCTGCCTTGCTTGTTTTTCCTTTTTCCTGGCACGTGAAGCAATTCGAAATCATCTGGAGCTTCCTACTGCTTCAGGACTTGTGAGGTCCCAAAGCCAGTGATTCAGAAAACTCCTGAGTAAGTCACTGCTTGGAAAACTTCTGGGTACACGCGTGACCAGGCTGTCCTCTTGGAGCCTCTGTTGGGGTAAGTCTGTCTGCCCCAGGGCCCTGTTCCCTCTTTCACTGGATGTGACACTCACACCAGTGAATTTAGTCAAAGCTTCAAATAGACAGAGAGCAGAAGGCCAGCCTCCCAGAGGATTTGATAAAACAGAGCATGTCTTCATTCCAGATTGCAACAAAGCCTCTTTCCTTGTCCACAAAGGAAAGATCTGTGCAAAATATCTAAGCCTTTCCAAAAAAAAAACAACCCCCCAAATGTTTGGACACAGTCCATTTTTAATGTAATGCACAGAAACTTCTCAAACACTGGGTGGGGAATTGTTTCAGAAAAGGGCAAAACAATCCAAACCGCTCGCTTCCAAAACCCCTTTAAGCCCTGTGGAGGAGATGGACAGATGTTTTGCTGGAGACCCAACAAAATCACTGCAGGGCACACACGATCCTCTGGGAAAGGGCAGATCTGGAGCTTCGCTGCCCCAGTCCGATTCCTCCTGGAGCAGCTGGGCTGCAGAGAGGGACCAGCCAGATGGGCTCATTGCTGGGCTGTGCAGCTTCCCTGGAGTGGGATCTCTCCTTGTGCTCCAGCATCCACAGCTTGGATCACAGCCCCCTGTGCCAGCAAGAGAAAGAAGCTGCTCAGTGTCTCTTTCCTATTCACGCCTCAATAAAGGCTCGCAGGAAAGGGAAGGGATCATTTAATTTCTTAAAGGGCAGCTGACTCCCCTCTAAATGGCCACATTCTTGTCCCTCTTGCAGACTGTGGCTGGTGCCAAACTTGGTCACAAAGGCGTATTCACAGCTTTTTCCTTCCTACACATTCAGGAGTTGAAAGCCAGTTTGGTACAAACTCCCCAAAATGACTTATTCAGCAGCAGCTCGACAGCTTCCTGGTTGCAGAGCACAGGGCTGGAGCTGGGGCATAAGCCCCAATATCACACACATTGCCCCTGCTCCTCCAGCGGTCCCTGAGCCTGGCAGCATATCAGCCATTACCGATGGGGCTTGGCTTGGGCAAGCACCCCATCACCAGGCTGACCTTTTCACCTCTGCTTTTGGTTTCATCACTAGATTTGCTTTTTCTCGAGGTCATTGGTCCCTGGGACATGTTCCAGCTGCAATGAGGATCTTTCCCTCAGTAAATAATTCCTTCTCTTTCCAAGGAAATGGAGCGAATACTCAGCCTTAAGCTACTGAGCACTGAGGGCAGCCAGCTCTTCCCATTGCCAACAGCAATGGAAGAGATTATCCTCCCTGGGATCAAAAGACACAAAGTCTTGTCTAAAAAAGCTACAGGAAGACACTGGGGGAACAGGGACAAAGCTATCCTTCAGCTCTTAGGTTTATTTATAGTAAGGGAATCAGGCAAAAAGCACAAACTTTGCTCAATACAATGCCACCTTCATACTGGCACCCGCAGACCCTTCCTGATACGCTCTCAGCTCCATCATGCTTTGGCAAGGTGTAGGAAAGACCAGGGCATAGGACTATTCAGATGCTTTTCAGCCAGGAGCTGAGCTCCCAGGAGCAGTTTGGGGTGGAAGGGTGTCCCTGACGGGGACATCATAGGTTTACCAAACAGAAGAAACCCATGGGTCTGTGCGAGCTCACAGAAAAACAGTGTCTGTTGTGAGTAGGGCAGTGGTGGCTTCTGGCTGCAGGGGGAGGTGATCTGGATGTTTTCTCAAGGCCAGCCTTTGGTTATGTGGTTTCTTCACAACCTGTGGCTTCAGCATGACTGCCAGCAGTATGGTTTCTGCTCTCAGCCTCCTGCATGGCCTTGTGCTGGAAAACGCCTGTGTGGTGTCTGCAATCCCTGTGGCCACACTCACAGGGAGGAACCAAGGACATCCTCATGTCCATGACGTCTCCAGTGTAATGACTTGCCTCTTACCAGAGACAGCCTTCCCAAGAGCTGGGAAGGATCCCACTGCTAATGGATATAGGCATGTTTCTTCAACAGGGCCACCACCATTTCAATTCAAATGTTACAAGTGAGCAAGCTGGGTCCTCATGGCCTTTCCCACCAGGTTGGTGGGACAAGACAGGAGGATTTCACTCCAGTGGCCCTATGCTCTTTCATGGTTGCATACTCCACACTGGTAGGCTCAGACTCAATTGGAATTATTTAATCATCAATGAGCTGATATGCTGACTGACATGCTGCCTAATGACTGCACAGATGAGCATTTGTGGCATTTCAGTGGTAAATGAGTTCAGATGTGGTTTTCTGGCAGCAAGAGGACTCTTTCTGTTCCCTGAGCATTTGCTCTTTCAGCTGTGGCTATTTGTACAGGAATAAAAGTGCTCACACCTAACCCTGGCCATGAACATTGCCTTATTGCAACAGGGATAGTGATGGAAGAGCCCGGGGCTGTGGCCACCAATGCTGGGTCCCTGCAGCATCCATGGAAGTGGGACAGCCACCCGACCAAGCAGGAGCATCATGCTCTCCCACAGTGTACTCCTGAGATGAGGATCACAGATGCTTCTGGAAGGAGCAGTAAGCACTGCTGAGGGTGGATTAGGACACGAATGTGGAATGATTTGACAGCTCAGACACCAGGGATGAAGGACATGGGCACTGGAGGCAGGGAGCTGAGGCACATCTGTGCCCGCATCTCCTGGACCAGGCCTCCTGCTCCAGGACAGGGGAGCCATCCAAGACTTGTTAGGTTGGGATGTGTGGAGTCCTCCTTTCTGGAAATGGGCCAGTCCCCACCATCATCCTTTCCATGTGGTTGCTGTGGAGAGAACAAATATTTTTGTGCCTTTACTGGGTTGGAGTTTGGATCTAGCTACAAGTGGGGTTGATTAGCAAAGGTGACTTGTTATCTTGCTCAATGGATCCACATGGTAACAGCCCAAGTCACAGGTCTGCACATATCCTTTGGGCTCATTCCATCAGCCGTATTGGCATTCAAACAGAAGCATGGCTGGGACATGCAGGGTGGATTCCAGGCTATTGGGACAGAGCTCCTTGACCAGGAACATCTCCAGCATAAGCCAGCTCTTCAGCCCTGGTGCTGGGCGAAATTCACCTTCAGCATCTTACACACAGATCATATATAACCCACTGGCTCATATGCAGGCTGTGCAATGCACAGACTGCTGGTGCTGATTCTAAATGGACATCTCAAGGAAAAAAGCTCTAGGCAATGTGAATTCTCAGGAATCCCAAAAGGATCAAACACAAATGTTTAAATCTCTCCAGAAGTGGTTGAAGGACAGGAGTGTGCCAGCACAAGGCTGGGCATACCGGGGGTGAGGGACGATGGAGAGACTGTGGCACCCAGTGCTGCTGACTCAGACTCAGCAATCACAAAGTCTAATGTAATTTTGTTGCACACCATCACGCAGAGGAGCCAGCACAGTAGGTGAGTGGTGTTGCAAGGGAGGCCAGTTTTGCACGGTATGCGCTATATACTTACAGGCATGATTCAGCTAAAAGGATGTTCCGCCCTGGGGCTGGGCAATTACAAATTTAGCAGCTAGAGTTATATGTCCATAAATATCTTTGTGGTAACCTTCCTCATTGCATCTGGGAAGAGCCCAGACAGGAAATCTCAGGTAGAAATGGGAAACAAAACCTCATAATTTGAGTCATCAATCATACGGTAAAGTTAGGAGAGGAGTTAGCTTGAGTACAAAGCAGCTTCTCTCTGGCAGAGCTTCTAGAAATAGAAGCAACAATTTCTTCTGGTTTTTGGTGTATTTGAGCTTTCTCTTAATTTTCCTGCTGGAAAAAGAATAAAATCTGACCTACTTCTGATCAAAAAAGCCATTGGGATCAGACTCCCAAAATAGGCCTGGTCGTAGATGCTTCCTTGGTGCCCGCTGAAGCTGGTTGTTTGGTGCAATGAGGTAATGCTTTTCTGAAATAATTTCAAACAAAGAGTTTCTGTAACCAAGGCTTCAAATAAAATTATCTGCCTTGTTGTTAGGGCTAAAGAGTCCATCTTAATATTGAAAGGCAGTTGTGTTTTCTGTCTAGAGCTTGAGTTGTGTCATAAATTGTAAAACCTCATGGCCCTGGTAACCAAACTGATGAGGACCCACTGCTCAAAGTGAAGTCAGACTCCGAAATCAGCCCTCACAAACAGTTGTTTTTCTGGCCTTTTGAAAATAACTCTTTTCAGATGTGTGATTGGGAATTTGCCAGGCTGCTCCAGATATTTCCCCAGAGGTCCAGATGGTACCAGAAGACATGGAAAATAAGATATGTTATTCTTAAATCAGATTATTGACACTCTGCCTTGCTGTAAAGTACTCTCATTGTATTTCCATAGCTTGGGTGCACAACTGTCTGTAGGCAGACAGAGGGTGTCGTGCTAAGCAGAGCAACTCACGTGGGGCTGCATATGTCCATGGGGTTGAACACAGCCAGGTCCCCAAGCAGTCCAGTCTCTGTGGAGATGAGAAGCATCCTCTAAACAAGCAGCTAAAGCACTCCTAGAATGAAAACCCAATCAGCCACACAGCAAACATTAAGCCCCTGCCGCAGCCTCTCAGCGGGGTAATCCTGAGAGCTGCCCTGTGAACAATGCTTGAAACCTGTCACCCGCTTTGGGTGAGAAATTCCAGAGAAGGGGGTTTGGAAAAAGTTGCCATTCAGTTTTACAATGAGGGCCAGATTTTCAAGAATCCCTATGGAAAGGAAATTCCAACACATTTGGAAACTAATTTTGGAAAACAGAAATATTTCCATCCGTCTGAGGGAGGGAGGCAATACATGTCCCACACAGAGCACTATCCCCAGCACAGCTCTGAGCATGCAGGGCTTACCACGGGCCTGGAGAACAGGGGCCTCTGGCCAGCTGAGGACACCTCCCAGTGTCCAGGGAGCACATGGAGATGTCCAAACAACTTTCCACCTCACATATTTGATTGTGTATCTCTTTTTAGTCTTGAACAAATAAATGAAACAAAACCAAGCCCTGGAGAGCTTGGTTCAGTGTGTCTGGGCAAAGCCATGGTAACCCTGGTTTGGCAGGCCTTGAGAGGAAAAGCTAAGCCACTCCCCAGCCCTCCCATCTTCTCCAACAAGAAGTTCCCAGAGACACTCAGAACATGGACACAGGGTTTAGCAGGACTTCAGGAGCCACGTGTGGAGCAGGTGGTGCCAGCAGCACCAGCAGCCCATCCAGACCTCTTAGACTTCATTACCTGTACTGGAGTTCAGCCTCTGGCTATGGTTTGGGTATTGTGGGAGGGCCTGGACTGCTCTCCACGACCTGACTCATCTCCCTCTGTGGGACGGAGCTGGGATGGAGGGCAGCCCAAAGGCCACTGCTGGCCCTCACCCGCTGTGCCCCGCTGCAGACCCCAGGAATGTTTCATGGGATAATGATAGCCCCATGGAATCCAACTGACTGCCAGGCTGCTGCACGCTGCTGCTTGCAAAACACTATTTCCGGCACCATCACTAACCTAAACCCCAAACCACCATGCTGCAGCCAGAGTCTACCCAATTCCCAGAAATTCCAGCAATGGATGAGGCTGGGGATTTTGCTCACACACCCATGCAGGAACTTAGAAAATGAAAAGCTAAACACGAATGCAGAAGCTGCTGGTGGTGGTCACCCAGGCCCTACCTAAGCATCCAGCCTGGAGGAGCTGTTGTCTCCTGGGATGTGAAAGGCTCTCGAAGCTTTTCTTAGGAGCTTTCCCCTGGCCTGTCTGATCACAGCCTCTCTGCAGCTGATGGAGGTCTAGCCTGACACACTGTCACTGGGCTGAAATGTGCCTGCCATGTTGTGAGGGGAACAACTCATTGTGAAATCAAGGGATCTGTGCTTCTCCAGGGATTATTCTAATTAGACACTGGCTATTTTTACCCTATATCATATGCTGGAAATACAACTTTCAAATCAGACTGCAGCAGCAGCCAAGTTAAATACTGTAATAACCTTGAAAAAAGGGTTAGAGAACAACAACATTTCCAGCAATAAATGCTACAGCAGAGGGACTAACTGCCATGCTTCCTGGCACAAGCTGAATAGCAGGAGAGTCAGGGATGGATCTGCAACCACTGACAGAAGGTCATGCTAATCTGAGTCCATCCACAGAGGCACTGTCATACCACTGTGAATGATGGGTGGCTGAAGTCACTCAGATAAACACTGTCAAACCGTAGAAACAAATTACATTTACGACAGCTTCTATATTCATGAGTATCACTACAGCAGGTCTCATAAATTTTCCAGCAAACCAGTGATCATGGCCAATGGGAAGGAGGCCAGTGGCTTAGTGCCCAGAGTAGCTTGGGAATCCTGGGCTCCCTCACAACTTGTGCTGGGACCAGGAAGGATCAGTACCGAGTCCTGCCTGACCACAGTCTGCAGTGCCATGATGCTGGGCAGTTCAGCAAGCCCAAGAGAGCCATAGGCCTGCAGCCATCCAACAACAGTGGGCTTCATTCACGTTTATTTTCCCTGGGGCATGTGGTGAGATCCTGTCCAGGATCCTGCTCCCTAAGCTATGTCCTCACACTCAGAAGCTGAGGTTTGGCAAAAGCTCTGGGGAAAGAAAATTCCCTGCTTGTTCCCAAAATATCACACATGTACAGAGGGCTAGTCTGGCAGACCTCCAGTTACATGAGCACAGGTTTGGAAGGACTGGGGTTAAATTTAGCTCCAAATATATACAGAGCTTAGAGCTTATTTTACAGCTGTAGAACTCCTGCTTGGTTTAAGTCAAGTCCTGCACAGTGTCCCCACAGCCCTGCCCTCCACCCTGGCCCTTTTCACGTGAGGGCTTGGTCCTTCCCAGAGGGCACAGAGATGCTCTCTCATGCAGTCAGCTGAGCGATGGCACCACAACAGCTGAAAACCTGCATCCAGTTTGTGATGTTAGATGAATTCTCTGGACAGAACAGCAAGTATGTGCCCATTCTGCTCCACAGACCCCCAAGGACAGCTCCCTGGCACTGGGAAACCTGGAAGCACCGGTGAGCCTTCACACCTGGGTTTCCAGTGCTGCTTGAGCAGAGAGGCTCTTTGAGAGAGTCCCTGGGGATGCCCAGATGCAAAAGCCCACAGCAGTCGTCTTCCAGGGTCCTATGTGCTTCACTGGGGTGAAACTTGCATTACCATGAGCACAACTGCAGGAAACTGGGAATGTTAAAAGTTGTCGAGACAAGTTACCCCCACTTCTAACAGGATAATGCTATCTTTCAAGGCAAGTGACAGGTTTTGATCTCAGGGATGTATGAGAGGTGACTGTGCAGTCATTTGGCCTGCGGTGCACAATTCCCATACACCTCTTTGAAAACATCTGCTTGCTAATCCAAGAGCACTCCTGGAAAGTCCCCAGACTTGGCCTGCTGTGTGCACTGCTCCTAGGAGGTCTCTGACATAAGGGATTTTCCTGCACACATCACGCATCATCCTGCACATGCACACATCACCGAGCAATTCTGACAGCCCTGGGATGGTTAAAGACGAAGTTTGAAGCTTTGGGGCGTTCTGTTTCACTTAGCTTCCTGTGGGCTGCAATAGCCATGCTGCTTTGGTGTCTGTCCTAAGCTTTGGAAACACCAGTCCCACAGACACCAGCTGGGGAAAATGCTGCTCAGCAGGCAATTTCTGTAATCCCCTAGGGGTTTTGCTACCATAGCCCACTATGCCAGTGCCAGCGGCTCATTTCTTTCTCAGTGTGGAACATCTCCATATCCCAGGTCTGTGGCTGCAATCCCACGCCACTGGTCCCATATCCCAGTTTGCCAGTGTTCTCCTCTTTTCCCATAGCTCTGAAACTCCCTTGTCCTTCTTCCCAGCAGTCCCCAAAATAGTTTAGCTTTTTTCCACTTTTAGAGGCCAGCCAGGCCCAAAACCAATTGCAGACACAGTTTCTCCTGGCAGCAGAGACCCAGGTGCCAAAATCAGAGGATGAAGCTGGACCCTGTGAGCACTTTGCCATGCCGTAGGAGACAATTCTTCTCAAACAAGACCATGGGAGCATGCTGGCATGGGAGCTCAGCTTCTCTTGTTCCTGATCAGACTGATCCCTGGGTATGCACACTATCCCAAAATAGTGGGATCAGCCACGTGCGTGGCCTTCTCCTGGGAAAAGGCAGACAAACAGCACACTGCAAGATGACAGGGCAGCACAGAGCAGTTACTCACAGAAGCATTTCCTTTCTCATGAGCACTCAGTTTATGTTTGATTAGAACAGGGTTTTTTCTAAACTCTAATCAGTTAGGCTGGGAAAACAGCATGGCAGCTCCTCTAACCGTCCAGCTAACTGCTTGTTGAAAGCATTCATGAGGGTTCATCTAACCCACGGAAATCGCTCCAGATGGACAGCACTGACTCCAAAAATATATTATAGAACATCTAGTTTCTAACTCTCTCAGTTGAAAAACATAATTCCAGTAGGAACTGGTCTGTAATTCATTCAATGATGCTCATGTGAGGTGTGTAAATAGTGTGTGTAAATAACACTGTAGCTGTTTGGCTGTAGGTCACTGTAGCAAACACTTCAAGCTATTGTGCTTCCCCTCCAAACCTGTCATCACACACACCACCCCAGCTGGCAAATCCTCTGCCTTTCTTTTACTCCCCAGATGTTTGAATCTCCAGTTGGAAGCTGACATCTGGAGAAGTGATGTTGCAGAAACGCTACACATCAGCAGGCTAAATATGGGATATGCAGAGGAAATTAAAACGTAGTGACAGAACAAAATTAATGGACTTTCAGACACAAGTCAATAAGTGATATAGTGCCTGTCAATAGTTTCCTAATGCAAAACCAAGCAAGAAACCTTGTTATGCTGAGGGTCCCCCCCCAGGGGAGACATGACATCTGTCCACAGAGAGTTACTGAAGAAGGGCACTCTCTGAAATCTGAGTGCCCCCATCAGTTAGCATCTCACCAGTGCCCCTCTCTGCTCATCACTCTACATCCTTCTTAAGCTGCCCCAGTCCTCTCCCATCCTTTGTAGCCACTTCTGCCAAGACAGAAGTACATCTGAAATACCTCTTCCATGGTATTTTGGGGGTTTAGCTATCTCAAGAGATGAGGCTGCAGGCAAGGTGGCTTACAGAGGGGCATGGAGGATGGAGATTTCATCTGTGGGTGTTTCAGGATCTGCCTCAGAAGCTGGACAAAAATCCAAAAGGCAAAGAGGGAAGGAAGACCTCCTTCAAGGTACCGGTTCACGAAGAAAGGCTTAACATAGTCCCTCAGGGAAGAGGCAACTGCTCTTTGAGTTCCACCATGGGCAGAAAGAGCAGATTTTCTGTGCATTCTTTGGAAGAAATCTGTACTTATCAGGCTGTGAAAGATGAACATTTCTGCTAGAGCAGCAGTTATCTTTTTGGTGAAACTATGAAGGAAACCATTGTTGTTGGGTTTTTTTTGCAAGAAAAGGTCTACAAAGTTGTCTGCTTTGAGTTGGAAGAAGAGGTGATTGTGTCTGACAGCAGCATTGGACTACTTGATCCTGAAGTCGTACAGATAAGTTACTAAAGGATTTTGGTGGAACAGGAGCTCTGAGGTCTCCAGCCCAACCTCTTGCTCCTAGCAGGGCTGGCTGCAAAGCTGCAGCAAGTCGGTCAGTGCCTTGCCTAGTTGAGTTTTGAAAATCCTCCAGGGATGGAGGTCCCACCACCTCTTTGGGTACTGCCTGGTGCATAGGAACTTGAGAGTCCCTTGTTACTACCTGTGGCTTCCCATCCTTGTAACCCCTATGGGCAGCACAAGGTGTGATCTGAATCCCCTTTGTCACCTCCTCCAAAGCCACTCTTGCAATGGCTCTTCACTGCACTCTCAATTTTGTCCTTGTCTCTCTCACTCTGGTTGGTGAACAGTCCAGATGGGTGGAGAGAAAAATGAAATAAATACGTTGGCTGCAGTAAAAAAGAATTTCAAAATTATGATTTTTTTCTCTGTAGACATGCAGAGGAATTCTCCAACAGTTCAGAACAAAAAAGAAAACCCCAAGTCCCACCTCTGGACATTTTATTTACACAAGGAGGAATGCAGGAATTCTGACTTACTCCAAGGCATCTTTGGTTACCCTGTGTTGCTACAGATTTGTTAAGAGTAGAACTGGCTAACCTACAATCCCACTGAAGACACAATTGCAAGTTTGAATTGAAGTAATTACTGCAGCCCACAAAATACAACAAGACACAGCTCCTGCTGCTCTTACAGAAATGTGTCAGCAGAGAGAAAACAGAGATAAGTAGGAAAAAGCCATGAGCTAAGCAAATGTGATAAATTTTCAGGAAATAGGAAGAAATAAATTGGGAGCATAGCTATTTTGAAAGTAATTCCTATTTTTTTTCAATGAATATTTATGTTGGCTCTGTGTTCCTATCTTTCCAGTCAAAATTCTGTTTCTTACCACATGATGATATATTTTAACATGAGGCCAAAAGGCTTCCATATTCCGATTAAAGCAATGTGGATGTGCACGTTGTACATGCATAATTTGCCTTCAGTAAGGCTGCCTGGAGAAGGGTAAGAAAGTTTCAGATCATCACAACCAGATATCGTGTCTGTCGCAACAAGCCTCTGTCAGGCAGCAATCTGCAGCAGGGGAAAAGGGGCTCCTGCTTGGAAAAAGAGCACAGTTTACAGTCTCTTATGGGAATGTATTTATTGCACTATGGGAATACAAACTGCTCCTAATTTCAGTTCTTGCATGTCCTCTTTGGCCCACCCATGACAGTGAGCAGACGGGGCACAACCAGATTCAGCAGCACTAGTTAAATTGGCTGCTTTGTGGGTGTCAAGACCTTTTCTTAGGGCAGACACGCTCATAGGGATTGCTGATTTCAGTATAATCACCCCCAAACTGTACAGGACTGACAGGAGGGATTGCCTGTGCAATAGTATTGCTTGTCAGAGAAGGTGTCACGGATTTAACCTTGGTTGCCTAGCCAAGGTCATTTCAAAGCTGGGTGCAGACAGGCTTTGGAGGTCCTGGAAGAGCCAGAGCCTAATTGCCATCTTTGCCAAATTTCAGGAGCCCTTGCTCAGCAGAGGTAACTCCTTAAGCACTTGATTTACCTTCAAAGCCTGTTAACAAACACTTACATAGAGATCCAGCTTACACTGCCAAGAAGTGTTGCTAGTTAGTTTGGAGGAATTACTACCTCAAAGACAGTAAGATCCCTTAGCAAAGGGACCATTTTTCATTGTTAATTAAATCTATACTGGGGTTTTCCCAACATAATTTTATTGTCAGGGTATGAGCTGTTTTTCATTCTCTTTTTCTTTTTGAACATTTCCTAAGGTAAAAGCCACAGCAAAGCTGCAACACTGACCTGCCTTGACTGAAGCAGTGGGTAAGGACAGAGAAGTTACAAGTGAGTGAGGACTGCAGAAAGCATTAGTGATTTACATGCAAAAGCAAACTATACCTATATTGTATTTATGCCCCCAGACCGCTTTTTTTCCCCTGGGAACATCTGAGTTCCCATCTCTTCAAACGGAGGAGTTTGTTTTCAGTGGCAGTTCTTGGAACTGGAACACTAAGTCCAATGCCAACTGAAAAATTGATATGCAGAGGGTGCATCCGCTGCTTTCCAGTTACTTGAATTCTCACCCCGGAGCTCAGGCTGCCTGTGTTTATCTGGGAAATCCTGCAGCATCAAATAGTCACATCAAACCTGAGGGATTTGTTTGAACACAGATGTGAGGGTGTGAGGACCCTTCTTTTAAATGGGATCTCAGAGATAAACTGGAGATCCTTCATGTTTATGTTGCTTTTTGAGCAGTGGAACAAAGTAGTTTTCTGGGCTGCTGTGCCCCACTTCCTTTCCACAATCACGTGTCTCCTGTTGTCCTCCTGAGGAGCTTGCAGTGCTGGAGCTCCCCTATTCCCCACACCACACCACACACCATCTACCTCCATAAGCAGCGTGCACTGGCTGGTCAGTACGTCTGTGCCTATCACCAAGAACACTTCAAACAGTGTAGGAAATTGCTGAGCACATTCTTGCTTCTTTTTGTAAGGAGGGACATGATTCCAGGTCTTTCCCCTCTACACAGAAACTAGGTTTTATAAAATCTACAGATTCAGAAGGGAAAGAAATAGACAGATAGACAACGTGAGCCCATAAATTTTCTTACCCTGGGAAAGAAGGTTAAAAGGGAAACATAACAGCAATTTTAGTGACAATGACTAAACTTGAAACACAAACCTCAACAGAAGGGGTGTCTGTCTCTTGTTCTGCTTGTGAGCCCTAAGATGAACCTCTGTCTTGCAGCACTTATAATAATTCTTTTAATTTATGAGGACAAGCAAGATGGAGTTACAGATCATTAGGAATATAATTAACTTGCAGTGAATGCAGAGCTAATCTTTTTGTTGCCAGCACTGTTCCACAGGCAGTAAAGCCTTTCTCAGATTGGATCCTACTTGCCAAAAGTTCTGGTCAATGATTATCCCTTGCAAAAAGCTTGTGACATACTCCCTCCAGTCACCTGTTTACATCCCAAATGTTCTCAAGTTCTGCTATTTCAAGCTTAACTCTTGTGACCTTAGTCAATGATATTCAATCCAAGCCTCCTTACCATATCCTGCAAGACAAACAACTCCAGGTCAGTTTTAGTAACCAGTGCTATGTCATTCCTGTGGTCAATGACTCCAAATATGCCCACGCCCATACGTTTCCTAAATTTGGATGTCTGTGATAGCAACCAAAAGGGTCTGGGTGGGCAGTCCTGTTTCACCAACCGTTTGGGGCCTTTTTGCTCTTTGTGCAATTTCTTTCACCTTCTGGGCATTGCCTGGATGAATTTAGATTTACTAGAAGAGATCAGCTAAGCAGGATAAGCAAAGCAATTGTGTCTCCTGCAGAATGTCTCTAAGAGCTGGATGAGTCAGATAACAGATCCCCTGAGCAGAGATATCTACATCCAACAGCAGCCAATTGCAGAAGCTTACAGACCATATAAAAACAAGTCAAGTATGAAGTCATATTTCTCCCAAATACTCCACCAGACCCACTGGTTTGGGGCTCAGGGACTTCCTGAGTTACAGATGGTGTGTCTTTTTTTAATAGCCTGGACAGACTTTTCTTCCTGGTATTCCTTGAAAAGGCTCTTGAACCCCTACAATATTTTAGTACCCAGAGTGTCCTACGGAAATAAGCTTTTCAGTCTATGCCCAGGGAAGCTGTGAATGCTCCATCCCTGGAGGTGTCCAAGGCCAGACTGAACAGAGCCTTGAGTGACACGGTTTAGTGGGAGGTGTCCCTGCCCATGGCAGGGGGGTTGGAAGTAGATGATATTAAGGTCCTTTCCAACCCTAATTATTCTATGACTGTATGTGTGAATTGTCTCTTTCTTTTTGATCTTGCCACTTTCTAGGCCACTTACTTCCTTTTCAGTCTTTGTTCACCCTCTCCATGACATGGTTTGTAATGAGCCTCTAAGAGAGTGATTGGGACCCATTCAGTACATAATTTCTGGTCTCCCTTGGAAAATGCTCTTGTTTTCCCAGCGGAGCTAGTGAGTAGGTGACCAGTCTTTATTCCAGTACACTCATACAATACAAGCACGACCTTTAAAAGTTCCCTTACAGCAGCTCTTCTATATTTATAAAGGGCACAGAACAACTCCTGTAAAAGCAAATGATCATCGGCTCAACTGCATCCTAATTTGAACATTTTTCATCTGGTATGAGACATTGGTGGAGCTTACCTGAACAAATGCTAGCAGCTGACATGCTGACATTGCACAGGATGCAGAAAAAGAGTTATTCTTCAATGCATTACCCTGACCTCAGCTTTGCTGAGGCAGCTTATTTGTGCCTGTTTTTCCTCTTACTGCTCTAGGCTATACATGTCAAAAGTGATCTGCTCTTCCATCTAGAGGGTATGGACATCGTAACAGCAGCACATGGGAGAAATGTTAATCAGTTCAGGGAGCTAGTTTAAGCACAGCTGCTACAGTGGAGGGGAAACCACTCTGAAGGAGAGAGGCAAGAGTAAGTGGCTGGGGGCAAAGAGCCAGTGGAATTTCTTGAATTGGGTTTTCCCCTGCATCCAGCACATTCTGAGCACTCTCAGCAAAGGGGCAGTGCTGGACATGGCTAACAGCTCTTAGGCTTGAAATGCTCTGACTCTACGTACGTGCATATGTGTACATATGTAGAGTCATATGTACACACATACATACATATATGTACACACAAACCCCCGTCACTCTCATGTATACCATTTTTCTGTTTTGACTGATCTTTAAGGCATGCTTGCAGTACGACTCCTCTTGATTTAGAAAATACTGAATAAACTGTCACTAACACCTTCAGAAAAAGAAACCACCATGCTTAAAAAGCTTGCCTGATTGCTTGGGCAGCTCCATCTCCTGCCTCCCACCCTCCTACTAGCTCACCTGAGCCTTTGCTCTCAGTCTCCAGCTTCCCACTGCTCCTGTCCCATGCAGCTAGGGGAGGCCACCAGGCACGGCTGATCTTATGGCACCACCAAAACCAGCTTCACTGGGGATACCATGCAAGCTATCAGCCCTCCAGACATATGAGCAGAGCCCAGCAGCCAGCAGCCTGCCCTGCCCTCTCAGTTTCCACGTTTGTTTCTCTGCACTGAGCAACGCTGTACAGCCAAGCACTTCTGTCTTGTCACAGAACAAAAACCCAAGAAAACCCCCTCAGTATAATCCATTAATATGTTCATAGAATCATAGAATAGTTAGGGTTGGAAAGGACCTTAAGATCATCCAGTTCCAAACCCCCTGCCATGGGCAGGGACACCTCCCACTAAACCATGCCATCCAAGGCTATGTCCAACCCCACCTTGAACGCCGCCAGGGATGAAGCATCCACAACCTCCCTGGGCAACCCACTCCAGGGCCCCACCACCCTCACAGTAAAGAATTTCTTCCTCATATCCAATCTAAACCTCCCCTGTTTAAGTTTGAACCCATTACCCCTTGTCCTCTCACCACAGTCCCTAATGAAGAGTCCCTCCCCAGCATCCCTATAGGCCCCCTTCAGGTATTGGAAGGCTGCTATGAGGTCTCCACGCAGCCTTCTCTTCTCCAGGCTGAACAGCCCCAATTTTCTCAGCCTATCTTCATACAGGAGGTGCTCCAGTCCCCTGATCATCTTCATGGCCCTCCTCTGCACTTGTCCTAACAGTTCCATGTCCTTTTTATGTTGAGGACACCAGAACTGCACACAATACTCCAAGTGAGGTCTCACGATGTTAATAAATAGGACTTGCCTGCCCTGTCTGGCCCAGAGCTGAGGCTCCCAGGAGGTCTGTTAATTTACCATGTTTTCCTATTACACGCAGTGCACTTGGTCAGATTCTTTTCACTCCGAGTGTAAAGTGGGTGGAAAGGTATCCACCATGGATGTCTACCACAGATGTCACCAGATTTAGAATAAAACATAAACATCTGCTTACATAATGAGATGAATGGGCTTGGTTCACAGAACTAGACATTTGATCTGTGCCTCAGCTTGGGTGTGGGAGATCCCAAAGTAGCCATGAGCACCTCTCCCTTCTAGTAGCTGGTTAGTTCTGGCACTAATTTGAGGGTTGTGTGCACCTCCAAAAGACGCTGATTAGAAATAGCTCCAAATAAAACACCAGCAGTTGAGGATAAGTAGGAAGCAGCAGCCAAGACTGGATGTCAGGAGAGGCCAGGAGTGGATGTCATAAAACCCTGTGCTGTTTGGAGTGCTTTCATCCCGGGAATTCTTCAGTAGTTGGCTCATGAAACACTGCAGCTGTCTTGGAAATGTTGGTAAGAGCAGCATGGCCATGTGAAGTGGCTGTTCAATGGCTGTCAGTGGGGAGCTCCACATCTCTGTCTAGCTGGACAGCGGAGGCTTTCAGCAGATACCACTGAAGCTTGCTTTGCTCTCTTATCCAGAGAAAAGCTGAAAGTCTGCCCCTTTGGCTTTGTCCTGCTCCCATGCTGATCTGCTGTCCTCACTGTAGAATGATGGCAAGTCAGCAATCTGTATATCCTGGAAGCTGTAGGGAACCACTCTGCAAACACAGTTTCTGCTCCAAGAAAAGCCCAGAGCACTGTATGCATGCATTGTGCCACAGAGCCCAGGGACTCCAAAAGCCAGATTTCCTAAGCACAGATTCCAAGTCACTCCTCTCACATTAAAAATAAAAAGAAATAAAAAGAGAAAAGTTTTTATGCAGTAGGGAGGGAAACTTTGATCTCCCCAGACAGCTTTTACAGGAGGCTATTTTAGGTGTTGATCCTGTAACAGTAAAGTTATTGGACAAATGAAGAACATGGTATAAGCTGTTGCTCGGAGCAATTCACATTCCTCAGGTGCTAAAAGCTTTAAATACTTCCTTTGGGCATGAAATAGACCTGCTGTCAAAGAAGCCAGCATTCCTGACAGTGGCTGTCCTACAGACTCCCACAGTAGAAAGTCTGCGGAGCTGAACTAGTCTGACCCCAGGAAATCCTTCCCACATCTCTCATTCTTGCTTGGTTTCTCCTTTAATTTTCTGAGTTTGCTGAAAGGCGCGTTTGATGGTTGGTTATCTTCCTTTCCATGCACTTTCTGGGTCTTCCTCTCTTATATTAATACCACATTAAAGCTGGGACATGAACCATGCAAGTCAGGAAGTCCAAGATGCTCTTTCAGAGACACTCAGCCAACATTGTTAATGATTTCTAACAACTTCCCTTGTCTTTGCTAGTAACACAAACGGCTGGTTGCAGACTGGAGCTAAATGCATTTATGCAGCCAGCAGGTAACATCTCTCCAGGGAATCCTAACTCTTGTGGGCCTATCTTTGTCCATATTAACTAAGAAATCATTCAGAGATCTCCAGGTGAAGTTTCAATAACTTTAAAACGTATGCATGTTTCCTTCCCTTTCTTTTTTTTACACTGCTACAGTGCTATCATGCTTTACAACAATGATTTAAGGGCTTTTCAGTATATTCTTGGTGTTGCTTTGGGTTCCAAAGTACATTAGCTGTTTCTTCACAGTCTAAAAGAATTACTATTGTGCAACAAACTCTGAATTTGCTCCATTCGTGGTTGGTTTGGGGATTTTTTTACATCTTATTAAACAGATGAGAAAAAATTGGGAATTCTGGCTTCAATTCAGAGTGTACAGGAATGTCAAAGCTTTTTACCCAGCTTACTCACACTGGTGTGTTGGTCCCCATTTCTGCCTCCATAAGAGCACCCTTAGCCACTTGTACACTTATCTGCGCCTCCAGAGCTGCTACGATTTTAGTCAGCAATTTATCCTCCGTCCTTGCAAACTCGTGAACGGGGTAGACACCAAGTGCTCCTTCCCTGTATCGCTGGCTTCTGGCTGGTGCTGTCCTCGCTGGTGTTAATCAGGATTTTATTATACTAACGGGAATAAATCCATCAGCCTTTCACTTGCACCCTTCGTGCAAACACTTGTTTGGGAATCAACAGCACTAACTGCATGTCTCCACAAAGTTGTAAAGAAAACGGTATTCTGGCCCCATTTGGACCGCATGCTCCATCTGGTTAAAAGCTGAAGCCAAGCTCTTTTTCCACAGGCCAGATACTTCTTACTCAGGGAACTGAGGGAATAATTAACGCAGCATTCTGAAAAGCCAGCTTGTGACCATTCATATTCACCAGAATCCATAGTCACCCCTTTATTTTTCTGAGTAGGATTAATATGAAACAGCACGGAGTGCGAGGGTGGATGCTGAAAACCAGACGGAGTTCAAACACGGCGTACCGATTTCTGTGGTCCAGAAATCGAGCGCCACAGTGTGCGCCCGGAGGAAAGGCTGTAAATCAATTTGATTGTGGACCATCGCCATCTACAGCCGAGGTGTCAGGTCAAAAACCGATCTTCCCTCCCAACAGCCGCAGCGCAGCCCCAGCGACGCCCCTCCAGCCTCGGGCCCGCCTCTCCGCACGCCGCGCCGGGCCCGCCCCGCACGACAGCTCCCGGCTTCCCCCGAGCCTCTGGTCAAGGCCTGCCTGCCGCCGTTACAGGACGCGGCCGGCTGAGGTGGGAAAGCGGCTGGCGGCGGCGTGGGGAGGCCCCGGCAGGTGCGTGTGCGGGAGGCCGGGCCTGGGCGGGCTGAGGTGAGGCAGCCCCGGCTGCTGACGGGGTACTCCGAGGGCTGGGCCCGCCGCGCTCCAAGGCCGCCGCTGTTCCCCGCCGCCGCCCAGGCCTGCGCTGCAGCTCGGCGGCCTGGCTCCGTTTAAACACACGAGCTGCTGTTCTGCTTAATAGCGATGTACTTGTGGGCTGCACTTAGTGCCACCACAGCCGGTTTTGCATACAAAGGTTTCACTGCAAAATCCATAAATGCTTCCCATGTATCTAATAGGAAAAGCTGTGACGGGTCTTGCACCGCCTTTGTGGTTATTGGTACTACCACACGTGTATGGAAATGACCCATTGTAACACTGTAAACCCATACGTTTTATGTTGTGAGCTAAAGATACCACAAAGACTATGCAATCAATGCTAAGGGAATACCCCCATTTTCTGAATACATTTCAGGTGTGGGGACTGAAGGTTGTGATCACCTGGGTAGATAAGGTGTATAGATACGGTTTGAGTATGGTTGCACTATGGCCTGCTCACTCTTGTGTCTCTTCTGCAGAGAGCTTCCTTCGGCATTTTTTGTATGTGATTAAGTAAACAGATTATGAAATTGGTAATACATGCTCCAGAGATTTTGGGGGAAGAGTGATTTCACAGTTGAGTGCTCCAAGAGCAGCTGCTGTACAGATGTGCAACGGAAAAGGTATGGTTTGGGCCCTATAAGGAGGAAAAATACCCAGTCCACAGAAATGTGCTGCAAACCTGTTCTGAAAAAAACTTGAGTCTTTTCTAAATGAGATGGCCAGGTTAGAAACAAGGCTACTGTGGCATAACAGGAGCACCTTTGTGCACCACTGGTTCAGATCAGTGTCTGACTCAGATTTTCACAGCCTCTACCGTCATCAGGTAGTTGATGGTTTCCTGGAAGCATCTTTTTATAGAAGAGACTTTTGCTTTTGTTCCTCTGTTAGACCATCAGAAGTGTTCTGTCTCATTTGCCATTTGCAAACTATTGTTACATACAGCGTATTAGGCAAAGCTGCGCGGGAAATGATCCTCTCCTCAGATGATGCTTTGTTTATGTAGGGTCTGAAGGCTTTGTTCTAGTGTTTTGAAAATGGCCCCCTCTTTCCTGGTGGACATTACATTGGTTATTTCTCTTCACCTGCATTTACACTTGTATCTCTGCAGACCATCCTCTGTTGAAGCTCTGATCCAGTGTTCTGTTTTCTTCCTGTAACTGTTTCATGGTTTCTGGTAATGCAGTACAAAGTGGACACCAATACTTTCTCTGTAACAGGTGTATTCTGTACTGCTTAATCCTGAATTGCTGAATGTAGGATAAGCCTTCTCTCTAGAAGAAAGAGACTTTCTCACTAAGGAGAGAGGCTCATAGGATGTGCATTGAGTCAGTCCCAGTTTAATTGCCTTGAGCAACACCTTAGCTGTTAGGAGCCTGGCTCATGACTGATTGCAAAGTGTGGCTGGGATTCCCCCCACATGTTTTTTCTGAGCACTCAGGTTCTTTGTGAAGAGTTTGAGTACTGAGGCCTTTCTTTGAGTACCTTGGCCTGAAATTAACTGTTCTTTTTCTTTAAGACTTCTCATTGGACTTCACACAATCCCTTGTACAAATGCATGTGGAGCAGTTTATTTCTCTGAGCCTAGGACTGATTTCTCAGGAAGAGGTGTGAGAACTCTCTGCTTCAGTGCTCATACAGGTAGCAACTCCAGCATCCTTTTTCAGGTAACTCTTTATGTCTTTGCTGTTTATGTTTTTTCTCTTAGTCTTTAAGTTATTGGTACTTCAACTCTCTTTGTGGATCTTGTTCAGATGTTTGAGCATGAATCACAAGTTTTCCTTCGTGTCAATGCACTAATGCAGGCTTTGGTGAAACATCTTTGGTCACTGAGTCAAACCCGCATGCCAAAACTAAATTATTTCTCATGCAATATTAAGATTTGAGGAAGGAATGTGTTTTCTGGGGTCATTCTTTAAGATGGGTGCCTAAGACTGGAGTCCAACTAATTCTTTATCCACTTCTATAGCTCTTTCAATATCTTCTGCAAACCAGGAGTGTCCTCACTGCCATCACAGAGGTAGAAAAGAATAAGACTTACAGCTCTTGAATGATTAGCTCAGTACACACAATGCACATTTACTACAGATAATGTAGATATAAAGAAAAAAACCCGAACTGCAGATGTTTTTGAGTCCATATGTCCATTTCCTGATCACTGTTTGTGGCTTTTCTAAATGGTGCCTTGCTTGAATGCTGGCTTGATGAACTCAAATCTCAGGAGGCTGGGCTAGCTAACATCCATTGTTAGTATTTTATTTAACTTGTTTGTTTTCATTTAATGTGCATGTTTGGCACTCAGTGAAAAATAGCAGCTAGAATGTTGCCAGGGGGGAAACAGAACAAAAGAAAATGATTTAAGAGAATCAGCCAAAATGGAGCATAATTTTGCTGTGAAGGCTTTTTGGGTTTCTCATGACTTTCCATCACTCTCCCTCATTGTTATCTTCCTTGTTCTTTACAAGAGAATGGGTGAGATTCATTCCAAAAAGCTCAAGATGTCCAGCAGGCAGTAGGAGCGAGGACTGGAACTGGAAGGACATCTTGCAGGAAATTACATCCCCAGTATGTGCAAGCATTACAGTACTTGTAATGTACTTACAAGTACTCAGTAAGGTGAAAACATTGGTTTTGTCATACTTTTGAAATACTAGTAGAATTGCACATAGTGTCCAAGTCTGTTGAGGAAGAAATTGACTTAGTATTTATGGTTACAGTATATTAGCTCCTACCTGCACTCTTTTTTTTCAAGTTGTTTTTTTTTTTTTTTGCCTGCTTCTCCAGCACTCCACGCTGTTTTCCAGGTCTGAATTTACTTCTGGTTACTAATAGGTTAGACTAGACAGGAAAGGTGGCTGGAAATCCTTTTTGCTGAGAATTCAGGGATCTGGCTTAAAATGAAGTGTCTGTGTAAGAGGTTATGGAATTAATAGACAACGGCGAGGAACAAGTTGCCAAACCAGTGAAGCCTCTAGGGAAAGTGCTGCTGACAATGGTCTCAGCAGCAGACGTATCACTGCTTTTTAAAGGGAGTTCTAGGGGATATCTGTGGACTGCAGACCTAGACGTTTGAATTAGTAGAAAATACAGCAAGGCGAAAGTATCAGACACCTGCATAAATATTGTGTAGTGGGGGAAAAGCCAGTGTGGCTTTTGTAATGGAAAAGTCATGCCTTAAATGTCTAAATAAGCGTGTTGAGAGGTCTAGCTTACAGTCTGTACTCGGATTGCAGGAAGCTTTTAAACAGGAGCCCTCACCTGAGCAGCCCTTGACATAATAAGGGAGTTCCCTGTCATAAACAGTTGGTGCAAAAATAGGAAAGAGGATGTGAGCTGACTTTACATTCTTTAAGGTGGAACAGGGCTGAGAAAGATGAATTGCAAATGTAAACTGATTCATGTGTGTGGGGAGCAGTCACACAAAATGAGTGAGGTTTTTGAGCCATAATGACTAATTCTGTGAAGCTTTCTTCATTGATAAAGTCTCGGTTTGATAGTTTTACACAGGCTCAGGGAAGACTGCATAAGCTCACAAAGTGCACAGTGTCTGCCTGGTTCAGAAGGTCCTGGCTGGCAGACGTGGAGGATGTGTTGGAGAAGCACTGCGTGCTTATTTTGTTGTTCCATCAGCTGCTGATTCTGACCTGTGCTGGAGGGCAGGATAGAGAGGCGTCCTTTGGTCTGACCCAGCATTGACCATTCATACATTCCCACATCAAATCTGTACAACTGGGAATTAGTATGAGGAATTGCCTCTCTGGAACTGGCAGTGTGTTCTTATGTATGTTTCTTCATCATGCTATCAGGAGATACATGTGTGTGAGGGAAACTTCCCAGCTGCAGGTATCTGGACCTGTGAGCCAAAAGTACATGCAAATTGCGGATGGGATTTTTTTCTTGCCGCCTTTTAGTGAAAGCTCATTAAATACATAAGGCAACACCTACAAACGCAGCCTTACTAGAAGTATTAAAGAAGCCTGTGTAGACTCGTTGTGCCTTGACTACAGGGTGTATCTGCTGCTGAGATGCATTTTACACGGATTTTCAGTGTCTCTCTGATTCTGGCTTTCAGGGCCCCTGAACACTTGCCTGGGACTAGCCCAGCAGTCCCGAACACTTCAAGCACTTTTGCAGATATATTCAGCTCTTGATCTGCCTCTTCTGACTTCCGTACTTTTTTCGTGCATGTGCACACCCATGTGCTTAACAACTTGTATCTAGTTTGGTTACAACAGGATTAGTAAAAAGTGATTAAACCCACAGCTGGTTCCTGTTTGAGGCACAGAAGTAGAATTTGTTTACTGTGCAAGCAAGAAAATCTAGATAGAAATGAAGTTGTAGAGTTTGTCTGTGGATTTCTACGTGAAGAGATCATGTCTCTTGCTTCCCAAATACATAAGGCTTGGGCATCTTTTATGTACTGTCTTCTACAGCGTGCTTCCTCATAGGTGAGGAGGGATTTGTATATACAAGAAGCATGCTTTTTAGAAAGTGTGGATAGGCTTTGAGGCATAGAGGTTTATGTTTCATATTTTGGTATGAACAAGCAGAGGGACAAAGGGTAGACTGTTCTCTTTCTACTGCAGTCCCCTCATTCCATGTTTTTGCTTTTGAAGCAGTCACATTTCTGTATGTGACCTATTTCTCATGACTATAAGGCAGTTTCCTACTGCTGTTTCTAATGGGAGTTGAAGATGCTGATGTCTGTCTAGGATCAGCCTATAGCAATGAAATCACAGGTACCTTAAGGCTGCCAGTGTAACATTTACATGAGAGCACCTGCAGCTTTTAAGAATTACTTAATTGGAAATGCAGTCAGTGCCAGGCAACCCGGGTCCTGTTTCTGATGTCACATTCCATAAGAGCACAAATTGCCAAATGAGTTAATGCTCCACTCACATTGGCCATGTTTTCAGCTGTCTTTATGTGCAGCTGATGAACTGGAAGTTCTAGTTAATACTGTCAGAGAAGTCTGGAGGTACTGTCTTCACTGTGAAGGATTCCCTTGAATGGGTCTTTTAGAGGGTCAGTCTGATACAGAGAAGTGTTCCTCCTCCACCCCTGCCTTTCTGCAACCTTTTTTCCTATTTGCACCCTTTTTCCTCGGCAGTGCTCTGACCTGTGAAGGCCACCAGGCAATTCTGTCTGAGGCAGGCTGGTGACTGAGAACAAAATCTGTAAGAATTCCCACCAGGTGAAAGCACAGTTCAGAGCAGAATACCTGGCATGGAGCTGGCCATTCTATGGCAAGTCTGACATCACTGAATTGGTGCAGTAAAGAATTAGTTGTTTAGAAAAAACCATGCCACCTCTCTGCCAGTCGTGCCTATGTGACTGGGGTTTTTTGCTGCCTATTTTTATATGTTTATGTCTGGATTCTTCTGAAGTGAAGTGTAACACTGTTAAGGAATTGGCACTGGTGATCCTGAGCATAGCGATGCTGAATTTGTTTCAGTGTAGTTCAAGGAAGCTATTGCTGGTGGAGCTTTCTTTGTGAGTAACATCAGAACAAGATAAAGATTGGTTTTGATGGTGAAAGTTGTTGTAATCATTTTTAAAAGCTGATGATCTGGTGAAAAATGAGTGCTAACAGCTGCGTAACTATGTATATACTTCCCTTGCAGGTTCAGCTGTATGTAGCATTCTTTCTCCATTTCTAATTACATATGATGTTCAATCTTTACTTTTTTCCCCTATATCTACATGTGGTTGAATTTCAGAACTGATGAGGCATCTTCTAAAACCTGGTGTCTTTGTATTCTCTTGTAAGAGTCACTTTTCAAATCTAAAAGTTTGGTCTCAGCTTTTTTGTGTATTCAGTATAGAAAAAGTGCATTCCCTATTGTTTTCATAACCTTTTGTATAAGAAAAGTAAAGAGCGTCTCCAGCAACATCCCAGCTGGGAGATGATCTTTTGCTAGACAGATAGAAAACTGCAGATTGTTCTTGAGTCTGAGCTAATGAGGCACTGTTTGTATCATCATCTCCAGCTCCAAAATCTCATAGTCTATTTCAGAGTACTTCAAACAGTGAATAAATATTTGTTCCTGTTCAACAGGTATAAAGACTGTGGCACAGAAAAAGAAACATTAAGTTTCTGAAGCTTGCATAGTAAATTGATGACAAACCTAGAAGAACAATTGCAGGTTACGTAGTTTCCTCAGATACACACTGTTGACTGGAACAGACTACTCTTCATCTTTCTGGTAGGCTGAATTTAAAGCTCAGTTTCTGTTTGTGGAGGTTCTAACAGAGACATTTCTACAGCATGATAAACAAGTTTGTCACCGTGACTGTAAATAGGGTATCTCCCAATTCAAGTGTTCCGTGTCCTGTGGAGTTTTAGATTCTACTCCAGCTACATTACTGCTTAAAATGATTGATACATGATTTTGTGGACTTCCTAGGTCTGCACAATTTTTGAGGTGGTTGTTTCCTATTTTTTTGCTGTCCGTTTAACAGATTACATTAGTTCCAGGTAAAAAGTACTTAGTACTGGTTCATCCTTGTTTTCAGTTTCCCAATTTCCTAACCTAACAGCCAACTCATTTTTACTGCTAAGTGGAGCAGAGTTACTTTTTAGCTGCAGTCCTTCAAAGATGAATACTCAAACAGCAGTTTTCTGTTTGCATATCAGTAGATCCCAATATTTGCCCAGCCTGATGTAGACACAGCTAAATCTGTCACCTGCTTCTGTAGTTTGCCTAGGTTGTCCAATGCGCTGTAGCTTTCTGATGCATTGTTGTGGAGAGATGTGTAAAAATAAGTTTGTGGAAAGGAGTTACTTTTAAATGAGGTTTATATTCTTTATTATATCAATTTTCTAGAACTATGCCAAGGAAACGAAAGCTGTTGGCTCAGTTAAGTGCTCTCCAAAGTGACTCCAGCTTCCCTTCCTTTGATGCCTTGGGGAACCTGAACACTAAACCTGATGGTGATTCTTCTCCGAAAAGCAGCAAATATTTTGCAGCAGAGAAAAAAAATTCTTCCCATCTAGAAGCAGATTTTTTCAACCAGCCCTGTATTAGCCTGGCCAAGTCCTTTCTGGGACAGGTAAGACACGAACGCTGAGATTACTGCACTGGAGCATGTGCTAGCTAACAACTTAGGGTAACAGGATAAAATGCTTTTTTTGTCATTTGACTCCAGGACTTTGCTATTTTAGGAATACAGCTCTCATTCCTTCTCTTGTTAAATGCCATGGAATTTAAAGACTAGTAGTCCAGTCTATTTTGGGTAGAGTCAGAGGAGTAATTTTACACGTTTCGTTTACTGTTGCATTTCACAATTAGTTTCTGTGGAATTTTTCTCCCCTTTTTTCTGGTTACTGAAATGTACTTTGCTGTTTATGATTACTGCCAGCTCATGTTCATTTTCTCATCAACCAACACCCCCAAGTCCTTCTCCACAGGGCTGCTCTGAATCTCTTCCCTGCCCAACCTGTAGCTGTGCCTGGGATTGCTTCGACCCAGGTGTAGGACCTTGCACTTGGCATGGTTAAACTTCATCAGGTTGGCATCAGCCCACCTCACAAGCGTGTCAAGGTCCCTCTGGATGGCATTCCTTCCCTCCAATGTATCAACCAAACTACACAGCTTGGTGTCATCGGCAAACTTGCTGAGGGCGCCCTCAATCCCACTGTCCATGTCACCCACGAAGATGTTGAACAAGACCGACCCCAACACCAATCCCTGGGGGACACAAACTTAAACAGGGGAAGTTTAGATTGGATCTGAGGAAGAAATTCTTTACTGTAAAGGTGGTGAGGCCCTGGAATGGGTTGCCCAGGGAAGTTGTGAATGCTTCATCCCTGGCGGTGTTCAAGTTTATGCTTTCATTATGGCGTTTCATGCTTTTAAAGTTGTCTGTTATACTATCTGCTTTAATTTCTGCTGTTTTGAGTAGCTCGGCATTGTCAGTATACGTGGTGAGCTCTCTGATGATCACCTCTCTGAGGTTATTACAACCATGTGAGGCAGCACAGGCCTGAGTGTGGAGTCATTTAGGACTCTACAGTCCCACAGTTAAACAATCTTCACTCCAAAACCTGTTGTTCCTATCTTTTGTTTCTGAGTTTTAAAGCCATTGCTGGTTCATGAAAGGACCTTGTCCCTTATCATAGAATCATAGAATAGTTAGGGTTGGAAAGGACCTCAAGATCATGAAGTTCCAACCCCCCTGCCATGGGCAGGGACACCTCCCACTAAACCATGCCATCCAAGGCTATGTCCAACCCCGCCTTGAACACCACCAGCGATGGAGCATTCACAACTTCTCTGGGCAACCGCCTCACCACCCTTACAGTAAAGAATTTCTTCCTCCTATCCAATCTAAACTTCCCCTGTTTAAGTTTGAACCCGTTACCCCTTGTCCTCTCACTACAGTCCCTAATGAAGAGTCCCTCCCCAGCATCCCTATAGGCCCCCTTCAGATACTGGAAGGCTGCTATGAGGTCTCCACGCAGCCTTCTCTTCTCCAGGCTCAACAGCCCCAACTTTCTCAGCCTATCTTCATACGGGAGGTGCTCCAGTCCCCTGATCATCCTCATGGCCTCCTCTGGACTTGTTCCAACAGTTCCATGTCCTTTTTATGTTGAGGACACCAGAACTGCACACAATACTCCAAGTGAGGTCTCACGAGAGCAGAGTAGAGGGGCAGGAGCACCTCCGTCGACCTGCTGGTCACACTCCTTTTGATGCAGCCCAGGGTACGGTTGGCTTTCTGGGCTGCAAGCCCGTTCTAGAAGCTTTGAGGAATCTCTGAACTTGTTGAAAGCCTTTGGAAATGAGAGCAGGGGAGATGAAGCGTCTCTCTTCTGCTTAGCAAGTCCTTCAAAAAATCTCCCACTGTTTCCATGGGAGGGAATTCCTCCAGTGTTTTCACTACAATATTTTCCAGTCTGGGACTTCCTAAATACAATTGCAAAACGTGTTTTTAGTTTCATTGCTCTGGTCTTATCTTCTCTTGAGTTTTTTTTTATGCCTTTCTTGTCGGTAGGGCGAACAGACCCTCTGGGTTCTCATTGGTTTAGATAACTCCAGGAATTTGTTCCACAAACTGTTGGGTTTGGCCTGTCTTGCTGTGTCTAGCGCTTTATTTTCTAAGGATATTGTCTTCCTTGTAATTGATGCCTTTGCTCTGCTTTTTAACCCTGCTGGGGTTTTTTTGGTCTGTCTTAACCTCTCTGTGATACGTCATGTGTGTTTGCTATCTTTATAGACATCCTGCTAGAGGTTTGCCTTTCCAGCTTTGACCTTTGGCTGCCTCTTCCAAGTTCTTCCTAACAAGCTTCCTCACTTTACATAATTTCCCCTTTTTGCTGGTAAGCAGAACTCTGACAGATTATTTTTGGACCTTGATGCTTGTGGAAGGACACTGAACTTCATGGTCATGATACAAAGTTGTTTTCAGGGATAAGTCTTTGGAAAAGACTTTGCATTTTACTCTGGATAAGTTTGAGAGTTTAGTCTTCTCTTGTGAGATCCCCTGTTGCCCACTCTGCAAAGCATTTGGTGCTGTCTAAAAAACCATCATTTGTGTCCTGTCCTGCTGTGATATTTACTTGGTCTATATGAGGATACCTGAAGTCTCCCAGTAGTGATGCATTTTTTGTTGTCTTAATGATGCTGACACCTTTATGCCATGCAGTTACCCTGGGCAGGTATTTTAGTGCTAATTCTGTATTTTTCCTATTTAGGCCTAGAATTACATGCCAAGCAATTTCTATCTGAATTTTAGATTTTCTTAAAGTATAACCCCCAGTCTCCCATGACCAATTCTATTCTCTCCTTTTCTTAGAATTAAAACAGTAACGGTATTTTAGTGTTTTAATTTGTTGTCTTAATTCTACCAAATTTTGGAGGTGCCTGATATAGTAATATTGCTTAACATTAAATGTAATACTTCAGTTCTTGGGAACAAAATCAGACCAAAACATATATGCAGTAAATGGCCTCTCAAAACGAACTGTCATAACAGCAAGGTACGTCCTCAGTGTGAAATAAAAGCCCCTATAAAACAGTTTGCTGTGAAGTATTGTGAATGGTTGCCATTTTTTAACTGTGAATATTTGGTGTGCCTGAAGACTCAGGGAAATGCCTAAATGCTCTTAAAATCGTGACTTAACCACTGTATTTCATCGCAGTGAAAGAGCAGTGTGGCCACATGGGTGTGCTTTTGGGGTGTTTACAGGCAATTGCAAAACAGCAGTGCATTTTTCATAAAAATAATAAACTGATTATTTTCAACAATATGAGAAGCGCTGTAGGGAAATGGTGAGAGACCAGAGTTGCAACATTTGAGACTGACTTCTGGAGCATCCATACTGGATCCGGTCAGTAACTGCATTAGCAATCCAGCACAAACATCTGTTAGGAATCGAGCTTTGTTTCTTTAAAGTCTTTTTTTTTCAATGGCTGGTTTTCCAATATGGAAGTGCTGAATATAGTAGAATGAAACTGATAGCTGTTGCCTAAATTAGACTGTACTGCAGAATTTCTGAAACACAAGTAAAATAAGAAATTTAGGAATCAGGTCAAACCACAAAAACCTTTGTATGAAGTTTAGTGATTGTTTTCTTTCTACAGAGAATATTTTCAATGTCACGGTTTTTACCCTCCATCTGCTTTGTTTTATTTAAGGAGGTAGCAGCAGCAAGGAACACACTGTAATAACAAGGATCTGTTGTTGTCTGCCTGAAGCCAATTCCCAGCTCTCCCACACTGCCCCTCTCCGCGGTGCAGAAAATACAGAAATAGCATCAATACTCGCTCTGGTCGTGATTATCTCTGTGGTTAGGGACTAGGACTTGTTTGAACCATCTCTGTGGAGAGAGACTATCTAATCATAGCAGTTATTTAATTGTGCTACTCTCATGTTTCTCCTGATCTAACGAATATATTCATGATGCTTCAAGATTGATATTGGTGGTGCTTTTTTGCCTTAAACCTGATGGATTGCGGTGGAAAATAGAGAAAATAACCACAAATCAACTCTGTGCTATTTACTGTATATAGGATCATAAACTGATTCTTTATGATAGTGCCACATCTAGACACTCCAGGCATTTCATGGAGTTAATGACAGGTAGGAAGTTCTTGTACTGGGCTGCCGCCTGGCCAGCAGAAGCTGTTAGCTTACAGGCTGAGCTGCTGGCTGGAGAAGAGAGGATGCAGTGCTATAGAGTCCTTTTGTTCTGATTTCTCTGTTTCCCCAGCTCGTGTGCTCTGGTTATTTTGCACAGAGGGTTACTAACTGATGCACTCTGACCTCTCTTTCAGATTCTAGTTCGCAAACTTCCTGATGGCAGAGAACTCTGGGGGAGGATTGTTGAAACAGAAGCTTATCTGGGTGGGGAAGATGAAGCTTCCCACTCGAAAGGTGGGAAGCAGACTCAACGAAATGCAGCAATGTTCATGAAACCAGGGACTCTGTACGTGTATCAGATCTATGGGATTCATTTCTGTGTGAACGTTTCCAGTCAAGGTAAGTTGAGGCTGAAAGAGTTGTAATACCTCCAGCATAAGGTTGATATTTCAAGCTACATCTGCCGTGTTGCTGTCACTTGTGAGCTCCCTATGGGCTCTGTGAACTCGGCGACTTGCTGTCGTCTTCTTCCCTTAGGACCTGGGTTTTGCTGTTGGGAACAGCACGTAACTGTGGACAGACAATGTATTAACTTCGGATATTAGAAGCAGGGCCCATCTCCAGCTGCACAGCAACTAGCCTGGTGGGGTTTTGGTCCCAGCTGTGAGTTGGTCAGGCCCAGAAAGACAGGAAAGTCTGGAGGAGAATCTTGATAGGATGGAGCTTTCAGTTTTAATGACCTGGACTACTGCCTTAATTGGGTGATTCAGTGAACTCTGCTCCTTGAAAGTGGTGATGCGGAATTTGAAGTCTTAATGACAGCCTAAATCTTGGTGTCTGTCGTCATGGTAAGAAATTCTGCTGTCTCCTACATTTATCTTCAGAAGCTGGGGAAAACAAAGAGGTTTGAGATGTCCTAAGCTTAATAAGCAAAGAGTCAGTGTAGGAGTGCTTTAGCTGCTTTGTTGTTTCTTAAAGCAAAAAATCAAACTACCCAGACTGCTTCAGGATCTTCCATCTTTTATTATTCTCAATATAATCAACTCCTAATCAAATTATTTTAGAACTTACTGAGATTGTCTCCTTCCACAGCCTCTATTAACATGCAAGTGTTACTTCTAAAACTTGGGGTTTTTTCTTTCCTGTAAGAATGACAGTGTTTGCCTTGCAATAAAGTTACTCGTTAATGGGACGCTGTGAAGCGGCAGCAGGTATTTCTTAGATAAATACTCATTTTGTTAGGAAAAAAATTCAGCAGTAATTTCTTTTCTTTTTTGCCATTTCAAAGATACAGCTTAAGAAAACCCCCTGCTCGTGTATTCCGAAGTGGAAAGCAAATGTTGTAACCGTGACCATTAATGCTCAGGTTTTGGCCTTTGGACAGGAGCCAAGCAGAAACACAGGGCCAGGTTACAGTGTGGGGGAAGAGCCTGTCTTCCTAAACGGAGGTCTGGAGTCTGCTGGATGAACACATGTGGATTTCATTACATTGTCTCTGCCAAATCTGTTCGGATAATGCAAGCAGAATGGTTTGGTATTCAGGATGAGTCTCTCAGTACTTGAAATACTAGGAATAATAATTTTTATTAAAAAAATACACTTAGCCCTCAAATTCTAAAAAAATTTATTGGAAATTTATACTCTGGGAAATTTTCCCTCACATACCTGTTTAGTTTTCTAGCAAACCAGTTAGAGCAAGCCGCTGTGATGGATTTAGTTGGGACTTTTTTGTTATAAACTTATTCTCCATTAGCCTGCCATACACGCAGCTATGTTGACACCAAGCACAGCTGTCACTACCAGCTTTGTCAGGAACACACTGAGCTAAACAGCATGGCTGTGCGTGTTGTCTGTCCGAGATGCATGTACATAAGCAGGATGTACTCCTTCGGTGTATTTGCCCATGTGCAGATGTGTCGAGAGAAAGCATGAAAGAATCTGGGGAGGAATCGTACACAAGATGCTTTTCTCACCTTAGTATAGGTGGAGAAGAAGCCTGTCCTGTCATTTAGTCCGAGGAATTTGTCTTTTGTGGTGGCACTTACGCACCTGGGTTGAAGGCAAAAGCATTTAACTCTTTGGATATGGGACAGATCTTGGAAAACTTGTTTTGAAGCTGGCTGTGGCTGTGCACAAAACACATGGAAACACCGGCAAAACCAAAAAAGCTTCTTGTGGCATAGCTTGGTCCTTCTTAATAGCACAGATCATGCTCTTACAGCATGAATTCCCTGGGAATGCTGTGAAAACCTGAGTGAGTGACCAGGAAACTATAAAAGGAACATGAACATGTTATTTCTGAAGGTGTCACTTTGGAAAGACACAAATTACTGAGAGAACATTTACTGAAAGAACACTGAATGCTTTTCCTTTTCAAAGGGTGCATCTCCAGGGAAGTCCCAGAGCTGCATCACTCTTTTCTTGGATTTTGGCTGGCCAAAGTTGCAGAGCACCAGGAGTTAAACAGCAGAGAACATGGAATGGTTGCATCTATTCCCATGTATTATCTTCTCCCTCCTGTGATCTCCTAGGATGTTTCATATTTTCCCCTCAACTGTCTTCCAAGCTGAAGGTTTCTAGTCAGTTATTCTGTCCTTAGGCTTTTGCTCCAAAGCCAGTCCATAACTTTGATCCTGGTTTCCTGTCCCTGAATCTCTTCCAGTTCTGTTACAGGTTTCTGTAGATGGAGGGGTGGAGCAGAACAAGTACAGACATGCACACAGGACAGCAGAGCAACTTGCTTTATACAAGTAGTTGGGGTTTACATCTGGGAATACTGTATGGCATTGCCACAGCAAAGTGGAGTAGTGAAGAAGGGGAAAAGGAAAGGTCTTTGGGGTTTCCTGATGTCCTCATACACACAAATTGACCCTGTCTTAAGCCATTTCAGTTTTGACCTGGATGCATATTAGCAAAGTTCATACTGAATGACATGAGAATTAGGGGAAAACCTGAGGTTGATTTCAGGAGAAATCAGTTACAGAGACTTTCCAAATGAATCTTGAAAGATGTTTATGTTTGGCCATTGGGTGGCTTGCATCAAATTACTTATGCAGTCATACACTGATTTTTAACAAAGCACGCATTTCTGGAGACGGTTGGAGCAAGCACATAAATTTAACTGAGATCTAGGATGGGTTGAGGTGGTTTAGTAAAGTTAGCACTGAGTAATAATCACAAACAAATTCTCAGCTGGCTTTGATTTTATCTAGTTTGAAGTGTAGGCAAGTGCTTTTGCTGCTTAAATTACAGGATCCTTGCGGGAGGAAGGCAAGCAGTTCAGAGAACAAGTATAATCTCATCAGTACTGGCAGCGACTGCTGTGCTGCTGCTTCTCAGACTCTTGAACTGAGTGACCATGGAGCTGATCTGGAGCTGCCAGCTTAATGGAGGCAGTTGTCCTTTGGCTGGACAGGGACCAGAGTGGTGCACTGTCTCTGGTGTCTGTGTCTACCTTCTTGGAACAGACACTGCACACGGCAGTCCCAGACACATGCTGCTGGGACCAGGCAAGCAGCATGAATTGGACTGCTGCAGCAGACGTTTGTTTTAAAAACAGTTTAACGCTGACTTTAGTCATTATGGTCTTTAGTCAGCTCAGGATCTGAGGCCTGTATGACAGTCTGGCTTTGCTGTGATTTGTTTCTCTGGAATTTGCCAAGGTGTGCATTTTGCTGCCAGATCTGAACGAACAGCTTGTAAAATCAAGATCCCAGTGATGCTTTGCCCTGGCCCAGGGTCACACTGCGTGGTCTTCACCCTGCCTTGCAGACCTTAGACTAGGACTTTGAAGGAAGTGTTTTGGGAGCAGCGAGAGTCAGATGGGTGGAGAGAAAACTTTCTTCTCTCCAGTGGCCAGAAGTTGTTTCCAAGAATGGGAGCTGGAGCCAGTCCAGGGAAGCAGCAGCAAGCTGTGCTGTGGGGGTGTGGGACTTCACTATCGGTTTACGATTTCTAGCTGCTCAGGGAGAGAATTTGCCTCAGCATTGTTGTTAGACCCCAGCTTTTAGCTCTGAATGCTATTCATTATACGGAGTGACTCTTCAGCATGGGTGGTAGACACTCTGCATCTCTGGACTGGCACTGCTGCCGATGGCGTGTCAGCAGCCGTATCTGTGTCAGGCAGATGCTGAAGCCAGATAACCCCTGAGAGCAAACTGCTGCAGGCTGTGGGAGGGAGGGAGGCAGCTGAAGCATTCTGGCAGGCAGGAGTTGAGTCGGAAGGAAGCTGCTCTTTGGTAGTTAAAATAAAACTTCTGATGTGCAAATATGCTCAGAAGGACCCAAACATCAGCCTGGGGGTGTGGGGACAGATGGGGGCAGAGAAGGCAGTAGCTCATCATGGCATCCCTGTACTCTTAACTTGCCTGCTGTCTCCACATCTACCCAAAGCTCTTGTGGTGTTGCTGTCACGTTCAGGGCCTTCGGGCCCTGGGCAGAGCGTGGTGTCTGCGTTGCATATAGAGAGTGTGAACACTATCTGGTGGAAATGCAGAGACAGAAATGCTGCATATCCCCTGCCGGGGCTCTGGGAGCACCTGCAGTTTCTCTGAGTGCTTGTCTCTCTTCACATGAACTCCCAAGGCCTTGGTTCAATTCAAGTGTAACCACGGTTTCCACTTGAATTTGTGAGGGATGAAAGCAAGTACAGTAATTGCTCAGAATCCCACAGTTGTTCCTGGCAAGTGAGGCAGCATCCTGATGCGAAGGATGTTTCTTTATGCATGGATGAAAAGCAGAATTAGGACATGGAGCATGTTCTTAAAAATCCGAAGTGACCTTTGAGCTCTAAATCACTGTAGAACAGGGAAGCAGCTTTTGGCTGCCAGATTAGCATCAGTCCCCTTCCTCAGAGAAGGGAGTGCCTGGGAACAGATTGCTGACAGCTGTTGGAAAGAAGTCTGTTGACTTCACCGAGATATACTGAGGGCAGCGGGGGCTCGGAGCAGGTTTGGGGCAATAGACACTCCTCACAAAGCCAGGAATCGGGTCCTCAGTTGATAGGCTCAGCTGGGAGCCCAGAAGGGTAATTTAGTGTGGGAGTTGTACAAAACATGAGGGATTCTGGTTTTGGAAATCGCAGTCCTTAGGGATCTGTCAGTGCCTACAAAAAAAGCTCTTGCCAGGCCTGAGCACATCTCCAGATGTTTGAGGCTGGAGAGGGGATTGTTTGGAGCAGCATCATGGAGCATGCAGATGCTGGCAGGAATGCTGTGGGTGGCCCCAGCACAAGGGGTGCTGTGTGGGGCAGTGCTCAGGCCGCTGCGCCAGCCGCTCTCCTCACCCACTCCAGGTCATGAGAAGACCTTCCCTGATGTCCAGTGGAAAATATCAAGGAAGTGTTTATGTCCCACATAGACTGGAGATGCTTATGGCAGGGGAATGGCTGAGCTGCATGTTTCCTTTACTGTCACTAAAATCAGGAGGGCAGCTGGTAGGGGCTGGAGTTTCCTAAGACTCCTGGCAGGGCAGCAAACCACCTTTGAGAAGAGAACCTGTCAGTTTTCTTCACTTCTTGTCACAGAAAGGACATTTCTGCTGAAGTGATGCTCTCAGAGCCATGCATCCCACATCCAGGCTCTGCAGCCCCATCCTGCCACAGGGTCCCATCTTGCGAGAGCTTCCTTGGCACAGGGGTATGGCTTGCTCTCAGTCATGGCTATGCAGTTACCCAAAGCCATGGTCATCCCTCCATGAGGGTGTCTGTATTGGGAACGCCTGCAGCGAGGGCATACACATACAGCAGCTGCTCCCCGTGCCAGCAGCTCCTTCCCAGATTTCTTAGTCCAGTCTATCTCTGCAAGCTGCCTCTTCCTGCTGGAAGCATCCAGACCTGTTCCCCTCTCCTTTTTTAGCTGGAGTTCTTGTAATCAGTTTATTATAAATCCACTGGGTCTGGGAGCAGCTTTGGATAGCTATGCCGAAACTGAACCATATGTGTATTTTTCCTGAACATTGTGCTGACATAAGAAAAACCTCCTGCCCTCTGGCAAGCCTTGGAGCAGCAGCTAAACTTGGTAACATCGACAAGTGGGGTTGGGAAGAGCAAGTCAGCACTCATGAAAAGGACACAGAGGTGTGGGAACTGGACATTCAGAAGAGGGAAGGGAGCGCGCTGACTCCAGAGTCTGATGCTTGATGCGAAGCCACCCAGTGGAGGGCGAGACCCTGGGGCTGGGTGCTGCAGGCAATTCCCTGCTCCATCAGGCTGGGCTGTGGGCTCAAGATCTGAAGTGTTTCTGCTGTCTATGGGGCTGAAAGCTGAGATGTTCTTAACAACCCTGTACTAACACATGGTTCTTGTTCCACACAGGGGAAGGGGCTGCAGTATTGCTTCGCTCTTTGGAACCTCTGCAGGGATTAGATGCGATGAGAGAGATGCGCAGTGCTTCAAGGAAAGGACCCACAAAGCTGCTGAAAGACTGGCAGCTGTGTAATGGGCCCTCCAAGCTCTGCCAGGCATTTGGGATTGATAAGACTTTTGACCAAAGGGACCTGACACAAGATGCTGCCATCTGGATGGTACCTGGACCTGACCTACCAGGGGAGCAGGATGTGGTAGCCACAACAAGGATTGGTATTGGCAACAGGGGAGAGTGGACACAGAAACCCCTCAGGTTTTATTTACGAGGAAACAGATTCGTGAGTGTTGTAGACAAGAAAACAGAGAGAGAGATGGCAGCAATGGGACAGCTTTCTTGTCTTGCAAGTGTGCCACCAAGCAGGACTTGAGCAGTGCTCTGTATTATAGCTGTGTTGTGGCAGCAGCTATGGCAGACAGAGTGGCCTGGAGGTTTTTAAACAATAAATGTACTTCATTACAATGAATGGGGCAAGGTGGAATTTTATGTGTGGGGCAGGCTGGCATATGTCTGCCAGCCAGAACTGAGATTGGTTTGGGATGTTGAAGGCCACTTTCTCTCATGCCAATTAACTGCTTAATTAAGGTGGATGAGTGGCAAAAGAGCTGGGAGGAGAGGAGGTAAAGGAGGGATCTTCCTGTTGTCTACAACTACCTAGTGGGAGGGTGTAGAGAAGACAGAGCCAGGCTTTTGTCAGACAGGATGAAGGGCAATGGGCACAAGCCGGAAAACAGGAAATTCTCGTTAGCTGTATGGAAAAAATTTTCACCATGAGAGTTGTCAAACACTGGAACAGAGGCCCAGAGGAGCTGTGGGACATCTGAACCTCCATCAGACAAGCTCCTGAGTGACCTGCCCTAACACATTTTCTTTGAGTAGAGTTTTGGACAAAAGACCTCCAGCAGCCCATTCGAACCAATACCAGTCTATAACATCCAGCCTAGAGAACAAGAATGGGTTTTGTTTGTTTTCCCAGCTGCTTTTGAAACCAGTTCAAAACTTACCACAACACAGAAAGCATCACCTGATGGAGCAGGGAATTGCCTGCCGTGAGGTACAGGGGGAGGAAAACCTCTACAATTCAGCGCAGAACCTGCAGCCACACTGGGAAGTTGAGGGCTGACAGGGTCACCCCTACATCCTCACCCTCCTTCACCTTGGAATTCACAGGCAAGATTTTCAAAACCCTTGTCCCATCACATGAAAAAATACCTTGTTTGGTGCCTTCTGAAGAGCCCTTGGTACGCTGATCGCAGGAGCTCACCTTGAGATGCAGCTGCTGGGGGCTGGTTGATCTGATTTTCTGGGCTGGATATTGCTTTTGCTCTTCTGTAACATCCCTCTTGCAGCTGCAGGGGAAGACTCACTGAAGGGACTGTCAGCAGCTGTCCTTGGGTATGTGGTGCACTGTGGCCACCAGGCTCCCCAGGCACCTCACTGGTGGAAGATAAGTTACATAAAGCTCACAGTTTCACCCAGTTTGTGTAGGCAAGTGAAGCTGTTCTGAGGGCCTGCAACTGGGAAAAGCTCCAGCTTGTGTGTGTGGGGTATAAGGGAAGGTCTTAAGGAGAAGCCTGACAATTTTTTATCAACATACACCCCTGGAAGCCTCCCTCCTGCCCCTTCCCTGGGTACTAGCACAGAGCAGTGAGCAGCTCCAGGGATCAGGGGCCTTGCACAGGCCAGGGGTAAGCTGGCATAAGCTCCTGCTGTCCTTCGAAACAGGGCTGTCCCCTCTTCAGGAGCAGTCCTGAACTAGATCAGGAAACATGGCTATGTACAGACCTGTATCTTGGTTTTCAGCTGGACAGCTTTAATGCAGGCCAAGTTCCCAGTCTGGTTCTCTGCAGCCACAGCCATGCTTGCAGGGAGGGAAATAAAGGAAGAAAACAAGCCTCAGGGTGCAAGTCTGAGTGCCCTTAGCACCAGCCTCTGGCTGCTGCCATGTACTTGCATGGCCATGTCCACGTATTTGCAGCCTGGCCAGCTGATTTCCATCCTGCTCAACAACCAAGCTCCCCACCCCTCGGAAAAACCGGAAACCCTGAAACCCACAAACCCACAGGCTGCTTGGTGACAGCCGTGCTCCAACAGACGTTTAGTAATAAGAATACTGGGAAGAGGCAATAATAGCCTGTAACACAGTGAAGGAGTCATACCCATTCATGAAACCATTTACTTGTGATGCTTTGCCTTCCTGCCTCTGTCCTCACTGCTGCCAGATAACAATGATCAAACAGAACTCCTTAGTGCCTGGGGCCATTCCCCTAAAGCCAGGCCAACTCCATTCTGCCCTGGGACAGAGGCCATGTGTGCTCTGCCATGGGGACAGGCTGCTCACAAATGGTGCTCACGCTGAATGACCCAGCAGTCCTGTTAATGAAGAGCAGAGAAAGCACTTCTGAGGCAGCAGTGTCCAGCCAAGGGTGACGTACCACCAGTAACACTGCAGTGGGAATCTTCTTGGCCACCCTCACAAGCCCTAGGAGGCCAAGGTCAGGGAGGGGCTCTGCATCAGCAGCTGCCACACTGTGGATATGGCACAGCAGGAATCCCGGCTGACCAAGCAGACCTGCAGCAGGCCCCAAAACCCTCACACAGACCAGCCTCAGCTGCCACCACAGGGAGCAGGCGGGAAACCGAGGCACAGAGGGAGAACCTGCTCTGTGCCACGTGGCAAGATGGAATTGAAGTCACCTCCTGCGGTTTTTAGGCATCTTTTAGACTATCGGTATAGAGAGTGTAGCAGGTTCCCATCCGTTGCCATCAGAGTCACTTTAAGAGGGACTGAAAAACTGAAATCACGGGGTCCTCATGGCTGGTCACTACCAGCACACTGCGGAACTTGTCAAACAGCATCAGCAACTGGGAGCGACGCATGTTCTCGTTGTACATGATCTCCTCCAAATGGTGCCGGCCCCGGAAATAGTGCAGCAGCCTGTGCAGGAGAGCAAGGGAGCACATGAGCCAAAAGCAAGCACACACAGCCAGAACTGATCCTGACACCCTCAAGGTTTCCTCTCCCAAGGGACGTAAATCAGAAAGCATCTGGGTTGTGTCCCTCATTAACATGAAAAGTCAAGTGAATTAAATAGGTTCTTACCTGAGGCATGCCTAGCACAGAAATCCCCTGGAAAAGCAGGGACTCCCCCACTTCAGCACTTTGCAGCCATCCTCCTTGTATCAAAAGGCTTCCTAGCCTAGGGATTTTCCAAGATTGTGAATTTTCGATGTAGTTTTATCTCCAGACATTGACGAACTACAAGTGCCAACAAGCTTTGAGAAGTCAGGACACGACAGATTTACTTCTGCGCTCTCTTAGCTGGGTCTACAGTGCCCTTTGTCACAGCTGTGCATCAGTCTGGGTACCTACACCTGCTTTTAGAATTAAAAGCACATCTTCCCTCTCAGTATCCCAAGGGGCTTGGCAACTACAGGTCATGCACTCCTGAGGCTGGTCAGGTTGGGTTAGGTGGAGCAGTCACAACAGGGAGACAGAAATACTAATGACAAGCACCACAGAGAAGCCTTGGGAGTTATAAGGCTCCCAAAGAGGCCCAAAACACTGAAGCCTAAGCCCAAACCAGACTGGCTTCTTAAATTCCCAGTTCTTTTTCAGTATAGACAGGACAGATACCCCTTTGCTTGCCACCAACATGCTACAGACATCAGATAACCTCAGCCCTGCACAGCAGGGTCTAAGACAAACCACTGCAGAAGTCCCTGATGACAGGACCTGCTCCGCAGAGACCCTTCAGACCCTTAACTCTAAGCCAGTCCTCCAGACAAAGCCCAAGTCTGCTGCTCAGTCTCTTTAACAACCTCCCAAGTGTAGGAACCACACTGCACGTCAGTCACTCCAGTCCTCCTGCATGTCAGGGCCCAAACACACATGCCAGGATCACTTCCCCAGCTATGCAGACAGATGTGTGTCTGTATGTGTTACACATCATGCTCTGCTCTGTGCTTCAGCAGCTTTTTCTTAATGTTTCCATACCAGCTGCAGTTCAGGAATATGCTGGCCTGCTACTTCATGCCAACTGACAGTAGAAAGAAGTGGAATTAATTCATAGTCCTCATGCAGAAATAGCCCTCAAAAGACACCAAATGTGCCTTACAGTATTCCTGCTGTTTTCACATGATGGCAGGATGGGGCCTCTAATGCTTTCCCTGAAGAATCAACGTTTGCCTGGCTGTCTCCTGCTGCTCAGAATAGGCACTCCTGTTGCCCGTTAGCCTTCATGGGTGACTGGAAAGGTGACCCCATGCAGCAAGTCTCACTCCATCCTGCCCTCCCTCTACACTGCACAGAGCAAGTTTCATCTCTAGTCCAGTACTATTTGTGTTTCTCTGCTCCCCAGTTTGCCACATCCCTTCTCTCACTTCACTCTTGTTCCCCAAAGAGCTGTGTGTAAGCTCAGAGCTGGGATCCTCATTGCCTCATCCCTTCTGGCAGCCAAGGGCTGTGCAGCCCCACGCACACTGCAAACTCCCTTCTGCTCTGATGTTCATCTGCCAGCTCTCAAGTTGGCACCATTATGTAGAACATAATTGCTATGTCTGTACCTGCAGTACAAACAACAGACGGACAAGCTCCAGTTGTATTTACCTTTCCAGTATCTGGGCTGCGCATTTGCCTTTTGCAGTATCTCCCACTGGGTATTTAAATCAGGCTAATTAGCCTCTTCCCCTAGGGTGATGGCAACCACTGTGCACTGAGAAGTGGCCATTAGCAGGGATGGCATTGGTTTGAGTGTGCATGTGTCAAAACCAGGCCATCTCCTGAGGTATTAACATGAATTTTTGCATGCTGTATCTTGAAACACTGTTCAGAAAGTGATTCTGAAATGGGTTTTAAAAGCTGCAGCTCCTCTCCCTTTTACAGGGCTGCTCACTGTGATTGCCCATGCTCTCATCTCCTGCATAATCATTCTATGCGAATGATTATGACCTGGCTTTCAACAGCAACACAGACTAAGCAGGCGTTTTCCCAAAAATAAATCCATCCTATATTCAAAAGGAGTTGGATTTGTAACTGGTCAGGATGAAATACTTTCCACTCCAATAAAAGCTGGAGAGGATATTAAAGAATATCACAAAAAATGCTGGCTGGAAGACACCCTGAAGTCTAGTCCAGCATCCTGCTCCAGCAGGATTAGTGCCAATACTGTAGCATTTTCTAGCCAAGCTCTGAAACCCTCCAAGGACAGATTCCCCCACATACCTGCACAATCTGTCCTGGGGTGCACCACACTCCCAGGGAGGAAGTCTTCCCAAAAGCCCAACTCTACAAAGCTGTAATCTGGGGCTCACAGCTCCAGTGAAGATGGGCACTACCCTCACGTTTGGGAGCAGAGAACATTTATGGGACCCAAACAGGACCTAAGATGTCACTTCTTGGGGCAGTAACACTCCATTGAGTTGCTCTGAACTGTTGACAGATGTGCACTTCCAGCTCCAGATGCAGTGATGGAAGATTACTGGTTTCCATTGCTCATCTCTCTTCTCCCCTCTTCAAGTTACACGAGCTGCCCCTCTAACAGCACTGTAATGTTCTTAAACACTAAATAAAAGATTAAAGAAGGATCATAGAATCATAGAATAGTTAGGGTTGGAAAGGACCTCAAGATCATCGAGTTCCAACCCCCCTGCCATGGGCAGGGACACCTCCCACTAAACCATGCTACCCAAGGCTATGTCCAACCCCACCCTGAACGCCGCCAGGGATGAAGCATTCACAACTTCCTTGGGCAACCCATTCCAGGGCCTCACCACCCTTACAGTAAAGAATTTCTTCCTCATATCCAATCTAAACTTCCCCTGTTTAAGTTTAAACCCGTTACCCCTTGTCCTCTCACTACAGTTCCTAATGAAGAATCCCTCCCCAGCATCCCTATAGGCCCCCTTCAGGTATTGGAAGGCTGCTATGAGGTCTCCACTCAGCCTTCTCTTCTCCAGGCTCAACAGCCCCAACTTTCTCAGCCTATCTTCATATGGGAGGTGCTCCAGTCCCCTGATCATCCTCGTGGCCCTCCTCTGGACTTGTTCCAACAGTTCCATGTCCTTTTTATGTTGAGGACACCAGAACTGCACACAATACTCCAAGTGAGGTCTCACGAGAGCAGAGTAAAGGGGCAGGAGCACCTCCCTCGACCTGCTGGTCACGCTCCTTTTGATGCAGCCCAGGATACGGTTGGCTTTCTGGGCTCTCAGACAAGTCATTCAAATAAAATTAGCTTATTTCTGGTGAAGGAGAAATCCCTTCCACCAGCACTGCTTGAAAATGGAGCAAACTGTCCCCAGCTTAGTGCCTCTGATGAGCATTCCTCAGTGGAGTAAAGGATCTCAGTCTCCTAGTCTAAAAGCAAGAAAAAAGATCCCGAAAGTATCTCCACACCCAGGGCTTGGGAGAGAAGCCATGAGTGAAGTCTCACACTATCTTTAAAGCACTGCTTAACGTGCAGTGAGGAATGCTTTGTGTACATTACCGAAGACCTAGCTCAAAAATAACATGTCTCCTTCTTAAGTTTACTTCTGGAAGGACATGCCAACCCTCCTCCAGCAGCACCTAAGGGAAGAACTTGGATATCAATTCCCGTCAATGTTACGAGGGTTAATGCAGCCAATGCTGGAGCCAAGCTTCAGTATTTCTTACTTATTCCTTCAGGTTTCTATCTTGCAAATACTGGCTGTGCATAGCAATGGACAGGCACAAGCTCCTTCTGCCATCTGTTTAATGAATAACAGGCGTTCAGAGGCACAGACACAAGAAAATATTGGGCTGAACCTTATTGCTCCGCTGAAAATAGCCCACCCCTTCTTGTGCACATACAACTACACTTGGAAGCACAGTTGAAGTGTATTTAGTGCACTAACTATGCATTTACAGCAGGAGTTTGGTCTGGGAGGCAGCTGATACAGCAGAGCTGTTTGCCAGAGCACAGACCTCCTTAGGCTGCTATTTGTCATAGTGAAGCAAAAAGAATTGCTGGCGCAGTAACCTGTATCAAGGTAATGAGGAAATCGCCTCATTCACTGCAGCAGCTTCTCCACAATGTTTACACTTTCATTAAGAGCAATAGGTTTACACAGACACTCGTCTCTGATGGTTTACAGCACAGAGAGAAAATACACCCTCAACTGCTAAGGTACAGTGTCTCATAAAGCCAGTAACGAAGAGTGTCTTGCATAAACATTTCCATTTGCATGCACTCCGGCACCCTACCCACAGGACCCACTTGGTTATCATATCTTCTCTCTTCCTCACTGCTGACTTAAGAGTATGCTATGCAGTTGTCAATTCACTCCATAGCAGAATGGAAATTCAGACTTAGCAAGAGCCATCCTGGGGATCTGCAAAAGAACCTGGTGCAAGCTGCAAAATAAACATCATTCAGACAGCTCCCTGGCTACAGCAGCTGACTTTAAGAAGAAATCCAAGTAATCTTTTGCATCTGCAATTCCAAAGCTTTCAAATGGCTCTTTACCCAGATGAGGGAAGTGGTAGGGGAGCAATCGTGAAAACCTTTCTTCTTCCCAGGATAACTAAGAATCTGCATTGCTACTAAACTGGTCCAAAGAGTCCCCCACAAATTCTGTCTTAAGATATCAGCAATTATGATTTTGTTTTTACTTCCTCTGTGGTTTTGTAATGACTTGTCATATAATAAGGAAAAAACATTTCGAAGTTACCAAATGCCAAAGTGTTGCCTCTCTATCAGAGAATATCCTCTGAACAATTTACAGAAGATGGAGGAGACAAGTAATTCAGAGAGCAGTAACTCCCCACAAGCTTGGGAGAGCTCTATGGAAATACCTGAGCTGTACAGCATACAGACTTTGCCACAGACAAGAGAAGCATTTTCTTGCTATTACAGTTTCTTTAGACTACTTGACTATATCCATGCTGGGGTAAGTACCAGGTTTCCAGAGGATTACCAACAGCATCTGGGACATACAGGAAAAGCTGTAGCACTTGCCTCACGTGGTTTTCTGCTCCACAAGTATGAAAAGCAGTGAAAGCTGCATTCCAGTGATGCCACTGGGTTTTGAAATGCTTAGGAAGAAAAAGTACTTTGTCCCACACCTTTTCACAGATGGCTGGTTAGGAAGTCATTCTGCTTATTAGCACATGCAGAACCACATCTTGTCTATTTTTGTTGTGTTGAAATTTGAGGCAACAAAACTGTGTGCCCCTAATCACACATCCTAATGACTTTAACCTAACTAACCTAATGTAACAAGCAACTCTGCAAAATAGACCTTGAAACGTTTGTAGACTGGTCTCTAAAAGTATTCTGTCTGATGCTCTTTGCCTCATATTTGCAGGGAGTTTACAAACCCTAGCTGGCTAGGAAATACCAACAGATACAGAATGACAGCATCAGCATGACTGGGTCTTTACATGCTTAGAAGGTTTTTTTAGGCTATGCAGTTTTATGTCTACCATGTATGGACACAGGAAAACTGGCTGGCAAACAGTGAAGTCCCTGTTGTCCAACCATATTCCCTGATGCTCCTTCACACATCCAGGACCCTTTGTTACCAAGTATTCTTGTGACACATAGATTAGTTGTTGTCAAAAACTGATGTGCACAGACAAAACAGGTGTAAGGGGAACAAACCTGAGAAACTTTATCCTCCAAAATCCCAAACTAATGGGATTTGCTCAGAGTCCACACCGATCCTTCAACAGAACAGTAAAGACAAGAAAAAATAAGGAAAGAAAAGATTACATTCTGCACTCTTCACTTCCTACCTTGCAAACATGCGAAGATCTTCTGGATTTTGGGCAGCAGGGACATTAAGTATAGCTTCCCGCTCATGTTCCAACAAGCTTGCTAGTAGATTCTCCGTCATCCTTTTATTTAGGGGTGAGTCCCCACCAGGTATCAACTCGGCACTGGAATTATCCATGCTAGGGCTTGTCAGAGTCATGTCATCACTACTAGCTATCAGGGGAAGAGAGAGAGAGACAGGATTTTTATGTTCCTCAGCGTAATGATGCAGAGATTATCAATTCAGGCTGTTTGCATGCAGTCTTTCCAAAAAGTCATTTTAGAGTTGTAGAGCAAAAAGTGGCTCTTGAAATGGTACATGTATCTGCAATTAGTCATCTGACAACACAGTGATCTTCTCAATGGGAAAGTCAAATGTTTCAACAAAGTCATCAATTTATGTGGAAAATTGTACTTCTGGAGGCCATAAACAGTCCGTAAAAAACATCTGAAAAGAAAATTCCCAGCCAGCTCTGCTTGAATACCATGAAGTGGTAACATGGAAAGCCTAACAGCACAGGAGGTGGGAGCAAGCAGAAAGGCCAAGAAGCAATATCCTCTTGTGAATGAGCCAGAATAAGCAGATCACAAACTTATCTGACTCACATTCCAAGACTTCTGCCCTAATTCGCTACTTCTGTAAAGCTGGAAGTTGTACAGAGGCTCTCCTGATAGCCAACCTCAGTGGCATTCTGAGAATGCACAGGCAAGAAAGTTTGGGGATTTCAGCATTGTAGCTGATTCATACTCAGAGAAAAAAATGGTTTCCTGGAATCACCCTGATGAATGGCACTGAGGAAGGAGATTAAAGAAACCGAGAGACAAACAGAAGCCCGCTATTTATGAGAACGATGGACAGCTCTGCATCTCCTTAGGTGGCTCTACAGCCCACAGAAACCAATGCTGTGTGAAACAAATTTTCACAGTTTGATTCCTCTCCTGAAAACCAAAGTCTGTGCAGCAACAGCCGGGCAGCCAGGAGAATGTGGTGGTTACTCTGGAGTACAGCAAGGAAGTAGGAAGTTACTTCAAAACACCAGATGTACCTCTGATAAAAATACTTTACAGTATGAGAGCTCTGCAGATGACAAAGATGACTTTTTAAAGAGAAGCATTCAAGGTCTAATAGCCCTTAAGATTTTATGCCAATGCCCAGCTCTAAATTTAAGAAGGGCTGGACCTACTTAGCAAGCACTCCAGCAAAGATGAGCCGTCTTGTTACCAAGACCTATGCATTGCTAAGCAGTGGGCTGTAGTCTGAACAGCAGAGAAAAGCGTGCTCATACTTGGAGAGCCAAAGCTGAGAGCGTTGGGGGTGCTTAGACTTCGGCCTCCAACTCTGGCTGTAAAAGGCATGTCTTCATCTTGGGCTCGGAAATCCTCCTCATTTGGTGGCACCATCAGACAGACATAAGTGTGAAGCTGAATAAGAAGCCGGTGTTGGAGCATCCATATCACCATTTGAATGAGCTGAGTCTGTGGAGGAGAAATGAAGTACTAAACAACCGTGAAATGAAATACAGGAGGAAATCACTGCACAAAGGTTAGGCTTTGTGACTAAGGAATCACAAGGAAAAATGCTTTCTACGCCACACAACAGCTCTATCTCTTCTCCAATCATAAAAAGGTGGCCACGCACACATGTTCATCACACCCAAACCCTCTGTAGATGCCTGAGCTGTAACTAAGCCTTTAACAGTCAACACAGCTTTATGCAACACTGAGCAGCACAGCCAGTGTTCTCAAACAAACCAGCCCTGCCCCCTTGTCATAGCTCCAGCACCTGCTATGTTCTACAAAGCAGATGGATGCCCTCATCACTTCACGGTTTAGCCATACCAATGTAGCCATACAACCCCACCTGGAGTTATTCCCTTCTCTTTTAACAAAACAAGTTCAGTAGGTGCTAAAAAAACGGGTCAATCTTCCTTCTGAGAGACCAGAGAAAGAAAAATGAGTCAACCAGATGCAGGCCCTGATGCCCATGGCCGAACAGTGGGAGCCCTGAGACCAAGCTTGCTGGCTTCTACGCAAAGCCAACTGTCGTGGTTTAAGATTCTATAAACCCATACAGTTGCTCTCTCACTCACTCCCCACTCTTTCTTCCCTCCGCTCCTGGAGGGATGGGAAGGAGAATCGAAAGAATGCAACTCCCACAGGTTGAGATAAGAACAGCCCAGTAACTAAGTTATAACACAAACCACTGCTGCTACCACCAATAATAATAATGACAAGAGAAAATACAAGGGAAGAATACAATAGCTCACCATCAATCCCAAACAAGCAGTGCACCCCCACCAGTGCACCCCCACCGGCTGCACCCCCCACCGTGGACCCTCACCACCCTTCCAGGTCTCTGCTCTCCGTTTCTACATCCTGGACATGACGTGCTGTGGTATGGAATAACCTCTTTGGTTAGTCTGGGTCAGGTGTCCTGTCTCTCTTTCCTCCCAGCTTCCCCTCCTCCCTGGCAGAGCATGAGACTCACAAAGTCCTTGGCCAGCCTAAACGTCACCAAGCAGTAACCGAAAACACTGGTGTTATCAGTGCTGTTCCCAGGCCCAAAATCAAAAACACAGAGCTGCACCAGCTACCAAGAAGGAGAAAATATGACTGCTGCTGCTGAACCCAGGACACCAACCAAAGGCAGTAATCACCGAAGGGTTATTTCCAGAGTGATCATCAGATTGAAGTGCAGTTCCCCTCGAAAGCCAGGGAAAGGGAAGGATGATGGAGCAGAGCTGAACAACCAAGACAGGTGCCCAGAAGTAGGACCCATTTGCTGTCAGATGGGAAATTGCTGCATAACCATGGGAGAGCCTCTGGAGATTGGAGTCCTGCCAGGACTCAGTGATGCAGAAATAACACTAGCAGCAGCCAGAACCTTGGCATGAGACAGCAGCCTGCTGCTGGCCAAGGAGTCCCCTCTCAATGCAAGGGGTTAATATCCCCCATTTGCTCTCCACCCCTCTACAATAATACGACAGGCCAACTTAGAAAGGCACCCAGGTTTTTAGGGTGCAGGCAGGCAAGTTTCTAAAGCGCTCAGAGATGATGCTCATATTAAACAAACATGCACAACACCCCTGTTACAGCAGCTGAAGACTCACACAATGTCCCCAGGGTGATGCTGAAAGCAGCAGGCAGAGTGAAGGACAAGTGTTTGTAGGCTCTTGGCATGGCCTATTTTCAGGAGTTTTGAAAGAGCATTCAAAATGCATCATCGTGTCTGAATTTCTGCACAAAACCCCCTTTCATATCACTGCAGGCAACCCTTCCCACAGCTCATGGCTCTGAAAACACTGATTCACTGACAAAAGCTGTTTGGGGATTTCATAGCAACCAACACTGTTTTGGTGAGAGAAACACAAGCAGAATGAGCTCAGGCTACGCGAAGGAAGTCAGCTCTGCTGTATTAATCATCAGGATAACAGGCCAAATCTCAATAAAAGGCCCAAACCGAAGTTCATCAGCCCACATAATTTTCCTTTTTCTATAAATCTTGTAATTCCCAGTTCCTCCTCTGCTATCAAATCACAAAAGAAACTTCTTCTGTTTGCAGACAGACCCACACCCTATCTTTACAGGGATTGCCTCTTTTGGGGGCTGAACATATTTTAGTCTTAAAACATATTATCTGGGATTGCCTTCAAACATATCTTTTGGAAAAGCCATAGTTCATTTTACATGTTTAATAGAAAATCTACAGAAGAGGAAGGCTGGAGAAAGATAGCAAATGCACAGTGTTTTGCTAACATCTGAAATCAGCCTGGGAGAGAGAGGTGGCTTACACCAGTGATTACATTGCTAAAAACCTTCATTCCAGATGCAGGCCTGGATGGAAAGATGTCTCATATGTTTTACTTCAATTTCCAACCTGCACACAGCAATGTCTGATGAGACAGTTTCACATCAAATGGAAGAGGTCTGCACGTCTCACAGCACAAACAGTGCTGGAAAATCCAAGACAATTCAAGGAGACAGTAAGATAGGCTCTGCCAGAATGTGCTGAGCAGGGCCTGACCTGGACCAGCCTCCACTGGTCACTCTGGTGGCTTCGTGAATTACAGAGACAGCCAGTTGCTTTTGTTACAGCTCCATGTGCTTGGAAAGTCTTACCCAACACTCTGTAACTTCGCACATGCACCTTCACCTCTGCACTCTTGTACAAGTACCTAGAAAGCCACCCCTGAGCCAGCAGCTATGGCACACCAGAACAAGAAGCCAGGCAAAAGTGGTGTTACAGCTTTACAACCAAAACATGGTACAACCGATGACTCCCAAATGCCTTTGTGCTGTTAAGTGGGAGAGCTGGAGATCAGCTGTGACTAACAGAACTAGAGAAAACTGTGCTTCCATATTGAAGTGAGCCTGAACAATCATCTCTGATGATGATCATTGACAGTTACCTGTAATAGGCAAAACTTCAATGGGAATTTGGTACCTCTTAAGATCTAGTCCTAGAAAAAAGTGAGGCAGTGGCCTGCAACTGGCATGATGCCCAAAATGCTGTGCTTTGTGCCATCACTGCATGTGTGCTTCACACCATTTCCACTTTTTCCAGGTTTAAACCTACTTCTTACCAAAAGCAGCAAGTGTTTTCACAGCTAAGGTTTAGCAGAGGCTTTGCTAATACGTTCTGCTGCTTGTCCTGGACATGAACACTGCATTTACATCCATTCTCCATCTGCTCCTCCTGAGCTGTGATGCAGCTTAGAGACAGGTCTGCAGAAGAGGCTTCCCTGCACCATCTGTGCTGCGCTGGTTGTCAGAAATGCTCCTCCTCCCTCAGGGTTATCCCTGTACTTGGTCTCAGTCTATCTAATTAGCTGGGCTCCTTGCTGAAGCCAAAACGGCTGAGAGTATCTTCCTAGGCAAGAGTATACTTCAGTCTCAGGACTGGCTCCACTCAGTCATCATCTGGCATTGTAGGAATCCATAGCCAGCCTTTGTTGGCTGAAACACCAGAACCGTGACAGAAGTATAAAACGAAACATTTTCTGTTGCTTAATTTAACTACCAATTAACTCTAAATTTCATCCATATTCTTTTCATCCTCCCCATCTCCCCACGCTCTCCTTCCAGGCTGCTGCGAGGGGGTTTTGTCTGCCTCAGCATCTGGACGGCTCCCACTGGCACGGATCAGCCCAGGGCCACCCCCTTCACCCCCCCCCCCCGCCCCACGGTGCAGCGGGCCCGGCGAAGCTGGAGTGCGCTGTCACGCAAGGCGGCACGGAAGGCACTGGTAACAATACACAGCTTTGTGCTTACTGACAAAGGCAGAGAAGATGTGTTAGCTTCTGAGAGCATGGGCACTGTGCGTCAGCCCATCTGAGCAGTTTGGGACAGTCAGAGGAAAACTCAGCACCAAGTCTTGGGGGGGACAAGATCCAGCATCCATAATTCTCTTCCCTCTGGGAACCAAAGGGAGCCTTTGTAATGCATTAAAATGCATTTCCTGCAAGGATTCTTTAAGGCTGTTTTCTTTCCCAGGCCTAAAAAAGCCTAAGGAGAACACCAAGATCTCTGGGACCAGCAACAGGTTCAGGAAAGGGAGAACAGCAACCCAGAAACACTCAGTCCTAGCTTGCTTGTCACTACATGAGGATACACTCCTAGTTAAACCACAGTTTGTTTTACCTACAACAAGGTACACAAGTCCCCTTTCTCCAGTCTGGACCATTTAGTTATTTGACACATGCATTCTTCAGAGTTGGACCTGAGAACTAAGGGCTGCCTTGGCTCAGTAGGATAGCACCTTCAAAGTCACTGTGGTAAATGGATATTTGCTGAAATATATTACCTTTCTTCATTATTCAAACCATGCTGGCTTATGAAAAAAAGATTTGATATTAAAGCTTCTCCCTGCTTTATAAAAATCAGGCTCTGAAGACCCCTATTAATGTAAGACAAAACGTTTATTGTCTAATGTTGCTATTTTAATCATTAGGTAACTGCTTTGAATCCTCAGCTTAACCATTCCCTCTGTCTAGGTCTAGGAAGACATATTGTTTTGACTTGCCACACTAAAAATCCCTGATTTTATACCTAGTCCAAGTGAATATAAATGCACCTTAGTACTTCCATACCTCTGCCAACAAAAGCTCCCGTGACTCTTAATGCCTTCCAGATGCCCAGCAGAACAGTCTCATTCCCAGCGTCTCTTGGAAGATACAATTGCCTATTCAGTATTTGCATGCAGCTCTCCTCCCTCTCGCATCCCCTGACATACTCACTCATTTTGCACTGAACTGTTACACAAAGCACAGCACGTTTTCCAGATGCATAAGGCAAAGGCCTCATCTACCAGAGCCCTACTCCCAGCAGCACGGCCAAACTTATTAAACAGAAATGAAATATTAAACGTATTTTGTTCAGCAGCAGCTGTCACGCTTCCCCATCTGTTTTCTTCTGCAGTTATCCTAGCCCCATCAAGGCAAAATTAGGTAACTACAATAATAACAATGTGCATTATAATAAAGAGCTACTGTAGACTGTAGTGAAGCGGATGCAGGGAGGAAATGGGATGTCTAATTCACCTAGGTAAACTTCTACCACACGGGCGGAAATATCCCTCCTGCTAGTCCATGTTTGTTCCTCAAGGCAGGGTAGAGAGACGTTATAGCAACTTCTGAAACAGATGAACTAGCTGAGGCCATAATGCAGATGAGGGGAAGCCACAAGCATTCTCTCTTTCTCTTGGTTTGCAAAGAAACTTAGCACAGAGTAGCTGGGTGAAGAAACTCTTGATACTGTACAAAGAAAGCCTTGAACTGGAAAGAAGGTTAAAGCATTGCCATGCACCAATTGCAGTTCCTAGGACTAAGGGGTTCAGGTCACCAAGTGTTTCTGTGCTTTTGCAGAAGGTTATGAAGGGGTGTGCACCACACCAAACACCAGCAGAACTCCACTAAGGGGTGCTCTGCAGTCACATCAAGGCGACAGGAGAGCACAGGGACAGAAAACAACAGTCAGAGGCAGCAGAAGGAAGGACAGCTTCTTTGCGGTCAGGGTAGAGGAGATGCATTTCCAATAAAAACACTAAAAGGAACATGAGTTTCCCTATTGTATTAGCTCACAGGATCTCCTCACTCCATGGCTGCACCCTAGTGAGATCCAGCACCAGCAGCATGAGCTGAACTGGCTGCTGTTCAAGGCAGTCCCAGGCTACCTCGAATTGCTGTAAGTCCAAGTGATGCGACACAGCATGGTGGAGCTAACAGGCAACTCACTCCTGTGAAAAGGGGAAAATTGTTCTGCTTTCCTCACTCACATCCCCAGCTCCATCAGTGCCTTCCTCATTCTGCACCAGCCCCGGAGCTTGCTGGATCTCCTCCTGAGTGAATTCCACCTGCTAACCTGGCAGAAAATGACTGCTGCTGAAACAAGTGAACCGAGTCAAGCTGGACAGGAGCCAGAGCTCTAGCGCAAAGGGAAGAAGGACAGGAAGAAGGCATGTGTGCGCACCTGAAAGTGGAAAGGAAAAACTGGGCCTCCTCTCAACAGCACTGGGATATCATTAGATGGGCTGAGCTGTAGGCATAGGCTCATCCTCTCGCTGCTGCAACACTGCTATCCAAGCAAGGCAGGTTAAACACAGAGAAAGGGAAACTAGCATAGAAATCCATATAAATACCAAAATCTTTTCAAATTATAAGTACAAGACCACTCACGGATATACAGCAACCACAGAGTTCAACTGCAATATACTGCTTGTCATCACAGGCAAGAAAAGATCAAGATGACAGGCTCAAGAATTCCTGTCTCCAGCACAGGCATGGCTGAAAGCACTGGTGGTCCTGGCAGACACCGCTCACTGGAAGTCTTCTACCTACTTCATAGATAGATATCAAAAGCAGAACGTAGACATGCACTCCATCTTTCAAGGCAGTCTTGTCCTTGCTCAGGGTGTTTCAGGTTGTGTGTACCTACTACCAGGCAAAAAATACCACAGCACCCCAAGTATAAAAATGCCAGTGTCATCTTTGTACCTCCCCAAGGGAATGGAGCAATTCTACCTATATAAAAGTAAACAGAAATAACTTTGTCCTCTTTCAAGTCAATCAGTATGACTTTTTATACAAACAGGAGCAAGGGCTCTTTAACAGCCTTCCTAGTTTGTATCATGTTTTATTAACACCTTCTGTATTTTCTGCCCATCAAGAAGCACGTGCCAAAAGGAGGGAGCCAATCCCATGCTTAAGACAAGAATCAAACGGGATGGATGACATGAGACCATTAACAGTTTCTGCAGAAAATACAGCCCTTCCCGCAGTACTGACCTTCTAGCACAGATGACCTTCAGAAAGACAATATGGTCAGTTCGATGAAAAGCACAGGATAACAGAATACTAGTGAAAATCTTCAAAGTTAAAAAACCCCATCCCCTCCTATGTACACAAAGAGCAAAACTTCAGTGAAAGGTCCCGACTTTGGGGTTTTTTTTCATCCAAAGGCAAAGCAAATACGATTTGACAATATTTACAGTTCAGAGTACAGCATCTTTTATCACTACACAGCAGAACACAAGCCCACCCACATTCCATCAGGTTAATTGCTGTATTGACTAGACCTCTCTTAATTACAATTGCAGCCTGACTACTTCAGGACAGGCCTGGATTCATCACTCTAGTTCCTAACAAAAAATAACACAGGCATCAAACTAGAAGAAAATGCACTGATACAGAAACATTGAAAAAGTCTCTCTAATCTAAACTCCCCCAAGAACTGTCATACTTAGCTTTATCAAAACCTGAGTTGCTGTGGCTCAGAACAGCTCACCAGGGTATGGTGAGCTCCTTCATCTTCACATGTGCCCTGCCAATGCGGCCCTGAATTTTCTGCAACCACAGTTCTCACCTCCCTTTTTCAGACTGTAGAAGGCACTTCCATAGTTTTTCACAGCATCATCCTTCATCCTTCCATACACACTGAAATGACAATGAAAGCAAGCCATGCTGCTGACGTTTAAGACCCTACCACAGATGCGGGAGCATTAGAGAAAAGGTGCACACTCTAAAAGAGCCATTTTAACACTCCAACAGCTCTGTCGAACATTGGGTGTGCACTGTTGTTTCAAGGCATAACTGCAGCAGTTAAGAGGCAGACTTTATCTGTGTGTTTTAAACAGTAGGATGTCTGAGAACAACCAGAAGTATTGAAAGAGAAGTATTAAGGCAAGTAATTAATTTTAAAAGGAGTACTGGGAATGACTCCTGAAGCTACCGCAGCTAGAATAAAATTAATGCTATTAACTCAGCTGCAATCTTCAGGACACTGATCTGTCTGTAACTACAACAAAGTACTGGCAAAACAGCAAAACTGCTCTTCCCCTGCCTCCCAAGCTGGCAGCTGACCAGCAGATACTATTGGGATTAGACTCTACATCACTTCTTATCTTTATCTGATCAGAATCTCTGCCGACCTGTAATTACAACAAATACTTCTCTGACAATGGTGCCTGTGTGCGCAACTGATGTTAATCTTCCAGATATTTGAACAGTGGCTTAATTCATATAGCCAGCAAGTCATCAAAGTATGAAGGCTAGAAAACAACACTACAGGAAACACCAAAAGAAATCTGCCTGTGCTTCCTTTGCCACAATGTGCTGTGTTCAGAGGTCCAAGCTCCTTCACTGGGGAATACAACAGTGTCAGCCAGAAGACCTCACATTATTGAGCTCTTTCTTGAATTTCACCAATTCCCAGAAATGCTGCAAGCCACGATCTATGCATAAGCAAAACAATGGCTCACAAATCCAAAATACATATATTATTATCCAAAGTCTGAACATTAAAACACTAATGTTGTAACACATGGACTTCTGTTGACTACATGCTGAGACTACTTCCTCTAACAGCCTTTAAACAATTCCAGTTTCATAGCAAAAGCTAAATGAACAGACAGTTTGCTTTTAAAACCAGATTGTGAACTTAAAACAGATGGAATATGATAAAATTAAATGTGACTGTGAGGAATCCACAAACTTGCACTCAGCCCTACTAATTCATGACAGTTTTCAAGAGACTAAATGGAGTTTCAGATTTCCCTACAAAATCACTCAAGGAAAAGAAACATTCCGATTTTTCTTTTAGGATATGCTTTGCTAGCACATCCGCACAGCTTCCTTGAACATCCCCAAAGTTTTTTGGCATGCGGATAGGAAACAACAAATCATAAGGTTGGAAACACAGTAATTAGCAACTTCTAAACCTACAATAGCAGGTTCTGGACTAAGTACTCCAGAAGCAACACAATCTCTTGTTCTCATTAGCGGAAGAACAAGGAACTCTTGTACATTCTCCATCTCACCTCCTGCACAGGTGGTGCGAGTGGGTTCTTGAACTCTGAGAGTGACACTGGAAGGGAGAACTTGGAAAGCATTGATGGCAGGTTGTGTCCCCGGAACTGACACGAAAACGCATCTGCTAAAGGAGAGTAACTGCAGAAAAAAGATAAAAGACAGAAATCAGTTTTATATTGCTGGTCAGTGCCACATTTATCCATTTCAGCATTACAGAAGTGCCAATTCCCACATGAATGCTGTCTGTGATCTAGAAAAAACAGTAAGGATAGTTTATGGCATGCTGCATCCTGCAAAAGTAAGCAAGAAGCATACGCGCTTTCATCTTGGCGCTGCACTCGGCTGCAGTACAGTATTCAAGGTGTGGAGAGAATCCAGGGAAGAAAAATAAAAATGACAGAAAGTCTAGACCTGCAGAGTCTCTGATCAAAGGAACAGGGACTGGGCAGTCAAGAAAAGACAGGGATGAGCAGGATATAATATACGCTTTGAATATGCAAAATGCAACTGCAGATGTGACTGTTCTCCCTGACTGTGCTGAAAGGACAAGCAATATGACTGAGCAGAAGTAAAGGAGAGTCAAGTCAAATATTAGGAAAACTTTTTTGACTCACGATTCCCCTCTACAAAGGTCTTCAAGAACAGCACTGCCATATACAGCACAGGCACAGTTGTTCCTGAATGACCTCCAGTCCCTTCCAGCTCTATTTTTATAATCCCATCAGAGAAGTTCTGATTTAAAACTATTTTCCTATAACTGAGTTCCAGCACAGATTCTAGAAATATCTCAAAACCCAACACAGTAAGAGTTGCCAATCTTCAGCAGAGTAAAAATACCCACCACTGCCTCCACATCTTCCTTGATTTGCTGCTGCCTGCTCTCAAAATGGCCACATTGCCTTCTGTCTGTGAGAAGGCTTATCAGTGGAAAATGCCAGCATACAAAACAATAGCAGTAGCAACCCTAGCCTGATTTGTTACTTTTGATTAATTTCAGGTGATGCTGTGTGCCAGATACACAGACACTCCTATGAAACACTCATTTATTTAACATCATAAAGCATTTTGGTTTGAAAACGTTTCCATATTGTTTCAGGTTCATACAGCCTTTCTGATATGGACATTTGGAAAGCAAGTGTACTTGAAACACTAAAAGTAGTTTTAAAAGGCAAATACTTCCAAAAGCCCACATCACTGCAGAAGTGTATCTGCAGTGCATATCTGCACTTATCACCACCTTGTTGCCACAGTAACTCATTGTCCTTCTACTTACAGACAGACACTGGCGTTTGGAGAAAGCATGTAGACATTGTTTTCACACAGCGGATAAATAATAATTGCTTTTCCCCAGTAAACGAGATGTGCAGCAAGCTGGAAAACCTGCATTGGGAAAACATTGAAAGATTAGGTGAGCAAAAGCAAAATCCAGACTCTCAGCAGGAGTTCCACACAATGACAGAAGAGTTGTGTTTGTGCTGAAATGAAAGAATGTTCTATCCCTTCATCCTGCCTTCAGAATAAATTCACGGTTTAATATAACATGTGGCACATCAAAAAGCATTTGACAAGGTTATGGATTTCCAAAGGTTCTCTTCGCATTTCTAAGCAACTTAGTACTTCCTGCCTTAAAGGAATTTTCTTCATACTGTATCCATAGACATTTAGTTACTTTTCATGCCCCAAAACCTTATTTCTGTTTATACACAAAATGCATTAAATGTTACACATGAAAAATAAAACAAAAGAATCAGCCTCTACTGTGAGGCGAACATAAAGGAAACCAACACTGCCTTTTTAATGCACTGAGATATTTCAGTAATGAGCTACACAAAGTATTTTAATGTGTTAAACAAGTCAGTGGTTGTTAATGGCTCTGGAGGAGCCACATAAATAGCATCTAGGAGACATAAAATCCAGCCTGTATCATTAGATGCATTTAACTTTGCTTTTTTGTGGAGAACAGAGCTACAGAAGCAGTAGGGAATTTCCAGAGTTCATCCCACAGCGATATAATGCCAAGTAACACCACAGACCACTCTAAGTAGGCCTGGAAATTTTATGACAAAACAGCACCTTCCCCTTCAAATCAGAAAAGGTGCACACCTACAACCAGGAGCATCTGAGATGACAAGGCATGCTCTCCCTGTCACACAATCTGTCGGAATCTACTATAATCGTCACACCTGACAAGTAAAGGGCCACAATGAGCAAAGTCATCCACATCTCTCAGTGGCCTCATCTCTCACGATTGTCAGTCTCATTCCCTCCGCTGGCACAAACAAGCAAAAACGACAGGTAGATTTGCATGGGCTTTCAGCACACTTCAGCAGAAAAGATCGTCACAGATCCAGGAAAAGTAATGTGCTTGGCCATGGCAGCTGTAAGCTTTCACTTGGATTTTAGATACCTCCATTTGCCCACAGACATCAAGACAGCAGAATCAAGACAGACCACTGTGATGTAAGTCAAGAGTACTATTTGCTCTGGTTTTAGCTACCTAATGGAAGGGCACAGAGAAGACAGAGCTATTCTTCTCAGAGGAGCACAGGGAGGGGACAGAAGGCAATGCACACAAGGCAGAAGATGGGAAATTCCCATTAAATACAAGAAAAGTTTTCTACTCTGATGCTGGTCAAATGCTGGACCTGGGCCTAGAGAGGCTGCGGAGGTATCCCTGCAGGTACTCGGAATCTGAACAGACAAGACCCTGGGCTTGCTCTGAGCAATGGTGTGGACTGGAGACCTTGGGGCACCCCCGCTACTCCACAGCAATCTGCAGTTTGGATGCGGCTACAGGACTGTTGAGTGCTCTCACTGCACCATTGCCCTTCATTTCTCCAACCTCTCCCCATGTGAGCTCTAAGGCTCACGCTTTCTCTGTGCACTCTGCTCACACTGACAGAACTGACGTGCTCATGTACCACAGAAACCCACTGGCACACAGAAAGAAAATACCTCATGATTTAAAAGGATTTCAGCTGCTGCTGACAGTTCCCCGTACCTGCAGCAATGCCAAGTCAGCATCTTGAGCCAGTTGCTGCAAATTCTTCACAGCAGAGGTAGTTTTAATTACTCTCACCAGGGCAGGAGAGCAGTCCAACGGGAGCTCATTAAGCAATGACTTCTCATCATTTAAAAGTAATAGGGCATGGTAGGGCCTGCAGAAAAATAGAATACATTTGCACAGTAAACTACGGCTTTTCCTGAAGGCTTAGTTATTCCCAGACCATGATTCCTGGGGTCAATCTACTGGTAAAAAACAAGCTTCTAATCTCATCCTTCTGGTGTAAGCGGGTTCAGAACAAGCTTCTTTTTATGTCACAAAGTAAGGCGCTCCCTATAAAAAAGGGATAAGGGTTATATGGTAACTGGATGCCCCAGAGACTAGGAAAAAAGAGACTGCACTGTGCTAGCATGCAATTAAGGCTGGGGAACTAGTCTGAAAACTGCTCACCTGCACTACTGAAAGAGAGAATGGAGTAAAAGCAAGAATTAGTTACTTTTGCAAGTAAAAAGCTGTAAACATGGAATGCTGGAAATAAGATATCACAGGGCCTGGGCTCTCTTTCTTCTAAAAGCAAAATTACTTCTGAGTGAGATTAAAATGAATACACGATTCCTGTGACTGGAAAGAGCACAAACCTCTCTTGCAGCATCACCTCAGTACAACCACCTAATATTAAGGCAAAGGCTGTTGCTTCATACCACCACATACACAGCAGCATTATGGTACCACAGCACAAGATTCAAGGGAGCCATGCCACCACCACTGCAGCTCATATCACATCAACTCCCCAGCTCTGCCAGCACAGACATTTGTGGCACCACGCTTTGAACTAGAGAAGGGCTGGCCACAATCTGAAGGACAGCTTGCACTTACCTGATGGATTTCAGGCTTCTCTCAATTGCTTCAGGGGGTATAAAGTTTGTGGCAACATAATGGATTTTATGAGGCAGGCAGAAACTCACTTCCAGCCAGTTGTTGATATGTAAACGGACCACCCCTGTTGTGCAGAGACTAAAATAGGAAGAAAATAAATACATGCAGCATTTACTGTGTATAACAAATGAAAATAGTGATCCAGATTCAACACTGCATAGGAATCACACTGGGACAAGAAAAGGCTGAATCCTATCTATCTATCCCCAGACTGGCTGAGGGCCAGCTGATTCCTAGCTGCAAGTGCTTCTATAACTTGTACTTACAGAGCATTATCCCTGATGAGACTTTGGAGGGATCTGAAAGACCTGACCCCACTGATCTTCTGCTTAACATTGCAGCAGCATCTCAAGTCAAGAGTTTCCTGAAAAACTACTGCAAGGCAGAGATTTCCCAAGACCAGAGCTGCAAACGGCAAAGACGAATTGGGTGCAATGTTTTCACCTCCAGTTTCCATCTTCCTCTCCAAGAAAAAAAGAAAAGGAGATGGCTGTACTGGGCAAGGGGTGTTACAAACAGCACATTTCCACAGTAACGGACTCCTTCAGTTCTGCTTAGGTTGTTTATTTCCTACTAACCTGCTCCAGCTTGTCACATGAAATCACAAACGTGCTTGGTGAAATGTCTTCTTCATTCTAGGAAACCACAGGGACTAAGCTAAGCCTTTCAGCTGATATCAGACAACAGGACTGGAGTGGAAATTATGAACATCTCAGGAACGACAATAAAGTTTGACACTCATGTTCAGCCTGAAAGCAACTATAAGCCTCTTTCACTGAGAAGAGGGCCTAAAACACAGTTTTGAAGTTTGCACTGACAATTCCAGCTTGAATTTTAATTCAAGAGTGTTGAGACTCGCAATATGACTTTTGTGTCGATAACACCCACGAATTTCCCCTCTACACAAAGCAGATTTAACAACATGCCAGGAACACGCCGGGAGCAAACACAGGCCTTGGAAACTCTTTATGTGGTGATTTCAACATTCTACCTAGCATTCAATTGCAGGCCACAAACTAACATGCTCTTTTTCAAGTTCATCTGGTTGGATAGAGGCTTTAGAGAGACCTGAAAATTCAGCTGTAAAACAAAAACACTGGGCAGCTTTGGCTGCTGGTATAACCATTCACCAAACCACAACAGAGTGGTGAGAGAACAGACATGATCCTGTCCTGCTCTGTGCATGATCAGACTCACTGGGGGCAGTCTCACTGCAGACAACACTTTTCAAAAGCAGAGGCTGTGGTTTTATCCTCAGATCTTGCAGTGACCTCCACAAATACTGATTTTTCAAGTTGCAAATAAAGTAGTTATCACGTATGTTTTCCTTGAGAGGATGAATCCACTGTCTCTCTGGCACTACCACCTCACGTCAGAGTAGAGGCTCCAAACCCTGAAGGAACATGCAAAGCACAGCAAACACCTCCATTTTTCTTGCATTAAATGCAAGAAAACCAGTAACACTGCTTATCCCACCAGACATACAGCAACTGACAGATAAAGCTGGATTCTCTCAAAATACACCATGATGAAGGGCACCCTAAAGCAGAAGTTATCCGCGCTATCTACCAGGCCAAACACTCACAAGAGAAAACATGACAATAAATGAATGTGGCAAGTGAGATAAAAGACTACCTGGAAACTACTGGGGCTGCTAAAACAGGTTATCAAAAAGCAGCAGAGATACATGAAGACATGAAACACTTGCAGGGGTATTTTCCCTGCACAGTTTAACATTCAGGAAACAGAAGAAAATACAGTTGGTTCCTTTCATTCTTCGGTCCAAGTGCACCAAGGCAGAAGCTTTAATTACATAATTACACTCCCCACAGCACAATTTTGTCTACAGTGCAATAAACAAGAGCCTAGAATTAAAGACAACAAGAAAACCAGATTTTCGGTTCTGATCTGGATCTTAATTTCATTCTACATTTGCATTCAACTGTACAATTTCAAGCCTTCATTATAGCTTTATGTACGTGGTTTCTCCTTCACCTGCCCCTCCTTGGATGGAAAACAACTGAAGTCTTTAATAATTTGACAAGGAACAAGCTAGGTTCTCCAGCAGCAATGTATGTGACTGCCCTCAGCCAGCCAATGGAGCTGAATATTTTCACCAGTATGTACACAAAGATTCTAGCAACACGAAATACAGTCAAGCCACAGAAAGTGAAGTTTGGATCCACATTTGCCTTCATTTTACAGATCCCCCGCAAAATCATCTGTTTAGCAAGCTTTTTACTGTGAGCCTCATAAATCTCCATGAGCTGGCCTCAAGCGCTTCAGCTGGGGACCAGCAGAGCCAGAAGCCACCTTCTTTTAGAGGTAGAAGGGCAAAAACCAGCAAGAGAAGAGAAAACCAAGAAAATAAGTCTCCAGAGTCATACTGGGGAGTAACCTACCTCCTAGTCTACTTTATTATTCTTAACTAACTCAAATTGTGGAGCAAGGAGTCCAGAAAGATGCAGGACTGTGGGAAGGTGAGAAGACTGCATCGGCTGCATCGGCTGCGTTGCACACCATGAACCTCAGGGACACAGTTTAAGTAGCCCTTGACAGAAAACCTAGAATTGCACAAAGGTGCAGCAGGTACACCAGGAATTTACAGAAGGCTCTTTTGTTCATTGCTGCTTTCCCAGCTACTCTCACGTTTTATGGGGGGTTTCTGCAGTGTTACTGCACCCTGAACTTTTTCACTGAGTTGACATTTTCACTAAATTATCTGCTGTAACTCCAAAAGCTCTTTTCAGAGCAGTTATGGCCTATATAAGGGTTGTTTGGCCTTACATGCCCGCTGCTCCATCAGTTAACTGGTATCCAGAGACACTGCTGCAACTTTTCCTTTTTCCCACAGACTTTGAGAGCAACTGGGCAAAAATAGCTTCACTCCACATACTCTAACTGGCTATTAAACCCTGAAAGGCATTCCATCTTATCCCAGAAAAACTTAGTTTCAACACGTCAAAAAAAACTTAAAAAATCTCTGGTCAGATAATATATGAGGAGCAATACTGAGGGATAAGGATACTGAGAGGGGATATCATAGTCTAAAATTGAGACAGGGAGAAAACAATAGAAAAAAGCTGTTCAGTGTCTCTGTCGTAAGAATCATAGAATCATAGAATAGTTAGGGTTGGAAAGGACCTTAAGATCATCTAGTTCCAACCCCCCTACCATGGGCAGGGACACCTCCCACTAAACCATGCTACCCAAGGCTATGTCCAACCTGGCCTTGAACACCGCCAGCGATGGAGCATTCACAACTTCCCTGGGCAACCCATTCCAGTGCCTCACCACCCTTACAGTAAAGAATTTCTTCCTCATATCCAATCTAAACTTCCCCTGGTTAAGTTTGAACCCGTTACCCCTTGTCCTCTCACTACAGTCCCTAATGAAGAGTCCCTTCCCAGCATCCCTATAGGCCCCCTTCAGATACTGGAAGGCTGCTATGAGGTCTCCACGCAGCCTTCTCTTCTCCAGGCTCAACAGCCCCAACTTTCTCAGCCTATCTTCATACGGGAGGTGCTCCAGTCCCCTGATCATCCTCGTGGCCCTCCTCTGGACTTGTTCCAACAGTTCCATGTCCTTTTTATGTTGAGGACACCAGAACTGCACACAATACTCCAAGTGAGGTCTCACAAGAGCAGAGCAGAGGGGCAGGATCACCTCCCTCAACCTGCTGGTCACATCTCATGATACTAGAAGGAGCAAAGTTCAGAAGAAACAGAAAGAAACACAGAAACTAGTGAAGGCATGGACCTCCTTATCAGGGGATGCTGTGATGGTTAAATATTTACTCTGGCTTACAGGACTGGAGACTAATTCCGGGAAGTGAATATACAGAAACCACCTCCAAAGCTGTAGGAACCTAAGGAATAATTTTGGGAATATCACAGAATCATAGAATCATAGAATAGTTAGGGCTGGAAAGGACCTCAAGATCATCGAGTTCCAACCCCCCTGCCATGGGCAGGGACACCTCCCACTAAACCATGCCATCCAAGGCTATGTCCAACCCCGCCTTGAACGCCGCCAGGGATGAAGCATTCACAACCTCCCTGGGCAACCCATTCCAGGACCTCACCACCCTCACAGTAAAGAATTTCTTCCTCAGATCCAATCTAAACCTCCCCTGTTTAAGTTTAAACCCATTACCCCTTGTCCTCTCACCACAGTCCCTAATGAAGAGTCCCTCCCCAGCATCCCTATAGGCTCCCTTCTATCACCGCTCTTTTGCTCTATTCTGCTCTGCCCTGAGCAGCAACTGTGAGCCACTGTCCCAAAATGGGAACCCAAAAGTTGGCCAGTATCCCACAAAACTGCAACATTCTTTTCATAACTATTGGCAAAACAAAGATAATCCCATCTCATATTTTATGAAATTTTACATATACACACACCATTTTATGTCTATTCTATTTATCAGAAATTAATAATGTTTTCTAGTTTAGTGGTGGTAAGCTTGTACCTCTGGAGTTTATTTTTGCTACAGGTTGTTACTACTTAAAGCTTCGAAATGATTTCACATTTCCTTATAAATGAGACACTGACCATCCTTTGATCAAGTAAGAGTAGTTGGTTTATATTTTACAGTATGGCCACACAAATCACACCTAATAATTCATTAAATCTCATATAAGTATTCCACTTCTCCCTGAGCTGCTGAGATAGGCCAGATCTACCAGTCAGTTCAAATCCCACTAAGCTAAAAATGTATAAAGGCTCTTTGCGTATTAAAAGGAAAAAATGAAGAATCCTCCCCCAAAACGTCCCCATAATTTCACTTTTATTCCAATTATAAAGGTAAAAGAGAAGTTTGCTATAAACAGACAGGCAGTTAGCTAGTATCAAGCTAACATATTATCTGCAGTTGCACATAAAACTTGGTAAAAGCTGTCTTAACTCCCTAAACTGACGGCTGGCTTAAAAGAGACACCCATTTTAACACTGGTAAATTTGTCAGCACTGGAAGCACTGGCAACTGGACTTTCTTGGTCCTAAAGCAAACGCTTTTTGTTCCATACCAATGCTGAAGTTTGGGGACATGATAACAAGACTCTCAAATCTATTTTCTGAACTAATACAAAAGAAACATTCCAGTTTTCTCCACTGGAGTCAAAAAAGGTCCCAGGATTTACATGCTGATTACTCCTGAACTGCCAATTTAAGAATATTCCATTAGTATAGCAGCAGTAGTGTTATGGTCAAGATGACCTGGTTATTGATTCCTGCCTTATAAATTACAGGCATTTAATTCAAAACACAAAGGACATTTTGATTCAAACAGTTGTGGTTTTGTACAAACCAAATTGCTAAGGGACGTGTTGGGTCTTGCCTGAAATACCTCAGCACCATCTACAGGAAAACGAGGGCTAGACAGCACCTCTGGAGCAAGGGAGATAATTCAAGAGGCCTTCCACTGGAATTGCAGAAATCAGCAGACAATAGGAAACGCTGGCTTGAGCAAATCTCAGATGGAGAGCCGGGTTCCCATCTGCAAGTCAAAGTGCTCTCTCCACTTTACTATGCTGTTCCTTTATGCCAAAGGTTATGCCAGAAATCTCTGTAAATTTAAAACAGCACATTGTCACTGCATGCATTTGAAGACTTGCTGTTCCCAGCAGCCTTTCTCCTCTAAAACAAACAGACCAAATCTTTCAATCTTTCCTCTTAGGTCATTCACACTCCTCCACACTCTCTAATCCTTCTCGAAATGTGGCATCCAAAACTGGATAAAATATTCATTACAGCAGGGGCTTTACAATCCTGAATGGACTGATTCCCAACTTATAGTCGAGAGTCTTGTTCTATGCATTCTTGTCTATATGCTTTTTCTGCAACCCCAAGTCACTTGTGACTAATCCTCATTTCGTAGAGGACCACACAGACTCTACTCCGGAGCTGCTGCCACACAGGAATTCTTCATCTTGCAGAATAAAAAAAATCCTATTTCTAGACCATTTCTTCTACCTTAAAGAAAAACCCCCAAACAAACCACTTTTAATTCCATGCCTGCCTGGCAAGGTGCTGCAGCCCCTCTCAACTGAGCTGAGTGCAGGTATAAGTAAGTGTATTTCCTATTCCCTTGCATACAGTGTTAATGGAAAAATACTGCAGAACAGCACCTTATTACCCAGCCAGCCAACAATACTTAACTACTCTTCAAATAGAGCTTTCCAATAAACGCACAGCCATTTTATATTCTTAGCAACACCTTATTTTTTACATTTTCTTATGACAATGTCAATCAAAAGTGTCAAAATTTAACTGGCATTGCTTCTCTCCCCCTCACAATGCCTAAGAGAGGGAGACACTGCCTTCTGTTACATCTTGGGGGCAGCACCGATGTGTGTTTCTCTGTGGTTAGTCTATGCAAGGAAGGGTCATATTAGCACACTCCATGTTCCTCCAGTCACAGCTAAATGCCACAAGATGTCACTGTGTCACTAACATGTTTGGAAACAGGATCAGGATTTGCCTAGTCACACACAAATACACAGCCCTAAAGGAGCAAAAAAAAGTAACTAGTAGGTGAAGTTTAATGTTAGAATTATAGGCTGCATAGAAAGTGCCTTATTTTTAAACTTCAGCACAGGTCTGATGTGAGTTGTATAGGACCATACAGAACATGCCTTCCAAAGAACCTGAAATTCACAGGTGTTGAACATAACAAAGCACAGCTTATTTTTAGTTTTCTAATGCACTTTGCAATCATGAAATTATTAAGGCTTTCAGTGCCTTACCTTATAGTGCCTTGTGATTATTCCCTCTGTACACAGGGAACTGCAATCTAGGGATCGTAAAGGGTTTGTCTAGTATCATATAATGTGCTCTACAGTCAGTCAGGGAACTCCAGCATAATTCTCCCAAGCCCTGCCAAACACCCTAATCAAATCATCTTCCTCCCCACTAAAACCTTCTGTGCTCCTTTGTCAAGGTCCTTCAGCAAGCGCATGCTGTGAACAGAAGCATCTGCCCTTCATGAGGAGTCAGCACTGACAAGCTGTCAGAGTCGAAGTGCACTGGAGGAGGCTGGTGCCAGCTCCTGCTGAAATTCAGCACTAACTCTACACCCCTTTGAAATCCTTGCCAGAACTTTTAATCCAGTCAAGAAACAGCATGTTACACTTTTCATTCTGCTGAAAGTCTCACCACCTAATGCAAACATACTGTCCAGACATGCACAGCGTAACCAAATGAAGCCAGGGCAGTATCTGACTTACCATCAGTGCTAGACGCAGCATTTTTCTCTTAACTACAGGTTTAGAGCATTACAGTGATATGATATTCATATTATGACACTTTCCAATGCCACAATTCACTCATCATTATGTGCCTCTGTGCTAAGGAAGAAAATAATTCTTAAAAGTTGGTGATGTCTGTCACAGTTTTAAGAATCAAAACATATCCAAAGGGAGGCCAAGGTAATGATTACAATAGCAATTCTGCAAACATTTCACCTTACAGCTAGACTTCACATTGCTCCTCCTGGTCTAAAACCCAAGTCCCAGTGAGTCAACAGCATGAAGAGGCTGATAATATCCTAAGGAACAAGACCAAGACATTTCACGAGAAGCAGCATTCCCACTTACCTGTCATATGTCTCTTTGAGATCTCTGGCCAGTTTGCACTTGGGTAGAATGTGATGAAAAGGTGACTGTGGCCCTTCTGTGGCTGTGGAAAGATTCAAAACAAGAAAGCAACAACTGATTTCGAAGGAAAGATCATGTCCTCTTCCCCCACTAAGTACCAACCAGTACCTCAGGTACAGAATCCGTTTAATCTACAATCTACATCCTTGTTCAATCTAAAATCCTCTTTGCAATAACTCAAGTTACAAGGTAAAGTAATAGCAAATTATTGCCAACTTCTAAACCTCAATTCAGTTACGCACATGTAACTGTGAATTTGACAAGTGATGATTTTAAATGTTTTTGGTTTTACGCATGTTAGTTTTAATTTTTAATGCTTGCAGCAAGATGATACATCACTGTCAGAGTTCACCTTAAATACTCCATATTATTATAGTAAACTGCTCTGAAGTACAGGTTACAAAGATGCTCTGTAACTGTTTACTAGCCATGGTAACAACATGTAAGAATAACGTTTCCACACAAGAAACCTGGTGATCCAGCACACAGCATTAAAGCATGGGAAATTTGCTCTAGGTTGGGTGAAGCAGGCTGCATGTGAGCTCTTCCATCTCAGCCTGACAGGCAGATTCAAATGTGATGGTTCAGTGCCCATGCATTCTCCAGTGACTGCGCTGAACTGAGCTAGCAAGGGAAGTGAACAAGCTACTTCACTTCTAAAGCTGAGATCTCAGCAGAGGGATAGTGATCCTGGATGAGGCAAAATGCAGTCAAAAACTGTCAGAATGCTAAAGAGCACCAAAACTTGTTCATACTGATCCTAGCCACAAAAGGCGCAAGAAGGCACAATCAGCACTTTTCTGAAGAAGTGCTCCTGGACAAATGCATTCCTGCACAAAGCTAAGCTGAGCACGTACTTTCTGACATGGCAGATACTTCATCCTGAATAGCCAAGATCAGCTTGGCCTCCCTGGTCAGGTATTGGCAGCGGCGCTCCTCATGCTGCAAGACGATGGCGATTCTTCGGGAAAGATTGTGTAAGCAGTTTATCACAGATGGATCTGCATTGGCCTACAGGCAACACAGAAAAGAAACAGGTCAGTCATTCAGCCACAGTCACATATATGGAACTACAGTGATGGGTAAGCAGCCAAAAAGCCAGGCTGGATGAGGCTTTGAGCAACCCGGACTAGTGGAAGATATCCCTGCCCATGGCAGGGGGGTTGGAACTAGGTGGTCTTTAAGGTCCCTTCCAACTCAAACCATTCTGTGATTCTATGAAAATAATTATCTTCAGTAGATACCAAAAGTCAGCCTCTTTAGCAACTGGAAAAAGCAAGGCATTTTCTCCAGCAGCAACAAAGCAGAAAGAGATGTCCAAAAGTAAAGAGAAGACTGGGTTTTCTGTGCTTGTCTGTGCAAACTAACACAGCACCTACAGTATGAAACTTCTATCTGGTTGTTTCTTCCAGTTGTTAATGGGCCTAATGAGTTCTGCTAGCAGAGACCAAACAACTTGGTTTCACACAGTGAGAAAATAAAGTGTCAAGCTATTTGAAAAGGCAGAATGTCATGATGTTCAGGTTAAATTCACTGGCAGTGTGAGGACTGCAGTGCATTTAACATTGCCCGTTCACTTCATGTTCCTATACTGATGTTTGTCTTATATCCTGACAAGGCAGTAACTATGTAAGAATTACCAGCATGGGATCAACAATTTGATCCCAAACTGGAATGAATTCGCATTTACACTCCCAAACATTTCACAAATATGGCTTACATTTAACACTGCATTTGTGCATGTCTCAGAATGAAAGTGCAGGAAAAATCTATCATGTAAGTACAGCTGACAAGGGGGGGAGGGATGACAGGCCTTGGAGGCTCCAGCCTGAGTAAGCAGCTGCTTTAAATGTTTGTTAAGACATTTAAAGGAATTTACACTTCTAGCAAGTGAACACTTGGCCTGTAAACTAGCAAACTATGACTCATCATTTTTTGATTCCACTGTTCTTGCTGAGTCACGACACGTTGGTAACCCTGAAGCTTGAACGCAGCAGGATCGGCGCTGATTACAGCATTTGGGACTTTGCCTGCTCTGTCTGCCCTCTGCAGATGGACTTTCATCTTTATCTCAGAATGCCTTCACCCACCCTCTGCAGTGCACTACACCATTCTAGGAAAAAATTTCCACTTGCTTCTTGCACAGCGCTTTCCCCAAACTTGACAGCTCTCTATGAACTAAGGATGTCTCATTTGGCAAATGATTTAGTGCCACATTACACACACAATTACATCAGAATCATCACAGTGCCAAAACGAAAAAAAAACCTAGTTTTCCCAGGAAAACCACTAGAAATTAGATTGTGGGGAAGCGTGGGCTAGGTGTAGTCTTCACTGCATTTCAGCAAGCTCTTGTAATATTGTGAATGAAAGAGCATTGGCTTCAACACTTCTGCTTCCACATGACTCCATGTGCATCCATGTTTGTGTTTACATGTACATCTATACACACTTACCTACAACCAAAGCATGGTGGTTTACCAATACACCAAACAACACAATTCCTTGAAGCTAAGGTCTCAATGTGTGAAATCTAAAATCAGCTCCTGCATTGCAAGTCCTGTCAGGACTTCCTGACTTAAGAATGTCCCAAAGCACAAGAACTCTGGATCCCCAGCAGAACCCCGTACGATTTCTTGCCTGGTTCAGACTGGTTGCTGGGATAATTGTCTTGTGTGAAATTCTGCTCTTCAGCTGAGCTCAAGCCACCCAGACTGTGGTCATGGCAGTGTTAGCTGCCATGGAAAAACCAGCAGTAAGAAAAGCACTAGTGCTAAAAGGAAGAAAACAAGTATAAAATCATGACATTATATCCAGTCAAACAAAAATCAATAATTTCCATAGAGACAGCTATTTCAAGTCCCTCTTTTATTTTTAAAATGTTTCTTCATATGTGTACATGCCACAAAAATAAAATGATGGCTCCACAGATGCGACCCGTGGGCTGGAAAGACAAAGCCAGAGCTCAAAAATCAAGTAATGCTCAAACATCCTGAAATTTCTAGGGTTTTACACCACCTAATTAGCCCGGCCAGAATCCCTTAACACAGATACCACCATCTAGTCAGTAGAGCAGGTCTAAAAAAATTCCAGTCAAAACCTATATATTTGCTCCAGGTTCTTGTTGAGCATCATAACCTACTTCCTCTTTACTTGTACCCTCTTCTCATTTAGAATGCTACAGCTGCTGCTCCCTGGTACTCTACATCTCATTGCTAAGAGGAGGCAGCTTTCAAATACTGTCTATTTCATTACAAAACAGAAAAATCCGCAACAAAAATCTTACAGGCACCGAACAAAGGCACACGTCTTTGTAACATACAGCATGAGCAAGGGCTCATAACAGTGCTCTTCTAAGCCAGTCTACGCTTCTGAACGACTCTGCCCTGAGCTAGCTTGGGTTGAACAAGGCTGTGGTGGGGACCTAACTCTTAAGATTGGCCAAGCATGAGCCACTCTCCATATTGCCTGCTGCCTCTGGTTCCAGAGCAGAGCTGATCACCAGTGTCCGAGCTGCATGGAGTCACAAGGGCTCAGCAAGGCGCAGCTGTATGGATTTGGTCTTGGGCAGGAGCATAGTACAGCATTTGACACACATGACGGTCAGACCCCAGCTGCCTTCTCCCACAGCGCTGCTGGTCAAACCTTAATTGCAGGGCTTAGAAAAGTCAGGGCAGATTACCAGCTCACTAATAATGGAAGACAAGACACATGCAGAACTTGCAACTGGGTTCATGCCTATTTTGCAGAGCTGTTTCTTGCATGTCTTTACACTATGGATATGCAAAACCAAACACACCAGAAAATGTCCAGAAGAGTACTTGTTTTCCACTGGGCTGGAAAATTTTCCATCTTGTCAGTGCCATATTCTACATCGTTTAGGTCTGTTGTTTCAAATTCGGATCCAAAATCCAATGAAATGTTTTACAAGAGATTCTGGAACGTGAATCTACTGCATTCTCTTATACATCCAAATCACATCCCGCTGTCAGATGGAATGAAGACAGTCCTTACCCTTAGTGCAAACACCACGTTGAAGAGAATCATTGTGGGCATCTCTCTCTTTGGTGAGGGATCAGTTTTGGATACCTGAAAAATATTTTTCAATAAATCCCACAGGCTAGTGTCAACTGGATCCAGTAACAAAGGGGGAAAGAAGGGAAGCTCAGTCAAATAGCAAGTTTACTGAGAAAAGAGAGCATACAGATCAAATTACACCATCAAATTTGGCTTGCAAAAAAATGAAATTATGATTATTTTTTTTTTCTTCATTAGAGTGACACAGTTACTCTACAACACTGCCTTTTTTGAGAAGCTGTGAAGACTTAAACTTAAACCAAAGCATTTTGGTCATGACCATGAAATATAGCAGTCATAATAGGGGTCTTTACTATTGCATTTTAGCATCTTTAGGGACCCTACATTTCAATTCCCCATTTGGATTGAGTCATGTTACAAACTGTTGCCTTTATCAGACAAAAAAATACGCTCTAGAGGTGCAGTACTAAAATATGAGGTTTGTTTTTCCCTTCCTGCAGGACTTCAAACACATCCTACAGAACCCCCTATTCTTTCTGCAGAAGAGAGCTTCAGCCCTAACACAGGTACAGACTTTCTGGTGAGGAGGAACAGTGGAAGCCACCACGTGCAAGTTGAGCTTGCGCATTCAACCGACTCGGAATCGAGTGAGTGTCACCACAAGATGGAGCACAAAATCCAGAGGACATTTCTGCCTCTCCCAAAGCTCCCTGCTGAACACCCATCCAATCCCATGTCAAATCAGCTATAACCTACAGAGCCAAACACCCAGCCAACCTAATACTGGGTCTCTACCCAACGCATGAGCATGTGTAGGTAATGCAGCACCTGAGACACAGCAAATGCAGGGATGCTGGCAAAAGCAGAGCTACATCCACCCTTCCTCACAGGTCCCAAGCACCAGCAACAAACTGCTCAGCAGTAAGCTCCAGAATCTTAGTGCTTTCACTCAGCAGTCTTAAAAATTAGAGAAACTAAAAGCAGCAACAAAATTTTGTTGTTTTTTTTTTAAGTGTAAGTGAAATCCCATCAAAAAGGCCATGACAGGAGGGTGGTAAAGCCAATTTACTGTGTTTGTCTGGACTTACAGGTTCCAGGATGTCTCATGAACTTTTTAATAGAGACTCAAAAGCATTTCCAAATGTAGGGATTGATCCTGTTCCCTCCTTAAAATCAAAGAAACTGGCACCATTAATATCAATTGGGTTCAGGCTAGATTTCACATCCAGAAAAAAAAGAAGAAATGACTAAGCTGGAAGAGAAAATGCTGAAAGAATTTGAAGAATTCAGGATATTCCTACATAAAAGGTAGTCTGGCACACAGGATTAACTACTTGTGCTTTTGTAACTCCTGAATCTCATCTGAGCAAGAATTTGCTGAGCTGTCCTATGGATTAATTTACTATAGTGAGAACTCTGGAGAAACCCAAGCCAGAGACTGTCAGGTCTCTCCAGTCACTGCCTTTCCTTTTTGGGAAAGGAGCTCCATCAGGCTTCCCCCCAACTGCAAAAGGGTCCCAGATTTAGACTCAAATGAACTAGCAGAGATGGCTGCCACGTCTAGAAGTTTCTAGACCCTAGAAACTTCTCATGTGCCTACTGGGGTGATAAGACAAATCCAAAAAGATCCTACAAGGAGGAGCAAAGTGTTTAAAGCACTTTATAACTTCGTTCATTTACCCTGACGCATTTTTATTTGGACACGCTGAAAATGAAGAGACATTTCATGCAAATAGGATAAAACTGACTGGGAAGTGGAGAGAACATATAATAATGCATGGTGAAGAAATGCAAATACAAGTTTTTAACCTCTTTTACAGCACATTTAGGAAGTTGTGCCTTTCAGACAAGATTAACAAAGTAAAGGAATCTGATACTGTGAGAGAGCATGCCACGCTGCTAGGGCACCAACAAGTCTTAATGGCCCTGACCCATCCCAATTGGGTCCCCCAAGCTCATCCCTGGAGCCCCATTTAAGCTCAGCCCAGGGCCTGTAGTGATGCCCGTTTTCAGCCTCATTTCGAGGATGGGCCTTCAACCTACATTGTCATAAGTAGCTTGTCTCCTGGATGGACCTCTGGTTAAGACCACTGCAGTCTTGTCCTCCAGCCCTTTCTCTGGTCCCATCTCCTTTTTGCTCCTGGCTGGGGGAACCATATGGACCCTGCACCTGGTTCATCACTTGCCTTGACTGGGGCTGGTGATGTAGCTGCACAGCTTGGGGACGCCTAAATTCTCTCTTCCAACACAGCTAAAACATTTGAGGACTAAGTCTTGGTGACCCTATATCACATTTCTGGTACACCCCAGACTGAGTTTCGAAAGTAGAACACAGGCATCTTTTTATCCTTGCAGCCAGCTCCTCACTTGGATTAAAGCAGTCTGGTCCTCTAAATATCAAGCAGCAGATGCCAACAATCTGTTTCCATCTCTAATTATAGATAGAGAGAACGATAAAATTGGCAAGCGGATTTTTTTCCTGGAAGAATTAACGACTTAGTAAATGTGATGAAAATGAGACCAAAGCAGTTCAGTGTGAGAGAAATCAGTGTTAAACTCAGAAATTACCAAAGCCCACGTCATTCTTACAGTCCATCTTGTGACTTCGTCCACAAGAAGATTTTAGACGTCTTTCAACTTCTTGCCTATTCTAACCAAGCCTTGTGAATGATCTTCAGCACCAGTAAGACTTAAAAGCCAAACAAGGCTAATGAGGCTTCTAGACTTTGTGAAGGTTTTGGGTTTTTCTAACTGCCATAGTAATTAGAGGTGCTAAAAAAGCTAACTTGCAATAACTAATATAATGAGAAACAGCTTTTTGAGCTCGACTGCTTAGTATTACTTTTCTTTACCCACACTCCTTTTCTACAGTAACCAGAAAGGGGCTTCTGCGAATCACTGACACAGCTCCCTCAGTGTGCCACTCACCGTATTTATCTGGAACTAGAAGACAGCTTTGCGCACCAGGAAGTAAAACCAGGATCAAAACCCAACACACACATTCTGAATTCTGTTTCCTAAGCCATGCAGCCTGCAAAGAAGGCAGGTCCCCAGAGTCGACCTCGTACCATACCTGCCCAAGGGCATGCTGAAGCAATGTGGGATGGCCAACAAAGCGAACATTATCAATCTTCAGTTCAAACTTTTTGCCGCACATATCTGACTTGGTAGCCAAAATTGTTGCCAGGATGACATCCGAAAACCTTGAAGAGCAGAAACTGAAGTTATTACAATTTTCAAAAAGCATGCCCCCAGAATATTCCTCCAAATAGAGATATATTTAACTCATAAGGTTTTGAAGTATTGAAAGTTGTGTTTAATTGTTGTACCTGGAGCACCACCAATTAAGTAAAATTAAGAACCCCTTAATTACATCTCTCAGATCATCACAATTATAAAACAGGAAGCATTCACGACAAAGGCTGCAGGGTCATGCTTATTTAATTACATGCTGAGCAAAATACATTGGAAAGATTAGATGCAGTTCGCTTAAATATAAAACCAGCTCAAGTTAGCCATTGCCTGGATTTAGCTGCAGGTTAATGAACTTACTAAGCAACTACATATCGACACAGCCTGTCACTCAAGCACAGAGATCTTTAAGCCACCCAGTATGGCAGAGGGGAAGGCAAGAAAGAGCTGATTCAATAAGAAGAAACATATAACCAACACTTGACCTTCCTTTCCCTAAGCTCATCAGTGAGTTACGCACTTAACAGATCCCAGCCTGCGGTCAACAGACCACTGGCACCCTTCTGAGAGTTGCCGGACCTCGCCTGGGCTTTCTCATTTGATAAACCAAACCGAGACAACTTCATGACAGCGCAGGCCCTTCTCGGCACCAGCCATGGTGCTACTGGATTGCTCTGGATTGGTGGTGACAAAGAAAGCAGCTACGAGACAGGAATGCAAGTACAGGAATCTGCCCTGTAAAAGACAGCTACTGCTGCAAAACAAGAATCCAGTGTGACAAGGGAGGAATTCTGCAACTGCTCTTTCTGACAGCCTTGCAACATTGGTTTGGTCTATGCAAACACTTGTTTTCTTTAGGGTGTCCCTGAGATGGCGGAGCCCAAATCCACAGGGAGGAGGACCTCAGTTAGCTGCCGGAGGGAACTTGTAGAATAGGAGCACTGCAAGGTTTGCTATTAGCAAGTTCTTTCCTCATCAGATTTCTTGGAGGCTCCCATTTAACCAAATTAATTTCAAACCAGTTTCTGATGAGACCATTTTTTTAGGAAAAAAAATATTTAATTTATTTACATTCTGGGACATGTGTCTCTGTCACACCATCCCCCTCCACCAGGCAGGTATCCCAGATAACCTAGTATCACTCAGAGAAAAGGGCAGGCATGGGTGTGTGCTGCACTCACCTTATCTCCTAGCCACAAGTGAGCCCTTGGTGCCCAGAAAAGGAATTAATGTACCATTTTTCTAGTTCATCTGAGTTATGGAGTACTATAGAAATTGAGACAAATGCACATAGCCAGGTCTTCCGTGTGTATCCATCTGCATATGACCAAGGGGGCATTTCTTTTATGAGACCTATATATGCTGAAGATGAAGGATGACACGGGGGCTTTACAAACTGTCAGAGCACCCGTGTTCGTACAAACAAATTCTGACCACAGCACATTGCTTACATTTGGCTATGGAAAGAGCAGCTGTGCAGAAACTTCCAAATCCCTGACCACTGCTCTAAACACAGCTAAGGGTAAGCAGAGAGATAGGAAAACTAACAGAGACTCTTGAGATCACTGAGCCTACGCTTTTCAGCCACCACACTGGGCTGCATAACGTGGAGTTCATGAAGCAAGGGCAAAGCGTCCTCAGACAGGACCTGGACTGATGGTCTCTGGAGATCACATTCAAAATAGGGAAAAGAGTCGCCATGACAGCGGTGAGTTTTCCCCCTCTTTTTGCCCTGTTCAGCTGTGTTCATGAATAGACTCATCACAGAGCCAGGAAGACTGTAATAGCAATGGATCCAAAATGAGCATATGTTCTGGGGTGCGAAGGCAGAAAGAGGGTAAACTAGAAATTGCCTGCTTGTTGGTAAGAAATTAGTTACTCTTCCCTCCTCAGCCTTGGCAAAGGATACCTTGGGAGCTGGAAAACTGATCATCTTGACTTTCAGCACTGTTAAGATTTGTCTTTTACAACAAATTACACTAGCAGATCTTTTAACAGATAGATGTGATGCTGAACTAACAGTTCAGGAGTTCCCAAGGAGAGCTCAGGACACCAACAACCCTCTGTCTGCCCTACCTTGTAGGTGGCTCTGTGGAGAGGAGGAGGTGAAAAGGTAGTTTTGCAAAGTCCTCAGTATCTTCTCTCTAGCAGAGACTTCTTTTTCTGAGAGAGTACTGTAACTGCAGCCGGATGACACGCTCAGGATAGACAACCCTGTGATGGGTTACACAGACGCTACCTGACGGGTACAGACACCTGGTATCACCACAGACTCTCCCAAGAGTGACCTGGACTCCAGCCCCATTCTCCTTGCCTAAATTTATTGGGTTTGCTGGTTTAAGGGTTTTCTCCTCCAGTGCTCTTCCTAATTAATACACTTCTTAGGCCTCAGGATGATAGGGAGATTGAGGGACAGCAGATACACTATTCCCATCATTGCAATTAATCATCTTAGAAAAGGACACTTTTACTTTAAATATTTTAATATTGATTTTCTCATCTCTGGGATACATTAGATAACCTAAAAATACTGACTTATCAGAGTCCAAGAGTTTGTTAGAAGCAGATCAGGTTTCACAGTTGGGCAGTAACAGTCCCTTCTCCTTTTATGAGATTACTCTGAGCATTGTGATTTCCAGAGAGAAGCAAGCTTCTCCTGTAAAAAGGAATTCAGCAGGCCGAAACTAAACACAGGAAGCAAAAGCTTTAATCTGCCCTAAATATCCTACCACTCCTTTCATGAGCTCAATACAGCAGCAACAGCAGACAATCTAGCAGTATAATACAAACCACACTAGTGGAGATGAGATAGACTGCTGTCACCAGCATCTCCTCTGGAAACCCAGCTGAAACAACAATTGCTTTAGTGAATGGAAAAGGAGGGGAAAAGCACCTCAAGCACAAATTCACTTTTCCCCCCAAGAATGGCTAATAACTTTTTATATACCACAAGATCTGAAAGCAAGGTTTTTGTAAAGAATTCTTCTTTGAAGTACTTTAGAATGGGAGCTGAGTATGAAGGTGAGCATCTTTATGTTAAGCAGGGACTAGAGATGCAGTTTAATACTTCTGGGGCCCTGGGTAGAGATAAGTGCTTTTCCCTCCATGCATCCAAAAAGGCGGTGCAGTGCAGTCATCCAGGTAAACATAATAGGGCACCAAGAACAATCAACCAGCACAGCTGCTCAAAACCAGGTCTCTGAAGAGTTCTCTGTCATTGCTGTGAGATTAAATAGTTTACTCACTGATCTGTACTTTTAAGTCATTGCTCATCAGACAGCAATTTGGTTTAGGGCTCCTTGTTGGAATAACTACAACGCCAAGGCTATACTTGTTGCATTCTCAGAGGATCACAACCTTTCTCAGTTCACAGAAGGGACAGTACCACACCCATTCTGGATGCCCTACAGGAAGCACAGAAATGTTAGTAGGACCTTTGTAATTATCCTGGCATAAACCTTTAGCAGTACATTTTCTACAGACACTGTGATTTAGCATGTAATTATCTCATAATTTGGTGTAAAACAGAAACCAGAAACAAAGCACAATTATAAGGATGGTGAGAAAAGAAAGCCATTCTAGACAAAAGTGATTGTTTAGAACATTTGGTCTTACCCCGAAACCAATTGCTCATCAGTTAGAGGACATTGGTCTCTGAAACGGGAACATGGCCATAAACACAAAACAAAATACAACAAAAGAAAATAAACGAGGCAAGTACACAAAATACAAAGAAAAAAAAAGAGATAATATTAAAAACTAGGATGAAGTATTAAGGATTAAACTCCTGTAAAGGAAATACAACTATTGCAAAGAGTCAAAAGTTAATGGTAGGTGAATTCCAGGGACATACTGCAGGCTCGGACTGACAACACGGAGAAACAGGCCAAGGCATTTTCATCCTCTCACTAACACCAGCTGCTGTAATGTGGTCCTGCAATACACTGCATTTATGGAGTTGTATTTACATGATATTTTTTTATTTCATGCTTACCTTAAGGAAAAATAGAAGAGGTTGCAGTCTGATTTAGAGCAGATTCTAAACTTCAGTTTCTCTCCAAGACTATTACTAGCGTTTTCACCAAAGGAACATCCTGTGCAGCCCCAAATGACCCACAGCTCTTAACAATTGGTTCTAGTGCTCCCATACCCACAAGACTCAGAAAAAGAGGATGCCAAACATTTATTGTTGCATGCACAGCCAGGATTCTATAACGGGCCTTGCACACAGAGCCTCTGCTTATCCCCCCAGGGATCTAAACAATAGGTACAAGCGTGGCCAGACTCACAGCACAAGCATGAAATCATTCTCCAACTCTCTGTCTGTCCCAGGCAATAAGCAGAAACTTAGGAAGTGTAGGCTGAAAAAGTTTTCAAGGCAAACAACCTGAAAAGCCTCTTTACAACAGGTGTAGAGAGCAAGGCTCTGTTAACCGCTGTACTCACTTTCGTATCAGAGAAACAAACACCTATTTTCATTTTAAGACAACCCCCTTTTTTTTTTACTCAAACACCAAGGAAAAACAGGACTTATTTCCTGAAATAAATTTCCCAAATATACTAAAAACTTAATCTGATAAAAACTTTATACTGTCCACATTAGAAAGAGGATGCAAAATGAAAACCTTCAACAATTATTTAATCCAAAAGACAGATTTCTACCGGTCATGTTGAAAAGGGAACCTAGCACAATCCTAAATGACAAACTATACAAAGAGAGTGATATTACAGGAAGAGCGTTTAAAGGCATGGATGGACGAATGGAAAAGCACGGGCTTACAGAAAGGAAGCCTTTCAGAACACATACAAGGAAGAACACTGGAGTCCAGTGAAAGAGGGACAGAGGATACAGAAATGTTATCACAGGAGAAGTACTGTTTGTTAGAAAGGGACATTCAACTCCTTGTTTGTCAGTAACTTGGGGTTTGTTATAACAGAAGCGTTTGGCCAATTAATGACATCAATGCTGACGCACTTGCTAAACCTCTTTTGGTTAGTCAGTGAGGCTACTAAAAAATGCCAAGTCTGGTCTAACATATGTTGCTATACGTGCATCCTCAGTAGAATTTTCGTTTTCTGACTATACCACCTTCAGAAAAATTACAAAACCCATTTCAAACCAATTTAACCAAGCATTATCTTATGGCTTCTAAAAGGCATTTGCCTCATGTTTTTTTGGGGGGAGGAAGGAGACACAGGCAGTCATCTCCATGAACTGTGAGAGGTATGTATCACTGGTAAAGCACTCAAAAACTGAAGGATGTTTCTGAAGACAGCAAATGATTAAAGGCTGAGAAGAAGCCAACAGAGACAACTGACAGGCAATTTGTTTTGACAGTGACAGATTCTTCTGAATACCTTTTTGTTGCACAGCCACCATCAACACACCTCAACCACTTCTGCTGCTTGACTTTCTTTTAAAGGAAGAAAAATCTATATTCTGAAGACTCAAACTCACAGCTCCATTAAGTAGAAATTAATACAAGCAAATACACACTGGTAACCTAGAGGTAGGATTGTCATGAATTGGCTGCAGTTGTCTATAAAGAACAAAAAGCTTAACAATGACCAGGAAATTTGAGTCTAAAGACTAAAAGAAATCCAATTATACATAACATTATGCTATACAGAAATGGAGTTAAGGCACCCAAACTGATCTAATTTTGTTCTTTCTGAAGCCATAAAGGAATACATACACCTCAACAGCTCCAGGAAAGGGCAGCTAGAAAATAATCGAACTGGGTTCCAACAGCATAGGGAAAAAGCCATAGGGAACCTATTTTTAGGCTACAGTCAGTGCTAAATTGGTAGTAAATTAAAGACAGCCATCCAGTATAAAAAAGGATGAATCCATCCCTCGTAAGAACTATTGCAGCAATAAGGTCAAGCTGAATCCTTTAAAGTTAATCCTTCAAAGGTAAAGCTGAACCTTTGCAACCGAACATGAGAACACAGGAAAAACCCAACCCCTCAACGTTATCAAACTTGCCATACACCATCAACTCCACCTAGAAGTCTCCCCACTCCAAAGCCTCAATTTGTGCCACCAAAACCATCCACAGATGCTACTATGATGCAGTGATTAAAAGGAATCTTTTTGCCACCTCTTCCTTGAAGAAGCCTTCCACAAATAATATGAAACCATTTAATAAATTACTTTCATAAAGGACATCTCCAATCAGAAAAATCACCACCACCAGAAAACAGACTGCACTTCATGCTGGTGAAATCTCTCAGCTCATACTGAACCAAGTGCTTCAGGAAGAGAACCACTGCACAACTGCACTGTGGAAGAACAAACTCACAGAGATAGAGCTGCCACCGGGGGAATGGCTCTCACTAAACCAGTCTCAACAGGAACACACAGAACCCATTCCGAACAGGAGCCCAGGAGAGAAGATTCAGAACACTGGTGAGGGAAAAAAGCCCGTGGGCTCAATGACAATACTGGTTTTGCAGCAACTGAAAAGTAAACTTCTGTTCCTAGTTTACAAAGCACATGCATTGCACCATCTCCAAGACATCTGCACTTTTCTGCTTCCACTCTCCCCTTAAAACCTCTTCTACTCCAAGGTATCAACTTCTGCTACTCCTAAACCAGTCTGACACAAATCAAAAGTCTGAGCAATCTGCTGTACACACTTCTGAAAATCCTTTCTTGCTTTGTGCTGGAAGAACAGCCTGCGTACCTAAACCAGAAGTTTTAGGCTACAATCAGAATTAGGTACAGTTAAGGTACAAACAGAAGTTTTAGGTACATAGGCCCTTCTTCCAGCACAAAAGTCCAGGGAAAGATACTAATTCTGCCAATAAACCTCCTCTAGTCTAACACAAATTAACAGCACCAGCAAATAAACAGCATCAGTGGTTTCTTCCACAAGCTGCCATCACTGATGATACATTTAACTGCTGCAACAGTTGTATGGGATGCAGTGTACTTACAACACCGATTACACTGATATTGGGAAAAAGCTTTTCAACAAACAAACACAGTCTGAATTTCTGAATGCCGATGCCCAGCCATGTAAGCAGCACAAGCAGTGTGCTGGACCTCAGTATCTGGCCTCTAACAGAACCAGCATTTTTAGAGCAACATAAATGCTCCTTTTCTTCTACTTCCCCTTCATTCATGTGGCAGATATAAACAGATCCATGGGAGATGGTATTAAGGTACTTCCTACTAACAGACTGGTGTTGGCCAACAGTTCAATTTCATCTAAGAAGATGTGAGGATTATAAACACTGACCTTATAGGAGTTGGCATGAATTTGTATTTATTGCTACATACAAAACTGTGCAAGTGACAACTTCTGTTTTCCGAATACCATCACCGCAGAGGGGATGTCTGCATTAATATGTTTCATTCAGCACTTCAGAACTGTAATATTTGTGTTTAGTGAGCTCAGTTGAGAGATCCCTTTCACACACTAAAAGCTTAACAAATACCTGACCAGGAGATTAAACACTGACTTTCAAGTCCAGAGTTCTGGACACTAGTACAATGAAATAATCTAAATCTCTTCTTAATGTGGGTTATATGCCAACACATTCAATCTATTTACAACCAGTTTCAGGAAAATACTAGCAGTTTTCTCCTCTAACCATAATTTGAAATCATAAAAGCTTTTCCTAAATCACTATAGGAGCCACATACTGCATCACACTAATTCAGCACCACAGGCAACATTCAGCCATCACAGCTCCACAGTAAGAGCTTCTTCCAACCTGCCAAAATGGCAGAGGCAAGAAGAACCAGTATTAGACAGAAGCTGGTTCTGTTCCAACACCATCTTTATCTACGTAGGGAAATACTAGAGCCAGGGTTTTGAACAGCAACCAACAAAATCCCTGAGATAACCAGCACTGCACTGAGTCCTCCTAATGCGCACACTAGCTGCCGTCCATAGCACAGTCCACAATGCCATTCACCAATTCCCAAACTTACAAAACCATGGCTTGCTCCCACTGGAGTTGTGCCCTCTACCGAAATGCACTCTACTGGAGACACAACAGAAGGTAGTATCTGAAGTTTTCAAAGATGCCAGAAGACGCAAGAGATACAGGTTACTACCTCAAGCAAAATGATTTTTCATAATATCCCAGTCCTGGAAAACATAAGAATTGATGAAGTTTACTGTCATAGGTAGTTTTAATTTCAGCTAAACCATTCTCAGTCATACAGTTAAGAACACATCTACATGTTGTGAGGTTGGAATCTAAATTTCTTGGGGGGGACACAAGTGATGAATACTTCTTTTTCACTGTTATATGAGAGAATAGAGGAACTAGCCCATTTTATTACTATTGGGGATTTAAACACATATCACACCAAAATAGTATCTGCAACTGAACTATGGGCCAACAGACAAAAAAACCCTTTTTATTTCCCGGATTTGTGTCATATCTGATAGTGACAAATTTAGAACCATGCAGCAGGTCTCAAATTTTCTACAAAAACGAATTAAAGAGTCCATTTGTATGTACATGCATGCTGGACACTGCCTATTTTCCATGTATTTGTTACCCACTGATTTCCTGCAACGGAAAAACTCTAAGTCTCACTTTCCTTTTGAGCTACTATTTCACTCCACAGACACAAAGGCAGCTATATCTGGGGAAACAAAATTAGTTGTTCATTAGTGCACAGCAACTCCATACAACAATTACATGAGCTAGGGAAGAATTTGAGGCGACTGAATAATACAACTAGTGAAGAGGTATGCAGGTAAAGAAAAGTGGAATTTTGCCAAAGGACTAATACTCCTAGTTTTGAAAAAGTAACATTGCCTTTCTAGAGAGCATCAATACCTGACCCAGACATTTTTCAGAAAATAACAGATGCAGTGGCATTTCCTCGTGAGACATTCCTCATTACTAAGCACTCATTTGCTCATAACTTTGCATTAAAGCATCTTCTGCAGGCCGTCATCTATACAGTCTGAGAGAACTTGCCTACCGAACTAGGAGGCAAGAGAGCCAGGGGCCATGTCTCCTCTGTTTCAAAATCCTGGGCAAGGAGAAATGTTTCCCCCTACCTGGAGTCCCCATCGGGATCTTCTGTGGTGTCACCAGAGCCATTCACAGCGTATCGACTCCTCGGTTTATCTGAAGCAAAGAACAGATAACTTTCTCTGGGAACAATTTCCTTCAAGTGTGTGTCAAGAAAATACTCACCTGTGCTCCTTTAAAACTATCTACAAGGCAGACCTAAAAAAAGTACTATTAAAAGCAGAAAGTCCCTTCATTTTTAGGTTGAAGTACCTGATCTTACTTTTTCTGTTCTCATTCAGAAACACATTAAAAAATAGGAGAAAGAGGCTTTCATCTTCAGGGGATAAAGAGGAGAAAACAACATCCACAGAAACAACTTTTCTCTCAAGTGCCAGGTAACTGTTTGCAGTTTTAGAGAGTGGAAAACAGAATTATGACTGATGCACTTCCCTCATTATTGCTCGAGTTTCACAACCATAATGCTCCAGAAGCCCCTCCTGCAGTCACAGGTATCAAAACCCTTTACCAAAACAAAGCAGAAGTGGGGTGGGAGGGAAGCAGCCAGTCAAAAGAGAAAGAAATCATGGCAGATTTTACCTATAAAAACAAGTGATGGTTTAAAGACGATTCTCTCCTGTTGGAAAGTGACTCACAACCTAGAGGGGTGCCAAACTTCTCATATCTATGTCAGTTAGCAAGCAACCCGAGTCAAAGAGCCTCATCACTTCCACACCTTTAGGCCACACCCCAAGACCCTCACTTCTCCACCTGCCTCCACCTTCCCTTACAGCTCCAGCTCATCCAGGAGAACAATCACCAAGCACTGGTTCCGTAACACCAGCATCAACATGGTCCAGTTAATGTGGGGTGTGACATGTGTGCTCGTGGGGGTGCCAGGGCACCTGGGGGGTATGAGGCATGGGGGTGTGAGAAAGGGTGCTTGTGAGGTGTGTGTGGAGGGTGCCTGGGGTGTGTGTGGGGTGAGAGGGGTGTGTGGAGGCTGTGAGGGGTGCGTGTGGGCCTGCGTGCGGGCTGTGAGGTTTACCAGCCCCGTAGTGCTGTGAGGAGGTGCAGGCCTACACGGGCTGCAGCGAGCCCCCAGCGGAGGCTCCCGCACTCCCGGGGCCGGGCCGGGCCGGGCCGGGCCGCGATGGCTCCCGGGAGTAGCGCACTTACTGGCCTGTGCGGCGGGGTGCTCGGCGCCGCGCTGGAAGGGGAAGCGGAAGAGCAGCTTGTTGCCGCGGCTGCCCGAGCTCACCAGGATAACGCTGATGGGGCTAGTGCTCTCCCCCATGCCGGCGCGCCGCGGCACAGGACGGCCCAGCCCGGCCCGCAGGAAAGCCGCCTGGCGCTGCTGGCTTCCGCTTCCGCTGCTACCAGCGCCCGGTCCGCGGCGACCGGTTGCCGGCGGGTGGAGCGGGGCAGAGGAGTGGGGCTTCCCGGATGCGGGCTGAGCTGCGGCGTCGCAAAACCTCGATCAACCAAGCGCCGCACAGCCCCGTCCCCAGTACAGCCCAGTGCCCCCAGTTCAGCCCAGCACCTCACACACCCCCTGCCCAGCACTTCCGTTTGTCAGCCCAGTGTCTCCGTTCAGACTCGTATTTCCATGGACATGGCTCCCTGTGCCACGCATTTCCAGTTTATTCCAGTGCTTCACGTGGCTACAGCCAGATCAGCCCAGTGTCCCCAGCATGGCCCAGCACCCCCAGTTCAGCATGGTGGACCCGCGGTCACAGCGCTAGCCCTGGCGCTGGCATGCAGGGGCTGCCGGGGGCTGCTCATTGCCATTGGCCTCTATGAGTCATTTGTAGCCTTTCAGCCATTTTGGACTTTAACATCTCCAGAATTTCGCTAAAGTCGTTGGCAAACAGCAGCGTGGGCTTGTCACTCCCTAGCAAGTCAGCCCTTACTGGGTGCCCAGGAGGCAGGATGCCAAAGTCAGATTCTTGGCTCCCCACGCTCATGGAAAGGCTCACTTCATCTTGTTTCTCACGTTATTGCATGATCTCAGGGTACTTTACAGCACTAATACCTTGTGGTCCCTGTAAATTTGCTCCTGGCTCTAGATTAGTAAAGGTACCATTTCTTCCCCTGGCAGCTGTCTTGGTACCTTCGTCTTACTTTATGTTTAACCGAGATCAGGCATTATCAGCAGTTATACTAGAACATGTTCTGGGTTTTGCATGCAAATTCTTCTGTACTTGCTTGCATTATTTAGGCATTTGAACGCTCTGAGATATCCCCACTCTGGATTTTGCTCTGCGGTTCCCCCAGGGACACTGCACAGAAGCGGTGGCTGAAGAGGGAGATGAGCACACGCAGCATGGGTGTAATCTGCAGGGCCATTCTCTGCAAGGCCAGCGATAACCACTGAAGCAAGAGAAGATGTCACTGAGGGGAGAGAGTTGTCTAAGGGAGATTAAAGAGCAGTCGTATTATCACAGCAGAGCATTCCTCATGCACCAGCACTCAGCAGCTATGTTAAAAGTCCCCAGTGTGTCTGCTTTGAAGCATAATTTTACTTTCTTAATAAATTACAGATGTAATTGTCTTTCCAGCTGTTGGAGGCCATAGTTTAGTTAAAACAAAGTTGCAAGTTCTCTGAACACTGTCAGGAAATTAAAGAACAAAGCCAGGATTTAGATTCCACTTTCAAGATTTCCAAAACTAAATGTGCCCCAAATTTATCAGAATTAAAGCAGATCTATGTGCCACCTTATCCACAGGAATTCCCCATGTGGGGAGGAAGTGCCCATGCAGAATACAGACCTGTGTGGAAAGTTACCCCTGACCTCACAGTGGTGCCATTCAGTTGCTTCCTGGATTTACAGTCAGGGCTAATGGAAATTATAATCCTAATTTTATAAGGAGCAATCGGGCCTTAAAATGAGAAACTCTAGCAGCCTGCTTTTGGGACAGGACTAAAACAGACCTATGTTCAGACTAAAAATCACCTTTGGTGACATTTCACAGCTTCATGACAAAGCTTTATAATCTGCCCAAGGGTGAACATTGTGCTATGGGTCTGTGAATCATAACTCTGAGCAGCAGCAAGAAAGGAAGGCAGATCTGGTGAGCTTTCCCAGAGGACGGAGCTTCAGTGTCGATCCTGTGACAGAGGAACACCGGCACCCATGTTGTCCAGCTCCTTGCATTGCTGAGGCCAGGTCTGCCATGTCTTGCCATCCTGAGGGCAGCTGGAGCACTGGGATGGAGAAGCTTGACTGAGGTCCATGCAAGGATAGAGATGGTCACTGTCCATGTCACATCATGGGACATGGCTGAGGTTCACACTTCTTCCACCAGGCACATTCCTAAGGAGTTCCTGCAATTGTTCCCAGTGCAGCCCTCATCCTGGGCAAGCAATGATCTCCTTCTAGCAAACCACGGTCATCTTTTATCTGCTCTGTCTTTTGTGACAGTGCAAGAGTATCTCCCAGAATTCATAAAGATTTCAGTGATAATGAACCCTCCGCTCCGATCATCGTTCCTCCATAGACCATAATCCTGCAGTCATGGAAGATCAATGTTCAGGTTAAACAGTGGGCAGCAAAATAGGAAGGAGTCCTGATAGTCTCTGCCTTATCCCTGGCCGTATATGGGCCACAGTCACTTCCCTCATGTGTTGACTGAGTAACCTCTGATTAAAAGCATTCTCACTGAGGAGAACTTGGAGCACAGCCATGCAGCAGGCAGTGTAAGAGGCAGCACTTTGGGGAAGAGACAGAAACATTGAATAAATGTATAATTAACAACATCTTTATTTTCAAAGTAATTTTTCTATGGGAAAACTGCAGATTTTTGAAATGTGTGTAGCAAGGAATGATGAATACAGCCTTGCCCAGTACCTCCATCCATTTAGGCTGTATAAAATGGATGTTGCATTGTCCTGTGCTCTGACCAAAGGATTGCTGCCCATGCCATCAGAGGCACTTTTAATTGGAAACTGCACTGCATCTGCGTAGCCAGACAGTTAGCTCTGGTTTTTCAGTGCACATGTATGGCATTTATCAAAGGGAGGATACACAAAGAGCACTCTGATAATTTTCTTTATAGTAAAGCGATTGTGCTCACTGGGTCTCAGGTGAGTCCCCTCTTGTATCCACTATTAAAGTGAGGCATAGAGAGAAGCGAATTACCCAGCCAGCGGGCAGAGGGCTGAGGAGGGTGCTGTGGCACTGAACACAGTCTTAGATTAAACTGCAGATAAGGTGGTTGGCCTCCACAGAGGTAATGATAATACAAGATCACCGAACCCAGGCAGACTTGCAGACTAAAAAGCATCAAGTGCTTTGCACCTGCCCTTTGGGAAAGTCCAAGGTTTCTCCTGCTTCATGTGGCAGATGACATGCAGAGAGGCTTCAATTCAGAGCCCAGTGAAAAGCACAAGGGGTGGGTCAGAGCTCTTCTCCAGGTGCCACTTGCCCAGGGACACTGGGGATACCAGAGGATACAGCAGCCCCTGACTGACCACATCCATCCTGCTTCTCTAGCACCACTGGTTCTTTTCCACCTGACCCCAGGATATAGAGGTAGAGCCACAGCCCCAGGAGCGTGGAGTCTATTTGTAGACCCAAGTATCATTAGATCCCTAGAATCCTCTTAGGATTCCTCTTATCAGGATGACTATGTCTGGGGAATACCCTCTGTAGCAGTTGGTAGCATTGCTGTGAAACATAGACACATCTTGGCAAGGAATCTGGCTTATACATAGCAACCTTCTCTGCACAAGCGTGCAAGGCTATTTAGGCAGAGAACACTATCTGACCTCTCCAACTGTACCAGCCAGCTTTCCCTGCATGGCTGCCAGCACTCAGTATTGGTGTGTACAGCTGCTGTGCTTTATCAGGGTGGCAGAGAGATTTACCTCTGCTTCATGTGCTGGCAGGATATTCATTCCCAGAGGTTCAGCAGCAGCCATCTCCAGTGGAGTATTTCTTTGACACTTTGCCCACTTATCTGTGATTACAGACCCGTGCTGGTCTTCCCTTTGCTTGTTTGGTCCTTCACCCATCAAGAGTGCCTGCACCCTGAAGCTGCTTGCCACCTATCATGGGCCCAGGCTTTCCTGTGCATGTCCAGCATGTAGCACAGTGTATGCCAGCACTGGCTGTGGTGCCATTTTATAGTACCAGGGATAATTAACGGGGATCAAGCAGCTAGAAATTAGAGGTGTGTGGTATGAAGCATAAGCTCTCTCTTCCTCTACCCATAGGAATCATAACTAGTGGTGCTCTTATAAGCACTGTTAATTGCAGAGTGCATCCCTAATTCTTTTCAAGAGGCTGGCAAAGTCAAGTCCTGCCAGTGCTGAAGCAAATGGCAAAATCTCCACTTATTCCCACAAAATCTGGCTTCACTCCCCCTCTAAACAATATTGCACATCTCACAGTCTGTCCTTACCACTATTTAGGAGCCACTTCATAGGAAATATTGTGTCACATGGCACCCACATATACTGGAAGTGTATGATGTGGCACAGAAAACCTCCGAGTCTTGTGTTCACACCTGTGAAACAAGTGAGAAATGCAGATTTTTCTTCAAGCTCCTTAGCATGCTTGAAGTCCATATGCTCCTCAGCTTGAATATGTGTCCTAATGCTTCCTCAATGGAATTTCCAGCATTATCTCTCTGTTCATGTATCAATATGTGTTCAGACAATTTCTACAGGCCACACGGCCTTTACGTTAAGCAGCAAGAAGCTGATAACGCCAGCAAGCAAGGAGGCCAGTGCACTGACCCTTGCCGAAACAGACGTGGTTTCTCGGGGAGATAAGAGTCTCCCACCTCCATGGGTGGACCTCTGGAGTGACCAATGAGTGTGGACAGGCGCCAACGTCCACTCTCCCCTTCCTCTTTATAACCAGGGCTGCCAGGGTGATGAGTCCAAACCTGCTCTGAGCGTCCATCGCAAGGAGACCGAGCCTGCATCCTCCTGCACGATGACGCTGACTCAAGCTGAGAAAGCCGCCGTGGTCACCATCTGGGCAAAGGTGGCCACCCAAGCTGATGCCATTGGGGCAGAATCACTGGAGAGGTAAGTCTCCCCAAACTCCTCTGAAGAGAGTGCCTCCTCTGGCTTTGCTATTAGGATGCACCTTGTGTAAAACTTGCATGAGTGAGAACACACTGGGACTGGTGCGAGTTAGTGGATGACATCTGTGGTGTTTGGTATGTAATTATATGGAATTATATCTGTGCTACAAAATGCTTCAAAATCTCACAGCAAACCGTATTTTTCTAAGCAATTTTATAGGTTTATTTCTCATTACAGCAATTCAGAATAATTCATAGCCAGGAGCCCTGGCAAGGAATTCAAAGGCATTCATATTCGGTCCTGAAACAGGGTTATCACTGTTTGGAAATGCACTTGAAGTGGTTTATTGTACAAGTGATGTGCTTTCTCTTGCAATTTCTGGGTGAGAATAACTATCCACTAAATTCACAGGGTACTCATGTTTCATTGTTCCAGTGATAAGTAACAAGCTGTTAGGAAACAAGATAACTGGACTCCTTGCATGAAGTATAGAGCAGTAATCCAAAATTCACACAAATTAAGGATGCTGGCACTAAAGGGATAACAGCCTGAAAGTTATTCAGAAATTATGTTATTCAAAGTCATTTAAGTGTTATTTACAGCTCAGTATAAAGCAATGTGATACTCTTTCCAGGATTCTGAGTACCATTCATATCAATTCTGGTTCATTCAGCTCATATTAGTTTGAAGGCCCTGCAGACTGGCTTACAATGTAATACAAGAAATGTAGTAATAATTTGTGGGCCATTATTTATTTAAACCAAATACAAATACATTGAGTTCTAATTTTTTTTGCATGTCATACTTTTCTAGTACATACAGATTAGCCCACTGCCTAATCTGTATGTACTGCAGAAGAAGTTTAAGAGCAGAAAGACCTTCCTGATGCAAGGTTCAAGCTGCCTAAGCCCTATTACAACCACTGAAGAGTGCACTTCTGTAGCTGGCAGGTTTAAATTGCACTTGCTCTGAGGTTTTGCTATCTCATGCATGCCATTTCCACTGCTCAATCTCATCCTCATGTTCTCCTCCAGGCTTTTCTTCAGCTACCCCCAGACAAAAACCTACTTCCCTCACTTTGATCTCAGCCAAGGCTCAGCTCAGCTTCGTGGTCATGGCTCCAAGGTCATGAGTGCCATTGGGGAGGCTGTGAAGAACATTGAGGACATTAGAGGTGCTTTGGCCAAGCTTAGTGAGCTGCATGCTTACATCCTCAGGGTGGACCCAGTGAACTTCAAGGTGAGTGAGCACACTTTCAGGGATGAAAACTGCCATCACAGAATAAAAGACCATATATAATTTTGGCTAATGGCAGCTCGATCCCTGGCTGCACTGTGCAGCCTTGTCAATTCATGTTGCTGCTTGTTCTCCACCTACTTTTTAACCTGAGGTTGGATCTTTTAATGAAAGATCTGGTCTAGCTCCTATGGTTTGTGTTGGACAGACTCAAGTCTCTGTTGCCTTTATTGTAGTTTATGAATCTCCCTCACACATCAGGTTATATCACCTATCTTGAACAAAGTCTTAGTAAATTCTAAACATTTCCACTTTGTTGCATTTCCCTTTGGTGATGAAGAAAGGAAGGGATATTTGGAAGACAGAGTGGAATCAGGCAGTGCCTTTTGCCCTACACCAAAGGCAACTCTGCTTCTTTATATGTAACATCAGGCAGCAGTGCTACCTGGCTGGGACACATACTTGTCATCCCAGAGCATACTGTGACCAAGACCCATTGCAGACCCCTAGACTGGCGTCTGTTACTGATTATGATGGATTTCATCCTGTTTTCCCTTACAGCTCCTTTCTCACTGTATCCTGTGCTCTGTGGCTGCTCGCTATCCCAGTGACTTCACACCAGAAGTTCATGCTGCATGGGACAAGTTCCTGTCCAGTGTTTCCTCTGTTCTGACTGAGAAGTACAGATAAACAGCCTCCACAGAGGATGAGGGATGCACATCCATGGTGCACCCCAGCTGCCAGGCCCTGGTGTTTTCACCCCTTCCTAGGCAGTCCTCTCAAATTCCCTATGTAGAGGCTCAGTCATCTGCAAAACCCAATAAATAATTCAGATGTGAGATAAAGCCTCTGTGTTTTCATCTCCGTGTGTTCCACCTGCACTTGACTGTTCTGGCAGGGGTGTTGTGAAATTTCTACACAATATGAAAGAAAAAATACTAAGCTTTGTAAGTTCGTTTACTAATTAATGTACTAATGAGTTCATATACTAATTCATGTACTAAGCTGTGTAAATTCAGTGGGAATAGCATGACATAACATAACATCATGACATATTCAGTGGAAATAACTTAACATTGAGCAGAAGCTCCTAACAAGCTACAGCCCTGTGATTACTACTGCTCACCAAGGCCTATCCTCCAAAGACTGTTTCCAGGGTGACCAGGAAACAGTCTTTTACCCTGCTAGGATATTGAATGGATCCAGGCTTTTTTGTTTGACATATCCAAAACCCATCACAGTCTGTTGTGAAAAAACCTGCATTGCCATATACTGTGATTGTGCCCAGAGAGATGGTGGGCATTGTCTTCTCATGCTCCTCTCCATAGGTACGGGCAAAGTATCCAATGTGCTTCAGGAACACCTTGGGCTATAACACCTGCTAGACAGGTTTGGTAAAGGGACCATCCCCTCAGGTTGGCATCTCTTGTTTTTATATGTGGAACTTTACAGGCATTTGAAATTTGGGAATAGCAGTGGTCACTGCAGATCAGTGTTGATGGCATTTCTGGGACCACAGATTTCCAGGGTTTCTCTGGAAAGAAGTGACAGGGAAAAGAACAAAACTGATGGTCACCCTGGGGGGCACAGGGATCCTCCATACATATCTGTTGTAGGTTAACCCCATTGAGCAGCTAAGCACTACACAATCGCTCACTCCTCCCTCTCAATGGGATGAGGGGAAGAGGAAAGAAGGAATAAAAGCAAGAAAAACTGGGGGTCACAATCAAGCAAACAAACAAGCAAACAGAAATAATTGTTTCATAAATGAAAGATAATTGGTGGAAGAGGGAAGAAACCAAAACAAAACGGGTGATGCAAAGGCATCCACCCACCATCTCCTGAGGGCAGCCCAGCCAGTTCCTCAGCCAAACAGATGGGTAACCCCCAAAAACTCCCTGAGCCCCCCTCTTTTCCCTTTTATTGCTCAGCATGGCATTGTATTGTATGAAATAAATACCTCTTTGGTTAGTTTGGGGCATCTGCCTAGTTGTGTCCTCTCCCAGAATATTGCACACCCAAAAATCTATTCCTTGGCAGGGGCAGAGTGAGAAGCAGAGATGGCCTTGATGCTGTGCAAATGCTGCTCACCAAAAGCCGGAACAGCAGTGTGTCATCAGGGCTGGTTTGGTCACAAATCTAAACCACAGCACCATATGAGCTGCTGTGAATAAAGGTATTTATCAGGGTACATTCATTGCCCATGCCTCTCTCAGGGGACTCCTAACGTTAAAAGGTGTGTGGAAAGTCTTAAGCACACTCTGATCAGCAGCCTGGACTAGCACTGCAAGCTGTGGTCCTCATCTCACTTACAAACTGTAGGGACTGTGTTTGAGCAAGGGGGAGAGAGACAGTGTGGAAGCTCTGAAACCACCAAATTGCTCCAAATGTGTCACCCAGTGTACCACAGCAGGTTTAAAACATTCCGCATTTGTGGGTCTCAGGTAACCTGAACATTTAAATCCACAGCTTAGGTGCTCATCAGCATCTGGTGTGTCCCTAACCCCAAAGTTGTGCCAATGACTTCATACAGAGACTGAATGAAGGATGTGACCATCACCATCCACCTGTGGGATGTCCCAGAGTTTACGGCGAGAGGCAGGAGCACACACTGGGGTGGGAAGAAGGGAAGAAGCCCAGGCCTGACAAGCATCACAGAACGGACTTTGGGAAGACCATGCACCAAAAGGGAGGCTCTTCCCCTCCCAGGTTTCTCCAGGCTGCTAGAGAGATGGTGTTTCTCATGGCAGATTCCCAGCATGACCCAGGAGAGCTTGTCCATGGCTCTCTGCTTCAGGCAGAGTGGGGCTGGAGGACATGAGGGGCCAGGGACATGTGTGGGACCCACCCTGACATATGGCCCGAATGGGGGAATGGTGGATCTCAACAGGAGGCTTGAGGATGTGTTGGCACCCTTGGGACATGCCCGTGGCTGCTGCTAACCATGGGGTAGCACAGCTGGATGCTGCCTCCAGCCCGCAGCCTGGCGTGGGGCTGGTGCAGGCGGTAGGGCAGGGCAGCCGGGGCCCCCTCAGGGCCCCCTCAGGGCTGGGCCCCCCAGGGCAGTAAGGGCCCCCCAAGGCCGGGCCCAGCACTGCACATCCAGGGCTCCCCTCGCCCCTCGCCCCTCAGCACCGATAAGATAAGGCCAGGGTGGAGGTGCCGGCTGCTATAAGAGGGTGGCCCTGGGGACACGGCTGCCACCGAGACCTGCCTGCCTCTGCCAGCTGCCGCCATGCTGACCGCTGATGACAAGAAGCTGATCCAGCAGGTCTGCGAGAGGTCGTCGGGCCACCTGGAACAGTTCGGCGCCGAGGCCCTGGAGAGGTGCAGGCTGGGCCCCATGGGCGGGGGGGCAGGCGGGTGGGAGCCCCACAGGGGCTGCTGTGGGGATCAGTGGCATTGACCATCCCACTCTGGCAGGATGTTCATCACCTACCCCCAGACCAAGACCTACTTCCCCCACTTCGACCTGCAACATGGCTCTGACCAGATCCGCAGCCACGGCAAGAAGGTGGCGACTGCCTTGGCCAATGCTGCCAAGAACCTGGACAACCTCAGCCAGGCCCTATCTGAGCTCAGCAGCCTGCACGCCTACAGCCTGCGTGTTGACCCCGTCAACTTCAAGGCAGGCGGGGGATAGGGGACCAGGGATAGGGAAAAGGGGACAGGGGACTGGGGTAGGAGGAAGGGGGACAGGGAACCAGGGATGGAGGAAGGAGGACAGGGATGGGATGGGGGGATGTGGTCCACAGCAGCGGTCTGAGCCCTGTTTTGCCTTGCAGCTGCTGTCGCAGTGCTTCCAGGTGGTGCTGGCTGTTCACCTGGGCAAGGACTACACCCCCGAGGTGCATGCCGCCTTTGACAAGTTCCTGTCGGCTGTGGCCTCCGTGCTGGCCGAGAAGTACAGATGAGCTGCCACCTGCGCACGGGTGCCATCAATAAAGACATTTCCGCTGCAGCACTATGTCTGTCTGTGCCGCGGCCGGGGACTGGGGCAGGATGCAGTGTTGCAGTTGTCACACCAGAGGGAGGGAAGGAAAGAGGGAGGGAGGGAGAAAGGGAGGGAGAAAGCTGCTGGTGAGGTTGGCCATGGTACGGGGGAGCAGCACTGGCCATGGGCTTCCTGGATGCCCCCCCAAGGCGCTGCTTGCTTCCACCCTGCCCCAGCATGGGATGTGGCGGATGCTGGTAGCAGCAGTCACAGAATGCAGCTCAGCCTCTCACCTTGCTGTGCCTGCATCCCTCTGGGGACTGGGGGGGGAAGGAGAAGAATTACTGCTACTGCTGAACCCAGGACAAGTATCCACCCCTTATTCCATACCATTCACGTCACAGTCAGATCCCACATTTTTCAATATGCCATCACTCTCGTATATATCTGTATCTGTATCTTGTACATATATATACATCCACACACATACAAAGAGAGAGAGAGCTCATTCCTTAGTGCACGGACCAATCCCTATAAAGCTGCTGAGTCCATCCGGTCCATGATGTCGGGCTCCATCTCTTGTAACAGTCTTTCAGAGCAGGAGAGGCTCTGTGCAGTGGTGGATCGTTGCCTGCTGTTGCTGATTGTTCCTTTACCGCAGAACTCGTCTGGTTTCACCAAAGCTCATTCTTTGCTGGGATGATGGTCGGAGGGAAGTCAAGGCCAGTCACTGATGAACAGAAGACATCTAGTTGGTGGGCTATAAAAGTGCTACATAGCAGGCAACAGCATACAATTGAGTTCATTGGCTGTTTTCCCCTAAAATCAAATCCCCTTGAGGTATACATCGGACATCCCCATCTTCCCACATTATTCACCAAGTATATCTGGGTCCCTGAGCAAAAGCAATCCCACGAGTGGGTTTGCTTTAACTGAAGCAGGAATAACCCAGACTGTCTTCCCCAGCAAATTCTTTATGTGCACCACAGGAACTTTGTCCCCCTCTGCAGTATGTAAAAGCTCTGACTGGGATGGACCAGCCCTCTTGGCAGACCCCGTGGTGTTGACCAACCAGGTGGCCTTTGGTAAGCGTGTATCCCAATGTTTGAAAGTCCCACCACCCATTGCTCTCAGTGTAGTTTTTAACAGCCCATTGTACCGTTCGATTTTCCCAGAGGCTGGTGCATGGTAGGGGATGTGATATACCCACTCAATGCCATGCTTTGGCCCAAATGTCTGTCAGGCTGTTCCAGAAATGAGTCCCACTGTCTGACTCAATTCTCTCTGGGGTGCCGTGTTGCCACAAAATCTGTTTCTCAAGGCCCAGGACAATGTTTTGGGCATTGGCGTGGGGCACAGACTTACGTAAAGCCTTTGACACTGTCTCCCATGACATCCTTCTCTCTAAGTTGGAGAGACATCAATTTGATAGGTGGACCACTCGGTGGATAAAGAACTGGCTGGATGGCTGCACGCAAAGAGCTGTGCTCAATGGCTCAATGTCCAGCTGGAGACCAGTGGTGTCCCCCAGGGATCAGTGCTGGGGCTGGTCTTGTTCATCATCTTTGTGGGTGACATGGACAGTGGGATTGAGGGCGCCCTCAGCAAGTTTGCCGATGACACCAAGCTGTGTGGTTCGGTTGATACATTGGAGGGAAGGAATGCCATCCAGAGGGACCTTGACACGCTTGTGAGGTGGGCTGATGCCAACCTGATGAAGTTTAACCATGCCACGGGCAAGGTCCTACACCTGGGTCGAAGCAATCCCAGGCACAGCTACAGGTTGGGCAGAGAAGAGATTCAGAGCAGCCCTGAAGAGGAGGACTTGGGGGTGTTGGTTGATGAGAAAATGAACATGAGCCGGCAGTGTGCGCTTGCAGCCCAGAAAGCCAACCGTATCCTGGGCTGCATCAAAAGGAGTGTGACCAGCAGGTCGAGGGAGGTGATCCTGCACCTCTACTCTGCTCTCGTGAGACCTCACTTGGAGTATTGTGTGCAGTTCTGGTGTCCTCAACATAAAAAGGACATGGAACTGTTGGAACAAGTCCAGAGGAGGGCCACGAGGATGATCAGGGGACTGGAGCACCTCCCGTATGAAGATAGGCTGAGAAAATTTGGGCTGTTGAGCCTGGAGAAGAGAAGGCTGCGTGGAGACCTCATAGCAGCCTTCCAGTATCTGAAGGGGGCCTATAGGGATGCTGGGGAGGGACTCTTCATTAGGGACTGTGGTGAGAGGACAAGGGGTAACGGGTTCAAACTTAAACAGGGGAAGTTTAGATTGGATATGAGGAAGAAATTCTTTACTGTAAGGGTGGTGAGGCCCTGGAATGGGTTGCCCAGGGAAGTTGTGAATGCTTCATCCCTGGCGGCGTTCAAGGTGGGGTTGGACATAGCCTTGGACGGCATGGTTTAGTGGGAGGTGTCCCTGCCCATGGCAGGGGGGTTGGAACTCGATGATCTTGAGGTCCTTTCCAACCCTAACTATTCTATGATTCTATGGTTCTATGTTTCCAGCCATCCGGTGGTTGCTTCCACCATGGTAAGCACATGGCGCCTGCCTTGGCAGGTTGGTGGGAGTGTGATATAGTCAATCTGCCAGGCCTCCCCATATTTGTACTTCAGCCATCGTCCTCCATACCAAAAAGGCTTTAACCGTTTAGCTTGCTTAATGGCAGCACATGATTCACAGTCATGAATAACCGGGGCAATAGTGTCCATTGTTAAGTCCACCCCTCGATCACGAGCCCATCTGTATGTTGCATCTCTGGCAAGGTGGCCTGAAGTGTCATGGGCCCACCAGGCCAAAAATAATTCACCCTTATGTTGCCAATCTAAGTCCATCTGAGCTGCTTCAATCTTGGCAGCTTTATCCACTTGCTGGTTGTTCTGGTGTTCCTCAGTGCCCCGACTCTTGGGTACATGAGCATCTACATGGTGTACCTTCACCACCAGGTTCTGCACCCGGGCAGCGACATCCTGCCACAGTGCAGCAGCCCAGATGGGTTTACCTCTGCATTGCCAGTTGCTCTGCTTTCATTGCTGCAACCACCCCCACAGGGCATTTGCCACCATCCAGGAGTCAGTATAGGGATGAAGTACTGGCCACTTTTCTCGTTCAGCAATGTCCAAGGCCAGCTGGATGGCTTTCACCTCAGCAAACTGACTTGATTCACCCTCTCCATCAGCTGGTTCTGCAACTCGTCGTCAAGGACTCCATACAGCTGCCTTCCATCTCCAATGCTTCCAAAGCGCTAGAGGAGCCCACTGAACTAGATACTTGCCCATATGATCCCTCACACCCTGCCACTCATGACTGTCAGTCCTCGGGGAAAATCTCTTGGTGGTCCTCCTATATCATCATCTAATCCTAGACAAGACTCAAGCTGGACCCTGCTTAGCTTCCACGATTGGACGAGACTGGGCATTTTCAGGGTAGTGCGGCCGTACGCAAAACATAGAGAGCATAGGCAGCAACAAGCTCGTTCCCAGCAAGAGGAGCAGGGTGCTTTCAAGGGCATTGAAAGGATATCCAGGATTTTTAGCTCTTCCAGAATCTACTCCCACTGTAAATAGTCTGGTGGGGGAGCAGAGGGTGTGAGGGAATGCGTCCTTCATAGGCTGACCACCCGAGGAGGAAAACCAAGATGCGTAATTGCTAAACACTTCCATTATATACCTCCCGAAGTATAGAGGTGATGACCACACTGGGAACACATACCAGCCCAGATTCATGATCAACGAGTCTATTGTCTTACAAGTCATTCCCATGAAGTACAGCAAAACAATAACCCTAGCTCAGGCCCCCAAGCTGATAAACACTAAACCAGCAAATACCGGCTGTAAGTAAGGTACAACATGCTGAAACTGTGAGATCAAGAGTGACAACTTTGAGAGCCAATAAATCAGCATTGTGAGGAGTGACTATTAATCCTAAACAATGAATGCTTATCACAGATACGATTGGACACACTCTGGTCAGATCTGTCATTATCTCAACCCTTTGTGCCCCACATTGGGCACCAAAAAGAACTGTCCTGGTTTAAGCCCAGCCCTAACTCAGAACCAAGCAGCTGTTTGCTCACTGCCCCCTTCCTCCCCCAGCTCCTGGAGGGATGGGGAGGAGAACAGAATGTAATTCTCATGGGCTGGAATAAGAACAGTCCAGTAACTAAGGTATAGCACAAACCACTGCTGCTACCACCAATAATAATAATGATAAGGGAAATAACATGGGAAGAGAATACAACCTCTCACCACCCGCTGACCGACACCCAGCCTGACCCAGCAGGGATCTAACCCTTCCAGGTAACTGCCCCCAGTTGTATACTGGGCATGATGTGCTGTCGTATGGAATACGTCTTTGGTCAGTTTGGGTCAGGTGTGCTGTCTCTGCTTCCTCCCAGCTTCCCCTCCTCCCTGGTAGAGCATGAGACTCAGAAAAGTCTTTGGTCAGAGTTAAGCATTACTGAGCAGCAACTAAAAACATCGGTGTTATCAGCATTGTTCCCAGGCTGAAAGTCAAAAACACAGCACTGCACCAGCTAATGAGAAGGAGAAAAATGACTGCTACTGCTGAACCCAGGACTGTTGGGCTAAATCAAATGTCAAATCCCCTTGAAGGATTATCTGGGGGCATAGGATGAATCCTTCCTGGCTCCATCTATCACAATGGCTGTTTAGGACTTCATTGGGGATGCTGTGCGAGCTAAATGCCTGTATGAGCTCCAAAAGCAATCAGACAACTTCATGGAGTGAAAAAAATCCACTACAGACCATGAAGCACACTGTTATTGGGCTCAAGCCCCTGAGCTACAAATCCACACTGACACCCAGCCGGGGTGTGTGCTCTTCCCCCGGCACATGGGCAAGGTGGCAGTGGGGCGGGCAGAGCTGCGGTCCAGCACAGCGCACTGGTTTCTGGGGTTTGGAGCCTGAATTAAAAAAGCCATTGGCTTTAGATCGCAGCCGATGGGTTACAAGAAACTGAACTAGTTCTGGGCTTGCCCCGTGTGTGAGGAGGCAGGAGATGAGCATTCCTGACGGCTGGCAGTTGGTGCATCAGGAGAGCAGTGCCCGCAGTGGCCAAGTGCAGGCAGCAGCAGGGTGCTGGGTGCATGGGCTCCCTGGACTACACTCACCCCTGCTCCTGCGAAGGCACTCATAAGCCCAAAGCACTTTCCCTCCATCCTCACACATATCCTAGTCTACATCGCTGAGTCTTCATGTGCATTTACACCCATCCACTTATCCTTGTGCCACTAGTGTGAAGGACTCTTCTGCCTTTGCAGTTTGACCCCTGAAGCATGCGCATTGCTGCCCCCACAGATGTTTTCCTGTGCTCTGCTTCCAAGAAGATCAGCCCCCCCATGCTCCTCCCCACCCCATCCTCCCTCCTTCCCTGCTCTGAAATAGTGCCAGCTAGAGCTAATCTCCCCCAAACACAAATGATAAGAACCATCGGTCATGGCGGAAACACGGGTGTGAACCGTCCCCTGCCTGCCTGCACCACCTCTTGAACCTACCGGAGGCACCTCAGGCCCTCTCGCTGTCTTCATCTTCCTCATCTTCCTTGCCCTTACTGTCATGCCTTCATCATTTGGGGCACACAGGGCTCGCCAGGGCTGCTGGGCCCTGTGTGTCTTCCTTCCCTGACTGTCAGCTCCTCCTGCCAGTGCTTGCATCAGTGCAGGCACTGATCCCCATGGTCCTACCAAGTGTTCCCCCTTCCAGGCTTCAGGGTCACCCGGTCACTTGCAGCACTAAGACCAGCACAGCACATGTGCAGGAGAGAGGGCTGGAGCAGGAGAGCTCCAGGGTCTGCGTGCAAAGGGATGTGACTGGGGTTCATGGAGCAAGAGGTGAAAAGGGCACACTTAGGGGTACGCTGGTTTGGGGTACACTGAGGGAACAAGAGCAGTAGGTGCAGTGGGGCAGCATGGCTGAGTGGCTGTGTGTACAGGGTCCACGCTGGATGGCAGTGTGTGTGTAAGCAAGGATGGTGCACGTGCAGGGGCTGTTAGATGGCAGTGTGTGTACGGAGTAGTTCACATGTGTGCATGGAAGCTGTCTGTCCTTGCAGGTGCTCGGAGTCCATGTGCTGGTGCTGGGCAGGACCAGCCTGTGGGGCACAGACACTGTGGAAGACACAGCCGCACACTGCTGTCCCCACCACCCTGCCAGCACGCATCCCGGCTGTGCCAGCGCTGCCTGCACCAGGGGCACCCTAGGGGACCTCAGCCCCGAGCCCAGCCTGTGCCGGGAGGGAGGACACACACTGCTGCACCTGTGCCAGTGTAGACCTTAAGCTAAGCCTAACCCTGCAGTCAGCCTGCGCCAGAGGGCACGGGCCGTCCCGCTTGCGCTGGTGCTGACCCACATCCCAGCTGCTGCCAGGCGGCAGAGGCTCCCCGGCCGGGCCCGGTGCCGGTGCGGTGCCGCGGGGGGAGCGGGGCGCGGCGCTGGCCGGGGTCCAGCGGGGCAGGAGCGGGGCCAGGAACGGGGCCAGGACCGGGGCGGGCCGGGGGGCGGGCGGTGCCCCGGTACAGCATATAAGGGCGGCTGCGGCCGGCGGGGGCACCCGTGCTGGGGGCTGCCATCGCGGAGGTGTCACCATGGTGCTGTCTGGGAGCGACAAGACCAACGTGAAGGGCATCTTCGCCAAAATCGGCGGCCACGCCGACGATTATGGCGCCGAGGCCCTAGAGAGGTATGTGCCATCCCCCGTGTCATACCCTCTCCTGCCTCTCCTCCACTCCCTCCCATCTGCCCATGTCCCCTTGCCCTCCACAACTGTTCCTGTCCTATGTGTCCCTGTCTCATCTGTCCCTGACACCCTCTATTCCCCAGGATGTTCGCCACCTACCCCCAGACCAAGACCTACTTCCCCCACTTTGACGTGAGCCCAGGCTCTGCTCAGGTCAAGGCGCACGGCAAGAAGGTGGCGGCCGCACTGGTTGAGGCTGCCAACCACATTGATGACATCGCGACTGCCCTCTCCAAGCTCAGCGACCTCCACGCCCAAAAGCTCCGCGTGGACCCTGTCAACTTCAAAGTGAGCATCTGGGAAGGGGTGACCAGCCTGGCTCCCCTTCTGCACCCCCCCTTGTCCATCCCACTCGCCTCACCCCCTCATCTCACCCTCTTACCCCTCCTCCTTTGTCTTTCAGCTGCTGGGCCAATGCTTCCTGGTGGTGGTGGCCATCCACAACCCCTCTGCCCTGACCCCGGAGGCCCACGCTTCCCTGGACAAGTTCCTGTGCGCTGTGGGCAACGTGCTGACTGCCAAGTACCGTTAAGACGGCACCATGGCTACAGCTGGACCCAATCCACTGCCAGCCTCCAACAGCAAGCAGACAAATGATCTGAAATAAAATCTGTTGCATTTGTGCTCCAGCCCTCGCGTCCTCCTCTGGTTCCTGCCTGCAGGGAGGGAACGGGAGGGATCTGCTTTGGGTCTGAACTGAGGGTCTCCCCTTCCAGGTGGGCACATGGAGGAATCGGGCTTTGGTTTTGCTGTCTGTGAAAGGAGGCAGTGTTTGGGGGTGGTGGGGCTGCTTTTCTCAGCCATGGGGTCTGGGAAAAGCAGAGCATTTCCAGCTACTCTTGCAGGGGAAAGACTTGGGGTGAGTGGCTGTAGTCTGGCCCTTGGGAGCTCCCTGCAGCGCCAGCCTGTGCTGGTCTTCGCATCAGAGCACCTCGCTGAGATCCCTTCTTGCCCCACCAGCCCTGTGCACCCCTTACTCCCAATTTAGGCTGAATCATCGGGTATCAGGCATCAAATATCGGATATATCCTTCTGGAAGTGCTTGTGGGAGACAGTGGGGTACAGGGGCTCACAGTGTTTGTGACCCTCTATGTGATGGCACAGTGAGGACGCTCTGAGGACCTCCAAGCACAAGGACATCTCTCTGTGCATCCCTAGCACAAAGGGCTGTGTGGCATCACTGGACTTCAGTTTCCACCTAATGCTGCACTCTTGGGGTGTTACTTTGCAGGGGTCCTGCGGAGCTGACAGGCTGGGGGAGACAGTGGGGATGGGCACTGCAAGGGGAGCAGCCAGGGCTCAGACAGGCAGCAGGGTAGGGGGTGTCAGCGCAGTGAAGCGGCACTGGGAGCGCGGTGCTGTGTCTGTGCAGCCCCCGGCCCTTATCGCAGCCCGCAGCAGGGCAGCTGTGGTGCAGGGGGCTGCGGGTGGATGATAAAGGAGACACGGGCTCTCCTCCAGCCATGGGTGTGGTGGGAGACGCAGCAGCAGATAGTCGTGGGGCCGCAGCCTGCCAGGTGCTGACTAAGTCTGCCCTGGCCCTGCCAGGCTAGGGGGCTCAGTGCTGGGGGGAAGGTTCAGGAACGCCCGGGGCAGCTGCTACAGCCATGACACGGAGCCAGGCTGAAGTTGCCACTGGCCCTGCATACTTGCCCTAGTCCCATGGGCTCCAGTCAGCATCAGTGAATTCACCAGAGGCTGAAGAAACCCCAAATGACTCGAGAGAGAGAGGAAGACCCTCCAGCCCTCAGGGCTTCTCCTGCAGAGCACCACAGGCATCATGACTGCACATGCCCACACCACCTTGGGGCAGTGAGGAGAGGAGCAAAAAAGTTGGTCAGGGCATCACTGACCTACCTGATCTACCTGTGCATGGAGCAGGGTTTTGGAGCAGGCTGCACCCTTCCAGCCAACACCACCCAGGCACAACTCTGCTCCACAGAGAACCTCTGCTTCCTCTCTCAGGGAGAGAAGGGGTATGGTGGAGGGGTCAGGCCACGGGGGTATACAAGGCAGTGTGGTCTGGTATGTAAAGCATGGGGAAGAGCCAGCATCAAATCCAGCACAGACTTGGGCTTCTCCAAACCAGGCCACAAAGGGTCCTTGTGGTCCTAAGCACAGTGTATGCTTAAGAGACAAGGTTTAAGAGCAATGAAAGGGATGGTATGCTCATGGAGGCGAAGGGGTTGGCAGTTGTCCCCACTGCCCATGACAGGCATTAGCTTCCAACAGCTCCCACGACATGTCGTGTCCTCAGGCAGGACATGTTGTGTTGCAGTGGGCAGTATCCTGCAGCACTTTCTTAGGGCTCTGCATAGCCAAAGAACCACTGAACTCCCAAGAGCCGGGTGAGTTTTGTCCCAGCCATTTGTCCCTGCTGCCACAAGATGGGGACGTCAAGCCGTGGTGCTTTATCGGGGGCAGGCAGAGGGTGCAGAGGGCCAATACTTGGTCCCTGCCAGGATGGGCTTCCAGCCAGCCCCGGTCCCGAGCACACTGGAGACACTGGTCCCATCTCAGGGGGGTGCAGGAGCCCTCGCCAGCAGCTCAGTTCCAGTGCTGGGTGTCTCAGCAGCCAGGCACCCCATGCATCCTGGCTCACAGCACACGAGCATATCAGCCCCGGGCTCCCTTCACTGAGCACCCCTTGGTGGCCATGGCTTCATGTGCCCCAGCACACAGCCTACCCCAGGGGCCTGACAGGCTGGCAAGAGCTTCCTGCACCGTGGCTCTCCCTGAGCTAGTGTTCCTGCCTCAGGACCTGCAGGCAGCGCAGCAGCAGTGGTGGCTGCAGCACGGCAGGTCAAATGTTCAGCCCACCGCTGTCCCAGGTTGGTTTTGCAGCTCCTATTGCTGCAGCCCCAGTGCTGATGAGAGAGGCGGAGGCAAACTCTGCATTGTCACAGCAGCGGCAGACAGAAATGGCAGCAGGTGACATGGAGGAGGTGGACTCTGGGGACAAAGCCTCCTGATTCAGGCCATGGCAGCGCTCAGGAGGCAGAGTCACAGCAGGCAGCTTCAGGGAAGAAGGAAGGTGAGCACCTTCAGGTGAGACAAAAGCTGGTTCTGATGTCTCTGCTACCTGGAGGCTTCTCTTGGCTCTTACCAGCACTCACTCCTGATGGACAAAACATCTATTGTTCAAAGGTACCCACAGAACAACACAGTATTTTGTTATAGGAGAGTCACCAAGGCAAGTGGCATTTCAGAGATCATTTTTATTCAAAGAGGTGCGAAAATGACATCAGGAAAGCAGCCTGATGATTGTGACTTAGCTGGTCACAACACTTATCAGTCTGTTGAGTGGTTGTAAACAGCTTTGTGCAGGTAGCTTGGATAATGCTCTTACGAGTGTCTGATAAACAGTCCTGGCCTTAGAGAGTGCATCCTGAAAGGGACACAGAAATACATACTTCTGGGGGAGGTCAAGCATCCTAGGGGAGTTAACCAGGAATTTCCCATTCAAAATTTAGCAAAGAAGCAGTGGGGAAGACTTGGAGAAGGACTTGGGGGTGTTGGTTGACAAGAAAATGAACATGAGCCAGCAGTGTGCGCTTGCAGCCCAGAAAGCCAACCGTATCCTGGGCTGCATCAAAAGGAGCGTGACCAGCAGGTCAAGGGAGGTGCTCCTGCCCCTTTACTCTGCTCTTGTGAGACCTCACTTGGAGTATTGTGTGCAGTTCTGGTGTCCTCAACATAAAAAGGACATGGAACTGTTGGAACAAGTCCAGAGGAGGGCCACGAGGACGATCAGGGGACTGGAGCACCTCTCGTATGAAGACAAGATGAGAAAGTTGGGGCTGTTCAGCCTGGAGAAGAGAAGGCTGCGTGGAGACCTCATAGCAGCCTTCCAGTATCTGAAGGGGCCTATAGGGATGCTGGGGAGGGACTCTTCATTAGGGACTGTGGTGAGAGGACAAGGGGTAATGGGTTCAAATTTAAATAGGGGAAGTTTAGATTGGATCTGAGCAAGAAATTCTTTACTGTAAGGGTGGTGAGGCCCTGGAATGGGTTGCCCAGGGAAGCTGTGAATGCTCCATTGCTGGTGGTGTTCAAGGCCAGGCTGGACAGAGTCTTGGATGGCATGGTTTAGTGGGAGGTGTCCCTGCCCATGGCAGGGGAACTTCATGATCTTGAGGTCCTTTCCAACCCTAACTATTCTATGAGTCTATGATTCTAACATACAGAATTAATTTCTTATTATAAGCTGATCTTAGGACACCAGTTGGGAGATCCTCTTGCTGGAAAGAGGAGGGGAAATATCATGCGGTTTACAAACTGTTCTGTTTATATATCCTATTTTGGCATTCAATATGCCAATAGCATAAGTCATGATTGGTGCAACCTATAGGTCTTTTGTTGAAAAACTGCTGTGTAAGCAGTTTGTTTGCCATGCATTTAGACAGTTACTCTTTCCTGAATGTCAGATTTTCCACACTGAACTGATCTCTCTGATCTGTCTAGATCAGTTTGAATTCTAACCCAGTGCTTTGGGGTGCTCACACCCCCTCCAGCTCAGGAACATTTGAGAATTTAATAAGCACATTCTCCATTACAACACATAAGTTATTGATGAAAGAACAGAGAATGATAATGTTGAACCAAGGACTAGAATCTGTCACAGCAGGAAAACAGACTCATCTGAAATGATTCTTTCTTGGCACTGGCCATGGTTATTACTCATCTCTTTCTTCGATTAAATGTCCCGCTGTTTCTCTGTGATCTGAAATGGACTGGTTTACAGTTCCTTAGTTTCCTTCTTTTACCTACTAATGATAAGAGACCCTGTTGTCTTGTTCCTGCCACCCCATCATCCTCCACCACTTCCCAAAGACACTGGCTGCTTGGAGATGGCTTCAATCAGTTGCTGAGGTAAAGGGGACTTTTTTCAGGCAAGCAGTCTGAAAATACTGGAGTGAATGCAGTATACTTTAATCCACACTTTTGAGGATCCTCCCACCTTCCCTGCTGTCTATTTTGCCACTGGGAAAAGTGGTTGTAGAAGACAGAAAATAGAGTCAGCCTTCACTAAAACATGGACTGTGATGAAGGATTTCAAATATTTTCTCTCTCTCGTTTCCTAAAAGCAGAGACTGCTCCCAGCGGAGCACCCACATCAATCATAGCTATACAAGCCCCTCTAGACAGGACAGGGCTGATAAAAGAAGTACTCAGAGAACTTAAAACTGTGAGCCCTCCTTTTAGTCTGCCCTCCTTTGCCATCACAAGAAGTTCAACGTTGCAAGCAACATCTTAGAAAACCTTTTTGCTGATCCCCATCAAAGCTGACCTATGAGCACCCCAGGCCTCACTCTGTGAGCTCCCATGACTGAAGAGGCATTAAGCATAATGAATTCCCTGGTTTTGATGATGTTTGTAACAGAATCCAGGTCCTGGATTTTCTGTCTGGAAGGAGAGGGAGCAGACCTGTGGTAACATGACGTTGGCCACTGCTGCCTTCCTACTGCTGTTCTGGAGCCATTCATCAGAAGCTTTCCACACCTACTCTGCACTGCTTTTCCACCTTTTTGTGACTGACCATGTCTGTTTTGATAACTAGATCTAGCCAGCTTTCCACTGCAAGGGTACCACTAGCAACTCTTTGCAATGAGGTTACAGTATTTGTCAGTCACGCCTGCTTGACGTTGTCCACTGGGAACTGACCAGGTTTCCACCTCAGAGATGGGAACTGAATAGAAGTGCAAAATTTTTCTTCCTGGTGGTTGCCCTGTCTTTTGCCACACACCAACCACCTGAGAAGATCTGCATTTGCTTAGAGATGGTGAAAGCGGGAACATAGGAAATGCTCTGCTGGTGACATTGTTGGCTCATCTCTGCCAGGGATGTTTTCAGCAACAGGAGATACCACCTGGGAGAGCACATGAGCCTAGCCATTTTTCGTTGTGCTCCTCCAGCATCCACACCAGCAGTAACAGCGATTTCAGCAAGTACATTCCTGCCTGCTGCCTTTAGCATGTCTGTTGACCTGCTGCTCACGAATTTGCTACACCTTTTACAAACCTGCTGATCCTATTTGTTTCCACAACCTCCTGTGGCAGCAAGTTCCAGAAGATCATTCTCCTCCCTGCAGTGTATAAAGTCCATTATATTCCTTTTAAAGCAATCTACCAGACTCATCGATGGTCTCTAATTACAGTCACACAGCATCTGATGAGCACAAGGGCCACATTCACCTTCTGATTTTGTAGAGTTGGCCCTTTCTGCTCCTCCTTCTCCAGGGTCAAATCCCAGACTTCCTAAGACCTCCTCATACGGCAGCTGCCCCATCCCCTTGATCATCTCAGTTGCTCTGCTCACAACTCTGAAAGTTCACCATGTCCTCAGATCAGAGGCCAGAACTGTGCAAATGTGCGTTAGAGAGCAGGCAGTCTCCTTTCTTGCTTTCAGACTCCAAGGCTGCTTGATGACATGGCCACTTTTTGTTGCACATCAAGGCTACACTTTGGTGAACCATCAGTGAAGACTCCCTTATATTTTTCCTGAGCTTTAATAGCCAGTTTAAGTCCAGTCTCCACTGTCTTAGGTTTTTCCCTATCTATGTCACCTTAGTTATCTGCACTGAAACAACTGACCCCCTATTTTTCCATTTGTGAATAACACTGAAAGCTCCCCTGACCACATCAGCCCTTCCCCAGTCTCCTGCAGTGATGGAGCATCATCTGACATTTCTGACAAAAGCTAAAAAGCTGAAGTGTGCAACTCTTAACAGCAGATTTTCGGTCCATAGTCCTGGGACACAGTTCTTCATATCCTCTCCCTGCACAGATCCCCTGTCATATTGACTTCAAGTAGGCACTGAGTTGCTGAGTAGACATAAATCAATGAGGATGTAGCTGGAGATGGTTAAAAGATGAGGTTTTCCAGCTAGTGCTGCTTTTTTACTCCCCGTATCAGGACCAGACAGAGATACGGGAGCAGACTGTGCCAGCACTGTGCCCTTCAGAGACCCTTGCACGTGGCCAGGAGGATCCCAACTATGGATTTATGGAAAGCAATACAGCAAAATGTGCACTGCAACTGCTCAGCCAGAAAGCTTTTATACCTTCTTCAATGGTGGAGCAGCTGAGTGCCTTTATTAATAGGAGAAGTGTATTTATCAGAATTCATGGGTCAGCACTGTTAAAGCCCCATAAATTCAATTTGGACAGGTCACCATTATTTATTTTTCCAGATCATAGCTTCAAACAGGGATATTTTCAGCTGGGATAGAGTTAGTTTTCTTCCTAGTAGCTGGTGCAGTGCTGTGTCTCAGCTCAGTCTGAGAACAATGCTGATAACACACCAATGCTTTAGTTATTGCTAAGTAATGCTTACTCCGATCAAGGACTTTTCAATCTCTCATGCTCTGCCAGTGAGGAGGGGCACAAGAAGCCAGGAGGGAGCAGAGATAGGACAGCTGACCCAAACTAGTCAAAGGGGTATTCCATACCACAACACATCACGCTTGGGATAAAACTGGGGGCAGCTGGCTGGAAGGCGCTGCTCAGTGACAGGCTGGGTATCGGTCAGCGGGTGCTGAGCAATTATACTGTGCATCTTCAGGGTTTTATTCCTCCCTCTCTTCTTGTTCTCTCTTTTTCATTACTATTATTACTACTAGTAGTAGTAGTATATTTTATTTTATTTCCTTTATTAAATTGGTCTTATCTTAACCCACAGGGTTTACTTTTCTTTTTCCAATTCTCCTCCCCATCCTACTGGATGCATAGTACTTAGTTATAATGTGGGGTTAAACAGCAACAAGCATATAGTCCAGATCTCTCCCCAGGCCTGTCTGAATCACTGTAGGAAATACACTCTTTAGAACAGTCTTCCACTTCCATGGAGGGGCTGTGCTTCAGGATTCATGGACCAAAGAGCAAAAGCAGATGTGTTGATCTCTAATCATTACACAGACACAGGCACTGCGTTCAGAGTCAAGTGTGTTGCAAAGCCAGGCAGAAGCCCTGGCCCCAGCATAGCCACACTCCCTCAAACTTTAGCAGAAGCTCACCAGAGGGTTTCTAAACCTCGTGATTTTGGTTGCCACCACAAGAGGAGACAGGTATCACTGCAGCTGGATCTTCTGCCTGGCTGCACATCACAGTGATCCATGGGTGGCTGCCTGTGCCCACCTACGGAAGTGGAGGAAGCTTCAGCTTCGCTCCAACTGCAGCTTCAGCTCCAAATCCAGCTCTGCAGCAAAAGGGAGACCCTCTCTGATTGAAACTCACCCAAGCAAGGGTGCTTGGCCAAAGAGGAAAGAGTGGGAGCAACCCAGTCCTTTCCAGTGACAACATTTTAGTGCGCTCATGTGTTTGGAGCAGCTGTCAGCCTGGAGGTGACATGTCCTACAGCACTCACCACCCCAAACAGTTACATGAACATTGGAATGCTTTTCTTGGGGAACAGGAGCAAGTCCAAGGACTCGAGGTGTGAGGAAACAGGTACTGTAACACATTGTGGATCTGACTCTGCATTGGGCTGGGTGAGTTTGATTTGTGCTCAGATTTGTCAGATCTTTGAATCTCAGGTTTTGTCCTTTAAGAGGAAAATAACTGCAAGTAGAGACAGCATTGCAGGAAAGTCATTCACGAGGATTGACTGATGACAAGTTGATACCTTTTAAGTGGAGTTGAAGAGCAAATTACCATAGAATAAGACAGAAGGGTTTGTTCTTCTTTCAAGAATTGTTTCAAGAAGAGCAATTTCTGAGCAGCAGTAAAATCAACTGGGAGAACTCAAAGCTAACATGGAAGAGGCTTGCCATTCCTTAGGGAAAAACTGTAAAATTACTTTATATGCTGAAGAAGCTCGAAAAACAAGAGGGAAGGAGTGTAATACCTATCTGGAGTGTGATTTCCTGATATCAAAAGGATATGAGGAATAATAACCAGATTATGAAAAATGGAGAGGAGGACTAGCCTCTGAAGAAGGCTCTGACTGATGTTTGCAATGTGTGAGTAAGAACAGGTAAGTCCATCATGTTGTCGGTCAAGACTTCAGAGCTCAGTCATGAGCTTTGCTGTAAGTCATGAGCAACAGAGGAGGATAACAATCAGGGTATTGCAGGATCTCAAGGATCAACGTAGAAGAAAGGGGATGTTATCTTCATGCCCAGCAAAAAAAGTGGTGAGGAAGCTGGTGCTGTTGTTAGGCAGGACACGTTCCAGAAGGAGAGCTCTAAACATCCGAGGACAATATTGCACAGGGACAAATGGAAATGAACAGGCAGTGAGTAAATCTAAGCTGGGGATTAGAAAATCAGTCCCTTCCCATCCCATGCTTCCTGTGCTCAAGCTTTTGGGCTGACTTCAAGGAAGTCTTCTAATAAATTATATGAGGACATTTCTAGCTACTGACTGCACAATCTGCTCTGACAGGGCTTTAGATAATGTTAGAGCCCCTAGAGCATGACTGACTCTTTCCTAGGGGATTTCATTCCCATACATAAAAAGCTTATCGCAAATATATCAGCTCAGTGAAAGCAAGAAACAAAGATTTGGAGCTCCTGAAGTAGAAAGCCCATGTGTTTGTGTTTGACTGGAAACATGGCTGAAGTCCCCAACCAAGCTCAACTGTAAGCGAATGGGGTGATTTTTGCCCGAGCAAGGACTCCAAGACTGTGTCCAGACTGCATTATTCCCCTGGAGAACACAAACGCATCAGAAGGTACCCCAAGGAAAAGGTACCCCAAGGAAAAGGTGTGTAAGAAGGAAGATCCTTCACTCTTCTAAAGTCAACCAGAAAATCAGAGAATGAGCTGACTGCTCCTATGAAAGCCACAGATCCCGTGAGCCCTACGAACGCGGCAGGTACGCAGGAGCTGAGAAGGCAGTTTGATTTTCTAGGAACAAGTATAAAACCACCACACTTCAGATTGAAGTGCTGAGCTTCCCCCGCAATTTCCGCTCTGAGCTGGGGTGCGGTGGGCTGTTGGTTACCGCTGAGCCAGCGGATGTTTGTGATTTCGGGTTAAACGGATCTCAAATTACCGTCTTATTTCTCCCTCGTGGCACGGAGCAGCAAACCCAGGCAGCGAGGCCAGCACCTCTCACGGCAGCAGCGGGCTTCCAGCACCTCTTCCCAGGGTGCTCCCGGGGTTTGCGCCCCCCTCGAAGTCACTCTCCGGGGCTCTCGGGGACCTCCTGGAGTACCGGGGTGCCACGGGACCATCTCAGTCCCTGGGTCACTGCGCTCATGGGGTTAGCTTGCGCCCTGGGTGCTGACAGGACTCCAGCACTTCCTCCAGACCACGGGGTCCCCAGCACAGGGAGACCAGATCCCCCCAGCCCGAGCACCGCAGGCTGCTCCGGGGGCTGCCCCGTTCAGCGCACATCCCGGCGCCGCACGACGCCAGCGCTGGCCCGGCCGCGGGTGTCCCCAGGCCGCAGCGCTCCCGGGGGCGGTGGTTCCGCCGGGGGCGGGCCGGGGCGGGGCGGGCCGGCGGAAGCAGGCGGTGGCAGCGCGGGGATATCGCTGCGGGGCGGGCGGCGGGCGGCGATGCCGGGGTAGCGCCGGGCGGCCATGGCGCGGGGGGGCGGCCCGCCGCTGCGGCGGCGGCTGCTGCTCCTGCTGCAGCTGCTACTGCTGCAGCTCCTGGCGCTCCCCGCCGGCCGCGGCAGCCGCGCCGGGCCCGGTGAGTCCCGTCCGGGGAGCGGGAGGGGGTTCGGGGACGCTCCGCGGGCACAGGGACACCGGGGCACGTCCGGCGGAGGAGCCGGGCTGGGCGGCCTCGCTCAGCAGGGTCCCGGCGACAGAGGCGTCGGTGGGAAACCGACCGGGTCACGTTAAAGTGAGCGGGGACCTGCCTGCCGCGCAGCGCCGGGGGCCGGTCTGAGCCCCGCTGCTCCTGACAGGGGTGGCTTTGAGGTGGCTTCGTGATTTCTCGGTGTGATTTGGGTGCTCGGGGCTCTGGGAGCTGTCTCCGGTGAAGCAGCGCTTGTGTCCGGCGCTGCAGAGCAGCGAGAGGTCAGGCACGGTCCCAGAGGGGTTTCTGCTGTACTTGCGGTGGCAGTGATGGGTTTGCTTCGTTTTGCTTGGTTTTGCTTGGTTCTGAGGTTACTTTACTTCCAGCACATCCAGGCGGCTGGGAGGGAGCGGAGGGCTTGCAGAGCGGTGGGTTGCTGTCTGTGGCTGTGATGGGGATCTGGAGTGCACGGGGACTGAGCCTCCCCATGCAGAGGGTCAGCCAGTGGCTGCAGTGATGGACAGGTTTGGGGACGTGAGGTTGTTTGCCTGCTTCACCCCATCATAGAAATAGGCTTGTGCCAGCGTTGCCTGTCTGGTGTTGATGGTGCTTAATGACTTCCCCATAGTCTGCAAAGCCTGGAGCTGTCCAGGGAGCTGATGGACGAGATGGCCTTTTGCCCCAGACCCACCCTCCTCTGGCATCCTGCTAGCTGGGTTCCCAGCCCCGAAGAATTACCCCTGCCCTTGAGGTGTGGTGGTTGGTTTGTCTTGGTGCCGTCCCACCGGCTGGGGAATGTCCCCACAGGGTCAGGTCTGGGCACTGGTGAAGATCAGTTCCGCCCCAGAGGAGCGAGGGGTCCTCTTCCTGGAACATACATAGATGGATTTCTGACCTGGGCTAAAGGAACAGGGTTTCTGTTACATTATAAATGGGCAAACATCCTGCCGCGTAGCCACGTCTTTTCTTGAGTCAGACTGATCATCATCTCTGTAGCTTTAGACAGTGTCTGCTTTGAAATGAGGGTTTCATCCTTTTGATGGGAAGCCCTGAAACCAAGGTATCATTTCCTAAAACTACCGTGATCTCATGGTAGTTTGGACAAACAAACCCATGCTCTTGCAGGTGGCTCTTTACTCTGAGAACCAAATAACACATCTCCTCTTTGCATCTGTGATTCTACTGCACTTTGTTTCTTTCTTAAAAACACTTCTGCTTTTTGCATTATAGGTTTGAAAAGTGCTAATGTGGAATCTGTATGGGAGAGGATGGAAACAGCATCCGTTTGACAATTCCCTTGCTCAGTGTAAAGGCTTGTGAACACCATGGAACAGTCGAGTGGGACTTTCCAGGTGTTGCTGTGCTGGTGCAGAGTGTGCTGAATAGATGGGCACAGACACATACAGAGCGAGCAAATACAAGAGCGTGCTCTCTCGATGCAGATGGGCTGCCAAAGTAAATGCCTTGCTTGCGGGTGACCTGTCTTTCTGGTTTTCCTCAGCTGATACTCCGCTTATCAGCCCGTGGTGCTTCCTTGTCAGCCCAGCTGCCCCGGGTGCAGCTCTGGGGTGCCCAGCACAGCGAGACCTGTGAGCAGGGGCTGGTTCTCACCATGAGAAGCTGTTTCTGAATGGACTTTGTCCATGTGCATGTGTTGTTGGTACAGCCTCGACTGCTGCTGACCTGGTCACAGGCAGCGTGTGAGTAGGGCAGGTCTGCCCACCTGCCCTCTGCCTGGCACTGTGCTCGAGCTGGCGCCATGTAATTGTCTGGTCCTTAATAGATAGCACTGCTCTTTGCTTGGGGTTTTAATTCTGCAGCATGTCTGTCCTCTGCTCCCCCAGAGTCACACAGATAGTGCTTCAGCTTCAAGGGGATGTGCTGCATGGGTGGTGACCATGGCTGTTGGCTGTGCAGAGCTTGATGGCTCCTGGGGTTAGAACGATAGAATCATAGGATGGTTTGGGCTGGAAGGGACCTTACAGATCATCCAGTTCCAACCCCCTGCCACAGGCAGGCACACCTTCCACTAGGCCACATTGCTCCAAGCTCTGTCCAACCTGGCCTTGAACACTGCCAGGGATGGGGCAGCCACAGCTTCTCTGGGCAACCTGTGCCAGCGCCTCAGCATCCTCACAGGGAAGAATTTTTTCCTAATATCTAATCTAAATCCCCCTTCTTTTATGTTAAAGCCATTCCCCCTTACCCTGTCACTACAGGCCCTTGTAAAAACCCCCTCTCCAGATTTCTTGTAGCCCCTTTGGGCACTGGAAGCTGCTCTAAGGTCTCCCCAGAGCCTTCTCTTCTCCAGGCTGAACAAGCCCAGCTCTGTCAGGTTGGAGCAGCTTTTATCAAGGTAGGAGGACTTATCCCTGTGCAGGCTGTCTGATGGGATGTGTTGCATTGGGCTTTCCCGGCTCTAATCACGCTTTGTGTCCCTGTCTACCCACCTCCTGTGTCCAAACACCTCTATGGACTTCCAGAAACAAACATGCCTTCTGCATGCAGAGCGCAGCTGGGGTACGGACGCCACTGATTAAACACTGTTGCCTTCTGTAACTCCTGTGCATGAAACATAACTGGGCTCACTATGGTCAGTGTAGGGGATCACAGCCAGCTCTTGTCTGTAGTAGCCCACGCGCTGTGCTGCCTTGCAGCCAAGGAGCATTTGCTTCGAAAGCCCCTTTTGTGGCCTCTGCTCCTTGCTGGCCGAGAGAGCAGCACAGCCCCGGTGTGGGGGAAAGCTCTGCCCACAGGCTGTCAGCTTCTCACTGCCCGGCCCAAGGCTCACCCTTCCCCTGGGTGCCCTCGCCTGGCCCTGTGCACTGAGGTGCTGCAAGAGCTGGACCCCATGGGTGTGTGGCTGGGGCAGGCGGTGCGGTGAGGCAGCATGGCCACACTCGTCCTCCGGCTGGCTTGCATGGCTGGTATTTCTTGGTTCCCTGTTTCCTCCTTTCCTTGTCAGGTTTACAGGGTGCCCGGAGGCTTTGGCTTGGTAATTTGCCAGGGAATTAAACCCATGATTACTGTTCCTGTCTCTTTGCAGCGCTGTGGGTGAAGGTCAGCATGCATCCTGCTGTGGGGCATGAATCGTAGTTCCTGCTAGGATTAGATTCCTCTTGGCATAAAGTACATCCCAAGGCCCTGGTCCTGCTTGAGGATTGTTTTCCTCTTTCTTTGGCATCTTTCTTAAACCCCGTTGGGTCATAGAATCATAGAATCATAGAATAGTAAGGGTTGGAAAGGACCTCAAGATCATCGAGTTCCAACCCCCCTGCCGTGGGCAGGGACACCTCCCACTAAACCATGCCATCCAAGGCTATGTCCAACCCCACCTCTGTGTTTCCAACATGACCCTGTGCAGTGTTGGAGGAAGGCGAGTTAAACTGCACTTGCTGCTTTATTCTCTGTTACAAATGAGGAATCTGTGGCTGAAAGATGATTTATTCCACTCCAGGGAATTCTGGAGTAGAAATGGAGCATCTGGGAGGACTTGGCAGAGATGTGAAGATGTTTTCTTCTACCCTTTTGCTGAATGTTATGAACCTTGGTTTTGAGTGGGCAACCTGTGCAGTTTTGTCCCCTTGTCAGCCCTGGTGTGATGGGGTTTTTCCATCCTGGAGCTGCAGTCTGGCTGGTTCCTTGCAGACAATAACACTGAGGTACAATTTGCAGGTGAAATTACCAGCAGGCTGGGGGTAATCCGTAGGCATAGCTGGGCAGAGGGGTGGATGGCGGATCTAGTTAGTCCTGGTGGCACTTTGACTGAATAGCTGTAGCTTTGCATGATCTTTCAGCCTCTCCTAGGGCTGTTCTAGCTATCCCAGCAGCCTTTCTTCCAGGTAGGAGAATCTTTGGACTTTGGGAGGTACATCTGAAAGCAGAATTAGGTTTGCAGCACATGAATTTTCATCACATTGTGTGTCACAGGAAGGCAGTGGGTTGTGCAGTATGTGTGTCTTGAGCTGGGTAAGACAGATCAGGTTAGCTCATGTGCTCAGGAAAGACAGATGAGGGCACAGCTCTTGACTGCGTATACCTGCTGCTGGGCCCTGGAGCACCCCTGCACTACCTGCACCCATCTGCTCTGCACTGTTTGTCTCTGCTGTCTACTCTGTGGTCCTTTCTTGTGACATCAACTTTTCCTCCGACCTTTTCCTGCTGTCAGTGTCTCTGGTGATCTGTCATCTTCAGAGCACATCTTGCAGAGGGTACTTAATTCATCTTTTAGTGCTTTCTGGCTCTGGGTGATGGTTTTGTAGCAGGGGTGTGGGTGGTTCTGGCTGGATCACAGCGTATCTAGTGGGGCTGGAATGAGAAACCAAGGAACAAAGGGCTCCTCTCCAGCAACCTTTAGACTCCTGTGTGCTCCTGTGTGTGGTTCAGCCCTGCAGCCTGCCCCCAGCAGCCACCGGAGTGCTGTGCTCTCTGCCTTTCAGACCCCATGTATGTCTCCGAGTACTTCTCTCAGAGCGCCCAGAAGCTGTCCTTCTACAGCTGGTATGGGAACGCTAAGCTCTTCCACTTCCATGTGCCGGAAGAAACTGTGCTGCTTCGCTGGCTTCTGCAGGCATCCCGGGGAAAAGGACCTGAGTGCACCGACATGGAGATCACAGTGTATGTATGCTCCTGTGCCAGTGCTTGCCTACATGGGCTTCCTGTCCTTCTCTTGTCCTTGTTGTTCGTGGTTGTGGTTGGTTGATCGTAGGATGCTGGACATCTGTTCTTTAGTTGAAGAAGCCATAGTTTCTTCATGTAGCAGCACTAAATCTGTGTTTAAACCTGTAGGAGCTTAAATCTGTAGGAGCATTTTGTTTAAACCTGTGTTTAAACCTATTGGAGCATTTTGTGTTCCTGTTATCAGTGCATCTGGGGCTGTCAGATGCGGTGTCTAAGAGACGCCTTAGAAGCACTGGAGATAGCTCCACAGTGACACTGGTGTTGCTGCTCATAAGCAAAGGCGTTCCTGGACCTGTCTGTGCCTAGCAGGATCTTGCACATGGTACCAAGGGATGTGACAGGACTACAGGGGGTTTGAGAGGACCCCAACCAACTGGAGACAGACAAATTCCCCAGCACAGAGGAACCGAATAGACTGGGGATGCTTTGTGAGGCACGCAGCTGTGTGTGGAGCTGAGGTAGGAGAGGAATGCCGAGTCTTGCAGACACAAGAGCATGAGAAGATTGCAAACCTAATGCCAGTGAAAGAAATGCTGCCTAAAGCAGTACTTGAGTTGGAGGATTTTGGGAGTTTGAGCTGTAGCTTGGGAAGGTACCAAGTTTCCTGGGCAAGTTATGCCCATGGAGACACATGGGCACCCACTCATGGGTCTCTGGCACCTGCACCACAGAGGTCTCGGGAGTGACCGAAGCAGCTTGACTTGTGTTTCCCTGGTCTGCCCTGGACACAGATCAGTGCTCTCAGTTGCTCCAGAGCAGCCTGGCACAGCTGATCTTCCTTTCTGCTTTCCAGAAAGGTTTCCAATACCTTGGGGATTGAGGGACAAGGCAACAGCTAAATGATAGCCTAAGAAATGAAGACCAGCCCAGCTAAGCTCAAATGGGTTAACACCATATCACCTGTCACGTTTGCCTGCTGGAGCTGTTACGTGCTGTTGCAGTGCAGTCCAAACACAAGCAAATTAAACACCAGATTGGCTGCCCAAATAAATATCTCACATGTTACTTTGCCGCCTGCTTTTCTGCTGCTTCAAACGCTGGGCTGCTTACCTGGGAAGCCAAAGTGCTGTTGTACTGAAGTCAGTCACATGTACCTTCCTTGGTAAGCATCTTCTTAGTCTGTCTGCCTGCCCTTCTTAAGAGAGGAAATATGGAAGATGTAAATCTTGGCTAGAGAATAAAAGCTCTCTGTTGACGATTCAGCCTATATGGGGAATTTGCTGATGGTTATAAAAAAGGAGTAGTTTTGCGCCTGGGGCTTAACCTTAGTAAGTGTGAAAATTTGCTTTCAGGCTTCATGGAATTATGTAAATCCTTATCTTAATAAGCAGCCAAGTTAAACCAATCTCTAAATAAATCCCGGATAAGCTAATAGCAGCCAGTCCTCACCAGATGAAAATGATGGCTCTTGTGGTCCACTTGAAAATGTGGGTTTTTCCACCCTGCTCTCTCTCAGATCCCAGGCCAACCTGGCTGTCCACTGATGAGTTTGTATCCCAGTTTGTTTTGCCAGTGTCTTTACACCCCTCAATTGATTTGCATTCTGGTTTCTCTCACAGGCACTTTCGCTATGGAGCCCCTCCTGTAATTAACCCACTGGGCACTCGTTTTCCTGCTAATGCCACTGTCCGTCCTTCCTATAACATCAGCATCACTCTGAGCAGGGCTGTGCAGAACACCACGTTTGTGAACATCACCAGCCCTGCTGCTGGAGACTGGTTCATTGCTGCCCATCTCCCTGAAGCTGCTGGTAGGATTGAAGTGAAGGTGAGGGTCCTGGTGAGGCTCTCGGCCGTCATGCTCTGCTCGGTGTGTCTTGCCACAGCTGACCCGTCTGCTCTCCCCTCCTGCAGGGTTTCTCCACTCCATGCCCCTATATGTTCCAGGCAGATATGTTTGTGCTCAGACTCACTGATATGCCTGTTCTGGAGCCTGGTGTTGCCGTGCCACAAACAGTTGTCTCTCCTGCTAAGCCACTGCATGTCAAGTGAGTGAGAGCAGCGGGTGGAAGGACTTATGGCCATGGTGGGGCGGGATTTCCCACTGGTGCTGCTTAGGGGAAGCCACTGTTGTTCGAAATGGGGCTGGAGCTGGGGTCTCCGTGTTGCCAAGCTCCCTGCAGCAGTGGCGGGGTTTGCGCAGGGAGCATGCACTTCTCTGGCTCTTCCCAGGTGGTCCTAGAGGTTCAGCTGTGGGAATTTTAGTTCTTGGAGGTGTTTCCCTTGGGAAGGATGTTCACAACACCAACCAGAACCAGCCAGCTCTTGCCACAAAACCCTGGGGGCCGTGGTGGGTCACAGCTGGCTTCTGTGGAGAGCACAAGCTCTGCAAACTGCTGGTCCCCCTTCCTCCTGCAGGGTCTTTGTTCCCAAGCATGCCGCAGGGATGCAGTTTGAGCTGCGAAGGTGTGTGACAAGCGAGCGGAAAGCGTGTGCCGTGCGGGTAGTGCTGGGCTCCATCACGCTGCCCCAGTCCTTCCAGAAGATCATCACCTGCACTGGGAATGTAAACTGCAGCCTGGCCCTGGAGTCACCCCCCTGGGAGAAGTGGCTGCAGATCATGGTGGAGAGTCTCGGCCCTGCCAATGCCAGTGTGTCTGTGGAGATGCTGGCTTCTTTCACAGGTGGGCTTCCGCTTTCTCTAGCTCTATGGGAAGGACCAGAGGGACCTTTGTGTCTACTGTGTCTCTCTTGAGCCTTTGGGTGGGTGGCTGTCTTCCATAGCATGCCAGCATAACCTCGGGGGCTGGAACATAGTTGTTGCTTTGAGGTCAAAAGTGAAGGCTTCAGTGTTCACCCAACAGGGTACTCCCTGGAGATGCCTGTTTTGGAAACGCCTGAAAAGTTTAGGGTCTCTGAAGCAATGATATTTTCCAAAGGCTGTTTGGGAAGCAGTGGCTGACTTAGTTGAAATCTTGTGGGGAGAGTAATTTGGGGTTAATGCACTGTGATGATATGTTGATTATCCATTGGGAATAAACAAGAAACCATTTCACAGAGGTCTCTTTGGGGTAATGTCTTGGGTAGCGAGGGGATGTCACCATTTCAGGTGACACCCTGTGACTCAGAAGGCTGCAAGGTCTTGTGGCTGTGATAGGCACCTTTGCATCCTTCTATTACATGACCATAATCCCTGTTTGACTCTTGGAAGCTCACCAACAAGGCACATTTTCTGCTGGGGGTTCTGCCATCCCCTCTTCAAAGCAGAGCCTCAACCCATGTGCTGGAGGGCCTGGCAGTGGTGGTCGAGGTGTTAGAGGGGAGCACTAGAGTCTGTGGGAGTGATGGACAGGCTTTCTTCATGTCCCAACTTGTGGATGCTGATGTTAGAGTTCCCCCTGCAAAGACGGTGCCTTTCAGGGGCTGTAGCAAATGCTGCAGTGCATGAACCAGCTGAAATACCCCCAGTTTGTGCTGTCACTTGAAGGTCTGGAGCTGGGGGTCCTGCCTGGATGAGGTGCTTGTCCTGCCTGTGCTGATTCCTTTCCTTTTTTGCTTTACAGCTTGCAGACCAGGAAGTACCAGTTCATTTCTTAACTTCAGCAGCCTAAACCAGAGCCAAACTGGTCCCAGACCAGGTAGCACAGGAGCAGCAGGGAGCTCCACTCTGTCTACCACAGAGGCTTCACACAACGCGTCTGGCCAGAGGAGCTTCTGCCTGCAGAACCAGCCCGTCGTTCGTGAGGACCTGGATGTGGTGTCTGTGCGCTACAGGCTCTTGAATGGTCCCAGTGTGCCTGTGAACAACCTCTCCCCAACCCTGCTCCTCCTCAGCCTGAACACTGGCATGGACAGCGGGGGTTCCCTCGTGATCAGTCTCCTGCTTAACAAGGTGTGGAGGCTCTCGGATGGGATTGTCTCCCCTTTGCAGGGCTCTGTCCCTGCTCCTGGGCGGTTTGTCAGCAAACTCCAGGGTTGTAGGTACCGGTGGCACTGTTTATCTTCCCTTTTGCTGTCACAAAACACTCTGAGCCTGCTTTAGCCACCTCCAGCATGTCCCACCTGCCAGCTCCAGTTCAGGTGCCACAGCTTGCTGGCATGTGGTGGCAGTGATACAGGGGAGATGAAATGGAAAGCAGCTGTAGTGCCATCCTCTCCACAGGAGCCTGGCACCCTGCCACCAGGATAGGAGACTGAGCAGGGAAACCCAGGGATGTTCCTGCCCCAGTCACTGATTCCCAGTCTCCTTCCGTGACACCCCAAAATCAGCCCCCTGAAATTCTGAGACTTCCTGAGGGCTGGAGCAGGGCTCAGCCCTGATGTCCTGCTGCCTCTGACTCCTGCCACTGTGCTCATGCTGAAATGATGTGTGAGTGCCCCAGCTCTGGGGCAGCTTCCCCATGCAGCCCCCCAGGAGTCCCTCTTGCCTTTCAGCCAGGTTGTGACACGGTGGCAGCGCCGGGTGAGGTGAGCATGGGTTTGCCCAGAAAAGCTGCTGAGTTGACCTTGATCTGCAGGATTCGTTGTCACCTGCTGCTCCTGTGGGCAGCGTGGCAGACGAATTGTGCCAGGAGGTGGCATCGGGGTGCTCTGACTTGGGACACTGCTCTGTTTGCACAGACATCCGTGAACCTGGCCAATGCCTCTGTGGTAGCGTGTGTGAGTGCTGCTTCACCGGTGCTGTCCCTCAATGCCACACACAACTGCAGCACAGGTAGGAGAGACGCTGGCACCTGATGCCAGCTCAGCTACACCATCTCGGGGCTTTGCTTTTAGGCGTGTGAGCTGTTAACTGACTTGGGACTTTGGGGTGTCCCAAGGAAGCTCTATTTTGGCACAAGCCGTTGTGAGGTCTTTGTGCTGGCATGTGCCTAAGGTGCTAGTCTGGCACCAGGAGTTGGTCTCCAACAAAGGAAGGTCTCGTTACCATCTGGGGCTCTTCCAGCCTTGTTGGCAAGAGGTTTGAGGATGGTCATGGTATTGCTGGTGTGTAGAGAAGCTAAGCTCTGCACTGGAGGACTAGCCAACAAACAGGGTGCTCTACGTGCCCTGTGTTGTCTGTGCAGGGCTGAGAGCTGAGATGAAAGAATAAACAAGGGGCTCAGGGGCAAGGGTCCTCTCCATTCCGCTGGTACCTCCTGAGATGGGAGCAGGAGCCACAGGAGCCTCTGATTCCTGTGCAATCCATCTCGGCACAGGATTGCTATGGGCCCTTCTCCCCTAGCCTTGGCACATCACAGCACCCTCTTTTCCTTAAGCTTTTTTCCAGGGCTACCCTCTGAGTGTGAGCACGTCCTCTGCGGAAGCGACGCTGATTGTCCTGTACCCACAGACGGATGACTGGTTCCTCTCCCTGCAGCTCACCTGCCTGAAGGGCCAGGGGTGAGTGCTGCATCGTCCCACCTCGGGGCTGGTTCAGAGCACTCTGTCTCCACATCCCACTGCCCCTGACTGGTGTGAGTAAAACCGAACCCCTGTCCTCACCACCATGCCATGGGCTCAGCTCAGCTGGTAGCAGCTGAACTGCGGCTGCAGAGGGAGCAGGAGGTGGGTGACAATGTCAGCTTGCTCACTTGTGAGCACCCAAACAGCTTCTCTAGTGCCAAGCTGGCACATCTCATGCAGACTGCAAATGGCAGAGCCTGCCTGGATGAGCTTCTGCTTCCCCAGGTGGATTTCGAGGTGATAAATTGGTAAATGAAAATGCTGCCATTACTCCTTTGAGGGGCCTCTGAAATGTAGGCAGCTGTGCCCATCCTCCTGCAGTTTGCCTTTCTGCTCAGTCCTTGTGTAAGGGGCCGAGGGTGCACCGTAAAACAGTGCTAGTGATGCTGCAGTCAGTTACGGGCACTGGGGTCTGCTATGCGGGTCAGGAGAGCTGATGGCTACACATCAGTTTGGCAGCTCAAGTGGAGGGGGAACCAACTCTGCTTCTAACTCTGGGGAGGGATGGAATAGATCACTGAATATCAGGGAGCTTGCATACGCAGGCATGGCCTGAGCCGGAGCAGGGTGCTCCCTGGGCATGAGGCTGCCTCAGAGGACCAGGGTACCAACGTGACCTGCTGTCCTTGCAGTCAGTGTAATGCTGCAGAAGCCAAAGTGATCGTCTTTGCATACCTCACCCCCTGCTTCAATGACTGTGGGCCGTACGGACAGTGCAGCCTCCTGAGAAGACACGGCTACCTCTATGCTGGCTGCAGCTGCAAGGCTGGTGAGTGCGTGTTCTAGGAAGCTTTGCCATCCTCCCCAAGGGGAGGACACACGTTTATGGTGGTGATATTTGGGTAGGGGAGCCTGGGGTCTGCCTCAGGTGCCAAGAGCAGCCTGGTGTCACAGTGCCTGCCCAGAGAGCCCTCAGCACCCATGGTGCCCTCCTGAAGAGCATCCTGACTTCCCCAAGGGACGCTGTGTTCTAGGGAGCACAGAGTACCGCAGGGAAAATGGGGAATTGGGCTGAGGACATCTCAGGGCTTGGAGAGGTGCTCCTGAGCATCCCCAGATTGATGAGGGTGCTGGCAGGGCTCCTGGAAATGCCCGCACCGGAGCCTGTGCCTTCCAGGGAGGTTTGTTATGTGGGGTCCTGCTACAGGTGCCATGAGGCCGGGCTGCATCCCTGCCTGTGCTTTGCCATGGTGCTGTCTCCTGCCAAGAGCCAGCACGCAGGCCAGCCCTTGGGCTTGGAGGTGCCCCTGGAGGAGGAACATCTGTGTCAGCTGCTAATTATCTTAATGGGATGAGAAGGCTGGGCTGTAGTCAGTGGTGTATGGAAGATGATAGCTCTGCCGTGCCTGGGTGGTATGTGTACCTGTTCCCAGCAGAAGGACAGGGTAAAATGTGGTTCAGTGCTGCTTTGGGTCTGAGCCAAGACATCCCTGTTGTCTGCTGCAGTGCTGATGATGGGTGCGGAGCAAGATGGGGAGCAGCATCCTCATTTCCCTGAGGGGTGCCAGGTTCTGGGAAGCACAGAGCACCCCAAGGGAACCAGGGAATCAGGCTTTCTGTTGAATCACTTGGAGCAAAATGCCCCTTCTGCATATTCATGACCCAGAAATAAACTGGAGAGAGCAGCCTCCCCGGGCTCTGCCTGGCAGGGAGCTGGCACAAGGGGTAGAGCTGCTGGCTTGGTTTCCAGTGGCACTGTAGCTACTTTTAACTCTGCCTCTGGACCATGGGGAGCCTGCACATACCCAGGCTGTCCTGTGACTGACCCTTCCCCAAAAGCAGGGTGTGAGCATCCTAATCTTGGATTGAAATAAACTCGAAGAAAGGAAAAGGCAGGTTTGTGTTCACAGGAGGCTGTCTCAGCTCAGTCCTTAGTCAGCAGGCTGAGAATTGTGCCCTGTGTCATCACACTGTCCTCTAGGAAATGCTCACTCCCACTGTCCTATGCAGACCTGGGTGTCACTGTGGGCTGAGGCAGTGGGTGTGCTTACACTGGAGAAGAGGAATTACAGGGGGATGGAATCACATCTTCTGCTGTGCATAGGGGTACAAGGACCAGGAGCTGGGCTCTTCTGGGGGAGCAGAGGGAAGGGGCAAGAGGCCGCAGACCCCGGCTGCTGCAAGGAAACTTCCAGCTAAATTGAAGAAGACAGCTTTTTCCTCTGTTGGAGTTGTTCATCATTGCACGGTGTCCAGGTCCACATCCTTGGAGATCTTCAAATCTCAGCTGGGCAAGACCAGAATTGCAAAGCTGGAGCAACCTCAGCTGGCTTTGCAATCTGCCCTGCTGCGCCAAGTAGTAGGAGGAGCCCAGTGGCTTACTCAGTGCTGTGGTTCGTTCTCCATCCTGGTTCCTGGACCTACAGGGATGTTGCACCCAGCTTACACCATTGTGTGAAGCATCTGAGACTCAAAAGCCTGGTGTACCACCAGCAAGTAGCATGTGTGTTAAGTTACTGAAGGGATGGAAAGATGGGACAGACCCTTGCTTGTGGGTAGGGCGGCCTCTGCTACACGGGAGCAACCTGTGGGGTGCCCCAGAGCAGACGCAGGGCACTGCTGGATTCCCCAAGACTTTTCACAGCAGAGCATGCAACGAGTAGAGACCATCCTGAGACCAGGAGTGGCAGTGGCTGATGGACCAAGGGAGAGGAGGCTCAGGGGTGTGAATCCTCCTTCTGAGGCATCCCGGGCTCTTGCTGGGTGCTGCAGGAGGACAGGGTTGGGCAGTGAGATCCACACAAACCTCTCTGCTCTGCAGGTTGGGGAGGGTGGAGCTGCACGGATGATGCCAAGGCCCAGTCTGTCAGTGTGCAGAACCTGGCCACCCTCCTGCTCACCCTGAGCAACCTCATGTTCCTGCCGGCCATAGCAGTTGCTATTTATCGCTACTACCTGGTGGAGGCCTCCGTCTACACCTACACCATGTTCTTCTCCACGGTAGGGATTGCCTTTTATTGCAGTTTCCACCTGAGCATCGGGAATGCTGCATCAGACTGAAGTCCTTGGTGGAGCAGTCCATCCTGGAGCTCCCCAGGTTGCTTCTAGCCTCATTGAATAAGCACCTCCATGGGCACGTCCTGCTCCTTCAGAGCTGGGCAGAAGTGTTCCTTTCACTGGGCTCTCATATTTGGGGGTGGGAGCCCAGGGAGCAGAGATGGGCGTCTTCACCTTGGCTGCTTCTGGAGCATTGCACTGTTGAAGGGTGCTGTCCTAGGAGCTCCTCTAGAGAGCGAGTTGATGGCTGCTCTCATCTGCTTTCCATAAAACCATGGTGGAGCTTCGGGGAGGCACTCCCAGGGGGGATCCTGCTGCCATAGGCTGAGCCGTCTCCTTCCTCTCCTTCCCAGAAAGCCGTGTGGTGCTGCTGGATTCATGCTAGCCTTTGCTTTTGTCCCCGGCTCTAGTTCTACCATGCTTGTGACCAGCCAGGCATCGTGGTGCTGTGCATCATGGACTACGACACACTGCAGTACTGTGACTTTTTGGGCTCCGTGGTGTCCATCTGGGTGACGATCCTGTGCATGTCCCGCGTGAAGAAGATCCTGAAATACGTGAGTGTCAGGTAACCCTGTATGGCAGTGCCAGACCTGAGCCAGCCGAGCCACTGGCGGCCACGCTGAGCCCTCTCATGGCTGTGTTTCAGTGGCACAGCCTAGCCTGGTGACAAAGCCTGTCTGACACTCAGTGCCACCCTGATTTTAAACCACTGGGCTGTTCTGTCCTGGGATTGTGAACCTGTGCGCTTGTAGGGACTGGGATTTGTGGGGCAGGTTCATGGGTCCTCTGGTTTCTTCTCCTGAAGGTGCTGCTCCCAAGTCCTGCATGAACGCAGGGCTGGGTGGCCAGGAGAGGAGGTCCTCCGAGCCTCTGGCATGGCTGGCTGTGCTCTGGCAACAGATGAGCTGTTGGTGACAGTGGTGGTGTCTCATTCCCAGGTCCTTTTCGTCTTGGGGACCCTGTTAATTGCCATGTCCCTGCAGCTGGACCGCAGAGGGGTGTGGAACATGATGGGTCCCTGCCTCTTTGCCCTCGTTATCATGGTTGCAGCATGGGTAAGTAAGGGCAGTGAGGCAGGACGTGCTGACCTTTGCTGCCTTCTGGAGAATGATGGTGGCAGAGCAGACCCTGGCTACAGCCCATCCACAGGCATGGCTTGATCTGCTCGAAAAATCTCCGCAGAGAGATTTTATTTTGGCCTTTCAGTTTTTAAAGGGGACCTATAAGAAAGATGGGGAAAGACTTTTTAGTGGGGTCAGTTGCGACAGGATGAGGGGTGATGGTTTTAAACTAAAAGTGGGGAGATTCAGGCTGGATGTGAGGAAGACATTTCTTACAGTGAGGGTGGTAAAATCCTAGCACAGGCAGCCCAGAGAGGTGGAGGATGCACCATCTCTGGAGACATTAAAGGCCAGGCTGGATATGGTTCTGGGAAACCTGATGTAGTTGAAGATGTCCCTGCTCATTGCAGGGGGGTGGACTACATGACCTTTGAAGGTTCCTTCCAGTCCAAACTATTCCATGATTCTGTGAAGCACCCTGATGGAGGGGGGCAAGGCAAAGTGTTCGTCCACCCCTTGTAGCTGAGAAATCCCTGGTTATGGGTCTCAGCACAGTGCAGCTGCTGTAGCTCCAATTGAGTGCATGCCTGTGGCTGCAGTGTTGCCCCAGAAGGGTCATCTGTTGCCCCTGCAGTGGGCAGGAGCTGTAGCATCTGTGCTGAGCTTTGATGCCACAGCTGCATATGGGATTTTGCATGGAAAAGATGGGCCCAAGAAGAGGGGAGGATGAACCTCTCGGGGGCAGCAGGCACAGCCTCTTGCTGTGAGGCTGGCAGATGCTCCCGGGTCAGGCAGCACTGCCTGTTCCCCCTGCCTAAACTTCTTGGCTGCTTAACCTTCTGTGCTCTGACACCTCCAGGTTTACCACGGCGTGAAGCGCAGGCACTGCTACCCCTCCTCATGGAAGCGCTGGGTTTTCTACCTCCTCCCAGGGATCACTTTGGCTTTCATTGCCATCTCAGTATATGCATTCATGGAAACCAATGAGAACTATTACTACACCCACAGCATCTGGCACGTGCTGGTGGCTTGCAGCGTTGCTTTCCTGCTTCCTCCTCGGGACAAGCATAAAAAGCCCTGGGCCTGGTCACAGAAGCTCACTTGTCGCTATCAGATCTGCCAGAACGACCGTGAGGAGCTGTACGCTGTGACATGAACTGCTCTGCTCCTGGTGGCAGAGGAGGCTGCTGAGGTTGCTCTTGGCCTGGGCTGCCCCTCTTGCACATCAGCAGTCCTCTTACGTGCTTGGTCACTGGCTGGGAGGGTGCAGCATGCACCAGGTCTAAAGATGGAGATGGTGGGCTTGTCTTGCGAGGGCAAGCTTGAGGCCACCTCTGCCTTTCTGCTGGGATGGGGCAGGCTCTTTGTGATTCTAGATCAAGGAATAGCCTGTCCTGCACCTCCCCATGGCCCTGGGGGAAATCGCCAACCCTTCTTCCCCTCCTGCTGTATCCATGAGGCTTGGGCTTAGCCCTCACCGAGCTGTGGGCTCCTAGCAGAGGGCTGTGGGGCAAGGATTTCCCCTGCTGTCCTGCACTCAGCATTTGAACCCAAGGAAGATGGGTTTCTTCTGACCTGGGGGGCAAATACTGCCGCATGCCCTTGGTGCTGGTGGGGAGGAAACTGATCCTGGTGTGTACTGGGCCCTTGGCTGCCATCTCCATGGGGGTCTGGAGCCTCTCTTGCCATGAAACGGGCAGTGCTGCTCTTACCTTGTCCTGGTTCTGGGGAGGGGAAGAACAAGGCTGGGAATTGGGCTGTGGATTCAGGGTAAGACTTGGCAGGAATGTGAAAAAAACAAGGTGGGGACATGCAAGAAGCATCAGCAGCATCTTGCCCAGAGCTGTGAAACCTGCAGCAGTGCAGGGTTTAGTCTAAGTTAACTTTAGCCGTCAGCTCAACTAGAAGGGGCCGGGCTGCTGCACTGTCCCCTTCCTCCCGATGTTCAGGTATTTACAGTCTTCCTCCCTTTTGTGGGCTGGGCGTGTGCACAGCTCTGCCCGGGGCAGTGTGCGTGGTCCAGGATGGGGTCTGAGCTGCGCACTCCCTGCTCCTGCTGTGCCTGGGAAGCTGGATGTGCTGCAGGTTCACAGCCAATCTGAGGCTACTGGCAGCATCCTGCCCCAGCCAGGAGCTTTGCCATGGGCTCCCCAGATGGCTACGGTCTCCTTTGCAGTGTCTGTCCCACCTTAGCCTTACTAAAGGGCATGCAGGCATCAGAAGGCAAGGGCAGAAGCTTAGTAACCAGGACAACTGGCTTTGCCCATCCATATCCTATAGGTAAGAGCTCAAATACACTGTTCCTTGCCGGTTGATTCCAGCTGTGGTCTGCTGGGTGTAGACTGCTGGAAGCCCCTCCACAGGTGGCTCCGTGGAGGAAAGAGCTATTTATGAAGGATTTGCCTCCTCGGGACTCTGCTTTAAAGAGCAGCCCGCCTCCTGCTCAGCTCTGCACTTTACCCTCTGCCTCCCCTCCTCTTCAAGCTCTGACTTCCTAAACGGGCGAAGGGCACTCCTCTGAACCCAGCGATGTTGTCCCATCACCCCTCTCCCGCGTTTCCCTTTGCTGCCGCCAGCAGGATGGGACTGCGGTGAGGGACATGGGGCCCTCAGGGCTTCTCGAACTCTTATCACTTTTAGGCACTTTCCCCCTGTTTCGGTTTGCACAGTGGCGTTGCAGCCCCAGTACCGCGCCAGGAGCTCCCGCCGCGCCACCAGCCGTGCCCTCCGTGCCGGGCTGCCCGTTACCGGAGAAAGCAATAATAATTCCTCACCGGGCCTTTGGGACGAGAAATCCCGCTACCGTGATTGCTTATGCTGTGTTATCGTTGACATTCTGCTCTATGCCTCCTGCTGCCCTGGCACAAAGCTGTGTTCGGAGGCAGTGGTGTTCATTACCTGGGGTAAGATCTGAGCGAATTCCTGGGGAATTAACAGGTTTGTCGGGTTATTTCCTTTGCTGTTACTACCTGTGATTATTTTATACGGTGGATTTTAACGCTTACAGTTTTATAATCCAATAAAGCTATTTAAGGGCACCGCCGCGCTGTCACCGTGCGGCCGCAACGCTGGCGCGGCGCGGTCTCTGCCGGCCGCCGTCGTCCTCTCCCCCGCAGCCCCATCCGCTGCGCGGCGGTGGCGGCGCCGGTTCCGGGCGCGGTGTGCGCTGGGAGCGGAAGCGGCGGAGGGGAGCGATGCCGCTGCACCGGTTCCCGCCACGGCTGTGGCCGGAGCTGCGGCTGCGGGAGGGGATCTGCGCGCGGCTGCCGCAGCACTACCTGCGGGAGCTGCGGGACGAGACGCCGCCCACCCCCGTGCACTGGCGGCCGCACGGGCTGCGCAGCCGCCGCAACCCGCGCACCGGGCAGTGGGAGCGTGTGCAGGACGTGCCCGTGCCCGTGTACCTGCCGCCCGCGGCGCACGAGGGGCTCTGGGGCGGGGAGGGCTGGATCCGCGGCTTCCGCTACGCGCGCAATGACAAGGTGAGCGCCGCGGCGTGTCCTGGCCCTGCGCCGGTGTCACCGGAGGGGAGCGGGGGCAGTTACGGGGGCTGGGGACGATGGGACGGGACCGCCGCACACCCGGGCCTGGCGCAGCCCCCCGGGGGAGGCGGCAGCCCCGGGTGCTGACCCCGGTCTGTGCCCAGCTCTCCACCAGGCTGCCCAAGATCTGGAAGCCACAGCTCTTCGAGCGGCAGTTCTACAGCGAGATCCTCGACGCCACGCTGACCATCACCGTCACCATGCGCACGCTGGACCTCATCGATGAGGCCTACGGCTTTGACTTCTACATCCTCAAGGTGCGGCGCTGTGCCCACAGGCATCTGCTGCTGTTAATGTATTAGTGCACGTCAAAAGCTTCCAGCCTTTGATAACCTTTTGACGTGGTGTTAAAGGTCAGAACCATGACCAAATTAGCTCCAGAACAGGCCTAAGGGATTATTTTCAGTTTCATAATGCATGTCCTGAAAGCCTCTATAGCATACGAATAAACCACCAGTGTTGTCTATGTGCTGATAGACCCGAATGTTCTTTAGCAGTTGGACTTCTGGTGCAATTTAACATCTGACTTTATTTCTCCAGACCCCAAAAGCTGATATGTGCTCGAAGCTCGGGATGGATTTGAAGCGAACGATGCTGCTGCGACTTGCACGGCGGGATCCCAAACTGCATCCCGATGATCCAGCCAAGAGGGAAGCCATCTATAACAAGTACAAGGTGGGGGCCTGACCTGCAGTCCCTGCCCTGGTGTCTGCAGTGGTGTTTGCAGGTTGTCCACATTGATAATCTAATCACCCTGTCACAGCACAGACCAGTATTAGTGGTTTGTTCAGATTTAAGGTATGGCCAAAGAAGGCATAAACATAATTTATTAGGCTTTTTATGTCTCTGTGGGTTGCTAATTTCTGTATGATTACTTGGGAAGACAAGCCTGTGTGTCTGCTGTGATTGAGCTCAGTGAGGGTCTGCAATAAGCACTGGTTGGAGCCAGCAGTGCCAACAGCAGAGGATTTGTACTGATGCTGCAGCAAGGAGACCACAGCTCCTGTGTGTAGTTTAGTGGTGTGCAGCTGGTGGTGGCTGCCAGCATAGAAACACCTCCATAGAAGCATCCATAGTCCATGGAGTTGTGCTGAGAAACAGCCCCAGGACTACATAAAGGGGAGGTACAGCAGCAGCCATGACTGATTGGAGAAAGCAGGATTCTCGCTGCAGGACAAGGATAGGAGGTGGACTTCAGTTGCCAGCAATGAGGGAAGGGTGGTTAAGGATTTATCCATAGTAACGTTCCTGCTGGATTGCATGTTTGTGGGAGTTGGGCATAGAGAGGATGTGCGTCTCAGTCATCTGGAAAGACTGTACCACCTGCTCCTTCCTTTATGACAGGAATTTGTAATCCCAGAAGAGGAAGCTGAATGGGTTGGCTTGAGTTTAGAAGAAGCGATAGAAAAACAGAGGCTCCTAGAAAAAAAGGTGAGTTCCTGAGGCAGTGCTTGGCACTGAGGTGCCTCAGCTGCATCAGGCTGCACATCCACCTGATCTGAGCAGCCTGAGCACTGCTGAGCAGTGATCCGAAACTCCTGAGCAGCCACATGAGCCTCTCATGGCTACATTTCCCCCAGAGCTGTTGGCTCCCATTTTGCCTGCAGCAGGAACAAAAAGGTCAGAGGCGCTCACTGCAGGAGGTGGTGCTGGACCCTGAGCCCCATGGGGCTGCAGCTTCTTCAGGGGATGTGTTCACCCAACGTACTTTAGTTCAGCTCTGATTGAGGGCAATGTGGGGACGGAGGGAAGCAGTTTTAGAGGGAAAGGTGTCCCTGGGAGCTGCTGCTGATTCCCATCTGCAGGCAGAAGGGGGTAGAGCTGATGAATGTCCCACACGGGTGCGTGTCCCCTGTGAGGGGAGGTTACAGAGCTCAGAGCAGATGTCTCTGGGGAAGTAGCAGGTTGCCTTGTTAAGCCACTGAAAAATACCTGACCATGTCTTGCTCTGCTGTTAGCTGTTAGCACTCCCACAGCAGTGGCTCCCGGGGCTCTCCAGCAGGCTGCACCCCTTGCTGCTGTGCAGGTTCACTCCTTGTAAGTGGCTTATTCTCTGCCTTGTTTCAGGACCCTGTCCCGCTGTTTAAGGTGTATGCTGAAGAGCTCGTCAACCAGCTTAAAGAACAGGCAGAGCAGAAGCAGTAGAAGAAACCTGTGGAGCAAAACCCCTTCTGCAGATCAAGCTATGGGGTTCAGTGAGTCTTCAGTCTGAACCACGCTTGTGTGGAAGGGGCCACATGAAGAGTGTGCCCAGGAGCATGTTGCAGTTATTGAAGTCTTACAGCAGCCTAAATTCATGAGGAACTGTTCTTATGGGCTGAGGGAAGAATTTCTGTCCTGTGGCCTCTGAAGGTGTTCCTGCAAGACTGACTTAATGTGGTCCTGCCTGTGCAAGTAGTCGGCTGCTGTTGAAAGTTTGATCATGATGTAAAATGAAATACGTATTTTGGGAGTATCAGTAAACTTTGATGCTTATGGCTCATTAGTGTGTTTTAGCAGGGGCTGGGAGACACAGTGGTGGTGTAACATAGGTCAGTCCCCAGCCTTCTGCAGCAGAGACCCCAAGTAGGGACCACAAGTGTCTACCTCAAGCAGTGGGGCTGAGCTCCCCGGCCCCACGCACTGGCCACTCTGACCCCTCGGTCCCAAGGGGACCAAGGCTGTTTCTGTTTGAAGTTGGTGACTTTTAAACCTTTCTGTAAAAATGTAGCTGAAGTGGGCGTTCAAGCCTTTGCTCCTGTCTGGCAATAGGGGATTGTAAAGCACTTGCCATAATTACGTGTTAATGAACAGTGCTGTGTATTATGGGTGTCATCTGTAAGCTTCATGGTCCTGAGTGTGTTTCTGGATGGAGAAAAAAAGTCTCTTTTCCATTTCCCTTCAGCTCAGAGGTAAGGGCCAAGCACAGAGCTTGCAGCATGGACCTCATGTGAGCTGTATCCCTGGATTGTCACCCCTGGAAGAGACTTAACCATGTTTTGGGATGAGGTATGCTTCTCTTCTCTGTAAGGGCGAGTGTATTGTCTTAGTTTCTGAACCATAGGACCCATGATGAGAGAGAGGCTGGGCTTGTAGAGCAGTGTGTGGCTGGTCCTGCCTGCACTGGGATGGAGTAGGGCCAGAGTGTGGAAAATCACAGGGCCTTAATGTCTGCCTTAAAGCTTTGGGGAATAGGTGGTCACTGGGGAGGCACAGAGCCTCTGCAGGGCTGTGCTAGCTGCTGGGGATGAGGGGGGTGGTGCGGTGAACGCAATCTAGATGATGGCATTTCCTGAAGACCAGGCTTCTCTGCTGCTTTCTGGGCCATTCAAGGAATGGGTTGGAGCCCTCGCAAGGGGTATTTGAGCCCCAGGGTGAGTGCGGCAGAGCTGTGCAGCCCCTGACTGGTTGGGCTGGTTGGTCAGGGGCTGCGCTGTCTCTGCATGGGTGCAGGAGGCTCAGCGCCACAGGGGATGGGTTGGGTGGCAGAAGCTGGGCTGTTTCCAGCCTGCCTGTGTCTCTGCTCCGGCAAGTCCAGGTTCTCAGGAGCAAACTGGCGCAGAAGGCTGCGTTTGCCTAATGAGTGATTTTGTAGCTAGGCCCGCACAAGGACATTTGCTTATCTTTTCCTCCTCTTGCAACTGAGCTGAGAGGGAAGCTGCTGCCCAGCTCCCCAGGGACCCTGACACTCTGCCCTCGTTAGAGATAATTAGCTGGGACAAGCTCCTGGTTTGACAGCTCTGCTCATCAGTAGGCGAGCAGAGCTCATGCATTTTAATGCAGCTCTGAGCAAAGCTCCAGACCCTGGCCCTGTCCCAATCTCTCTCCAGTAGCTTTACTCCCTCTGGCCTCTTGGGCTGTGGTGGAGAGTGGTGGGCACCTGCTTGGATCCTGCTGTCAGCCCTGAGGGGGATCCCACTGCTCCTCAGCACTGAGGGGCTGTTTGGGATGGCTGAGTGGACCATTAGCAGCTGCTTCTCTAACTAAAACCAGTAGGGGTTGGGTTAGGGTCTCTAACTAAACCAGTAGGTTTTAGTTATATAAGATCATCTTACAGTTGTGTGGTGCTGTAAGGGGAGGGCTTTGGCTGCACATCCTCCCCAGCTGCACTGCGTTGCTGCCTGTCACTGCAGTGGGCTCTTCTGTGGTGCTGCTCACTGTGCATGCCTGGTGTGTAGGATCTGCTGTCTTGGGAAGGTTTGGTAGGTGATGGGTAGCAGGAGCTTTTGGCCAGACCCGAGGGGAGCTCCTATCCTGCTGCTACGGGAGCTGCAGGGGTGTCTCTGTGGGTAAACTGCGGGGGATGTGGTTAATCCTGACTTCTGGCTTGGAGCCCTCCATTCTCTCATCCTGCCTTTGATGAGAAACCTTCCCCTTGCTCTTTTCCCTACACCTATGTTGGATGTGGCCGGGAGCTTCCGCCAAGGACATACTCTCATGGAGATTCTCTGCTGACTTCAGGAAAACAGGAAACTGCTTGGAGCAGGTGTGCTGCAGCTTCAGAGGAAGCAGAGTTGAAAGCAGGGCTGGTTGCCCTTCTGTAGGCAGAGTTGCAAATGACTTGAGATGGGGAGGGAGCCCCTGTGCAGCATTTGGGGTAGTTTGGGCTATGATACCACCTGCCAGCTTACCACGAGGAGATGAATAGCTCGGGCCTGGTGTTAGACCTTTGCTGGTTGTGTGCCCCTCCATTTGCAACTCTGACCACACACAGAGCACTTGATTCTGCTGGTGTGGTGGTGGTGTTTACCTGTCCAGGTCAGCTCAGTCTGGCAGGTACCAGGTGCTTTCACTGCCCCAGCAAAGGCCATTGAAGGAGCTCGTAGTTTGCCATGGTAACGTGTTCCTGGGAAGCCACAGACCTGTGGGTACAAACTGGGGACATCAGCTTGAGGCTGCGAACCCACTGCTGGACATGGGAAGGGCTTGGCCACCCAGCACAGCTCAGACCTGAGCACTGCCTCCGGCTCCAGCAAAGGTCACCGGGCTCCTGCTTCTGGCCTGAGGGTGCTGAGCACTGCTGCAGCATGCAAGTACTAACAGCAGGCTGGGAGCAAGGACGTGACAGCCACCGGCAAGCTGCCAGAGCCCTGCACAGGGTCACCTTGGGTTTGGCAGCTGAACGTAAGGCTGGGGTAGCAGCGGAGACTGCTCAGAAGGGGGAACAGGGGAAAGTGGTCTTGTCAAGAGTGCAATGAAAGGAAAAATCCAAAGGAAAAAGCAAAGAGGCAGGGCAGGGTTTGTGTGGATCTGTTGGTGTACTGCCTGGGCAAGGTGGCTGCTGGCTGGCACCTGGATTGCAGAACCATAGAATCACAGAATGGTTTGGGTTGGAAAGGACCTTAACATCATCCAGTTCCAACCCCCTGCCGTGGGTAGGGAATCTCTCGCTGGCTTCTGATGGGGCAGGAGAACGGGGCCAGTCACCCAAACCCAACCAAGCACAGCCTGAGGCTTTCATTCAAGACTTCCCTTGGCTGTTGCAGACAAGCACTGCTCAGCAGCACATCCATAAGCACAGACAAGGGCTGGAGCGTGCCATGGAGCGGTGTGTCACCCACCTGCAGCAGTGCAGCTTGGCGAGGGGTGATCCCCCGCCCAGGAAGGTTGGTTGGTGGTTCAAAGAGAGGAGCAGGGGTGGATGTGGCAGATGAACCAAGGAATGAGCATGGCCACAAACTGCAGGTTCAGGTTGGCCATGAGGGTGCTGCAGCCCAGGACCAGCCAGTGGGAGGGAGATCTCCAGCCATGGCAGTTTTCCAGGTTTTGTGGACAAAGATATTCTGGATTTTGGGGATCAAGATGGAGCCAGGCTCATCTCAGAGGGACACAGCGAAGGGCAGGAGGCCATGGGTAGCAATGTGATTGGATGTAAGGAAAACTCCTTCCATGGGAGGGTGGTGGAGCACTGGGACAGGTCTGGAGAGGCAGTGACATATCCATCCTTGGAGGGTTCCAAAAGGAAGGGGAAGGGAAAATTCAAAGGAAAAAAGAGGCTTATAAAAGGTGAAAGCAAGGACAGGCGGCCTGGGAAGAATACAGGGATGTTGTCCGGAAGCTAGGGACCAGGTTAGGAAAGCTAAGGCCCAGTTAGAATAAACTTGACTAGGGATGTTAAGGGTAACAGGAAGGGATTCTATAGGTACATTGGAAATAAAAGGCAGGCTAGGGACAACGTGGGCCCTCTCCAGAAGCTATCGGGAGAACTGGCTACCCTGGATTTGGAGAAGGCTGAGGTTCTCAATGACCTCTTTGCCTCGGTCTTCACTAGCAAATGCTCTGACCACACCACCCAAGTCTTGGAAGGCAGACGCGGGGACGGTGAGGGTGGGGACCCTGGGCCCACTGTAGGAGAGGATCTGGTTCGAGACCATCTTAGGAACCTGAACATACACAAGTACATGGGACCTGGTGAAATCCATCCGTGGGTCCTGAAGGAGCTGGCAAATGAAGTTGCTAAGCCACTGTCCATCATATTTGAAAAATCATGGCAGTCAGGTGAAGTTCCCGACAACTGGAAAAAAGGAAATATAACCCCCATTTTTAAGAAGGGGAAAATGGATGAGCTGGGGAATTACAGACCAGTCAGTGTCACCTCTGTGCCTGGCAAAATGTTGGAGCGGATTCTCCTGGAAGGCATGCTGAGGCACATGAAAACCAACAAGGTGCTTGGTGACAGCAGCACGGCTTCACTAAGGGGAAATCCTGCCTGACCAATCTGGTGACCTTCTATGAAGGGGCTACGGAACTGATGGACAGGGGCAGAGCAGTTGATGTCATCTACCTGGACTTGTGTAAAGCCTTTGACACTGTCTCCCATGACATCCTTCTCTCTAAGTTGGAGAGACATCAATTTGATAGGTGGACCACTCGGTGGATAAAGAACTGGCTGGATGGCCGCACGCAAAGAGTAGTGCTCAGTGGCTCAATGTCCAGCTGGAGACCAGTAACGAGTGGTGTCCCCCAGGGATCGGTGTTGGGACCGGTCTTGTTCAACATCTTTGTGGGTGACATGGACAGTGGGATTGAGTGCGCCCTCAGCAAGTTTGCCGATGACACCAAACTGTGTGCTTCGGTTCATGCATTGGAGGGAAGGAATGCCATCCAGAGGGACCTTGACACGCTTGTGAGGTGGGCTGATGCCAACCTGATGAAGTTTAACCATGCCAAGTGCAAGGTCCTACACCTGGGTGGGAGCAATCCCAGGCACAGCTACAGGTTGGGCAGAGAAGAGATTCAGAGCAGCCCTGCAGAGAAGGACTTGGGGGTGTTGGTCGATTTAAAACTGAACATGAGCCGGCAGTGTGCGCTTGCAGCCCAGAAAGCCAACTGTATCCTGGGCTGCATCAAAAGGAGCGTGACCAGCAGGTCGAGGGAGGTGCTCCTGCCCCTCTACTCTGCTCTCGTGAGACCTCACTTGGAGTACTGTGTGCAGTTCTGGTGTCCTCAACATAAAAAGGACATGGAACTGTTAGAACAAGTGCAGAGGAGGGCCACGAGGATGATCAGGGGACTGGAGCACCTCCCGTATGAAGATAGGCTGAGAAAGTTGGGGCTGTTGAGCCTGGAGAAGAGAAGGCTGCGTGGAGACCTCATAGCAGCCTTCCAGTACCTGAAGGGGGCCTATAGGGATGCTGGGGAGGGACTCTTCATGAGGGACTGTAGTGAGAGGACAAGGGGTAAGGGGTTAAAATTTCAACAGGGGACGTTTACATTGGGTATAAGGAAGAAGTCATTTACTGTAAGGGTGGTGAGCCACTGGAATGGTTTGCCCAGGGAAGTTGTGAATGCTCCATCGCTGGCGGTGTTCAAGGCCAGGCTGGACAGAGTCTTGGGTGGCATGGTTTAGTGGGAGGTGCCCCTGGACATGGCAGTGGGGTTGGAACTAGGTGATCTTAAGGTCCTTTCCAACCCTAACTATTCTATGATTTTATGACCTGCTCCAGCTTTGCAGCCAGCCCTGCTCAGAGCAGGAGGTTGGGCTTGAGACCTCCAGAGGTCCTCCCAACCTCACATTTTCTCTGATGCAGTTCTAGTCGATATTCCACCTTGAGAAGCTCCCTGCAAAACAGCCATCAGCTGCAGCTGGGGGATGAGTAATGAACTGGAGAAGAAAAGTTCTGGCTGGACGGGAAGGGCTCTGTCTGAGCAGGAGGAGGGGATGCCTTAATGTCTCTATTCTCTCCCTTCTCTGCGGTACAGATGGTCTCTGTCCTGCCTGAAGCTCCTTCTCCGGCCATACGCTGTGCTCTCTCCCATCCACCTGAGCATGTATCTCATGCACCATCATCACCTCCAGGGGAAGTGGCTGTGGGCAGGGATGGTGGGATGGAGCCCTTGGCCACACACTGGATCACCAGGAGCCCAGCAAACTGGAGCAGCAGCAAACAACCTGGCTCTGCCTGGGCATCCCTGGGGGATCCTGGGCTGCTGCCTTGGGTACCCAGAAGAAGGAGAGCCCTGATGGCTCTCCCTGAGTGACTGCTGGGTGTCCTGGTCCTGCTGGTTCATGATGCTCTGCTTGTCCTGGCTGGCTGCTCCAGCCCTGGAGGGGATGAGGTGGGAGATGGAGGAGTTGTGTCACAGCAGACTGGTGGCCTGATGGTGTCCTGGGGCTCATTGCAGACAGGATACATGGCTCAGAGGGCAGCAGGTGAGGCTAGCCACGGGGTCAGGGCTGGAGCTTGGCTCCAGGGAGATAGCCACAGGCAGATCTGTGCGGGAGCTTGGTCTTTACAGTAAGGAGCCATAAGAAACAAAACCACAACTCATAAAATTGACATATGCAAAGGCAGTAATTGCCAAAAGCATCTACCCTCTGGAATGTTCCTGCTGCAGCTTGTCCTGCAGCCATGGGCTGAGCTGGACAGAGGGTGCTGGACCAGGAGTGTACATGGAATACAGGTGGGTCTGTGGAGTTACCTCCATCCTCAGCTCCTGCTGCATGCTGCAGGCTCCAGTGGTGCTCCTTGGCTGCAGGATGAAGGCAGTGGGTGCGAGGGCAGCAGTGCCAGATGAGGGTGGTCACGGGCATCTTTCCCTGGCTGGACTCTGCCTTTTGTGTGTCTCCATCACGCACATTTCCCAGGCAGCCATCGCCATGGTAACGCTGCAAATGGTGCTGGTTCAGGCCAGTCAGAACACCCTGAAAACACAGGAGCTGGCATTGCTGAGACAGGAGCTGTGCTCACAGGGCCTCCAGGTAGGGCGGATGTGGCTGCTCAGAGAAGGTTCTTGCAGGATTCGGTGCCCCCAGGGATGTGTGTCCCAGGCTGGGGAGAAAGGCGGTGGGGGAGCATGTGGAGTGGGAGACATTAGGGAAAAGGGAGCAGCCACAAAGTGGGTTTCTCCAGCAACACTTCTGCCATGGATGGGGTGAGAGCAGCAAAGCTCATCCCTGGGATGACTTCAGGGTCTGAAGCACCCCAGGGCCAGTATGATGGATGGAGCAGGCATTTCATGGAGCTGCATCCTCACCAGTCAGAGCTGTCCAGCACTGTGCTGGTGTTTCCCGGCTATCACTGGGTTATTCACCCAAGGAGGCTCCTCCTTTTTGCGAGCACAGCTTGCTGTTTTGCAGTCAGGCTGGATTTTTCCCTCTGTGCCTTTATAAAGGCTGATGCCTGCCTGCTGTTCAATCCTCCAGGCAGTCCTGTAAGATGCTTTTGCAGCTCTTCCTACCCAGCCCTCACCTTCTCACCCTGATCAACAGGTATCGTCAGCAAACCCACTCACCTCCCTTTCCCCAGATGCTGGAGGAATGGTGGGCTGCTGTGCAGGTGACCTTGGGGGCTGCCCTGCACCTTCGCACCACTGCCTGCTTTATCCAGGTATTTATTCACACAGGGACTTGCCCACTCATTCCAGAGCACCTTAATTTCATTGAGACCCCTTACACAGACCCCTTCTGAACATGTTGTGAGACCCAGATGGACCTTCCCAGCTGAGTGTCACCTTCCTGGCAGGATGTGGGGTGACTCTGCCCTGGTAGCCCATCACCATCTGTGCATCCACTTGCTTTATTCCTTAGGATGTTGTCCCTCAACTTCTAAGGCTGATTGAGGACCTGAGATTGGTTAAATCCTTCTTCCCAAAAGCCATGCATGGATTTAGGAGGTTTCAAGCAGTGGAAAGGCTTTACTCCTAACTTTAAGCTGCCTCGCTCCAACTCTGGGAATTCAGCCTCCTCATGCCCTGGCTCCCAGAGCAAGGCTTCCCCATACATGATATTTTCTCCTCTTTCTCACATTGTAGCCTCTCGGTCTATTTGACATTGAGCTTCAAGTCTTGCTGCAAGGCTTTTTCTCTACAAATCATTAGCTGCTGCCTTTCCTTTTCACAGCAGTTCTATACCATTGGTTTTGAAGTGTGAGGCTGGAGCTGGGCACCAGCACCAAAAACTGGGGGAATCTCCTTGGATGCAGGCACGGGCCAGCAGGCTTCTGCCCGGTCAAGCAGTCCCAGAATGTGCACAGCCAGGACCTCCTGAAGTGCAGAGGAGGGAAATCTTCTCTACACAGATCCACTCGTCCTGCTTAGCTTCCTCCTCCGTGAATGCTGTTCCTCTTGCCTGTTATCAGTTATTCCTTGTTTTCGGCCTGATGCGTTGCAGGAAAAGGAGAATTAAGGCCTTTGCAGGGCCTTGGGAAAGGTGCTTTGATTGGTGGGACTTCCAGGAGCAGCTCTCTGCAGCGGGGAGCAAGACAATGGGTCCCTTGAGGAGGGACAGGAGGTGCTGGGTGGCAGGAGGGGACGGCAGTGACGGGAGGAGAGGGCAGAGGGTGATGAGACCCTGCCACATGAGCAGGGCTGGTGGGTGCTGCACATGGCTGAAGCCATCCTGCAGCTACAACTGTGCAGGTTGGGAGCCTGTGAGCCAGGCAGTTGCCATGGGAACCGCCATGGGAGGATGCTCGTACTGCTCCATGGCCTTGGTGTCTGTGCCGGGTCCCCAGCTGCAAGGCTCCTGTTGCTGCAGCAGGGCTGGCAGGGCACACAGGTACCTGCAGAGGTACCGGCTTGTCTTCAGCAGGATGGGAGAGACCCCCTTTCAGCTGAGTCCCAGAGTGCTCCACAGAGAAGCTGCCTTTAAAACAGAGAAAAAGCATGTGGGAGAGCAGCCCCAGCAGGACCAGAGTGTGCTGGGACCTGCAGCTGGACAGGATTCTGGACCCTGGGGTCCTGAGAGCACACCCCATGCCTTGCAGATCCCAGAGCAGGCCAGCTCCATGTCCCTGAAGGCCTTCAGTGACAGCACTGTCACCAGTCCTCTGCACACCCAAGAGGGCTGCACTGCACACATCACCCCCGAATGCTGCTGCTGGCACCTTCCAAGCTGGCTGCTCTTAGGTGACAGGCCTTCCCTCTATAAGCCACCTCAGTTGCCCAGGTAGGGTGTATTCACTGAGGTGCCCACACAGTCTGTTTGCAGGAGCATCTCTGCTGGTTTGCTGGTAGCACAGAGTTACTGCCCTGCCCTTTCCTGGCTGTCTCTCTCATATGTGGAAAGGACAACTGTTATTGCATCTGCCAGGCTCCAAACTGCCCTTTCCAGGAGCAGGTAGGTAGGGCTGTTTGAGGATCAGCTGCTTCATCCCCCCCGTTCCTTCAGAAGCCCTCCTAGCCCCGCTGCTCATTGCTGCTCCATCCTCTGCTGGTTTCACATTCTCACCTCTGTCTCCTCTGTGCTCCTCAGAGAGCAGGTTCGGAATCCCCCAGTTCTCCCACTAAAGTAGGGAGCTCAGGCAGTGTCTCCTAGTGCTCCTGGAGCTACCCTGATTAACTCCTCCTTCTGGATGGCTGTGAGGAGGGAATGGGAAGATGACCTTGGTTTCCTTTCCCTCAAACCCACCCTGCTCCTCTCTCACCCTGCTGCCAGTGAGCTCTCCATTTCCCCAGGATCTCTCCAGCCCTTAGATTCTCCCTAAGACCCCTGTATTCCATTTCCCTGGCATCACTGTTTGGTGCCGGTGATGAGCAGTGGATATAGAAGCACCATGTGGGTGTTCTAGCCAGTAAGGCTGGGCTGGGCACCTGTTTTCTCTTCTCTGGCTGCAGCATCCACCCCCAGATCATGAGGATCCAAGGATGGATGATGTTGGGACCACGCTCCCACCTGCATCTCTCCCATGGGACCCACCTGGCCATGAGCACAGATCCTGGCCCACATTCACAGGTCTGGCAACAATACCTGTGCGTATCGTCCTGTCCATCATCATTAAACACCCCCAGGAGTAGCAAGAGGCTCCCTGCCCTGCAGACCTGGCAAGAAGTGGCTCAGCATGAAGGTAGCAAGGCAGAGTGGGTGCCCCAGCATCCCGGCCTGCAGGGATGAGCATGGCCAGGGCCGGAGGTACGAGCTGCCCTGTCCCGGCCAACACCATTGGTGGGTCCAACAGAACCAGGGAAAGAACCGGACAGTGCTGGTGCCTGGACAGAAACCCCAGCCCTGTGAACATGAATCACTGCTGGCAGCAGTGGGGAAGGAGGACAGAGGTGATGGAGGAGCGTTCGGCCCCATGCTGCTCTCTGGTGTGAAATCCCAAAAATGGCAGGAGCGATGGCTGGCAGCCTGGTGGCAAGAGCCTGCCATGGCCAACCCTTGCACCAGTGGGCATTGTGCATGCCCACCCAGTGCCGCCCCTTGCAGGAGGGTGCAGGTGAGGGTGCACGATGGTGCCGGCATCAAGGCATTGTGCAGTGAGAGTGATGGGGGAAGGCTGGCCAGGAGGGAGGCACTGCTCCCTGCAACAGCCTTCAATGAGTTTTCTGAAGTGTTGCTGCTCTTTAGGGCTTCCTTCTCCTAAAGAAAAAAAACAAGGGGGAAAAAAGGGAGATGAGGAAGAGCAATCTCTTGGTGCGGGATGAAAGCGGCCTGTCTTGACTATTTACCCAGCAATTATAAGTAAATCGGTGGTGCCTAACGGGGCCGGTTGCCATAGTGACGATGGGATGGAAGGACCAGCATTTGGTCCTGGCCGCAGCCAATCAGGCTGGGAAGACCAAGCTGCAATATAAAGTAAAGATTCCCATCTTCCAGCCACGCACTTGCCAAGAAGGGAAATAGGTTCAAGAGTCGGGGGGATAAAAAAAGTGCTCCAGACGGCGGCAAGCAGGGCGGTTGCTCCCGTCATGGCGGACCACAGGCACCCGGGCAGGTGAGAAATCCCAACGCTCCCCATCTCCCGCTCATTGTTCTCCCGCGCCACGGCCCCCTCCGCCGCCCCACCCCACCCATGCCCCGGCACCCACAATGAACCCCCCTTTGGGCGACAGACAAAGAGAGGCGGGTGGAGAAAGGCTCCACCATTCTCCCCAAATTGCCATCGTAGGCCTTTCAAATCAAATTTCGCAAAGCAGCTTCATCAAAGGCCCCCGGCTGAGAGGCACGAGCCCCATGTTCCTGCCCCCCCGGCAGGCCCGGGTGGTGCAGGGATCCCGCACAAAGTCAATGCCGCTCCAGAAGAGTCTTTGCCAAAAAATATAATAAAAAAAAAGGGGGGGGGGGGAAAAGGGGGGGGTGGGAGATGGAGATTAAGAAAAGCGCAAGCGAGAAAGAGCAGCGCCTAAATTGCTCACTGTCTCCCCATCTCATTACTCGCGACTTCTGAGGACGGGTATTTCCAAAGGCTGCTATGAAAGACTTTGAATGGAGCCCCCCCGGATGAGATCAAAGCCCAAGGGCCGGGGTGTGCCGGAGGAGGGGGTGAGAGGTGTCGGCACTGCAGAATGGTGGGGGGAGCCTCCCCTGCTGCCGCTGCCCTCCATGTTTCCCGGTGTCGCTGCCGCCGCTGCCTGACCCATCTTGCAATGGAGACCAGGGACAGCGGCTGGATCCCAATGCCTGAGATCCAGACGTGCGAACTCTGCTGGCTCACAGTTCCGCAAGTCTCCCAAAATCCGTGGTTAATGAAGGAGCTTATTCCGGTCGGGACCCCTCTGGACACCTCGAATTGCAGATGAGCGGGTGGCTTCCCCACCGCTTGAGCCCACTCCTTGGGTCTCTTCTCTCCTTACGCCGCAGCGTCGTGAGCCTGGTGAGCCACCAGCAGAAGGGCCGAGGACAAAGGCAGGAGGACAGAAGTTGTGCCACTTTCCCTTCCCGCTGCCTCCCTTCAAACACGGGCTGCTTTCTTCTGCTCGATGACACATTCGGCTCCGGGCAGTGTTCCCACCACCAGCACCATCAGCGGCATGGAAAGCAAACTCACAGATGGTGAAATAAGAGAGTCGTGTAGGGTTCAAAGAGACCTTCTATGTCAATTGTTATATTATTAGGTAAACTCCAAGAAGAAAATCTTTTAATCCACTGTGGCTAATCCAGTCCACTTTTGTTGGCCAGGACATATTCAGCATCAACAAAAGGCTCTGGCCGACGGACACCAGCATACATAATGTATTGATAACTGCGGGAGCCGGCTCGGCAGCAGAAAGAGCCACCGCTCAGGCCAGCAGCGGGGGCCGGGGCAGAGGATTTGCCCGACTTTTATCAGTTTTATTTTCATTTCAAAGCACCCGGCTGATATTTGCACTGCGCCGCTCACCGGGGGAGCACAAAGAGCACAGCGATGTTCCCAGCTCCAGCCAGCCCCAAAACCCCACTGGGACCGCACCAGGACCCCACTGGGACTCTCGCTCCTCGCCTCAGGGTGATGGTGGCACAAAGGGCTGCAAGGGCAGGTTTGTCCCGTGCCTGATTTTGGGGTGATGGTTCTCATAGGGAGTTGAAGCTGGGGTGGCTCCCCCCAGAATGGCCATCCTGTGCTGGCCGGGTCCCCTGGGATTGGAGGGAGTCACCTTCCTGCAAGGACGTGGGATGGAACTGATGCGGGAATAGAGCTGCCTGCACTGCGAAGGGCCAGTGCTGCTGGCGAGGTGAGATGGAGAGCAATGCATGGTTAGACTTTGTCCTCCAAACCTGGAGAACCAAGAGACTGGAGCCGAGGAACTGGAAAACCAACAGCAGCAAAGGGCAGGTGGGACATGAGCAGGGACCACATGGCCATGGCCTGGCTGATGCAGTGTGCTCAGGCTGGAGGAATGGGAGCTGGTGGGACTGAGCTGAGATGGGCCAAGGTGGCATCCTGGCTGCCAGCTGCGGATGCTGGAGGTGAGCAGGGGACACTGCCACTCAGGCTTTGGGTACGGCCCATCCTGAGCAATGGGCTCCCCCAGGTGAGGGCTGGGTGGGAGCCCGTGCCTGGTCCGCAGCAGGGCAGGAGGGGACAGACAGCCAGGCTGGGCCCATGGCTTAAGCTGGTGATTAACAATGGCTGTAAAACACATGGCTGGTGGGTGCTGGTGGCCATGGGATGAGGATGGGACTGAGCCAGCAGTGTACTCTGCAAAGCAAGGTACCAGGGCCTCCGGTGGGGGTGAGCTTGCCCAGCAGCTCATGGTCCTCCTAGGATGCTATTGAGTATAAAATGACCTTATTCTCACTGTGGGTAGCTCAGTGCTGTCCTAGGCCGGTAGCTCAGGTGTACACATGTGGATCTTCAGTAAGACTGTGGAAAGGAGAAACAGCAATAGACAGGCCAAAAAGATTTGTTTCGAAGCACCCAGAGGCCTTGCCCAGGGTTTGGTCTTCATGACAAGGGACAGCAGAGAGGAGCCCACTCTTGAGGGAGGAGGGTCACTGCACCCCCAGATGCTCCCCGTGGTGGGCACAGGGCATTCAGCCATTGCGTTAGTGCTGATGGGGCACTGATGGGAGTGACACAGGGAGGAAACGGCCTCCAGGGGATCTGGTTGTTAATGAAAGCCCTGGGTCCAGCTTTTCTGCTTTCACCGCACTTGCAGGTACTTCTTGTGCTCCAGAACCACAGTCTTCCTTGGATGTGGTTAAACTGGGCAATGCTCAGAGATTTCTGCATGGAACTGATGCACATACGGAGTGATTAAGCACAAAGCTGTCACTGGCCCTGAGCAGGCCATCCTGAGACTTGCCAAGGGTGCCAAGGGAGAAGGGACAGGGATGTGGATGCAACCCATGAAAGCAGCCACTCTTCCAAAGGCTGAAGCGTAATGGGGGCTCACTAAGCCTTGCTGCCCAACTCAGCACATTGCTCTGATCATCACCAAGGCATCCCCAAAACTCCTCTGTACGGTCCATCCAGAGGTCCCACCAGCACAGGAGCTGCCAGACCAGATCAACGCATAAGGAGCACAAAGCACCTGGGAGAGAGAGGATGGTAATTCAGGATCAGTCATCCATTTTCATCAGGCAGAAGTTTAATGGCAGGAGCTGCAGAGGTGTCAGGCCCTGGGCAGCAGGTGAATGTGAGACTAAGCTAAATAGGCCAAATTAAAGATGTTCAGCATTGGAGATCTGAAAAACCACTGGGAAAAGGGAGCCATCCCCATTCAGGCACCTCTGCTCCCCATCCTGCTGCAGGAGAAGGCTCAAGTGGACTGGGAATGGCTGCCCACAAGATGGTCATCTCCAGACGAGGGACACTCACCCCACCTCACGACCCTGGGAGGGTCAGAGAAGCGTGTGAAGGCTAACCAAAGTCCATGTCAACATCCTCTGTGGGCCATGCTCTTCATTATGTCCTGGGCACACCAGGGAAGATGCTGCTACAGGAAGATGCTAAGTCCAAGGTCTGGCAAGATTTGTACATCCACTGCCACACTTTTTCTCATGCTTTGGCCAGTTACAACTACAAAGGATCAGAACGAAACACAACATGAGGCCAGACTTGCTCGTGTTTGTCAGTTGTGGGTTCTCCTGAGGCTGGTCACCATGCCAGCCAGCATTTGCATGCTGAAGGACTTTTGACAGAGGAGATGCAGTAATAGGAGAACATCCAGCAGGACAGTCAAAGCTGGGAATATATCCCCTGGGAGAAGACCCAGAGAGCCCAGCACCCTGAGGTTAGAAAGGCCGAGGCTGCAGGGATCAGGCTGCTGTCTGCTCCCACTATGGGCAGAAGACCTTTACAGGCTAAAGAACAGCACTGGCAAGAGCGTGAGTGGTGTGAAATGGCTGCAGATGGGCAGGCTGGACATGAGACGGTGGCTCCAGCCCTGCAGAGCAGGGTGGGTGGCGGTGCCCTCTGTGTCCTGATCGGGACACGGGCCAAAGGCCTGGGAAGCAGCACCACTTTATGGAAGACAGCCCAAGGCTTGGTGTCTGAAGAAGATGGGTCACAGCAAAGTTCGGGACACCTGCCTGGCCTGATGCTTGCACCTTCAATATGCAGTTCTTGTCTCCTTGCCAGGGAAGAAGAGGACTGTGGGATGCTCATGATCACTAGCCCACTGCTGCTACCCATCCTGTCCCAGAGAGGATCTGTCTGCGCTGTGGTTTGCCTGCCTACCCTGGTATGGGAAGGGGAGGGGATTTTAGGAGAGACACAGCCTGGGATTTCACACCCAGAGCTACCAAGCAGTGAGCACGAGTGGAAAGGGGCCACTGACGGTCCCAGAAGTGCTGGCAGAAGGGGATGGGAAATCTCATGGCTGACATCCACCATCAGATTTGCCTTGGCTGTGGAGCAAGTCTTGGACACCTCCAAAGATAGAGACCCCCAACTTCTCCAAGTTTTATCCCATTGTGATTCTGTGAGCAAGTTCTCCAGTTCTCTGTCAGGATGACACCAGTATTCTCCACATCTGTTCGCTGGTGCCAGAAAGCCTTGAGATGAGTCAGCGCCAAGATGATCTCCTGGGTTGGGCTTCTGCTGAGGCAGCTACATCAGCAGAAGAGTTTGGAGACTCCTCCATAAGAGCATGAATAAATGGCACTCGCTGAGCACCCCTAGCTCATCAGCTGGGGCTCCATGCAGCATCAGTTCACTCATGAGGAGCAGCAGAGCCTGCCCCAGCCTGCACCCCCTTGCAGCCTCCTCCCACTGGCACAGCCTCACCAACCCTAACACTTGGGTGTCCACAGCCAGTCTGCAGATCTCCAGCCACAGCAGAGATGGTGCAGCAGAAGGGCTTTTCCTATCATCATTTATCTCCCCATTTTTGCTCTTCTCTGCAGAAGGAAGCAGGTAAATCCCAGGGACACTGCTGGGCTGGGTCCAGCATCTTGGCTCAGCTGGTCAGGACCTCAGCTGGCATCCATCAGTGCTGAGCCTTTCCTGGTTCTGTTCCTATGGCCTCACTCCTACCATGGAAGAGGAACCCTGCAGAGAAACCTCCTTTCCTAGAGGTGGTGCAGCCATCAGGCAGGTCTCCAGGGGTGAGGGGGCTCCAGGACTTGCCTGTGCCAAGCCCCAGCTGCCCTGTTTGGGTGCTGGTGACACAGCAGCATGGGGGTCCCATCCACCAGCTCAGCCAGGAGGGCTGGCCATGGCTGGGGAGGTGGGTGCAGGATGGCTGCTCTGAGGAAGGGGGGATGGCAAAGGAGGGCAACCCCCACCTAGAATTGAAGTGTTTGGAGGTGGTGCTGGGACACGGGACGTTGGGAAAGGGGTGCTGAAGGCTGGAGTCACAGCAGGGGTATGGAGAGATCCCAGAGGGTCTGTGGCTGTGTCACCAGAGAGCTGAAAGAGCAGGGGGCTCCCACAAGTGCCTGCCCAGACTAGGGACTCCCAAGGACAGGCTGGCTTGTGCCCCAGCCCCAGGGGACACCTGGTCCTAGTGCAGCACATCATGCTGCAGAGGAGCGCAGTGAGGGCTCTGGCTGGCAGGCGGGGACTTGCCACGGGCACGGCCATCCTGCCTGCTGGTGGGCAGCTACCAGAGCCGCTACCGGCTGCAAACAGCTTCTGGCCTTCCTGAGCACTCAGAACCAACACTTCTCCAAGAGTACAGCATCTCCAAGAGGAGCATCTGGGGCATCTAATGTCTGGGAAGCATGAGGCAGTGAGGAAAACCACTCTTCAGGAGAAATAAGGGGTGAAAACGCCACGGGGCTTTCCTCTGCAGCTCCCAATGTGATCACAAGGACCACTAGCCCTTGCCCAGGTCTGGCTGGGTTTTGGACCTCAGCAAACCAGTCACAACCTCAGCTGCTGTTGTCACTTTGTAGTCTGGGAGAAGGACAGTGATGAGTTGAGACCTGAACCATACCTGTCAGGTACGTGCACAGGTAAAACAATTCCCAGAGCTTGTCCTGGGTGTGTGAGTGTTTCCGAGATGTCTTCACAAGCCTCGCTGTGCCCAGCAGAGCTGACCATAACCCCACAGGCCACTAGGTGGACTCGCAATAAACCAAAATTGCGTGATTGATACAAAATGATGCTCATTGACGGTCTTCCGCATCTCTCGGAAGAATCTCATCAAACAGATGCACTGTCAGCAAGCCTGGTCACAGCAGCCTGCATCCAACTGGCCACCAGCTGCCCACCAGGCTCTGGCCAAACCATGGCCAACAGACCTTACCCATCACAAACCTTTTGTCAGCTCCGTGGAGAACTGACCCTCCGGGACGGGTGAGCCAGGAGTGGGGAAAAGCACCTGCTCTCCAAGCTGGGCTGCTGGCAGAGATCCTATCAAAACAGTCAGGCTGGAAGCCTGCAAGGCTGTCAGACAGACATCAAGGCATCGCTGAGCACTGAGCCTGCTTTCACCAGCCAGGCCACTGACCACACCTAAGCCAGAAGATCTTGCCCCTGTGTTGCAAAACAGACCTGCAGGAGTGAAGCAACTGATGTTTCTAGCAGTGCTCTTCCCTCACCTCCCAGCTGCTTGGGGTCACTCATGGCTGGATAAAAGAGATCTGTCTCTCCTCCCAGGATCAAATGGGTTGAATTGTTACAGGCTGCTCTGCAACAGCTGTCTCAACACAGTGGTCAACAGTGTGAGCCACCAGTCAGACGCTGTATTCCTCCGCAGGGATGATGCCCATCGTGTGCCCACCTCATCCCATCCTGCCACAGGGATATGGGAGCAGCAGGCGCAAAGGGCTTGCAAGCAATGCCATGGGGCAGCTGGGTGAGCCCTGGGTCAGCACTAGGGCTTGGGGACCAGGGACAGGGATGTCCACTGGTGCTGCTGCTCCCTCCTGCCCCTGCTCTGTAAGGTGGCTTTATTTCTGTAAAGATAAATGCTCCAGAGCCCCCTCGCTCAGGGACAGTCCCAGCACAGCCCAGGGTAAAGCAGAGCCCGCTCCAGGTAACTCCGTCTATCTCATGCAGGGCCAAGATATGAAATGTGTCCATCAGGACCAAGGGAGCAGGATTCCCTTCCTGCAAGTGGGGACTGGAGGGTGTCCCTGCCTGCAAGCATCTCCTGAGCAGGGTGGTCCCACCAGGAATGAGCTGACATCTCTTCTCTCTGCAGAGTGGTGCTGCTGGAACACATGTGGATGTCATCCCTCCCCTGGCCCCCCAAGGGAGGCAGTGATCCTGGCGGTCCAGAGCATGGAGAGGCAGACCTGCGGGGTGCCGGGCCAGGGCAGACCCCAAAGGTAGGTGCAGGAAGGCGCACGGGTGGGATTTCACCAAGGGGTGCATCAGCAGCCGGTGATGAACTGCATTGGACACTGGTGATGCTGGGAGAGCGTGCGTGAGATGGCTTTTGGCAGAGAGGGTAGATCAACACCAGGGGAGTCGCAGCGTCTTGGGTGCAGCAGGGGTCTGGCAGGGTCTCTGCTGCGCCAGACATGGGCAACCCTTTCACAAAAGCAGCACAGGGCCAGATGGAGAGGGCCCGGGGGTCCCTGCCCAGGTGATCTTAGGGACTTGAATTTCAACCTTAAATCCCACTTGTAGCCTCAGTCCTATAGCTTTTGCCACAGGTTTTATACAACCCCCAGAGCATCACCAATTACAGATGATTTTCTAGAAGAAGATTGTACCTGCCCCAAGGTATCATTGCTGTCTGACAGAAATAGCTGATGGGTTACCCATGGCAGTCAGTCTCTTGTCAGTAGATAGGAACAATCCCATACCCTGTGCTGCTGTACGTGGGCTGAGTTTCCAGACCTGAGCAAAAAACTGGGAGAGGGAAATTTCTAGGCAGAAAGCTGGGATGGGAGCCAAGGGGTTATCTGGGGAGCTGGTATGGAATAGGTGAGAAGAGAAGCCCATGAGAACAGCTGGGCTCTGATGCAGCCAGGGGCAAAGGAACATTAGCTGCTCCTGTTATTAGCTATTACTTGTGTTATGGAAGGTGCAAGGCAAGCAGAGGAGAGTGGGTGTGAGCTGCTGTGAAACTGCTGTGAAGTCAGACGGAAGGAGAAATAAGATGGGAAAAGCTTTGACCAAAACTCCAGTTCTGAGCCCAAAACCTCTCCTGGCATCACTAGATGTGGCTGATTCATAGCCAGGAGAGGAGCTGGGGATGGCCTGAGGGCTGGTGGCAGGAAAGCCACAGGGTGTTGGGTGATCAGCTCATCCAGAGCAACCTCCCAAGGTATAGCATGAGCTCATCTGTAATAGTTTTTTTGGGAAACACCAGGTTTGGGGCTCTGTAACCTGGCAGGGGAAGGCAGAGAAGAGCACAAGGGGAAACACCAAGCAGAGATGCTCCCAGAGCTGAAGGCAGAATGAGACCCTGGGGAGAACAGGTCAGGGTGCTATGGCACTGCAGGAGCTTGGAGTAATGTGCAGGGTCTTTCCTCTGCCATACAGACACCTGCACCACTGTGAGCAAATGCTGGTAGCTGCAGAAACCATGTCAGACTGCCGCCTGAGCTGGTCCAGGCGCTCCTGCCCTTACATTCCTGGATGGAGGCCACCCCAGATGAAGGGCTGGAGTTTTTCTCCAATGAGCAGTGAAACCTTTGCCCCATCTACCCGCTCCAGCCCTGTACCTGCATGGAGGGAGGCCCGGGAACCCTGGCGTACCCTGGGGGTTTGCAAGACAGCATCCATATGAGAACAGAAGTGAATTGGGAAACTGGGATGATTTTGCTGTAGGGGAAAGACTACAGCACCGAGAGCAGCAGACCCTGCAGCCTTCCCACTAGCCTGAACAGCAGGATCAGGCATGGGCTTTATAAAAAGAGCAGCATCTGTGCAAAAAGGCTAAGCTTGGTGTCCTAATGGTGCTTCATCTTGGAAGTAAACCCAAGGCATTTGGGTGCGTTTGCCTTTTTGGTGGGGAATCCAAAGGAGGAATGCACAGGCTGCCCATGTGTCCTGCACCCCAGGGACTTGGAAAGCTCCTCCCACTGCTCCATGGATACTTTGTGCAGCTGACATTGCCAGGGTGAGGAGGTATCTTTAGCCCAGCGCCTCCTGCAAGAAGGGATGCTGTGAGAATCACCTGCTTCACCTCTCACCCCCAGCCCCCGCAGGGCTGCCCGTGGGTATCCTCGCTGCCCATGCAGAGATGCGCTTCGTCCCTCCTGACCGGTGGGGCAGGAGCTCCCTTCCAGCTCCCAGCCCTGCTCTATCCGTGGCCACTTCTCTGCTTTGGTCTTCTACCGGCGTGTGCTGTGGCTCCACTTGTTCATCCCCTCTGTGGCCCTGCCTTCTGCCACTGGGCTGTGGTGCTTCATCCCAGCTGAGCTATTTGGGGTGCCTTCAGTTCCTGGTGCCACAATGGCAATGTTTTTACCTTGACTACCTTGTTTAGACCTTTACCTAGCACATGTTCTTCCTCCCACTCTACAAGTGCCATCTAGCCAACAGTCCAAAGAGCGAGCTACAAGCCTCCTCTTCCACCCCAGAACATTTCTTTCTTAGCAACCTCTTCTGCCATCACTGCTCATGTAGCCAAGCCCCGACTCCTTCCTCAGAAATAAGGGTGCTCCAGGCACGAGGGAGGGGGTGGCACATATCCCTCTAAGGGCGAGCTGCCCTTTGCCTCTGCCAGCAATTGGCGCAGGACCTCATACTTGAGGGTATTTCTGTTTGTCCTCCAGTTTCACACAGTTTTAATAACACCGAAATTCGGCACCGCTTACGACCTTGCAGGGGGCCTCTGAAATCGCAGCCAAAGGTTGAACAGCACCATCTAGTGCGCTTCCTCCCGAAACTGCCCAGGCCGGAGGGACGCCGGCTCTCACCCAGGCACAACTCTGCCGCTAGAAGGATAAGCTGGATGCTAACAGCGCCCCAGCCATCAAACATCAGCTCCGGGCCAGGCCAGCCTTGCTTTGGGGAAGCCAGAGTCACTACAGAGAGAAGAATTAGGGATGAATACTGTCAGTGCTGAAGCTGAACTGAGAGCTCTCACTGCAGAAGTGATGCGGGGAGGCTTGCGGCTCCCAAGCCAACCTGGCAGGGAACAAATGGTGCTACCAGAAACAACCCTTTGCAGCTCTCAGAGGTGGGAATGAAGGGCTCGCAGGGAGGCTCTGCATATCACACCACACAAGTGTTGTGTGCACAACGTCAGGCTGCTTGGACACAGCCCCAGACCCATTAGACCAAAGGCTGAGAGCAGTTCCTCTATCATTAGCATATGCTGGCTCTTCCAGGCAGAAATGAAAGCATGCACCAGGAGCCGGGAAGTGTACAGCACTCCAGGCTTGCACAGGGACTAGCTTCAGCTGCAGGCTGACACCAGCTGTGCACCAAAACACTGCCGGCATCTTGGCTGTGGCAGTTTTGAGAGGACATAAGGCAACGCCATACTATGAACTGATGAAGAAGGGAGAAATGAGCCGGTTTGGTTCATTTGCCTCCACCCTTTGTTGAAAGACCTTGCAGGCTGATTCCCTCCCTGCATAGCCAGGGACACTTGGTTGGGTTTTTCACCTGTTTGATGTCCTCAGGTAAACCTGAAAGTAGCTGATGTTGGCCCTTGACAAAGTGCAGGGACTGGGTTCCTCAGTGTGGGAAACAGAGGTGCAAAAGGCAGAGAGGGGGCTCCATAGGGAGCCCATGGCTCTCGCAACCCCACTCAGCCATGCTGGATGACTAGAAAATGGCAAGGCACTGGGAGGGACCATCAGCCTTCAGAGAATTCATCCCTTCCAGCCTACAAAGGGGCAGCTGCCTGGCTGTCTTGGCTGTGCTTTCTCAGGGCATGAGGAAGAAGAACGCACACAGCGATGCTGTGCTGCTGGAATGGATCAGCTCTGCCTCCCCAGCATGGCAGGAGCTGCGGGTGGGATGGGAGCTGATTCCTTACCCCATGTTGTGTCCCCTGAGCTGAGGAATGTGGCCGTGAGCTGCTGGGTGTGAGAGAATTCCTCAGCAGTTCTCTCACTGCCCCAGGTCCAGCCCGGCCCTGAGGAGCAGTAAGCAAAGAAGGTTCCAGGGAAGGATGGCAGCATAGGGACGGGGGCATGCCCCAGAGCTTCAGCCACATGCATCCTGGCGCATCCAACATGCCACCCCCTCTGTCCCCCCCTTGCCACCGAGAAATCTAGCTCCAGTTTCTCGTGTGAACTCAGCTCAGGCCATCAAATCTTGCTGGGCCTTTCTCTGGGAGATGAAAAGCTCTCTAATACCTGATCATCTCTCACCCATGAAGCTGCTTAAGCACTGTAACCGAGGCTTCTCTAGGGCTCCTTTGAACTGGCAAAGGAGGCTGCGGTTCTCAGGCATCCCCCTGCAAAGCAGGGGTCACTTTAAACTCTTACCCACCTTATTCCTAATTTTGCAGCATCCTTTCTGAAATGCAGATGCTGGAATCCCTTCTCCTGCAGCACCCAGCCCCATTCTGGCGAGGACATCCCCTGCTGCTCCCATGCTGTCCCTCCTGCCTTCCAAATTCACCCCCATGTCCCTCCTTGCCAAGTGTGGGTTTCCAGCAGAAAGGCCTTATGCTCAGCAGAGGGATCCTTTCACAGCTGCTCACATTCAACCACGTTTTATTTGCCCAGGACTCAGCTTATGAAGTTTTCTACAGCTGTCTTGACCTTGTCCGTGTCTCCTGCCCCTCTCATTTCCCTGGCCCCAGCGTTTTTCTCAGCAGGGCTTTTTAATCTATTTCTAGACCATTGATGGAAACGCTGAATAGCATTGGGCTTCCCATCCAAGCCCCGGACACCCACTGAGAGCACTCCCATTCTGCAGGGATTCCCCATTGATGGCTGTCGGTTTGCCAGCTCCCAGTCCCTTTAAGGTGTCTCTCTTGATGCTGTATTGTGCTAATTTTTAATCAGAATACTCTATGGATTAAGTCACATGCCTGAGCAGAGTCCAGGTCTATTATTTCTATGCCATAACCTTTATCAGCCAAACTTGTAATCTCTTCAAAGGATGACATCAGAGTTTGACAAGAGCTATTTTCCAGAAACTAGGCTGATTGCATTAATTATATTCCCATCCTTTAATTCTTTAACAGCTGAATCCCACATCAGCTTTTCTATTATTATGCCCAAGATCAGTACTGCGCTGCTACATGTAAATCAGCTCCAAGCATCCTTCACATGAGAGCGCTCAAGGAGCTGCACCATCCTGCTGGGCTCAGCGCTGGGGAGGGAAGGGGGGTGCCACTGCCCAGGGTGGAATTCTGTGTATTTCAGAAAGCTGAAAACCAGCATTGTACGTTTCCAAAAGTGTTCCCTAAATGCATGGGAATAGGCACATGCAGTAGAACAATTGCATCAAGACCTAGAAACCATCCTGTCAGAAATCTTTCTGAGTGAATTCTGGTTTTTAGAGGACTTAGTTGCATGTTCGGCTTTTGGGATGTACCCAGGAGACTGCCTGGCTCAGTCTTAGGGCACTCTGAGTGTACCATCGCTTTCCAGGAAAGAGACGGGCTTTGCATTTCCCCATCGCACCACTCTTGTTCGACCTCTGCATCTGGTAATCCCTACCTTCTTCCCTCAATATCCCAGTCACCCCAGGACAGTACTGCAGTCTCAGTGCCGGGGTACCCTGCCTTGTCAGAAGCTCCCCACGACCTACCATGTCGTGGTAAGGCGCGCTCCCACCACGTTCCTCGGGAGTCTCCATGTTGTTGGACCCATTTCAGTCCATACAGTGCCACCTCTTGGCGAGTCCCCTTTTTTCTCCCCGCAGCAGCATTGCTCTGCTCAGAGCACCAGGACACACACTGTGGTTTCTAAACCAGCCCTCGTTGTTGGCGGAGGCAAGAGCCGCTGGTGGCCCAGCCACTGTGCTCCTCCAACACTGGGCTCACTGGTGCGTGGTCCCCCGTGGGCAGAGCTCGGCTAAAGACATGCCGCTCGATCCGGGACGCAGCAGTGGAAGCTAGTGATGGTTTTGAGAGCTGCTACCTTTACTCACCAAGCCGAGTCGGCTCCTCCAGGCCTTGGAGGTCTCCAGAGCGTGACCCCCTCCTGGGCCGACCCTGCCTAGGATGCTAGGGAGCTCTGCGCGCTCCGCCTGACCAGAGCGAGGGAGCCCTGGAACAGCTCAGCCTTTAAGCGAGGCCTACCCTCGCTGGGGCTCAACTGGGGCCCCCTGCGCCATGCCCGCACCCTCGGCCATACGCCCGCGGCTTGAGGCCTCCTCGGGCGGGCACCTCCGTGCTCCTCCCGCCGGCCCAGCAGCGCAGGGCGCCTGACCCGCACCCCTCCTGCCCACCCGCCCGCGGCCGCCTACCCGTGGGTGCCCCAGCTCCGCCTCCCCCGGCCCGGGCCCGGCCCGGCCCGGCCCTCTCCGCCCCCGCGGCCGGCTGCCGGCGCGGGCTGCCGGTCCCGCAGTACCGGCCGGGGGCGCGGGGGGCGCGGCTGAGCCGCTCTCCCCGGCTCTGGGAGGCAGCGGCGCAGGCGGAGCGGAGCGGTGCGGGGCTCGCTGCTGCTTTCTCGCTGTCGCCGCCACAAGCCAGCGACCGCGGCCATGGGCGTCCCGGGCCGCTCGCTTTGTGCTGCCGCCGCCCCGCCGCCGCCCGCCGCCCCGGGCTGCCGCTGTTGAGCCGCATGGGCCGGGCCCAGCGCCTGCCCCGCTGTTGCTCCGTGCGGGTGAGTGAGTGAGCGGGGAGGCGGCCCCGAGCCCAGGCCCTGCTCCGAGGCCGCGTCGGAGGCCGCCGCCAGGCGAGAGGCGCGGGGCCGCGCCGGACGCCGCCGAGCCGGCGCTAGGCCGCCCTGGGCGGGGGGGGGGAGGCGGGCGCCTGCCGGCGGCCACGGGCCGAGGCGCGCCGCGGAGGGCGAGCGGGTCCGGGGCGGCGGTGGCGCCGGGGCCGGCCTGCGGCGTCTCCCTCGAAGTTGCCGGGGGGGCGGCGGGGGACCCCGCGCCGCGTCCTGTCAGCGCCGGGGCTGCCCGTGGAGCCGTGCCCCGGCCCGGCGCGTCCCGCGAGGCGGCTTGGGGCTGCGGGGGCCCGGCCGCCGCTGGCAGGGGCTGGGAGGCGGGTCCCCACGAGGGCAGAGAGCGGCCGGGCGCCCCCCGCTCCACCTCGCCGGCTCCGGTCGGCGCTCGGCCGCTCTCGGCGGGCACCCCGCGGGGCTCCCCCCGGCCCGGGCGAGGAGCGAGCGCCGCCTCTCCGCAACAATGCCGGGCATGGCTGTGGGGCCGCTGCCCCGGGGGGTCTCCATCGCCCAGGCAGGGGTGACTGGGGACCTTCACCAAAGAGGTGGTGCTAGACCGGTGCTCGCATCCGTAACCGGGGTGAAAACGACCGAAAACCGCAGCACGGTGCCAAAAGCGGCCCCGGTCTGCGGTGCCAGGGCAGCAGCAGCGTGCTCGAGGTGTCTCTGACCAGATGTGAGGGCAGCCTGGCTCAAGCGATACTCAGCGCAAGTCAGGCACTGGGAGCCTGGCTGTGCTCCTTAGCCGCTCTTGGTCTTGTTGGGGTTATTTTGCGATGTGCAGGTGTAAGAGCAGGCGCGGCATAGGTGGTGGTTCTTGATTCAGCCAGGGATAGGGAATGGGGGGAAAATGGCAGAGCATTCCAAAGACGCATTTGTTGGGGTGAGGTGAGCTTTGAGAGGAAAGCTCGCTAAAATGTGTCTTTTCCTGGTATGTTTTCTCATGCAGTTGAGTTAATCCAGTGCAAGGACTGCACAGGCAGCTGGCGATCTGCAGTGCTCTGGGCTTCAATGCTGATGCTGTTCTGTAAAACAAGACTTTTGCTGCTGTCTTTAAATGCTGAAGTTACCATGTCAAGCAGCAGAAGCAGCAACCCAGGAATTGCCCTTCTCTGTTTTCTCCTTCCCCACACCTTCCATCCTCCATATTGACTCGGTGCTCTTCTTTAAAAACGTTGTACTTGATCAGATTTCCTTCATGAGGTGGTTTTCTCATCTTCTTTTGATGACCTGAAATTTTCCCAGGCTTGCAGCATGCAATGAATGCTTTTAGCATAAATGGACCTTTAATCAATGGCCTGCCTTTGAGAAAACCGGTGCCAGAACCGAGTTCCTGTGCTAACATGCCCATCTGAAGCAAGAATGCAGTCCAGATGCCCAAAATATTGGGGTCAGCGATGCATCTGGATTCTTCCCCTAGAGCTAGCCGAGGCAATGCAGCGTACTCTGAAACGCAGAGATTTGTGAGGAATGTGGCGCCGGTATGTCACTTGAGCATACGAAAGCCACCTGTGTTTGATTAAGGTGCAGTCTTGCTTTCAGGACTAACTGCATGTTCTTTGAAAGTATTTTTCACAAACCTTACATTCCTGTTTGGGGATGAGAATTTCCTAACCAGATAAGAACGTGCTGCCTTACTGTGACCTGATGCATGTGCTGTCCAGGTAGGCTGTGCAGGAGAGTTAATGGTGGTGCAGGAGATGGTATGTGTCCTGTGGCACAGCCTGGTACCTGGATCCTGTAAAACCACTGGTGTGGGGAAATTGACTGCTGTTTTAATGTAGCACGAGCTGTATCAATGATGCCAAATGCTGAATGTAAAGTTTTGGGTTATTCTGTGACCGTCATCTTTATAGTGCACCTGGTTTGGGCCTGGCTCTGCAGTCTGGAGTCACTGGGGGCCTTGCCATCAATTCTGCTGAAAAAGAGGTGTTAGTGCAGTAGTGCAAAGCAAAATTAGTGGTTTGTAATCTTAGGGTGTGTATTTAGAGTGATACTCGCTTATTTTTTTCTCATCTCTTTCAGCAGTACAAGTTTGTTCACCTTGGAGCTACAAATACTGTTGATTTGAGATTTGAGCTCATCCCCCACTGTTCCTGCACAAGCAAGGACCAGAAAAATGAATATCCAGGGGAAAGGCTTCCCCTTGGACCTCGGGGGAAGCTTCACTGAAGATGCTCCGAGACCACCGGTTCCTGGTGAGGAGGGGGAACTCGTGTCCACTGATCCAAGGCCAGTTAGCCATGGTTTCTACTCCGGTAAAGGTGATGTGGGTAGAAATGAGACGTCCACAGCAACACCGAGGCGCTCCGATTTGGATTTGGGATACGAGCCTGAGGGGAGTGCTTCACCAACTCCACCCTACCTGAAGTGGGCCGAGTCACTGCACTCCTTGCTGGATGATCAAGACGGTATCAACCTCTTCAGGACTTTCCTGAAACAGGAGGACTGCGCGGATCTGCTGGACTTCTGGTTTGCCTGCAGCGGCTTCAGGAAGCTGGAGCCATGCACGTCTAATGAGGAAAAAAGACTCAAGCTGGCAAAAGCCATTTACAAAAAATACATCCTTGACAACAATGGCATTGTGTCCCGGCAGATCAAACCAGCCACAAAAAGCTTCATCAAAGACTGCGTCGTAAAATTGCAGATTGACCCTGACATGTTTGACCAGGCCCAAACAGAGATTCAGTGCATGATAGAAGACAATACCTACCCTTTGTTCCTTAAGTCGGATATTTATTTGGAGTACACAAGGACAGGTGGGGAAAGTCCAAAAATTTACAGCGATCCGAGCTCAGGGTCTGGGACAGGTAAAGGGCTGCCTGGTTATCTGCCAACTCTGAACGAGGATGAGGAGTGGAAGTGTGACCAGGAGGCAGAGCCTGAGGCCAGCAGGGACTCTGCACCTTCCAGCAGGCTCACGCAGAAGCTGCTCCTGGAGACGGCCACGCAGCGTGCCGCCTCGGCCCGGCGCTACAGCGAGGGGAGGGAGTTCAGGTAGGTGAGCGCGGGGACAGCGTCCCTTCTGCAGGTGCCTCCAGAGAATGGATCCTGGAACCACTGTGGGCACCTGGGTGATGGGAGCTTTGGAGGACCTCGGGTGTTGGGGAGCATCTGTATTGGTATGGGATGGCGTTGTGCGGGTGCTTTGATGGAATGCAAAGCTTTAATTGAAAGTAATCTTTGGCTGTTCCTGTCTGATTGCCCCAAATCATCCTTGTAGCACATTCCTTACCTGGAAGAACTGCTACTGGATGTGGTGTGGAGGCTGGTAGGGCTTGGTGGGCAGGGCAGAGCCATGGGCAGTCTCGTGCACACACAGGCAGTTGGGCAAGCCACAGTTTTAGGTTGGCTATGGCCCGCACCAGCAGGAGGCCAGTGTTTGGTTACTGTAATGCATGCAAGTAAGCTTGTGGTGGAACTTTTCTGTGTAAATGCGCCAGGAAGTTGTGATGAGCCACCACTTGAAGCTGCAGGAAGCTTGCAGGAGATACCCTCACCTCGATAATGTTTATATGAGTGAAGTGGGGTTCACAGTGCTCCCTGGCAGTGGTCCTGCTTTGCACAGGAGATTCCTGGCACTGAATTCTAGCAGTGGCAAAGTCAGAATCACCAGATCCAGTTAAAACCGTTCCCTGCTGCAGCTTTTCCCTTCATCAAAGTAATTGCTGGGGTTTTTTAACTGGAGGAGTTGCCCAGTTTTGCAGCCTGTTTTTTTTTTTCTGGGTCCCCCACCCACTTCCAGCCAACATGGATTTTGAAACTTGCTGAGAGCTCAGTTAAAATTCCAGACAATTAACTTAGCAGGGAGCTCTCTGGGATCAATAAGCGTGTGTGTGTCTAACCCTTGCTGAATCAACAGAACCCCTCCAGAACACATTCCTACTTCTTTTTTTTCCCCCCCCTTTTTTTTTTTCAATAAAATCTCCTTGTTTAAGACCTGCTTAGGCTAGAATCTGACGCTTTGTGAAGATTACGAAATGAACTAGCTGAACTGTCCTCTTCAAAGCCGCCTGCTTTATGAAAAGCATTTCTGTGTTTAATCTCCCTCGGACGTCCCTTTAGGCTGGCAGCTGGAAACACATCCCGCCCCGCGCAAGGTCTCGGCGCCTTTCAGCTGGCGAAATGTTTTTGGTTTGATTCTTGTTTCCTTACAGATTTTGAGGAGGGGATGTTGCATGTGAAGCTCTCGGGGGGGAAAAAGGGGGAATTCATGTGGACTCCTGCTGTTTTAATCAGGAGTCAGGAAAAAATATCCCAGTGTCTTGGGACTTTCCCATGCAGTTAATAAAAACCTTGAAGGTTTCTTGAAGTGCGTTTTCACTGAGCACTTGGGTACTCACCATAAGCAAAGGATTAGAAAAATCTGTCTTTTAGGTACCTTCATTTAAGCGATAATGGCTTTAAGATTGAAAATAACTTATTTCAGGTTCAGCTGTGTTCAGTTTCCTTACTAGAGCAGGTAGCAAAAACCTACATGCAGTGCATGCAGCACTGTGCTTCTCAGCTCCAGCTTCAGACAAAAATGCACTTTACCCATTATCTGAATACATCAGTGCCAGTTTTTACAATTATTCAAGAAATGTGCTGTGAAATAGAAGTGTTTTGGAGTAGAGTTCCGCAGTCTTGAGCATTTTCGCACCAAATTGGAACAACATGAAATAAATCTTTACCTGGAGGATGGAGTTCATTAAAAATGTGTGGCTATTAATTTGTAGTGTCCAACAGCCTGTCATTGTGGCTACTGACGCTCCATTGACCTGTGGGCTAGGGAGGTACAGAAACATTTGCCATTCTCACAGGAGCAGGAGTCAGCCTTCAGAGCATTGCCATGGAGGATGCTGCTGAACTGCCCAATCCTGCATTTTTTACTCTAAAAAAAATCTGCTGAGATACTAATTTATGAGGTGATTGTTCCTCTTTGTGCAAGATCTTGTGGTTGAATTAACTTACTTCCCGGACGTTGTATAGCAATAGCTGTCTTGAATAAGCTGGTTTTTTTAAACTGTAGCATCTTTATCCTGCAGACTTTTTTGTTCTTTTACTTCCTCACCTGTGGAACTCTGCTGGAAGCTGGTGGAGTTGCTTGCAGCAAGAGGCTGTAGCTGTGTGCAGCAGTTGAAAGGCTGGGTCCCAATTTAGTTTGAAAATCTCCACAAATCTTTTCTTTTTTGCATATGTGTGGAAGAATTTCTCATTTCTGTTCTTGAGGGAATGTTGAAATAAGCTGTTTTGCGTTATATCTGAGGGCCTGTGTACTCTTCCCAAGATTTACCTTCTATTCCTTGGCTTCCATGGAAACCCTAAATAAGAGGAATAGGAGCAAATGCAACAGAAGTATTTGGTAGCAAATGAGCATCTTGAATCAGCTCCAAATTTTTTTGCATCAGAAAGTTTATAAATCTTGATGTGGTAGCTCTGCTCTCGGGGGAGCAAACATGAAAATTCCTCAAACAGCAGAAGACAACTGGTTATTAGCATTGATATTTGAAGGTGTGCAAATGCGCATGTGTATTTGAGAATATCCTGAAGCCACAAGCATCGCCATTACCCACCGTTGTTTTGTATGTGTAGGAAAAGGCCAACAGTCATTATAGTTAGGCTCCTGCAAATTAATTGGACATTGGTTATGGATCAGTGAACTTCAAAGAGGGTAACCCCCAAAGATCTCGGGCATTAACTCACAGCTTCCGAAAGTGACACTAACGTGGCTGTGAGAGCAGCTAAATCGTTCATTAACCTTCTTCTGACATGCCGGGATGGCGTTCCTCAGATCCCCAGAGCAGGAATTAAACCTGTGCCTGAGAATCGCCTTGCAGTCTGGTTTTGAAGCGCTCCAGGAAAACACACATATCTTAAAAAGCTGGAAATTTGGTGTTGGTGGTGAAAGGTCTTAAAGTCATGTCTTTAGGCAGGGTGGGTTTCTTCTGCAGTCTCTTTAGCTCTGAGTGGGAACAGGCTTTTCTCTGGCTCCCAAAGCATTGGAGAGTAGTGCTCACAGCCATTGCCTTTGCTTTCGTCCCTGGTGGGACATGAAAAGAGCATACGATGTTACCTGCGAGCAGCTGTGCCTTCATCTCTTCTGAAAGCCAAGCTAACTGGGAGATTTGGGTTAGTTCTGCCAATGGTTTTGAGGTTTGACCAGTGTCATGAAGCACAGAACATGCTGAAAAGGAAACCTGAATGGTGAGAGGACATACAGTGGTGGGTGAAGTCTCCAGTGGTGTGTTGACAAGTGGTGTGGTGCTGCTAAGCATGGATGGAGGAATTTCTCAACTGGGGCTTTGATATACACATGGTTTGTTGTTTGTTGGGGTTTTTCAGAAGGGAGCTGGCTACATGATTCAAGCTTGAATTTCCACAGTGCTGAGCTGACTAAACTCATGGCGTTTCAAGTGTTGGTGGTTCCAACAAAAGGATGGGCAATGTGATTCTCAAGCAGAGCCACAGAAACCATCAGGAGGGTCCTTGTGCTTGTGTCCAGCTATTGGCAACCTCTTTGGACATGTGTGAGGGCAGATCTCCCCACAACATACAACTAGCAATCCTTCATAACAGGGTATACAGGGAAAGCAAGGGGAGAAAAGCTGAAGGAGCTTTGGAGGATGTGACAACCCCTGGTCTGAGGTGATGCAATGATGAACCGTAACATGGAGAGGAACGGTGTAGGCTGGTTCAGGGAAGATGTAGGATCTCTCTGTTGCGTAGGCAGCATAAATGGTCCAGCGGTCAAAAGCTGGGCCTGCATCAGGAAGAAGGTGAATTTTAACTGGCAGACCTAATTGTGAGGTTTGGTGCTTTGCTTGTAATTAAATATTAAATTGCACACTTCTGACTCGAGACTGTGTGGTGAAGGAAGAGGTGTTAATTGTACCGAACGGGTGGAAGACTGGGGATGCAAAATCAAAAGCGCTGGTGCAGAAGTCTGTGCTTAGAAAGTTTAGACATGTGTTACTGTCTTACTGATGCTTCTTTTAACTGGAGAGGCAGCACATGCATCTTGGAGTTAGGCTGCTGGAGCTTCATGAGAGCTTGTTTGCTGGAAAAAAGCAGCTACTGAATATTATACCCATGGTGGTTTTGCACAGAAGTTACACCAGCTTTTTTAAATACGTTGTTAAGCTGATGAAACTTCTGCATGGAAATGCTTATATTAACAGCGTGAAGTATTTATACTGGTGGTTGCCAAGTTTTCAAATGGATTTTATTTGAAGAATAGCTTTTGTGCCCATAGCTTTGCCTCTACACAAATCAAGGTGAAATGGTGCTGTATTTGTTGTTTGGTTATGGATCAGTGCTTTGGCTTCCTTTTAAAGACAGGTAGTTAAGCTTTTAGCACTCTCATTTGATAAATGAATAGAGTTTTCTCTCCTCCTCCAGCAAACAGCTACTTTATTGTGTTGTGATTGAGTTCTATTTGGGTATTTGGGTTGCAGAATCTTTTCTCTTAAAAGCATGAAATGGAGGTTGTATCTCCTCCTTTCTGGTGCTGGGGAGATTCTGGTTGGACACACCAGGAAACAAATCTTCCTGGGGAGCACAATATAGCCCAGGAACCAAGTCACCATCTTTGGAGGGCTTCATGGCTGGTTTGGCCATGGTCCTGTTTTGATAGGATACAAATGATAGGATACAACAATAGCACAAATAATGAAGTGCTATATTTTGAGGACCAGATTGGAAGTCGGAATGGTTTGGGTTCTGAACAGATCTCAGGATACCGAGAAGTGCACCCAGGAGGTAGGCCACAGGGTGGGTACACCTTGGTTTTGATCTGCTGTTCAACTTGGCTTTATGTTTTAAGGCTTTCTTTGTTGTTGCTATAATGGACTAATCCCTTGAATAATTAGTTACCACCGGACGTTTTAAAAATGACTGCCTCTTGGATGTTTTCCTGTAATAGTCTGTTAGATCCTGGATTTATTAACTATTGAGACAGACTGTGAAATCCTGTTACCCTGGGCTTGCTCGGTGGAAAAGGGACTGAGAAGGGTGAGGGGTGCTGAGGGAACACATGCTGGCCTCATGTTAGGGTAGAGCTGCTTGATTTCTTTCCCCACCTTCACCAGCCATGCAAGAAGTCCTTTGTACTCACTGGGCGGGGTCACTGGCTGCTGGGGTACACCACAGCCGTGGGTCATCCCTAGCTTTGGGGCTTCAGAAGGTCCTCCAGAACGCTACAGCATTATGGCTGCTCAGTGCAAGGCCAGCCATGCGGTCACCATGCATTTAAAATAAATCTGTTCTATTAGAATCAGTGGGAAAATCTGGTTTCAGAAGTGGCTTTATGTGCAGTGCAGAAAATCACTGTGTTTAAAAAAACCCTCAGAATGGAGGTGCTGATATCCTAAATCAGTTCCTGGAAATATCATTGGATTATTAGGCTCATCCTTAAATCCATTAAGCAAATTACAATTAATCAGTCAAAAGAAGAAAGATCTTTTGCAAAGCCCTCTCTTTTGAGCCGCATGCAGAAGCTGTAGTAATATTTTAATTTTCCATCTTGTCAGTGAATGTATTCAATCACTTTGCTTCCTTATGTGGAGGATTTGAAATTAGAAACTGAGGTTAATTATCTGCATTAAATGAAATATGTGAAGACCACAAAAGCAGAAACCTTCACGATTTGGTACGGTCTGTTAAGCTAGGCAGGCTGTTTCAGAAGGAGAGGGGTATTTTTCCCTGGTTTTGTTCCAATTGAAGGGTTTTAGTCACAGTAATTGAAATGATTAAAAAGTCAAATTGCTGGTGAATATAATTTTGAGCATCTTTCTGAAAAGGTTTGACACTTGGTTGAGAGCAGGAGTTTGCTCTGCCTGGGCTTGCCGGGCAGCAGGGAGCAGCCGCAGTTTTGCCATCCCAGCATGTCCTTGAGATAGTTGTCCTTGGTGCCTTGTTATCAGCCTCTTCCATGGCAATGGGAGGTCATCGCTTTGCTGGTAGGTTAGTGGAGGTGATTTGGAAGTGGAATGATACTGGAGGAAAGCTACACTTTTCACCAAAGTGGATGTAAACTGGGCCAAACACCATCCATCCTAATGCCAATAATCAGCTAATTACTGCCTATTTCACTTATAAGTGCAGCTTCGGACTCTAAAAGATGACACTTTTGGAAATACACCATCCCACAGTGGTCAGCTGTTTTGGGGGTGTCTTGTTTATTAAAAGGCTCATTTTTTCCCACCTCTGCAGTATGCATGTGGTTCAGGTGTGGGCTGCTCTGGAGGCTGCGCTTGCCATCTCTGCTCATCAGGGCCAAAGCTGTCCATTCACTGGTGCAACCCTGAATACCCGGCTCCATGCACTTTAGGAAAGGTTTGGCTCTTCTGGAGACACTCATCTTCTCATGCCCTTTTGTCTTATGCCAGAGCAGGCTGCTTTGCCTGAAGTCACACTCAGAAATTGAATTGTCGGAGGTCACGCTTGCATGTAAAAGCGAAGCTGTCGTTACTCACAGCCCGGTCTGGATTCTTCACTGTTGTAAGGCAGTGATGAATTTAAGTAGAACCGTTGCAGTTTTAAGTCAGATTATCCGAATTCTGTAAAACCCAAAAGGAAATTGGATTTTACCTTTGTAGACTCCAGAGCGCACTTTTGTGGTAAAACATAGAATTTTTTAATCCTGTGGCTCCCAAGATACAACCTGTCCTTAAAGTACCAGCATTTCGAAGGTCTTTAGCTGATCTAAATAACTAATAGATTGCCTTTTTTCCAGCGGTCCATGTTTAGGATGGGTTAACTCTGCTGGGAAACCATGCCCTTAGTGTCAGATTTACCCTTTTCAGTCATAAATTTTGGCCGTTTTCTTAGCTGGCAATCACCATTTCAGACTGGGTGAGATTTGTCTGGAAGAAGGGATTCCTTGTTCTGCCATTGCTGCCAGCCTGGTCCTGGTGGTTGCTTTGGGACCTCCAGCCAGGGCCTGTATTCACATGGGATCAATCATTTGGTAGCTGAGGACCTCACCAAGCTTTCACAAGCAAAGTACTAATGGCAGCTGAGTTATAGGGGAGAGTGTGGGACCCTGTATCCAGCTGTAGCTACTGGGTTTGAGTAACTTTGTCTGGGCTCTGCTCTATGGAAGTAGGAGCCGTAAAACCATTTGGCACCAGGCATTTAAATGAGAGCTGGGATGAAGCGACTGTTACCCTCGAGGATCCCAAAAGAGGAATCAACAAATAGAAATGATTCTATTAGCAGGGGCAAAGTTCACAGGTTAACCATCGTGTCAAATCAGTGAAATGCAGCCTTGATCTCCTGCACAAGGGCTTTATTGTGTATAAATAAGAGTGCCCGAGCAAAGACAGCGAGTTCTTGCACTGTAAATTTGCAACATGCAGAAGAAAGGGAAGCTCTGTACAGATTGCAGTGTGAAATGCCTCCTTTGGAAATCGGCTTCATTCCTGCTTCAAAAGAGTATAAAACATGACCTTAGAACCTTCTTGCTCTCCTTATGGCCCTACCGAGGTTGGATTTCCATGGGGCATGTATTTCTTGTTTTTTTAATAAAAAGTTGGGCTCTTTGGCTAGAAGGCCTTGTCTTTGTACTTTTAATTCAGTCCATGTGACTGTCATAACATTTATTTCTTAGGAAATGAAAAATGTTCCTTCTTGAGCAAAGCCACAGCAGAAAGCTGGTGGGTATGCAACCAGCCTCAGGTGTGTGCAGCATGTGTCTTCTGCTGATCTGCTAGTGCTGGATGAAGACCATCACCCCAAGTCCTTTGTAGCTTGGTGCATGGGTCTTCCATGAAAAGAAACAGCAGAAGCTGCTTTCTTCCTTGTGGAGGTATTTATGTTTGATGTATCTGCAAACATGTGTCCATTCTGGGAAGCTTTGTTCTCCTCTCTTGAGAAAAACTACTTTGACAAGGCTCACTTAACCCTCGTCAAGATGGGCCAATGTTAGCAAAAATAGAGCTTGAAATGAGATGGAAACGGGCAGTGGAGGATGTGTGGATGTGTCACTGCAGCATAGGATTTGTCACGTTGTAAAACAGCACCGCAGTTTTCCCCTCCGGATACGTGCAGTGGAGTTTGTGACCTGGAGGTGATTTGAGTGCTGCTGGCTGGGGAAATTACCCCAAATGGAGCCATTAGAGAGGGCAGAGCATCCCGCTGTTGCTGAGCGGTGGTTTTGGGTCTTCCCCTGAAGAGGCTGGTGGAACCTGCTAAAACCAATCCATAAACCTTCCTCCTTCTGAAGAGAGGAAGCTTTCCAAATGGGCATGGGAAAAACTTTCCTTTGGTAATCCTGGAGATAACAGGTCACTCAGCTTCACCCAGTGATTCTTGCACAACAAGTTGTGGTCAGACTGAAGTGTCTATTTTAGAAAGGCATCCAAGCGATGGGAGGTCATGCAGCATTTTTGTTATCTCTTCCTGTGGTTAGTTATTTGCTGTTCCCAGTGTTCCTTATAGCTCCCTTCATTTCTTCATTTTTTCCAGCTTCAGTTTCTAGCTGCTGGGGTTTGGTGTGTCTTTGCTCGCTTTAGAGGCTCCAAATGCCTTTGCATGTTTGAAAAAACCCTACTGAATGGGTGTGAATGTTCTTCTTAAGTGGCAGCAGCTTTGTTATGGAAGGCCCTTTGGTTTTATTAGACTTTTCAACCCTCCGGTCGACTGTTAAACAAGCCGTGGCTTGTCATGGTTGACAAACCTTAGCTCTGGTCTCAGACCTAACCTACCAGTTTAAAAGGCAGTATTCTTTTGTGTGCAGGTTTCTGGGTGGGGACCATCGGGCTTCTAAGGGAAATTAACTTGCGGCCTCTCTTTCCCCCTCCTACCTCAAATAAATTAAGTTTTGTGTTAACTGTTCTGTCACTTCCAAAGGCCAAAAGGAAATGTCAGCCTATGATTCAGGTTTTCTGCTACCTGAGGTTCTCTGCTACACACTAAGAGTGCAAGTAGGTGGGAATATGTAATTGTATTAGAAACAAAACAGCTGCACAATCAGTGTCAGCAACTGAAGATAAAATGTAGAAAGTTTTTTTGCATGATTCATCCATAATTATTTAAAAACATGTTGAATTTCTTCTTAAGCTTTGGAAGAGAATTCTTGCAAGGCTGGCATTTGCTGTCCATGATGTTTATACACCTGAGTAAATGCCTGTCTCAGCAGTTTGTCAGGGGTGAGTGCCCCAGATCTAAATCCCTTCAAAGGTAAACCCAACACACCTTTGTCTCTGTGAGCCTTTCAGTCTCCAGAGTTTTCACTGGGGAGGTGCAGTCAGTCATGGCAGTGGCTGGCACTGGGGTAACCAGGGTGATACAGCTGTTTTAACAACTGTCTCATGCAGATTTGCTCTCTGTAGGTTTAGGTGGCAAAGGCTGTAGCAGCTGAATGATGCAAATACACTGACGGGACTGGTGCAGAGGTGGCTGGGGAGCAGCTTTGTGTGCCCACAGCCATGACAGCCAAGCTGGGGGCTGTATCTGCTCTCCTCTTTTTAAGTCCCTCTAGCAGTATCTGTTGTATGGATTGTAGTGGTCTGGGGAAGAAATGGGGGAAGCTCCTTTTGGATGCAGAAGGCTGGCCACATCTGGTTTTCAGAGTGTGGAATGCGTGGTGCTTTTCCTTGTTGTATGTCATTGCAGGTGCTGCTGCTTTCTGCCCAGCTGGGCAAAACTCCCAAGTTTCATTTTCAGCCCTGCGATGTTCAGGAGGTGGTCTGCGCTGAGAGAGGGGCATTGTTCACATGCTGCTCTCTTTGTGATTGCCAAGTTGGAAATGTGCTACACTGAACTGGCTGAGAATTGTCGGGGTGGTTGTTGTTGTTTTTATGCTAACACAGCACTCTGCCCGACGCACCAGCCCAGATAAGCATCCGCTCAGGGCAGGGCGCTTGCCCACGTGGCCGGGAGGGCAGCTGGCACCGCAGTGGGTGTCACTGTGAACAACAAACGCCTCCCAGTTTCATCCGGCTCAGAGCACGTTTTCCTCCAGCGAGAGGCGCAGGCAGGCACCTGCTGCAGCAGGGAGAGGAAGGGAAGGATCTGAAACCGACATCTGGAGTTGCATCTCTGACCCAGACTTTAGCAGGGTGTCCTCAGTCCCTGGGACAGGTCACCAGTCAAGCTCCACTGCTTCATCACGCTGCTTGCCTCAAGAGATGAGCAAATCCGAGGAAGGCAGAAAGTCCAGTGCTTGTTCTAGCCCCTCTCCTGCTGAACTCTGCTGCCTGCAGCTTTAGTCAAGAGTTCAGGGAGGTTTTTCTGATCCTGCAACAGTCTTGGCAGAAAAACCAGCTGGCCTCATGTTGATCAGTTTTCCTTTCTTGATACAGTGCTGGAGCTTCTCTCCTTGAAACCCAAGTGTCCCTTGCAAATTGCACTTGACTTAGGCACCCTCAGCCTGGGGCATGTGGCTTGTTGGAGCTGTAGCTCCACTCTCACTGATTTTATAGTGAAGATGCTGGGGTTGCAGTCCTCTGGTGCCTGCCCAAAGCTATTCCACATGCTCAGAAGGATAATGCATCCTACAGCTCTCTGGATTTGCCTCCCCAGTGGCAGGACACCCTTGACAGGCAGCAGTTGCTTGGGCTCAGCAAGGTCATCTGGGTTTTGGTCCCTGATGGTGACGCCCTGAGTCAGCTCCACATGGATTGCTCTCTTTCTCACCTCATGTAGGTTCTTCTGTCTGGAGCTGTTAACCACATTGCCAGCAGTCAAGCTACGAGCAACCCTTTTTCTTTGTTAATTGCCACCTGTGGCTTGGCACCAGCAATGTCAGAAACCCTCCCAGGTAGCCCATCTTGGGCTGTGGACTTGGGTGTAGTGTATTGCCTCAGGTGATACGGAGTAGCATAATCCTCTCACTTCCCAGCTTTAGAAATCGTCCTGGAAGCCTGAGCTGAAGAAAGAGGATGGGACTGGAGCCAAACCTCTTATTCCAGATGGGACAGTAGTGGCAGGAACACCTATTGTCCACAGAGGTGATGCCAAGCCACAGAAGGCAATTAGCAGGGAAGAAAAACATGCTTCCTTTAACATTTTAATTTTAAAATATTTTTTACTTTTAAAGCAAATGTGCACACATTGATATTCCAGGTAGGCAAAATCGGAATTGTAAGAGCAAGCATTTGAAATTATCTAGTTCATGTTAGTTAGCAACTTAATAAAACAGGCAGGTTTGCCAAACAGGATTATATTCAGTTCTGAGTGATGCTGAGTGTGAACAGGATTTACAACATAGAGTTACTCTGCCTTTGGCGCAGAGGACAAGTGAAACAGTCTGGAGTATGGTAGAGGGGTCTCTTTCTAACCATACTGTTACCAGTGCAGTTATGGTGGAGATGGAGGTTGAAAAGAAATCCTTCCTCCTCTTCAGGGTCACCTGTTAGTGTTACAGATAGAATCATAGAATAGTTAGGGTTGGAAAAGACCTTAAGATCATCCAGTTCCAACCCCCCTGCCATGAGCAGGAGCACCTCACACTAAACCATGCCATCCAAGGCTCTGTCCAGCCTGGCCTTGAACACCGCCAGCGATGGAGCATTCACAGCTTCCCTGGGCAACCCATTCCAGTGGCTCACCACCCCTACATTAAAGAACTTCCTCCTTATATCCAATGTAAACTTCCCCTGTTTAAGTTTGAACCCATTACCCTGTGTCCTATCACTACAGCCCCTCATGAAGAATCCCTCCCCAGCATCCCTATAGGCCCCCTTCAGGTATTGGAAGGCTGCTATGAGGTCTCCACGCAGCCTTCTCTTCTCCAGGCTGAACAGCCCCAACTTTCTCATCTTGTCTTCATACGGGAGGTGCTCCAGTCCCCTGATCACCCTCATGGCCTCCTCTGGACTTGTTCCAACAGTTCCATGTCCTTTTTATGTTGAGGACACCAGAACTGCACACAGTACTCCAAGTGAGGTCTCACAAGAGCAGAGTAGAGGGGCAGGATCACCTCCCTCGACCTGCTGGTCACACTCCTTTTGATGCAGCCCAGGATACGGTTGGCCTTCTGGGCTGCAAGCGCACACTGCCAGCTCATGTTCAGTTTCTCATTGACCAACACCCCCAAGTCCTTCTCCGCAGGGCTGCTCTGAATCTCTTCTCTGCCCAACCTGTAGCTGTGCCTGGCATTGCTCCCACCCAGGTGTAGGACCTTGCACTTGTCATGGTTAAACTTCATCAGGTTGACATCAGCCCACCTCACAAGCGTGTCAAGGTCCTTCTGGATGGCATTCCTTCCCTCCAATGTATCAACTGAACTACACAGCTTGGTGTCATGGGCAAACTTGCTGAGGGTGCACTCAATCCCACTGTCCATGTCACCCACAAAGATGTTGAACAAGGCTGGTCCCAACACCGATCCCTGGGGGACACCACTCGTTACTGGTCTCCAGCTGGACACTGAGCCACTGAGCACTACTCTTTGTGTGCAGCCATCCAGCCAGTTCTTTATCCACCGAGTGGTCCACCTATCAAATTGATGTCTCTCCAACTTAGAGACAAGGATGTTGTGTGGGACAGTGTTGAACACTTGGCACAAGTCCAGGTAGATGACATCAACTGCTCTGCCCCTGTCCATCAGTTCCATAGCCACATCATAGAAGGCCACCAAATTGGTCAGGCAGGATTTCCCCTTAGTGAAGCCATGCTGGCTGTCACCAAGCACCTTGTTGGTTTTCATGTGCCTCAGCATGCCTTCCAGGAGAATCCGCTCCAAGATTTTGCCAGGCACAGAGGTGAGACTGACTGGTCTGTAGTTCCCTGGCTCATCCATTTTCCCCTTCTTGAAAATGGGGGTTATATTTCCCTTTTTCCAGTTGTCGGGAACTTCACCTGACTGCCATGATTTTTCAAACATGATGGACAGTGGCTTAGCAACTTCATTTGTCGGCTCCTTCAGGACCCGCGGATGGCTTTCATCAGGTCCTATGTGCTTGTGTATATTCAGGTTCCTAAGATGGTCTTGAACAGTATCTTCTCCTACAGTGGGCCCAGGGTCTTCATTCTCACAATCCCTGCGATCTAAACTCTGTGTTAGACAGTCAGCCCCTTTAGGCCTTAAAAGAAGGTTTTCACGAGCTCTCCCTTTCATACAGGGGACCCTTTGCACCAAGTCCCCCTCCCCAGCTGGTGCTGCAGCCATTTATGCTAGGCTGATGAATTTCACCTTTACTGTCTTAGTGCTCAGTGCATCAGTTCCCTCTGTGTTGCCGTATTTTGAGCATGAATTTGGAAACTGAGCAGTTGTGGGGACCTCAGGGATGGGAAATCCTTCTCAGGTGCTGGAGGGAGTGTGACAATGGGGAGCATCAGAGCTTTAGTGCCATAGCAGGGAAGGAGGGGATGGTAGTGGGGAAGTATCACCTACAATCTGCAACCTGCAGTGATCCAGGCTTGAGGAGGTGGAATAGAGAAGAGGGTAGATGTTATGACCGTGTGTTGGCTGGGGACCTGCTGACTGTGCGAGCTGTCAGGAGCTGTTTGCGGTCAGAGTGCCCCCCAAGTCCTGGAAGAGTGCCTTATTACTGCTTTACTAATCTTCCTATCTCCAGCTTCCCATACAGACAAAACAGGCATGCATCACTTCTTGTAGTGAAGTGTGTTAAAGCTTGTCCCAGGCTCTTTTAAGCATGTTGTTGGCTTTGCTTGTGTTAATCCTTCCCCCCTGCTCTTCCCGTGGTCCCCACAGTAAGAGAAAAGGCTTTTCCAGTATCTCACTGTAGCTGATTGTGATTTTACCTCTTTCATTTCTTAAAATACTCATGCAAGTACATCAGGCATGGCCACTTCTCCTGGTATTGACAGTAGTCCCATGTCAAGCCGGAGGTTGGACTACTATGCTCCTTCAGAGATTCCCTCCAACCAACACCTCTGTGATTTTAGTCCTTAACTGACTGCCAGGCAGATCCTTCTGTCACATGTATGTCTGAAGGCCTTAATCAGCTTTTATGCAACAGTGAGCCCGGCAAAAACTCATATGCTCATGTAGTGAAGTAATGGCACTAATAGCTGGACTGGTGGCAAGGAGACAGCCATACCCACAAATAATCATGAAATACAATATGAGAGCCTGCTCTGAGGTGAAAGTGCAGATCCAGCAACCAAAGCCACATGAGCAAGGAAAAGCATTTCTTTCCCCGCCAAAAACTAGGCATCAAAAGACACGGATGAAGCTACTTTACTATAGCAGCCATATGCAGCAGATCGTATCCTTGTCTGTCTCTCCTCCCCTGTTCTTCTAGAGGTGTTTTAAAAATGAGAGAAGTATGTTTCCTTTCCTCTTGAGATCTAATGATTTTTAATTTGCTGTTTGATCCTGGTTGTAATGCACTGACTGTGTGGGAGCTTCCCCACTGGCTTACGAATAAAGCAATTGACTGTTCTTTTAAAAACTAGAAGGCTTAAATCAAATTATGCAGTAATAAAATTGAGCATGTTTTTCAAGCAACAGCAATAGAAGGAAAAGGTTTTTTGTTGCTGTTGTTGTTTAGGCTTGGTATGGATGTTACTATCCTCCTGGTTTTTAGACACTTGATCTCAAACCTGTTCTAGTGGTGTATTTCTCTTTGCGGCATGGAGATCGGAGGTCCTGCATCTCGCCTCAGAGGCCAGAAAGGTGGGAATGGACAGTGCGCTATTTTTAGAAATCAGCAGTGATACATTCCAGGAACTCCTGCAGTATTTTTGAGAACTGAGTTTGAAGGTTTTGAACACAGATAGGGAACTATGTCATCTGTGTAAATTGCTCTAAATTACCTGCAATTTGTTGGGAGTTGCCATTTCTAACTGCTTATTGCAACTCTAGATATTTGAGGAAGCTTTTGATTATCCTGAGCTTGTAAAATGTAATTAGCTATTTCTTAATTGTTGTCCTCTGTGAAGTATAATTACCTGTAATGTAGAGCTTTTTATTTGTGAATGCTGCAAACAGGAAATCAGGAGTGATTGAGATAAGTTTGGGGACTCGACCATGACTTGTAATTGCGTTAGGTGACTTGTTTGTACTGGGACTGGTCTATGCTGTAAAGTCCTGGAGGTCTTCAAAGAACCTGGAAATCTTAAACACCATCTTTATCTGGTGGTGTGTAGAAGTTTGACTTGTGCTTTCCTAAACCAGCTGGTGTCTTCTTAGCAAGGTAATGGCATCTCTTTATTCTGACATATTGCGTGAAGTTTCAGGAGGAGCAGGCTGAATTGGAATTAATTGCTTAAATGCAATTAATCAGAAGATGTGGTAGAGCTTGCTGATGTCCATGAATACTGTAGAGAAGTCTCTTAATTAAAGCTTAGCAGGCTGAAGGAAACTGATAGATACAGAGAACCCCAGTTCTCATTGGTGTATGATGGTACCTGGATGTAGAGCAGACAGAGAATAGGGCTATACTGAAGTTGGATCTGTTGCAGACTAAAAGCATGTCTTATCCGACTCTGCCATGTCTGCCCAGTGAGTTGGTCCTTGTGTCCCATTTGTTGCTGCTGCTGCTGCTTGCCTGCCCTTGAGCCAACTGTGATGGCAAGGCACATGTGGAAGTGTGGGTTTGGGATTCTGGGTGACTTGGGGTATATGTTACATGGTCAAGGCCTGTCTGTAAAGTTGTGTCTCCCTGGGTTTGTGTCATGCTCACTCATGCTGAAGCTTTCATTGTCATCATGTTCCCAGGCTGCATCTGTCCCTGGTGAAACTTTAATACGTAATTGAACTTGGCCATTACTAGGATATTCTTTGTTGAAGTTCTGTTCTTACTTTTTACAGCAGCAGTAGAAGTGTCAGGTTGGGTACGTTCACCCCTCCTTCATCTCCACCTGGGCTTGGCTGTGCTGAGCTCAAGCGCAGCTCTGAGGAGTAGTGGAAGAAGAAGCAACATGAATTGGTGCTGCCAGTCTGGGATTTTACATTCTGTGTAGGGGGGTGGAGAGCCATAAAGGAAGAATTAAAAGCCCTCTCATTGCCCACTGCAGCCCTGAGAGATCCTTTTGCAAGGCAGGCTGGTTTACGAACAGGTCTGATGCCATAGCTTCGGTTTTCAGGTGTTTGTGTACATCTGTTTCCTTTACATTCAGTCTGTAGGTTTAAATATCCTCCTCATTGTGCCTTTAGAGCATGACTTAGAATCAAGAGCCACTGGGTGTTCTTCAGGAGCTCCTAGCCAATTCTGCTGCCCAAAAGCAGCAGCGCAAGCTTCCTTTGGGGGAACCTCCTAAAAACAAAACCTTAAAATAAACCCCCTCTTCTTTCTGAACTCACTTTCCACAAATACAGAATTGTTTGGTTTTATTTTTGCTCTTTTGATGGCAAACCGGTGCCGAACAGCTCTCAGGGAAAGCGGTGAGTCAGCTCGCCCAACAGTGACTCTATTGATAGATGGAAGGAGTGGCGCTGAAGTCTGTCTAGTCATTGTTGGTGCTTGGCTGGAGTGCCAGGGGCTCCGAGGGCAGGCTCAAACACCTCTCACCAGCCTTGGGAGAACAAACGCTGTGAGTCAGGCCACAGAAATCATGATAGGGCCTAAATTAATTAAATCTTTTTTTAAAAAAGCCCTGTTTTGAGAGCGGGAAGGGAAGGACACGCATGCACCGGGGGGTGTGGGACCTGCCAGCTCATGGGGTGTTGCAAGTTGACTTTCCTTCATGCCTCCCAAGCTGCTTCAGTGGAAACACTGCCTAGTGCCTGCTCTGAAGCAATGGACCTGCCAACTTGCTTCTCTCTTGATATCCTCCATTTCTCACCTTTCCATTTAAGGATGTAAGCCAGAGCTAGAAAATAAGCACTTGCCACCAACACATCACTCCTACGTATCCCATCGCCTGCTTATTTTTCAATTAAAAATGCGTACAAGGCAGACAACATTTTAAAAGGGGCTTTAATTCCTTCTGTATTTTGTGTAATTTTGATCAAGGTAGGAGAGGCAGGAGATGGCCAGATGGTAGGAAGTGTGGTTATGCTGCAGGCCTACTGACAGCTTTCGCCTGGGTTTTCCCATCCACTTTTCCTGAGGCATGGCTTGCTGTCAAAGGTGGGGAACCACATCCATGAAGCCCAACAGCTTCCAACAGAACTTTCCCTATAAACCAAACTTTAAAGGTCATGGGCATAAAGGACCATATCCTATTAATGCACAAGCTCTTCATGCCAGCAACAATATCCTGTGCCATGCCTTAGGTTGGTACCATCCCCTGGGCAAGAGAGGGTTACAACGGGCACCAAAGGCCTCGAACTTCACTTGGTCTATTAAATGCAAGTGCCACACACTTTGATACCTCAGGCCATGCTGCCCCGAGCTTTCTTCAGGTGCTCTAAGCATGTGGTGTTCACCTCCCATTTCACCCGGCACCAGGAGTAGGCCAATTTTCAGCATAACGCACAATCTCAACTATTTTATTGCTTAATTTAGGCCATAAAGTCTCTTTGATGTGTTGTGTAATGCAACGTTCATTCTGAAAAAGTGGGTGGAGTAGCTTTATGGTATTATAAAAATAAATAAAATGCCTGGCAGGACTTTGAAACCGCATGGTCATTCCTCCTCTCTCCGCAGATAAGTTGATTGTTGAGAGAGAAATCTTGCTTAATATCTAACTTTGGGTGATTTATTTCTCCAGAGTCCTTTCATCTCCAGCATGTATTGGGTTATCTGTGACTTTTAATCTGATTGTTTTAAGCATGATCAAAGAACCTGAGAGAATGCACTTTATTTTCCCACTGTATGAACAGAATGCTGTTTGTACAGTGCATTACATCACCTGTTCCTGCTGCTCCTGAGTCCAACACCAAATGACTGCGGTATAAATAGAAAACAGAATGGACTTGTAGGGGGTGATGAAATTTGTTCCACTTGCTGAGTAAAACAGAGTTAACTCAACAAATGCTTTCTTCATGCCCAACTCTACCTCGGCACACAACACAGGCTGGAAATGTTTGAAATAACTCGATCATGAGGGGTATGGAGCTGGCATTCGCAATGTCAAGGAGCCATGCTGAAAATCCGCAGGAGATGGCAGGCAGGGAGATTGCTGCCCTTGAAATTGCTGGGATTCTTTCCAGGCTATGCAAAGAAAGAGTGTGGCCTTGTGTTGTTCTAGCTGCGATGGTCCACCGGCAGGGTCTGCACAGAAAGGTGGTCACTGTCCTTGTCTGGGCTTGGAGTTGCAGAATCCCTACATACGTGGACGGCTTTGTCACCCCAAAGAAACCCATCAATAGAAAGCAGCTTGCTTTTGGACGATCTGGGGGAGGTGGACCCCAGGCACCACTTGACTATTGCTCCAGGATGCAAACTGTGTATTTTTTGGGAACAAGTGCTGAGGAGCAGCTCTGATTCACAGTGGAGGCCTAGGAGATGCCTCTGAAGATGGGCTGGGAGCTGCGTTTCTTTGCTTGATCCTAACAATCCCAAATTCAAGAAATGATGTTTGTTTTCTGACATTAATGCTTCACCACCACATAACCTCAGCGCTCAGTGGAGGACAGCCGTGCATCTCTCTGCAGCTTTAACACATCTCCTCCACTAGCCTCTCCCAGCCTCTTCAGGGGCACTGAGCAGCATTTTCACTCCAATTATCTAATTGATTAACATATTTAACTTGGAACATTTGTTCTCGGCCTGTGTGTGACTTCCAGTTTCTTGCTTCTCATGCAGACCAGGAGGGTAATGTGAGGGCCTGCAAGCTTGCTTGCTGGCTTTTCCAATCTGTAGCCTCTGGCCTTAGAAAGAATTAAAATACAGAATCCTCTATCCTTACTGACCTTGCCTTGACACACAAGCAGCCCTCGTGAACATCCCACCCTGGGTAAATAGCTCACATTTTCATTCAGAGGAAAGCTGCCGTGCACCAAAGGGTCAGGGAGAATCATTTGGGAGATAAGTGGTGTTTTTATCTTAAGCAATTAGTCTTTAGTGTTGGGGTTTTTTTAATTTTCTAATTGGCTTGGAAGTTGTTCTTGTGCAGCGTGTGGTCGCTGTAGGAATGCTAAACCAGCAAAAATGGCTAAAACTTGTCTTCCCCACCTCATCCTGCCACCCTGCTCACTGGGAAGCAGAAAGCCACCGGCATTTCTGACTTTCCATTCCAGCAGGATGAGCTTATGGCCGCTATCTTCCCCATCAGCCTCCGGGTAGTGATCATCTGATACATGTAAAGGGGTTGCCCATCCATCATTAAGCTGCTGGTGGTTTTCTTCATCTGCAGTCCCCAAGTTGGAGGAGCAGGAAGGAAGCAGGGAGAGGACTGCAGCATGGAGTTTTCCCTTTGGGTGTTGTCTTGGCATGGGTTAGGGTTGGGATCTGCATGGCTTCATTAGTGCTGACTGCTAAAGCATGGCCAAGTCTCCTTGCTGCAGCCATCACCCTGTGTGATGGGGAATTGTCTTTGAGCAAATTGAGCTGCTCTGCAATTTCTTTCCAGTAAATTATAGGAAAATGAGTTTGTCCTTCTGCCTTGAATGCTGTGCAGCACCATCATGGGATTGATTAAACCTTTGATGTGTTCCCTGCAGGGTGCTGAGCAGTGGGAATGGCTGCACAGTTACCTGGCCTTGTCCTTCCCACAGGCCTGCTGCTGCTGGCCAAGGCAGCGATGCTGAGCTCGAGCTCACTCTCAGAGACATGCAGGCACCTTGCTCGCTTCAAGGTCATATTGCAGAGTTTGCTGTAGCTGTAACACTTCTGGTGTGCTGTTTGCGCAGTGGTGGTGTTTGGAGGCCACCCATTGCTGGGCTGTGGAGGGGGAAATGTTACAATTTGCATTAGGATGGGGGATTTTCTAGCCCTCATGGAACAGCATTCTCCTTAGTGACATTTCAGCTTCCTTTTGGTGTGGCTGAATGATGAGTGTCTGTCTGCAGTGGCTGTGAAGCTCCTCTGTCTGTGCCCTTGTGGGGGAAAGAGACTGAATTCTGGGGCTTTGATTAGTGAAATGATGAGCTGAGCTTGCTCTATGTCCGTTTTACTGCTGCTGTTGTAGATTTTAGAAGCATCCAGATGGACTGTGCAAGCTGGTAGACACAGACCAGCACTGAAACAATCTGCATCTGCTTGAATTCACCAGTTGGGATATTAGAGTTTAATGCGTGTAGTGTTCCTTCCGCAACAGAAATCCGTATTTCAGTGTGATACACTACTAGTTGTTTTTTTTCCCCCAGCTGTCTTATGCAAAAGCACTTAAGGAGTAGCTTCAAAAGGATCCAGAGGTGTGAATTACAGCTGATGTAATTAATTTGTGTTTGTGGGCCTGGCCCCCTGCCGTCTAGGTGGTGTGTTGGGCTGGCAGTTACCAAGAACAAAAGTCTAATCTGAGAGAAGATTAGGAATGCTTTGACAAAGGTTAAGCCAGGGCGCCACAGCCTTATCATTTATACTGGTGTCCTGTGGCAAATCTGTAATTTAAGCCATGAACAGTGGGCAGGCTGTTCCTCACACCAGCTTTAAAGCAGCAGCCTCTCTGCTCACCTACCTGGTTATTTTGCAAAACAAAGCCCTAAAAATGGTTAGACAAAAAACAAGACTGAGGCAACTCTAGATCCTTAAGTCACTGCAGGGGTGCCCATTGCAAGGACATTCAGAGCCAGAGCCTGCTGTGTGAGAGACTTTATCTCTCCTTCCTGAGCCCATCTCCATGCTGTCCCCTGTCTCTTCTGCTCATCTTGTTCTCATTCTTCCCACCCTGGTGTGAGTGAACAGCATAAGGACTGTGCATTGACCAGGCACTGCAAGAAGAGCTGAGATGAAGCAGCAAGGGAGCCAGACGGGCCAGCAGGCAGCTTGGAAAGGGGGAACCCAACCTTGCCTTTCCTATGTGCTGCCCTGGTGTGCTGAGCCCCAGCCTGGCTGCAGGAGGATTTAGTCCCAGCACACTTCCAGCCAGAATGTTGTGGCAAGCTCCCCCAAGCAGCAGTTTCCACTTTTCCTCTTTGGTGTCTATTGTTTTGTTATTTGGGGAACTGGAATCTGTGCTCGAATTTGAAACATGGTTAGCATTAGCCTCTGACGCAGTGGGATGGGGCTTTTGTCCTTTCAGATTGGTCTGAGCCTGAGCACATCATTCCCTGGACAACACGAGGGATCCACAACTCTCCTGTGACGCACGCGCTTGGGCAGCAAGGCAATGTTGTGTTCAGTGCCGAAAGACCATCCTGTTTAGTGTCAGCAGAGCTGCAGAGTGCTTGGGCTAAATGGGGCAAATAGTCACTTGATCGCAAGTGACTTTCCAGAGGGAGGAGGCGGGCTGGCTGCTGGTGGTTTAGATTTAGTCCTTTCATGAACAGCATCAGGAATAAGTTAAGTTCTCAATTATTTTTATTTTAATCTAATGTGTTAATAACGTGAGGATCTTCAGATGAAAATGTATTTCCAAGCTGCTTTAAGTATTTGCTAGCATAGGAAGCTAAAGACATATGTGGAAGAAAGAGCCATCTGATGAACTGCTATTGTTCTCTTAATTCAACCCACCCCATTTGGGCCACTCTGCATGAATGGCTTTGTGTTTGCTAATAAAATCATGCTATGTTCCCCTGCAACACATGTTCTGCATGTCCCAGCTAGTCAGCAGCAGTAAAACCTTTTTTTATAGGTTTATAATGTTACCTTCTCAACTGTGGCTTCTTTTAGGGACAGCAGGACTTTCAGGGTTAGCCTTAAGCGCACAGGGCTGGCTTTGAGAGCTGCCGTAACCCCATATTTCTGGCACATCTTTCTCCTTTCCCTGGGTACCGTGTGCCCTTGCTCCCTGCATTGTTTGTCGGTGGGCATGTGTACCTCCTCACCTGAAGGGTGCTGTGTAAGCAGAGACTGTTGGAAGAGAAATGGAAATGTGCTCCTTGGATTACATCCTCTGCCTTCTCCCCAAAATGTTTGGACAAGCCCAAGCTGCTTTTCCTGCCTCAGGGAGGGTCCAAAAGTGGCTGTCTTAAAGTCTGAAAGGGCTCCTAAGCCCTTTTATCTGTTTGGCTTTGGAGACCCAAAGAGGTTGTGTGAAGAACTCTGCTGTTGTATGAGCCCAGGAGAGCTGCAACCAGCCTAACAGTTTCTTTGGGCAGTCTCTGAGACAGAAGGATGAAAAGCAACCTTCCGCCATAGCACAGCATCTCAGAGGGGCTGCTTTAGCAGTTGGCTGGCAGTGGTCCTCTAGGAGCGATGTCCAAGCTAGGGGGAGAATCAGTATGCATGGCAGTTGCTCCCTCTCCTTGGCACATTGCTTTAAGGACTGTAGGGCGGAGGGGATTAGACCAAGTTCTATGGGGAGGAGAATAGCCAGCAGGGGATGGCTGGTCATTTTTGTTCTTTTTGTGGTACAAACAATCTCTCCCTTACTACTCGTAGGGGCTCATGAGCTTTTGTGATGTTTATTAGGCTGAAAGATTTGGAGACCTCTGGTCTGGCTAGCTCTCCAACTGAGAAGGGGAATTTAGGCACTTGTGATAGTGTGGCCAAAGAAACTGCTATAAATATTTGGGAGATTTTAGTGTTTAGCATTTGTCAAGAATGGTGTAGCAGAATGAAGTCTTTAGTGGAAAGGATGGAAGTCCAGCTGAAATGACAAAGATATGCCTGGGTTGGCGTTGGCACATCTTCCACACTTCAGGGATTAGAAGGAATTGTGTAATAGCAGCATAATGATCTGCAGAATTGGCTCATTTCAACTTCAGCTGCTTTTGTTTAGGGAGATGGACTTAAAATCTGAAACTGGGTCAAAATCTTTTCTTGCGCTAGAACTAAAAGTTCCACACGTTTCACACTTCTGTTTGAAGAAACCTCTTTCTTACAGCTGTTTAACCAGCCTTCCTAGGCTGAATTTCTGCCAGGCAGGTGACTTTGGCCTGCAGGTTCTTGTGAAAGTAGTGCTGATCAGGATCAGAAAAGGGTCTAATGATCACCAACACATCCTGTCCGGCTGATCGAATCACAGTCCTTGGTCCTCCTTAGGACTGATGGAAACAGCAGACGCTGTTCTGGAGGTATGTTCACTCTTCTGGATTCTTACCACATTTTCAGTGAAGGTCAGTGTCAAGATTTTTATCTTCATGAACTTGCCCTAAACTACAAGGGATACAGAATTCTTCCCCAGCAATGGCGCTCTTCCTGGAAGTGAAGCCCAAGTATTTGTGAGCAGTGTCCTCAGAGCCCCAGTGGCCCCAGGTCTCCTCTGCTTGCAGCAGAGAATAAGATGGCCAAAAAGTTTTTCAGTGCAACTGCATTTCCAACAGTAAATGAAGATTCTTCTTCCTGATCCCAAGGGCAGCTGCTCACGGATATGCATGGCCTCCTGATCTCCCACAGTTGGCCCTTGTTAAGGAATTGTGCAGATATTTCTTCATCCCAACCTGTTAACTTTTCCCAGAGAATACATCCTGGAGGGAGATTTGCCAGGTTAGTGTCGGGAAATAGCTCCTTGGGAAGTCCTCTGCCTTGCTACTGGGGAAAGCAGCCTGATTAATTACTCTGACTGAGGTCCTCTTCCAGTGGTAAGACTGGGAGCATTTGTGAAGCTGAAGATTTGGAGGTCAGAAATTATGGCAGTCCCACCAAGCAGTCAGCCTGCTGCCTGCAGGCAAGTAATGAAGTGATCCCGCATATGGAGATCTCCATAAGCTGCCAGCAGTGGAATTCATAAATTCATTTATTGTTTGCTTAAAGCTGTACAACAAAAGCATCTGTGCAGCATACAGAGACGTCTGTTACCATCTTGAGCAGAGAGGATGATGCCATTGAGCAGTTCCTGTGTTTGCAACATACGCATGCAAAACAGAAGTCTCTCTTCACTCCCTTACTCACCATGTGAATTTTACATCGTGCTGTGGATATCCACATGGTCCAGAAAGATCAGTCCTAGAATAAGAACCTCTGGCAAGCACTGTTCTCTCTTTCCTGGATATGACAAGGTACCAGCAGCAAAAGTTGGCAGCCAACTCTCTCTGCTGTCGCGTTGTGTCATGCAAGAGTCTCCCCACTGCAGATGTGCAGGCTCAGACACTGGTGTCACAAGCTCCTGCATGTTTTGATTAATTCATCTACAGTTTTCACACACAGGTTCGGGGACGAGTGCTTTCATCAGCTTTGCGATCGAACTGTGTGCCAAGGATATTATGAGTCACGTTACAGACTTGCTTGTGGTTTTGCAGGGGCGGGGGGAGTTAATAGTGATGTTAAAATATCACTCATTTACTCTATAGGTGGAGCTGGCGGCAATGGCTATAGTCATGGTTGCCTAACATTTCCCATTATATGAAACTTTGTTGTAGTTGCTCATATCTTTGTCAGACTGTGTTGTTTGGTATTCTTCCGTGCTGAGATTTTGCCGAAGGCTTAATTATTTTGGCAAATTTTAGCAAAAACAGAGGAGGAGGAAATTACATTGTTTTGCTCATGTCAGAGTCTTACAATTTACTTTTCATTGATAACCTTCCAGCTTTCCTACTTTGAAGCAGGGGTGTATCATTTGGCAGGTGGGTTGCTGGAGGAGGGAAGGGTGCTGGCAGCTTGAAAATACCTTTTGCTCTTCCCGTGAAAATCTCTCCAATTTGATTAAAAAAGCACAAGCTCTGTAGTAGATGGTTTAAAATTTTGGCAGCCAGAATATCCTGAAAAGTGTGTTTGCTCTGATGGTGCTCATGGCTAAGGCTTCAGAGACTGGAAATTGCGATTTCTATTACTGCTGCTTATGATTTTGGATTCACTGACACTTGTCATTAGGGGAGCAGCTCTCGCATCCTTCAGAAAATGCACTTAGCAAAACCAAAAAAGGCTTTTGGGCACTGATGAGGGGGAGGTGCGGAGGGTGAGGTCCTCCAACAGTGAGCAGGTGATGTTGGGAGCTAGCAAGGCTGTTCAGGATATTGAAACTAGAAAGGGTTTTCTGATGCTTCCTGGTGTCTTCAGGTGCTGTTCAGCCTTAGTTCAAGACTGTTATGCAGGAGGAAGATATCGCTGAGCCACTCATCTCAGCCAGTTTTGATAATACGCTAAAATTCCCTTTTGTGTCAATGAATAGCAGGTTAGAGGAGAGAAACTCTGTTTGCCTCTGATGGGGAGGGCTGTGAGCCAACCCTAACAGTGTGATTGAACTCATGTAGCCAAACGGGAGAGAGGGGCTGGGGGCATTTGCCTCATGTAGACATGGGACAGTGTAAGTCTGATGCACAGTGCTATCACATGGCATTTCACAACAGCCTTTTCCTTCATCCACAGGATTTCATTTGTTGTTATGGCAGCTGGGATGACTGCAGTACATGGCAGTGGGTCAGGCTAGCCAGGGTGCTCGGCGCTGGGCTCCACTTGCTATAGAAAGAGAAAATGGTAGCAGCAATTACTGTGAGGGTGGTGAGGAACTGGAACAGGCTGCCCAGAGAAGTTGTCCCCATCCCTGGCAGTGTGCAAGGCCAGGTTGGAAGGGGCCTTGAGCGACCTGATCTAGTGTGATGTGTCCCTGCCCATGGTAGGGGGGTTGGAACTGGATGATCTTAAGGTCCTTTCCAACCCAAACCATTCTAAGATTCTGTGATTCTGTAATGCATCATGTCAACTGCAAGTGATTTGAGCCCATCCAGTGCCATCCAAAATGCAGAATTAAGCACTGAGGATCCCAAGATGTGGCTTTTGCCATGAGCCTGTGCTGACTTCAGTGTCTGGGAAGCTGTCAGCTGAAGCATTTGAGGCAACTGTAAGATCTCTTCTCCATGTAGGTTTTCTGCTGAGACCTGGTCACAGCTTTGTCCTTATTCAGAACACTGAAGAATCTCTCCACACCTTCCCATTTCTGCTAACTATTGTAGCATCTTTGGGACCTCCCTCCCCTGTTGAATTTGGTTGGGTGTAAGCAAATACCTTATACTCAGAATTTCTGGAGGGAATAAAACAAGATCAAAAGGAGCGTGACCAGCAGGTCGAGGGAGGTGATCCTTCCCCTTTACTCTGCTCTCGTGAGACCTCACTTGGAGTATTGTGTGCAGTTCTGGTGTCCTCAACATAAAAAGGACATGGAACTGTTGGAATAAGTGGCATGGTTTAGTGTGAGGTGTCCCTGCCCATGGCAGAGGGGTTGGAACTGGATGATCTTAAGGTCCTTTCCAACCCTAACTATTCTATGATTCTGTGATTCTAAGATCAGTGGAAACACAGAGTTTATCTTTAAGAAACTGAGGTAAAAAAAATCAATACATGTGTCTTCTATCCAAACAGTGGCTAATTTCTTTAGAACAAAAACCATTTTGGTTGCATTGTCACTCGTTTTTCCTGAATGGAATCATCAACTGGTTTTAATTGTATAAAGATACACAGGAATGGAACGAGAGTTCAAACAGGTCTTTTACAACACTTCAGGTAGGCATAGTACTTCATATATATCCCCACAATAATGCATACCAGATGAATTATATCCCCCCAATAATGCATACCTGTAATAAAGGTAAAAGCCCCTATATCTGCCTATTCTAATGGATGAAAACCAAACAAGAAAAATTCTATAAGGCAGAAATAACAACAAGTCCCAGCACAGTTCTTGAAGTCAAGTTTCACTTGATATAAAGTGCAACAAGAAAAAAACAGCACAGGACTTCTCTGAGCCATGGCCAAACACGATGATGGGATGGACTGCATATATAGGCCTCCTGATGGCTACTCTAACATTCTCATGCTACATTTAAGGGCATTTCATCTCTGCTCTGGTCTCCAGTTTAGATGGACCTGCTGCTGTTGCAGTGCCCCAGGAGCTACCTTTTCAGCTCCTGTGCAATTTGTTTATTAGCAACTCTTTTTTAAAAAGAACGTATTTTATTTTTTTGCTTTCCTGCCTCCTTTAGGTGTTTTTAATTACATTTTAATACCTGTTTAAATGAGGTGAACTGATTCTTGCACCTTGAACCTCTGGAGATGCCTCCTTCAGGAGAGAAGTGTGCCCAATGGGGTCCTTCTTAGTTACAGTCAAGGTATACTTAGTAGACAGTCATTGCTTTCTGACCTGCACTGTCTGGCTCCAGATGTTGATCTCCATCTGTCTCACTGCTGAATTCTCTGCTCTTGGTTTGCCAGTCAGCCACTGAATTTAGATCCATTTGTTAAAGTATAGCCATTACTATTTGGCCTTGTGAAAAGGATAGCATGACTTGGTCCACCCTTATCTTGCCCCAGCAACTGAGTTGTGTTGGCCAGGTCAGTTTGAACTGAGAAGTCAACATCAGATTATGAGCTCCTAATAGAGACCAGGAAACCAGTTTAGGATTTATACATTTGCTATGATGCTAACATCTCTTGAGAACTGAGCAATAAATGATAGAGCAGGTTTAAAAGCTTTTTTCAGCTTGCCAGTATTTTGTTGTTGATATAACCTTCTGTTTGTTAACCTGATGGAACAAGTATCCTTTAATGACCCCATTTGGGGAGCTTGTGAGACTCCAGACACTGCTAGAGAAGCTCTGTTTCGTGAGACCTGCTTATCTGTCATGGTTGCAGTCAACTATGCTTAAGAATTCCTGCTCATTATAAAGTACTGATTGGAGGCAGAAGTATCTGGGGGTTATCTTCTTTTCTGTCCTCATCTAATGGTCTCTTGACTTTGAACTTGAATGTGTTCCCTAGATAGAAGTAAAGTTAAATAAGGCTTTGCAGGAATTTTTAATGTGAAGGTATGAAACATCTTTGTGAAGGTCTTTTGCTCAACTGAGTTGTTTTTTAATGTGCTGCCAATATCTGATCCCCCTTCTTGACCTTTAATATACGCTGAGAAAGAAGATTATGATGTTTCTAATCAGCTGAATCTCCCCTCTGGGAGCACTATTAAACCCTGACTCTCAGCTTTATCTCTGCCAGGTCTTGCCAGCCATCCGTGTTTTTGGTTTTGTTACCAGCTGAGGTCAGAGTTCGGTCACCTCAAAGGCTCATGTTCAATTGGGGGAATTTCTTGGATCCTTTCTGTAGGAGTTAAGACACCAGTGAGCAACTCTGCTTGGAGGCAGACCTCTTCGTTTCATGTGTATTGGTGAGCCAGACCTTATTCAGTGAAATAATCTTTTTGTGGGTCTTTTTTGTGCAGGATTATTGCTAGTCCAACCCACCTCATCATTAGTAGGTCTTTGGAAACAAACCTGGGTGGTTTTGGGGTGCTAAGTCCATCATCGATGTTCAAAACATTACATCAACTCGTTTCTTCTGTCATCCAAATTGGTAATTTCATTAAAATACCAACTTTGTTGGCAATAAATTGGTAATAAGTATTGAGTTTCATGCCATTGTTTCGATGAGGGTAAGTGAGGTTAGCAAGTCTGTGGTTGTGCAGCTCAGCTTACATTACGTGGCCCAGTGATACAAGCAAGAAGTTTAATGTCAAAGCTGCAACTAGTCTTTGTTAAATGGAGCCTCTTTGAGTTACATATTTTTGCCTTCATTTGGCCATCAGCAACACCACTGTTGTGGTTTAAGTATCAGGAAATTTACCCCTGAAAGCAATACAGACAACAGATTGCAGTGCTGGGGTTTATGCCCTCCTGAAAAGCTTCAGTGATTTAAGGATGGACTGAGCCCAGGCAGTCTTATTTGCCCTTTGATTCCGATGCCTCCCATTCTCCAACATGGTTCAGGTACCTGTAGATGTCCCGTTTCTTGAACACTCCAGGGGCTCTGTAGGTACATAGGAAGAAGGAAAATGGTCTGAGTCATTGGCCAAAGCTGGATGCTTTGTTCCCATCCAAAAACTTACTCATCCTTCAGGCCTTGGTCTTAAGTTACTGAGCTTACAGAGAAATCTGCTTGTAATTTCTTTCTTGTAAGCCCTTTCTTGTTGAGCAGAAATTTTGGCAAAGAGTTGTCGAGGCACTGGAGAATCCCCAGTTCTGCCTGGTTATACCAGGCCTCCTCAGATCTTTCTTTGGAACAAGAGGCAAGAGGAAATACTTTCCATTTCAGAGAAGCATGGACAAACAATGCTGCTTCAGATGGAGAAGAAAAGCGGCATACGGAGGTACAGCACTGAATCCTGCTAGCCAAAAGCATGCTCTTGCCTTTATTCAATCATTCCTGGAACGCAGTATTCTTATTGTATTCCTCGCACCGCTCAGCGCCTCTCCTTGGGCACAGCACTCGGAGATACCCCAACCACAATGCTGGCGGGATTGGGGACATTAAAAAAAGCATCAGACGCATCTCGGTCATGGACATGAACCCTCTCCCTCGCCTGACACTGGGTGAACGTGTTTTCTGAAAACCTGGATCCCGTTAGAAAGGTTCCCGCTGCCTGGAAAACAAAGTACTCGCTTGCCTGGTTTAGTCATTAAGTAAATTTGTGGTTTGGTTGAGAGGAAAAATAATGAAGAAAAGCTGTTGAAATCCTGGGATTAATTTGATAGTTTGCAGGCAGCGGTGTTTTTAAGTGGAGCTGCTGCCTTCATTAGGGTATGAGCAGACCCAGGTATAAACCTGGGCTTCCCCTTCTCCCCATGCCTCAGAGGCAGGCATTTGGAAGTAATTTGTTTCGCGAAGGCCCTGGCTGTGCAGGCGAGGGGGTTGCTCTGGGCTGGAAGCCGTGTTGTGAGGCTGGGAACCTGAGGGATGCTTTCAGATGCTTAGTCCATGTGTGGAGGGAGCAGCATCCTGGGCTGCAGGCAGGGTGGGAGGAAGGGACTGGTGGTCACCTGCGTGGTGTGACGTGGGGAGCTCTGAACGGTTTGGTTCACTGCTGGTTTTACACTGTGATGTGATAGATGTATTGCCCCTTCTGGGAACAGCTGTTTGCTCTGTGACGCCTTTGCATCTCCCAGCTGCCCTGCTGGCTTTCCCAGGGAAGGGAGACCACGGGGCAAAGGCAGAGAAGCCTATGCAGAGACCCCCATAGTACTTTGCGTAGTGTTTTCCCTCTCCACCAGCCCCTGTTTACTTTGGGAAAGCAGAGAACTGGGAGCTGGCACTGTTGCATGCTCTCCAAAATGGCTCCTGTGTGTTCCACCACTTAAGCACCTGGATGTATATAAAAAAAACACCTGCTGTATTAAACATAGATGTCATTTCAGTCTGAGAAGCCAATTAGCAGAGCAGGAAAGTCTCACCTACCAGTCTGTTGCTGAATTTTCCCCAGCTCTCAGTTTAAGCAGGGGGAGGGACAGTGCATTATCAGCCTGTTGTGCCTGTGTCTGTGCAAGCAAGTCCAGTGGCCTGTGCGGAGCATGTTTGGAGGGTCAAAGAATGGAGATGAGGACTCAGGTTCCACTCCTTTCAGGGGGGTTTGCTGTGCGCTGTTCTCACCCAAACCACTGAGCAGCTGGAGCACATCAGGAGCATGCTGGGAACATGGCATCCCCTTCCTAGGGATGGGAACCTGAGCTCCTGGGCACACTGCAGGGATCGTGTAGACAGGCCCTGTGATTTGAAAAGATTTGTATTCATTTAAATACACACCATGATCTTAAAGCACGTTAGAGCTTCTATTCTGACATTTCTCCTAATGCATGTGATCCTGGGCAGGACCTCCCTGTTCTGGAGGATTTGGTCCTCAGGGTCAAGGTCCTCTCATTGCGTTCAGGGTGCATTTTGATGTCAGTTAGTTGTTAGGACAGTGTTTCCTGGCAAAGAGTGTGAGTGTTCAGCACATCCCTGTGCAGGCTTGATTCTGTCCTTCCCAATAAGATATTAAAAATAATTCTTGCTGTGGCATATTGTCCGACAGGGACCATGACATGGAGGCAAGTACAGCTTGTGGAAGGAGCAGTGCACCCTGGATATCCAGAATGCACACAGGAGATGCTGGGTTTTCCCTGGTTTTGTAGATTAAATCAGTACAGAGGCTTTTGACTGACTGATGGAGCAGGCTGCTCCAAAGCAGTAAGGCTCTTGTTCAGTCACAATTAATGCAGCCAAATATCCTCCATAATTAGAGAAAATGTCCCTATTTAATGCCAGCCTTTCATAGTGGATAAGGATTCATATTAATCATGTCATGATTAATAACCAAAAAACCCCAAAACAAACCAACTATGTTATGGTATAAATTCAGACTAATATATTGAAATATATCTGAGCAGATACCTGTTATTGTTAGATAGGGAACAAACTGCAACATTTACTTTATTTCAGGAAGATGATCCAGGTGTCCTGTTAATTGATGTGCAGACATTGTGTTGCCCATATTTTCTCTTTTATTGTAATCCATTTCTTTTGCATTGAGCTATTAAACAAATGAGGGGTTTGGTTTTATCCTAGGGAAGACTTGCATTGTTTTTAAAAAAGGACTTGACTTTGCAGTTTTGATTTTAAATCTGAAACTAGTGGACAAAATATAGTATTACATAGGGGTGGTGAATGAGCACAGCCTTGCATCTTTTGGGAAGGAGGAGCTGTGAGGGCTGATTTGCAAATGCACGGCCAGATGAAATCTTGAGGGACTTGTTCTGCAGTTCCTTGGGACACAGTGGTTGCATCCTGTTGTCTGGAAGCCTTTCCTAAGAAGGCTAGGTTGGCTATAGAGCAATACCGCCACAGCATTTAGCCTGCCCAGTCTTTATTTGCTTCCTAAGGCAAACAGTTTATTTCCTGTATTTCAGCTTCCTAGATTCTGGCAAATTCTAAACCACTTTCCTCAAACACTTTGCTGTATCCTGTGATCTGAATTATTGGTTTCAATTCATGCATCTTCTGTACTTTAGCCCTCCCCGAGAAGCAGTATGTCCTTGGCAACTGAAAGGGTGAGAATTTGGAAATTCAGACTGGTAGATCTTGGATTTAGCTTTTGTAACTGTCCTTTAATACTTCACAATAATTACTGAAGCTCCCCATAAAATAATCTCGGCGTACTCCTAAAATGGAATTGAATGCTTTAGAATAAAAGGGAAGAGCAGCTCTTATCTGTACTTTTAGTTAGGTTTTTATTTATTTCCCTTCTTCCTCCAGCGTGGGAGGATGAATAAGCACAGAAGAAGATACAGATTTGCAAAGGCAAGAAGTGCTAAAGAGCGTAGTTTTTTTCATCAGCTCTTAAAAGCCAGACTGTAATCATAAATTCCTGATAGCTGGAGCACGCAGAAGTCATCTTTAAGCCTACAAGTGACAGGCTGCTGTTGCTTTTCAGACTTCAGATTTCTTTTTTCTGTAAGACACAACTTTGATCTGGTTCCTTTGTAATGCTCTGCAGAGTGCCGGGGCCGCTGCACTCGCCGGCTGCAGGGCTGGAAGTGAACTTTCTTGGCAAGAGCCATCTGGAGACCTCAAAGAACAGATTAACTTGGCCAGAATTGATGTGATCTTTGAAGAAGCTGCCCTTGCCTAGAACACATGTGATTAGCTTGACATTGGCAGTGATAAAGTTGAGATGCACAGCAATGTCTGAGTACCCAGAGTAATTGGGAAGGGTTTTAAGTGGAGCAGCCCCAAGGATGTGCAATCGAATTATCAGCTAAATCCCCAATTTTAAGCTTTTGAGCAAACTTTGTGTCTTTTGTGCAGGTTAAATCCAGTCAGGAGTAAAGGTTTTCAGCTTTGCATCTTTGTAGACGTTTTGTTCTCGTCTCCAAAACATACGTGATGGTGTACTGTGGAACACTGAGAATGCTTTGGGACATTTCTAATAGTTTTATAGCTGGTATGGTGCAACTTCTGTGATGGTTGTTGGTACCATGGACTGGAAATGGACACTTTCCAGTTCAGGTGGTAGATTAATGTAAATCTTGTAAGCCAGACTTTTTGGTGGGTGCTGTTCTAATCCCTTGTTTAAAGGTGACCCTGCCACTTGGACACTCTTGTCAGCACATGCTATTTAAATATGCTGATGGGATTTGCTTCAGCTCATACATCATAAGCCAACATGTGCAGCTTTTAATTTGACTGACTGGTTGTGATAATGAAATGTGGTATTGCGTGAAGGATGTAACAGTCACCCGCTTGTTGGTAGATGTAAATATGGGAAATAAGAGAGCCCTGACCATGTCTGGCCAGCCAGAGACTCAGCGACTTGTCATTTTGGAAGCTTTTTTTTTCCTTAGATGGAAGTACATAACTTTTTAAACAGAAAAAAATAAGTTTTTCACTCTCAGTAAATGGGATATGTCAAAATAATGAGCTGGAAGGATGTCTCAGTGTTAGACTGAGTCATTCCAATGAAGAAGCCAAAATGACCAGAGACTCCAAATGAGATAGTGCTTAGTGCTGGCTTCCTCCTGCAAATATAGCTCTGGAAATACTCATCTTCAAAAACACAGGACTCTGTAAGTTTGAACTGAGTTGTCAGAAGTTGGTGTGAAAATGCAGGGTGGCATCACAGAGACTCAGTAACTGTGTCTCATTGAATTGCAGCCCTGGTCTATGGTCTCTGGGCACCACCCCTCAGCTCAAACACTGCCCGCCAGAGCAGGAAAGGAGGAACCGTGTCCTGAGAGGTTCCTTGCTGCTGTGCAGGAGCTGCTCCGCCTGCCATCGGTGCTGGTGAGAGATCTTCAGTTTCTGCAGAGCCCATTTCAGGGTGACTGTCGCTGGGCCTTACCAACATCCTCATGTCTTCTGCAGCTCAGAGCTTTCCAAGGCATCGCATGAAGTTTGCTGATTATCAGCTGCCTCATGGCTCAAGCTTTCTAGAAAATGGGATTTCTCTCATGTTAAAAATTAGCTCCTTACCCACTATGGTGACTATAGGTTCCAAGTGTGTCACGGGGAGAAACAGACGCGCTGTTTAGAGGGAACATAAGCAGAAAGTATTGTGATTGTCAGCTTCATGAGTCTTTATCTCTTGGGTTTACTAATCTAGTGTCTCAAGCAGCTGCTTCCTTGATAGTGCAGGGGTTTGGAGGTGCCTCACCATGCCACCAGGGAGTTTGGAGATGCATTTATCTCAGGGCCAGGCAGATGAGGGACCCTTGCAAAAGGAGGACTGCCAGCCTGCCTGGGTTCCATCACATCTTCAGTTCTTTTGAGTAAAACATTTCTTCCAGAAAACGTCAGTGTCATGAAACTTCAGTGGTGGAGCTGGAGAAGATGGTAGCAATGAAAACTGATAGATCTGATTAGCTTTCCTGTTAGACTGGGAGCTGTTCCAGCCACACTGGAACTGCTAGCAGACTTGGGAAGCCCATGTGTCTCAGACCTGCCAACAGAGCATTGTGCAACTTATTCCCTCCAGTGAAAATTTGAATTCTCCAGAAATTAGTTGCCTGGAGGCCTTTCATCTCCCAGGCAGTTTCCTTCTTGACTTAGTTGATTTTTTTTTCCCATGCTTGATGAAGAACATCAATGAAGGAGGTATGTAACTGTTGAGAACCAAAGGGAGTATGCTACGCGGGCATGGCTTTGTGGGCAGGATCTGTGAGATCTTCCTCCCACTATGGATGGTGAAGCTGATGCAACCCTTCCCCAGAGCTTGCCACCCCTATGTTTTTTGCATAGAGCCGAGAGTAGATGTTTGGCAAAAACTGAGGACTTTGCATCTTTAATTTAAAATTGAAATAGCCGTCAGGTGAAATTGTGTGAAACAGACTGGGGATCCCAGGCTGGAAGGAAAAGGATGCCTTTGTGGACTCGCGGTGCACTGAGAATTCCAGATAGTGCAGGAGGACCAAAGAAGACCTTACCTCTCTTGTAACTTACACTGAAGATCCAAGATCGGATAGTGCTAATGTTCAAAGTGCTGTGTGCTGGTCTTGGGTGGAGGGATGAAAAATTTGGCAATGGGATGCAGCCAAGACATCATGCAAAATAAACTCTTAACAGGTAGAAGGAAGCTCTAAGGAGATGCTTGCTGGTTTTCTACAACAGTGTTAGCCCTTGTCAGCATTATCAGGATTTACAGTGATCATTGGAGGACTTTATGCAAAGAAAAGGCAGCTGGTCAGGATGACTTACTTGGGTCACTGTGATCTCTATTATAATTGTTCCCTATGTGATTATTTTGAGGGTTGAGCAACTGAGAGCTGCAGAAGAGACGTGGAGCTTTATTTCTGCGATGTGTGAAATGTTCTGTGTTCATTTCAAAAACGTTCATCCTTTTTTTTGTCTGAAAAAATAAAATTAAATTCAGGAAGTCTGCAGGAATTTTTGTGAAGTCTAACTTTAAATGCTCACCTTTCCTTTTATCGCCCTTATCAGCACATAGAGCTCAGTATGTGAGGTTTTTAGCTGACATTTCAAATCTCTCTAAGTGTGCCTGTATCCCTTTTAAAGCAGCCTCCCCTCCCAGATCAGAAGTGACCAGGTTTTTTTGTTAGACTCCATGTTCCTTTAATGTTTTCCTCCTAATAGATGTTGAAAGCGTTCTTCAGAGGCACGGCACAAAACATTCAAATAGTGATACGAGCCAGCTGAAGAGACTTGTCAGGGAGAGGGAACATTAGGAGAAGGATTGAATACAGATGGATTCCTCAAAAGTAATGTAACCTGTTATGATTGCTTTGAAATCCTATACCCTTTCCATCTACTTACGCTTACCAAAAGTCTACATTTGCATTGATGTATTAGAGAGAGCTAAAATGGACGTAATCCCTGCTGTATACATGCTTAAGTGTGTAATTTTAGCTAAATAAAACAGTTATGACCAAGCTCTTGCCTGCATCCTCAGTGGGAAGTCCGCACCTGTGGAGTGCTGCAGGAAAGCCCATCCATCCCGACTCTTCCACTCGACACCCATATGCTCCCTCTTGGTTCCTTCAGCCATCTCAGACCCATACCCAAGAAACTCTTCAGATGCTCTCTGTTGCACTGTCTTTGTATCAGCAGATACAAAGGAGAAATTGATTTATCTGTGCATTTTATTCTATATATCATAGTGCTTTCTTAATATACTGCTAGAATAATCCATATCTCTGGGAGAAGGTCCAGTAGAAGTTGGTGCTACATTTTAATTGGGTTATCCAAAAAGCATCCTTCTCTTTGCCTGCAGGGAAGGCCTGAGCAATCCATCATTCCTGCCACAATTTAAGAGGTTGTATCAGGCTCTGTCACGCAACTGTCATATAAGATTTGACAGGAGGGTTGCACTGCCCAGCACTCCTTTCATGTTCAGAACTGACCGTTATGCAAGGGGAGAACTGATGAAGGGGGGTGATAAGGTTTTCTCTTATTATACCTTGCTTTTTAGGGTGAACTTGTTCAGATTATTTCCAGCCTTAAACATTTGCCCTAGAAAGCTGTTCTGAAATGTGATGGAATATAGAAATAAGATTGCTCCACTGCGCATTTACAGTGGCAGACAGAAAACTTGGGTGCTGGAAGATATCCGTGGTGACTTGCCATCCCAAGGCGCCTGGAAGCATTCGTACCCAGCTGACTCTGTATTGCACCCGAGTGTGGAGAAACCTGACAAGGCTCCCTTTCCCTCAAGCAATCATGAAAAACCTCAGCTGATTCAGTTTTGAATGTTCTTTGCACTGCTCAGCAGCTATGCTGAGCTTCATCATTTGAGGAAAAATAGCTTGGCATTTCTGTTGGTTTGTGGCAAGCAAAGTATTAGTTTTCTGTTTGTGAGATTGGAAGGGTAGTTTGTTTCTAACTGACCCCATAATGGACCTAAACCAGTGTGATTTTTCTTAGTTTTCAGCGAACATCCATGAATACTTTAACAAAGAGAACTGGTTTTGTGACTAGGAGCAGAAGGGCAGGGTGAATAGGAGCTGTATGAGCAGTGTGTTAACTGAAAGCTTATAGCCCTGTTGAATTCAGATTTTAAAATACTTCGGTAATGCTTCCATCCTTGTACACCAAGTACCATAGTATATATAAATCATTCTGAAAACTTCCACCTCAAATGGGTTGCCTGCTAGTCCCAGTTCTTGTAGTGGCTGTCCTGCATTTATACTCTACAAATATGCAGAAACTGCCAGCTTTCCCTTTGCTGGTGTCTTGCCTTTGGTCCTTCCATCTGTGTGTTTCTCACAGGTTTCCTTGTCATATCTAAATGTAAACGCATAAGGGCAGTGACTGTTTTCTGTTGTCTGTAGGACTTTGACCACCACCGAACAATCAAAAAAGCTTTTCATGGCAGAATGAGGAAGCACAAATTGTGTGATATATCCTCCTTGGAGGTGTTTGCTCAAGGTCCATTGCAAACCACATCAACTAGGTGCCGGTTACTGAGTTACTAAACGAAAGATCATGCCGATGAGCTTCATGATCTGAATTAAAACAGGACTCTGATTTTCAGAGCTGATAACAGAGCTTGCAAAATCCGGGAATTCATCAACTTCGAGGTAGCTTACAAACTCTGCTCTTCATGCAGAGGAGTAAGCAGGGAGAGTGGGGGATTAAATTATGCTGTGGCGCTGTGTTGGTGTGAGCGTTTCAGCTTTGTTCTTCCTTCTGGCAAATCGCAAAATGACTTGCAGTGACAAGAAGATACCTGCGTGGCCTGACTGTCATGCAGTGTAGCAGAGCTGCAGGCACATTTGCAGCGGTAGCTTTTCTATGCCGGTGGCAGAGTGATGGTGAAGGAGCTCTTGCCGGCTTGGTTCACAGGCTGCTTCACCGTTAATGCAGGTCTTCTGAGCAAGGAACTCGCTTCCCAGGTTAGCTCATGCAGGCAGTCTCCCTGTCATTTCATTCGTCTTTCAAGAGAAAGATGTTGGCCTGCGTGCACACGTACTTGAATAACTTGTCTGCAGGACAAGGCGTGTGGTTGTGTAAAAACAAGCCTCCGGAGATATATGACCAGATTGTCCATTGGAAAAGCTGGTGTGATTAGATGGTCCTTCCTGATGGAATTTGCAAGTGTTTGTTGTACCCAAGTGTGACATTTGTGGTCAGCTTTAGGTACCACATTGGGAGCAACAGCCATTTCTTGCTTTACCTTCCTCCCTTGGTGAGCATGTTGGCGAAAAGAGGGATGTAAAAGCCAGCATAGGTTGGGTGAGCTGCACTGTGTATCCCTTGGTATTGGAAGAATAGAGGCCTGTTTTGGCTGAGAAAAATGTTGTCTTGTTATCTAGCATTGCTTTTAAATGTCCTGCCTTGCTCATAGGATGACAGTGATAAGCAGTTAGCCCATGGACACTATAAATCCTAATGGGAGCTGGACTTCTTCCATTTAGTCTGGTTCCCTCCCTTCTGCATCTCTTAACAGTATCATCTTCGTTATTCCCTGAATTCCCTTTTGCTTTCAGCTGGGAGTCACATTGTGGTTCTATCTGTGCAACTTAGTATGAACTCATGTTACTCTGTAGCCTGTCACTGATGCTGGGGCTCCAGGCAGAGTCCTTCTGCCTAGTGATGCGGGGTGTGGTCAAGGTTGTGTCCTTCTAATCTGACTCTCATTCTTCTTGCAGACATGGGTCATGGAGAGAGCCTGTTAACCCTTACTATGTCAACACGGGCTATGCTTTGGCACCAGCAACCAGTGCCAATGACAGCGAGCAGCAGAGCATGTCCAGTGATGCCGATACGATGTCGCTGACAGACAGCAGCGTGTAAGTAACTCCAGTCTGGTGGGACTGTAAATGGGACAATAGCATGCTCGTTTCTTGAGCAGTGGGACTTACCTGGGTACTTATCTTGGGTTTTTTTGCTTCCAGACTGTGCTCAGTCTGCAATTGCTGTTCAATAGGATTGATTCATTAGGGACTGCGGTGAGAGGACAAGGGGTAATGGGTTTAAACTTAAACAGGGGAAGTTTAGATTGGATATGAGGAAGAAATTCTTTACTGTAAGGGTGGTGAGGCCCTGGAATGGGTTGCCCAGGGAGGTTGTGAATGCTTCATCCCTGGCGGAGTTCAAGGTGGGGTTGGACATAGCCTTGGATGGCATGGTTTAGTGGGAGGTGTCCCTGCCCATGGCAGGGGGGTTGGAACTCGATGATCTTGAGGTCCTTTCCAACCCTTACTATTCTATGATTCTATGACTGACCAGTTCTAGTTTATGTGTGGTGACCACTGCACTTTAACACAACTTGCACTGATAAAGCCCCCACCAAATCTTTTCTGCTTTATCTAGTTCTGATCATTATGACAGTGCCCTGTATCTCACCCATGAGATACCTTCCTTAAAGATGGTCTGCAAAGGGAGAAAAAAGGGATTCTTCTTGTGACTGCATCTCTGTGATGGAAAAAAAGGATTTGGGAGGAACTACTCAATGTTTTGTCTGTTTTTTTAGTAGTGCAAATGCTTCTGTAGAGCAGAAACCCTTTGATTCTTCAAGCGAAAGATGACAGGTTTACAGAATTAGGAGAGGGGTTTATTAACTTCAGTGCTGTAAACACAAAGTCCTCCAAGAGGCTCATTTAGTGTCACTGTGAATATCAGGAGCTGTCAGACCTTGTTCAAGCAACTTGCCAGCCTTTGTCACAGATGTTGTTAAGGGGTGCCACAGCAGATCCCCACCTGCCCTGAGCGAGTACCATGAGCTGCTGAGTGTACAACACAATAAGGAAGATTCTGTGACTGTTGTGGTGGCTCTGTGCAAGCCAGCAGTGTGCTTGTCTGGCTTCATGGAGGCATGGAGCCTTTTAGGAGCAGCTATTGAGTCCACTTTGCTCCTTGGCACCAGCTCCTTACACCTTACCCATGCCATGTTACAAAATGGAGGAGGCAGGCCTTGGCCAAAGGGGCATGGGAGGATACCCCTAGGACAGAAAGCTGTAGAGGACTGCTAATTGAAGGCTCTGTTTGATACAAATCCAGCTGCTCTGCTGCATCCTTCTGCGATTCGTCATATTCACCAATTTGTATGGAGGAGTATTCTGAAGCTAGCAGGGGTCATAACTTCTTGTTATCAGGAGAGACAGATGTAAGAACTCTTCAAAATTAATTAGCTTTTAGTGCTTCCTTTTCCACTGGTCCAGTAGGCTCATGGGGTTGCACTGATGGTTATACCTGCGATAAGTTGTGATCATTTATGCCAGAGTTCTTCAGCCCTCTAATTTTTATTTCAGTTGCCATAATTTATTTCTTTCACAAGGGGAATAATTTCTGTTGGACCATCTCATGCGTTCTTTTTTCTTTGCTCCTTTTTCCTTTAGGCATTTTATCACTTCTATGCCCACCATCCCTCCTATGCTTCTAGGACTTTAATTACCTCTGATATGTGGGCTGACTTCTGCTAATAATTAACCCAATCTCAGTGGTTCATTTTAAATAAGTCTCGAAAATCATAAGGTTGAACCTGTGATCTTTCTTTCTGTGCATCTTAAACTGGGTACATGCAGATTGATCCCCAAACTGGGATTCTGGATGTACAGCCTTGACCTTTGGCTTGCAAAAACTCTGTCTGTTTTCAGCACTTGCTCTTCATTACATCCTTCAGAACTCCAGTACCAGGTTTTGTTCGGGTTTTACATGGCATTGCAGAGCCTATCTGCCTCCTGAGTTTCAAAGGAATTTTTGCAGAATTGCTCAAGGCAGCAAAAACGAAGAACAACCAGACGCAAGTTGAAGAAGGGACTCCTGCTGCTTGACAGGGCTTACATGTCTTGGTGCTTTGAATTTAGGCCTCCTCTGAGGAAAATGGCAGTAAAAGCCTCATTTGCTGATGAGCGAGATTCTTCCCTATGTGTGCTGTTTACGTACAGCAGTCAAACTCAATAATGAATAATGTGGCTTCTGCTCCAAGGCAGCGCATGAATGGGTGTGATCCCAAGGCAGAAACCTCTGTGACCCTCCATCAGAGGAGAATCTGTCTGGACAGTCAGGATGCAAACATCAGTTAATTGGAGAGCACTAATAAACCAGGGAAGCAGGCAGGTGCACAGAGATCATGGCTAGATGCAAGGCACACTCTTCAGTGTTGGCCAACTCACGTCAGTGAAGGCAGACACATCAAACAGTTGCTTGTTCTCTAGTGTCACCAGCTCCCTTCCAAGCTTAGATATTGTATGGATCATGGGAGTGCGGAGCTTGGATGTGGCTGCAGGCACAGCCCAGCTATGCAAAGCTGCTAGCAATGACCTGAGCAATGCTTTGGCTGCCTGGCCTCCTGAGTTGCAGTGAGGGGAGGCAGGCACAGGCTTTTCAGGAGCATCCAGCTCACCAGAGTGTTTTTAAAAGTCATTTCTGTGGTACCAGCTACAAAGATGTTTGTCTAAAAGACAAACTTTCAACAGGATGTCTTTCCAAGTACTGGTAAATATTATTGTAATGGGTTGAATTTATATAACGAATATGTTATCTGTCCCTGTTGTTCGAGGCCTGAGCTCTGCTGATTATTTTTCAGTTTTCCTGTGTCATACAAATTCCTCTGCCCTTGTAGGCAAAACAGCTCCAGTCCTCTCTGCTGAAGCCTGTTTTTATAATCGGCACCGCAGCTGTGTTGTTTTAGCTGGTTTGTGTGGAGGCAAGGTCTGGAGAGGACATGGTGAAAGGCTCCAGCGAGCATGGGCCCAGCAAGCGTGCCTTGGCCACAAGTGGGGGGTGAGTTGCTCAGCACTGGTTTTTGGGGAGAGTCAGTGGCGGGATGGGGCTCCACTTCCATCCTGAGCTGCTTGGATGCTGCCCCAGCCTTGCGGCAGCATTTACAGTGCAGTCCTGAACTGCTCTTGCTGTCTCTGATAACCCCCACGTAAGGATAGCATTTTTCCCAAGTGGAGGAAACAGCCTCTGGGTAGGAGGGGTTGTCACAACAGAGATGCTCAAGGGAAATTAAGGCAGCTGTAGGTAGAAACACTACAGGCAGAAGCTGAAATGCATTAAATTGCCATGTGATGTTCCAGTTCAGATGCAGATACGCCTTAGGTCCATATGTTTCATTGTTTCTGCATGAGCTTACATGAGTAAACAAGAGGTAATGTGTCCTCTTTAGCCCAGCATTGTGGTCCAACTAAACAACAATACTCCTTCCTCTGGCTCTTACCGTATGTCCTGGCTTATCTTGGTTGGGAGACAGCTTTGCCTTCCCCCAGGGGCATGGGAAGCCCTCCATGCTGGTGGGTTTGGCTGGAGGGATACTCACTCTTCCCCAATGCCAGTCAAACCTGCATGAGAGTAAGGATGGCCATTTGCTGGAACAAAGGGGTTTAGGACAGCAGTAACTCCTTCAGAAAACCTTGTGGATTAAATATTATTCCTCGGATGACTGGCCTTTGGCCAAAATGCCTGGCGATTTTCCCATCATGCTTCTTTATGTGAGAAGGGTCTCTCAGTGACAGTGGTGCTTTGGTAAGAGTAATTGGTAGAAAATACTGGTTTTGCTGTGGATTTGTTTCCTGTCTTTCCTATGGCCAGTGATTCAGAATGACGTTGAGTTCTGCTGTATTTAAACAAGTTTAACAGTTTTTTAATTTAAAAGATCCCAAATGGTGATTTCCAACTTGTTAGGCTTGATGGTTGGGTTTGGAGCCTGTCTGCAGAGGAGCAAAGACAGCCCTTGTTAGAAGAGTCCAGCTGCAGAGCCACACCAAAACCTTCCTGCTCACTAGAGGCTCTTGCAGGTTGGTTTGGAGAGGAGAGGAAACCCCCTCACTCCCCAATAGCAAACCAATTGCGTTATCATTAAGTGAATGATAGAAAGACTTCCTCCCCCTGTTGCATTTCAGCACAGAGCTTTCTGGTGCTATAGAAGATCACATGATGAAACAAGGAAAAACAGTTTGGGAAAGTTTTATTTTAAAAGTAGATGTGCTCTAAAAAAGTTTTAATTTTATATATATATATATATATTTCTCTATCTATTGAAAATATCTCAAAGCAAGCTACCTGACAAAAGGAAAACAAAAGTATGGTATTGGTTTTCCTTGCTTTCCCCCCATCTATTGAATGAGGTTTTGTTGGGATAAAATTAAAGTGCTTATCTTTGAATTTGCTTCCTCTGGTTGAGTTGGCACAGTACATTGAACGAAGGAATGTTCCAAGTTCAGAGGTGGCATTGGGGAATCTAGTTAAAATGACATCAAAGGCAGCACAGCGGGGCTGAACATGTGTTTGAAGCCGGATAGATTAGAGGCCATTATCAGCCTTTCGCTACTGTGCTGGGAACAAAAGTCGCTCTTTCCGCTGGGACTGCTGCTGGGGAGAATTAGGAAAAAAAAAGAGAAAGAAAGAAAAATTGCACCTTCTAATATAATGCCTCTTTTCCCGCGAATGGCTGTGTGGCGAGTTGCTGGCAACCAGGTTTTGTGCAGCAGTTAGGCTGAAATGTTGTCTATTGATGGCGACCAGCGATGGCTACAATAGTCCCCCAGATTTTGGGTTTCATTCTTTCCTGTAAAAGTTGCCAATTATTCGTTGCCATCCAGCCTGGAAAAAGCTGCATGGTGATGGGATGAAGCTCTCTAACCGTTGTGACTCTCAAGCTATTTTTCAAATGGAGGTTTGTCATTAAAGAAGATGAAGCTGGCTAATGAAAGCCATCGTAATCACCTGTCGGTATAGCAACGCTTGGGCAAATTGCTACTCCCGTAAGGTGTCACTTCCAGGTGCAGCGGAGGTGATGCTCTTCCTCCTCCCGCATTAACTGCAGCCACTAGCCAGAGCTGTAATAAGCCTGACTAATTTTCTGTTGTCTCATTTGTCTTCCTACTAAAAAGCACTTGTCATTAATCACGGGTTTTATTTTGTTTTAATGGCGCTTAATTTTGAATGCCTGGGTTACTGCATGAAATTGAATTCTGTTGTAATTTGGTGGCAATTCTGCCTGCACCCACATTTCCAGAGAGCCAGCGGGCAGCAGGCACGATGGAAATGGGACAGAAAGCTGGTGGTGACCATCCTTGCACAGGCTGGTGCTTGTAACTCGGGAGGTTTGCAGGCAAAGCAGTGCAGTAAATTGTGTTTTCCTTGCCAAATGGTATCTCGAGTTTAGAAATCCGCTGGTGAAACTGTTTGGTTTATGTTCGTGAAAAGCAGCTGTGCTTGACAATTGAGGAGGGGGGTGGATGCTAAATACATTTGGCTTGTGCAAACATCTTTTCTATGTGAGATGTTTTGGGACTGGCTCATTTGTACTGCTCAGAGTGGTGTGGGGTTGGAGGGAGACAGTGTGCGTGCATGGAAGTTATTTGGTACTTTGGACAAACCAAATCCCTCCATTCACATCCCCCCATTTCTGTGGCATTGCATGTTCTTCCCAAGCGATTGCTTTTACTGCATCAGTGAAATGTGTAAAATAAAAAGAGAAAGCTCCAAATTGCCAAGCAATGTTTTTGCATTCATTGGTTTTTCTCAAAATAACCTGGTGTCACCAGGAGATGGGCCCCTGACCCTATCTCATAGCTGGGCTCCACTTTATGCACGTTCTCCTCGCCCTAGGTGTAAGCAGGCTGGTCACAGTGATGGGAACAAGAATGCATTTCCTTTCTTCACCTGCAGTCATGCTCAGCCAGTGATGCTTTGCCGTTAGGGGTGCTTAGCGAAGCCTGGTGCCTCTGACCCCCCTGACATGCCGTCACTGGGACCAACATCCACCCTGCCCTGCATGCGCCCTGGCACACCAGGTCTGCACCATCCCCCAGCTCATGGCAGAGGCACAGACCTATCTCCTGGTCTGCTGGGACCAAGGATCGTTGCCACCACCATCAGTTCATCTCTGCAGAGGCAGAGATCTCTGTCGCCAACTTTTCCAGCAAGGGCACAAACCTGAATAGAGCTGGATGCCACTGCCCATGGCATCCCTTCCTAACCTCATGCAGCCTCCTCTGGAGAGAGGGCTAGGTCCTCTCACACAGTAACTCCAGTATCAAGCCCATAATTTCAGACTGAATTAGGATCATCGTAAGAGCAGCAGAGCCTACCCCTTCACTTTGATAAGCTGTTTGAGAAGTTGTCATGCTCTCTTAAAAATTTAGACCTTGTTCCCCAAGCAAGGTGTAGATGCTCACTGAGCTCCCACTCCTCCTCCTTCCCCTCCTAGTCTGCTCTGTGGTTTAATGTGTATATTACAGGCTCTTTAAGAGAAAGCAACCAACTATGAAAGGTACCAGGATGTGGTCCAACTCCTTCTCCCTGCCCTCTCTCAGGAGCAGTGGTTGCAGGAGCCCTACCTCACTCTGCTCCTGGCGGATGCCATGTAAGTCCCTCTTGGCAGGCAGTGCCAAGAGCATTACTGGTGCAGGAACCTCGGTCAACATCATTCCCCACACAGATTCCTCTTGTTCTGCTGCACTTGCCCTGGGCATGACAAGCCTTTCTCAAAGGTAAAGGGGTTTCCTACCTGCTACTGTGAAGCCGCAAAGCTTAAGTGAACATAATGTATCAGAGAAAGGCACTAAAGCAGGGCATGTTGTTGTTTTATTCCGGCAGAGATGGGATCCCACCTTACAGGCTCCGAAAGCAGCATCGCAGAGAGATGCAAGAAAGTGCCAAAGCCAATGGACGTGTGCCACTACCTCACATTCCTGTAAGTAGCACTATCTCCTTCCCCAGAGGTAAATATGCAAAAAATGTGAGATCTGTAGTGTACAGTTGCTCTGCTTTCTCCAGTTTAACCCCCCTTAGCACTGTGTTCATTTGGGGATGTTTTAAGATGGATGTGGACCATACTAAGAAAGGGCTTAGTAGTTTTCTGCCAAATTCATCATCCAGAGCTGCCCCAAAACGCATAATTTTTCTTAACTGTTCAGTAAGTAGCCAATTGTTTCTCCTGGAGAAGGGAAGCACTGGCTGGCATTTACCTGCAAGCAGGTTACATGCCGTTGGGTGAGCTGAAGGTGTTTGTGGAAGGTATAGGAGGTCATTGGACATGGAGGATGATGTAGCTCCCAGCAAAGGTCAGCTGGGGAGAATTGCAACTGTCCCAAGCAGTATTTCTGCACTGGGCAGCCAAAGGCTGCTGTAACCTGTTCTCAAGGACTCAGCAAAGCCTGCCTGGGGATATGAGGCAGGAGAGCAAAGAAAGTGCAGGCGTATTTGTCTGACTCTGTCTCCTCAGTTGCTCCAGGTAAGCAACCAGCTTCTGGGAGATGAGCATAACTGCTAGGGCTCTGCAGCACCATCTGCAGCTCTGCTTGTTATTACTTTCTTTTTGTGAGAAGTTACAGGTGACATTTAATATCTAGCAGGGAATAAAGGTGCTTCTTTCCCCTTTGGACAGCTGGACTCCAGCACAAATCAAACAGGGAAAAAAACAGCCTCCATCTGCTTTTTCCAGAAGTGCCTTCAAACTTGGCACAGCTGTTTTCATCCTGCCTGCTCCAAGCAGCACAATACCAGCAGCAATGCGCCCTTGTTTTAATCTGATTTTTTTTTTCCTAAGAACCCAAAAACCCCAAACCACCACTCTTTGTTTTGCCTTTTAAATTAGATTATTTTCCTTAGATTTAAGAGGGTCTCCTGTGCTTTGATCACTGGGTTGACAATAAAAGCCCTGGCTGCGGACGCTCGCTAGCCATCCTTGCTCAGTCACCTCTCTTTTCACACAGTTGCTTTCACACTGTGCTCGCTGTTGAAAAGGCTGGCTGGGTGCCTTTTTATTTCACTCGATGCCGTTTTTACTGTAAGCATGGCTTTGTTAGAGTTGGAGTTTGAAAGCTTGGCCTTTATTTTTTGTTGTTATTGTTGTTGCGGTTCCCCAACAGTGGGAACAACTGAGTGAATATTCTCCAACTTCAAAGCTTGTCAGTGACTTTACCTTTTGGATAAAAATAATAGCGCCTTTCTGTTGATCGTGTGCACTGGCAATGCCTCAGTGAACTGCAGGTTATAAACTCGGAGTATGGAGCATTAAATATGTATAGTGAGCGCTGCTTTAACGAACTTCCATCTGCCAAACATTTCTTTTGTTGAACTGAATAAGTGTCATTCCAGCAGCAGTTCCTTGCAGGCTAATTAGTTTTATTTAGCATTAAATTTTATCAACCGGTTTAAAAAGGAGGGGGGGAACAAGGTTTAAATTGGCCACCTGCTGCTTATAAATTTTTATATTATCCTACTTATCTACACAGTCTTTTAGAATTACATATTCCTCCTAAACTACACATAGATGCTTCGCAAGGATTTTTCTGTGAAACATCCGCTGTTCCCATTAGGTTCTGCACTGTAATTTTAAGTCTCAAGGAAAAAGGCATCTTGATGCATATTTATATGGTAGTAGGGGACTGAGAAGTGGAGTTAGTTCTAGTCTTTCTCCAGGGAATAAAAGTTTAGTTCAGACACCCTGGCACCTCCTGCCAGCCAATTACTGACACAATTGGCATCGACTTCAGAGAGGCACAGCTCTGCCCTCACTTATCAATCAGCCAAGAAAGGAGAAGGTAATTAGACAATATGTTTTGACAACACCAGTGTGAAATGTTATAAAGTTAGTCTTTTAAAATCACCTCAAACTGCACGCTTATTGAATTAAATATCCCCAATTAGCAAGGAGCCGTGCAAATGTTTCTTCAAGTGGTGCTTTCCAAAGCCACTAGGCTATCTCACAGCCCACAGCTGAAGCAGTCTCCATCAGCCGCCTAGACCTGGTGGTTACCATGCTTTTAAACATGCAGCAATGACTAATTTCCAGCCTTTGAGTGAATGTCTTTATGGGCTCATATCTAACCAGCGTAGCCAGGGTCTGTACTGATAGTGCTTGCAGAATTCATGGCATGTTTTCCTAGTGATAGTAGAGAGCCTCCTACTTCTGAAAAGCCATTGCAGAAGTCCTGTAGAGACCTTACTGTTTCCTTACAAATGAGTTATGGGGCTATTACACAAAATTCTGGAAGAACTTATATTACTTTTAATAGCAGCACTTTTAGTTAGGTCCAGAAGCTATAAACTCTAGTGATTATGTGTTCATAGGAGACTGCCTGCTAGGTTCAACAGCTGTGCTGCCTCCTAATAATGAAGGCATGTGCTGGTTGTGTGGGATGCCCTGCTGTGCAGCAGGAGATCTTGGTGCACGGATGGCTGTGTTCTGCACCTTCCACACTTCCCAACTCACCAATGCTCCAAGTTTGGAAAAGCTGTGCTTTGTAAAATGGCGCTCTGCCCTGGAATGCAGTGGGTGAAGATCACTAGCAAGCAGTGAGACCTTGTTTTGTGCCTCTGGCAGGAACCCATTATGTAGCAAACAAGTGTTGCTTTTCATGTGGTTTTGCATCTCTCTTGGATTCGAGCAGAGACTTGGGGCACCAAGGAAGGAAAGAGCAAGCAAGTTCCCAAAGGAAGGATGAAGACATAGAGAATGCAGGGCTATATGTATGCAAGGTGGCTTCCATAGTGTACTTGAGTGCAACACAAGATTTTGAGTGACCACTGTGCTATGCTGTACAAGTGAGGAGTGTATGGGATGAGCCCTGGTCTTGTGCTGCCTGGATAACTGCAGCTAAATGAGCTTTCTGCTCCTGCAAGTTGGAAACATGCTCAGAATTCCCATCAGCTATTTCATGCGTTCTCCTCAAATGCCTTGCAGCAGTGGGACTCCTTGCTAATCCTTGAATGCTGCTAACGTGGATGTTGAAATTCAGCCATCCATGAGCTTTGACACAAGCGTTTCTGGTGTGGAAACACCATTTATTCTTTAAAACCATGTGTCACAGAGGACTGCATTAATCTGGGAAACATGGAGGTTCAGAAGTTCTTTTCTCTTGGCTTCTCTATCCTGGTGTCTTCCTTTAATTTGCAAGACTGACTTGTGAGCCAAAGTTGGCCACTCAGGCATCATGGAGGCATCAAATCTGTAGAAGAGGGAGATTTAGTGGCGCAGAATTCTTTGACACAGTTGGATGTGTCAGAAATGGATCCCTGGGGCTGGTTGGAGACCTCTAGCCAATGATAACATTGTAAAAGCTCATGTTTCATCTCATAGCAGCTGAGGTTTATTCTTCCCAAGGAGAACCTGCAAACCAGAGTGAGATTCTTTCCTTTCAGCCTTTTCATGTACAGATTGTAGTAAAACCAAACATTTAGGATGCTGGTGTGTTCTGATGTGCAACTTGGTCCTCAGAACTGAGCTTCGCAGGGAAGGTGAATTCCATCAAAACCCAAAACCTGCATGAGCCTCATGGAGCAAAATCCATTGCAAATCCCTCTCTGTCAACTCCAAGAGAAGGAGAAAGCATGATAGCAGGTGCTAAATGGAACTACCAGAGAGCTTGTGTATCACATATGTTCTTAGCTGGCTACTTCTTCCCAAAGGTACCAGAGACTTCACTTGTCAAGGAAAATGTTCTGGTGGTAGGTACCCCAAGAAATCTTCCTCACAGCTATCACTAGGAAAGATTGCTTCGTGCAGAAACACTTCAAGCAGCTTCTTTCTTGCCAACCTATCTGGCATTCACCTTCCCATCCATTGTCCTCTGCAACCTCCACAACTCAGTGTAGTTTGGTTCTGGAAAGTTCTAAGTGGAGCTCACTCTTTCTGAATTGTTGACCCATAATGTCCAGAGATCTCCTTCTGGTTCAGACTGGAGGGCTGGATCCTCCAAAACCAGCCAGCTCTTGGAGAGTTCTGCACCCATTACCTGGAACAAAAGCATTTGGAACAATAAACTTGCAGGGGTCTGTATGTCCACATGAATCCAGGGACAAGTTCAAATTCTGAAGCCCTGGAGGATCTTCCTCTGGGCATACGCTCAGCCTGGCTGTTTTTTGATGGAGCATGTCTCCCTTCATGCTCTTCATGGAGCGTGACTCCCTTCAAAGTCAAGCCCATTATTCCATAAACGTTTCAAACACACTGTTTTAAGCCTTTTGAACCAGGTAAATGCAGTCCATTTTTGCTGTCCAGGGAGACACAGAGAGCCCTCAGCAGTTATCTGTGTTGTTTCAGCACAGAGAATTTGCATTCATTACTCTGCAATACTGCTGGTTTGGGGGAAGCCTGTGTAGCTCATCCTTTGAGCTAGGAATAAAGTCAGACCCATAGCAGCAGTGTTCAGAGCATCATCCTGCTTGGGAGTTTTCTGTGAGTGCCCCTTACAGAACAACACAGGGCACTTGCAACCGGTATCTGTGTGGTGAAGCAAGGTTTATTTCAGTTGCGTTGAGCTTGGATGGTCAGGGAGACCCTTGCAGGAATGGCTTCAAAGAGGAGACTGCATCTTGCACCCTCGAACAGGACCTCTGCAAGCCATCCTGCTGAGTGGAAGGCTCCAAGTATGGGGCAGTGGGTTTTGCAGGGGCAGCGGTTTATCAAAGAGAGAGGAAAACAAAGTCCATCCTTAAGATTCTTGGGTTCAGTTACTTTCATTTCTGTTGTTAAGCTTCAATCACCTCCAGACTTTAAGAGCTGTAAAAGACCAAAGTCATCTTGAGTTCCCTGGCTACAGCAGTGACTCTGAATGTCTTCAGATCCCCATCAGAGATGGAGCTGTGGTGCTTAAGCTTTGCTGAGCCTGGAGGCAACCACCTTATTGTAACAGGACTTGAACATGCAGGTTAGCAAACATCAGCCTTTGCACCTGCTGTTGCTGGAGGCTCGGGAGAGACTTTGGTTTGGGATGCTGCATTATATCAAAGGATTTGAAAATAAAGGGAAATTCTTTCCCAGTTTTGCTTTTCCATGGAAGCCACTGCGGTAGCTGCAGCAGGGAGACCCAGGACTGTAACTGCTGAGCACCAACCTGCCTCTCATTAGGCTCATTAATTTCTAACGGAGCAGGGCTTGGTGCTGCCGTCATATAAACAACCGCAGGGAGAGTTGGCATGTCTGAGGTGGCAGGAAGGAGTGAACACATCACCGACGGGTTGCGACTTGTCAGGCAAGAGAGAGATTTCCCTCCTTAGGGAGTCTGGTGCTGCCTCACAAGGTGCATTGTGGTGGTCACGGGTTTGGGGTTTCTGATGAAAGCAGACTGCCTTAGCCAGAAGTGTTCCCTTGGGCTATGCAGGGGGAATGGGGAAACATCACTTGGGACCTAAAAGTTCCCCAGGGAGTAACAGAGCAGGGACAAGTTCTGTCATGCCTTCCCCCATAATGGAGCATGTCTGGGGCCCGTTTCTGGACAGCACAAGTTCCAGGCTCTGGGATGAAGCATGCCACTTCAGCCTGTGTGCCAATATTTCAAGACTAAATGTCATTTGTCTTGATGGAAATCTTTTCCTGCAGTATTTCTTTTTAATACAGGCCATTGATTTGCTGGAAGACCTGGCGGCAGCAAAGACTTTGCCATCCCAGGGTGGGAGCCACCTGGTAGCTCAAACATGCTTATGCCCTCCCCAGCATCTGCATCCCTGGATAAAGGGGATGGTTGGTTGGGGCTCTTTCCAGCTTAGATGTGTCTGTCCTACCTGGGACAGCTTCAGAGCTGTCAGTCCCTCTGCTTGTCATGGAAAGTGGGTGCTAGCGCAGGCAGTCCTGTGCCTGCAAAGCCGCATCATGTGTGCCGATGTCCCCTGGGATGCTGCAGCCCAGCACCATCCAGCACAGAAGAGAAGGCCACAGCAGTGAGCATTGGAATTGGGATTTGCTGGCACGGTTGGATCTTGCTGTTCAGCAAACAAACCAAGTGATGCTTTAACTGAGACTCTGCAACCCAACTCAGCTGTCACAAAAGATGCCTTTGGCTTCTCAGTGCCTCTGTTTTTTTTCCCTTGCCTTCCACTTGGGAGCTGGCAGAGAGAAAACTCGATGTGATTTGCATACTTTTTGTCAGGTTTATTTTAGTCTTCCACATTGATCTTTTGGCTGATCTGGGATATATTCAGATGGTCTCTCATCCTCCTTTAAAGATTTCAAGCTCGATGTCTGTTTCTGGTGCTGCATTTGTTCTTTTGCTATGAATTATCACATCTTCACATTTCATTTTATCTCTGGTCCTATAGAGTGTGTGTATCTCTCATGTTGGTATCGAACTGTTTGAATGCAGGGTTTTATACTGTTGAATTCTCCATATATTTTTTCTCCAAATTAAATTTTTATCTCTGCTGCATCATTTTTTCTACTATTTTAACAAAATAATGCAGCAGGAATAAAAATGAGGGGGAAAAAACAGGTGCTGGTAGCTTCATACTTTGGTACACAAACTTCTTATCCCAGAGCTCAGGAGTTTAAGGACAAAGTAGCTCAGCATTAGGAACCACGAATGCCCTTGGTCTTCAGAAATACTCATTTGTTCACTCGGAGCAAGCAGAAAAATGGTATCTCTGTGCTTGTAAGGTTGCTGTATTGATAAAGCAAGCAGGGGAATGCTAGTTGCACGGCTCTGAAGAGCTAAGATGCAATCCTGCAGGATCCTCTAGTAAGAGAGGGTGCTTTGTGGGAATCACAGCCTTTTGTGGCTGGGCTGGGCTATAGCAGAAGATGGAGGGAAGTAAGATGCCTGGAGGTGGCAGGATTTCCACTTCTTTCTGTGGGCTAGATCTGCAGATAGACCAGCATACGCTTATCCACCTGGGGTAAGCTGAATGAGTGTGTAAGAGTCCTCCTTCTATCAAAGTCAAAACATCACTGCTATGGGCATGATTTTTGAGAGTTTTCTCTGTACACCCTTTGAGACCAGGATATACCTGTTGACCCTGTGTACACTGGACGAAGAGCAAGCACGTTCATGCCAAAGTGAAGCTTAATGCCAAAGGAGCTTGTTGAACTGTGGCTCCAGGAAACCTTACCCTTACATGGGGTGGTGTGTGGAGCTGGTGCCAGCCTGTGGTGGTGGCTCAGCTTCCAGCCCCCTGGCCCTAGGCTGTACCTCTGCCTGTCAGCCTGCCCTCCCTCAACTCCCCACCAGAATGGCTGGCATTTCCAGTTGTCAAAGCCTCCACAGCAAACGTGTGATTTTCCATGCATCTTTTGCTAATCCCTTGTGTGTTTTCCCTGCAGCGTACATACCGAATGCCAAAGGATATCCACGTTGAACCAGAGAAGTTTGCTGCAGAACTGATCAATCGTTTGGAGGAAGTACAAAAGGAACGTGAAGCAGAGGAGAAGTTAGAGGAGCGCCTTAAACGCGTTCGAGCGGTTAGTAACCTCCTTGCCCCCTCTACCAGCCTGGGAGTCTGCCTGTGTACTGTACACCACAGGAAGCTTTCAGCTGCTGTAGAAGCAACTAGGGTAACTGCTTCCCCGCTCTGATAGCCATGGTCATCACTTGGACAGAGGTTCCTGGAGTCTCCTGTTGCCCCAGGAGCTTCCACAGTGCTGTTCCCCCGTACATGCAGAGCTCTGTGAGCTCCAGCACTCCCTCCCTGCTGTTAGATACCAGCTAGGGCACAGCACTACCCACTTCTGCCACCAATTAGGGGTTGTGGATGCTCTCCATCATCCTTTTGGCACCATTACTCTCCTGACTTTGTGAGCAATCCCTTCCATGTGAGGATGGGCACTATGTAACAGGGGTTTGCCTTCACCTGTGGGGTTTTGTGTGATCCCTATTTTCCCCACAATTAGTAACCAGATAGCAGGCAATGTTATGCTTGGAGATGTTTGTGTGTGCTATCAGGCCGTTTCTGTCCATCAGTGCCTAACTGATGGGAGATGTTTGTGTCTGCTATCAGGCAAGGATTCTGCCCATCAGTGCCTAGCACATCCCTACAAAATTTGGAACTGATCAGGTGTAGCATCCAGAAATCCCCTCCTGGGCACCCAACCCAGCACCACGTGCTGTGAGCCCTGGTACCACTGGGGCCCTTCAATGTTCGAGGACTCGGTAGATGAACCGAGGGAAGTGTGGAAGATCTTTAGCTCCACAACAAGGTCCAAAAGGGAGAGAATGAGGTATCGGTTATGTAGTACTACGTGTGTGAGACACTGTTCAGCACTACTCACACCATATCTTCCGAGATGATGCATGTCATTGTTACCTGTACATTTCGTGGTGGGGATACAGAATAGTTTTCAGAGAACGCCACAGTGTTACTGAACATCATCAATGTCAGTATAGCTACTACCCTGTGTGAAATAACTGTGGGTCTCTGCAGTTAATAGCTGCCATGGCCCTGAGGCAAAGGCTCTGTGCTTAGTAACCCACAGCTCTGCCTTAAAGCAGAAGTGTTGGTGCCTGTTTTGTCTAGCTGTGCTTGCAGAGAGGCTGAGGCTCCAGGGCAGACCCTACAGCCCCATTAGAGTATTTTTAAATGTTCAGCTAGCAGGTCTTTAAACAGGAAGGAGCTGTAGGTTTAAGTATTCATGTTAAATCACATCTGCATTCCAAATGCGGAGAAGTGAGGAAGGCAGAAGGCTTGGTAAGGTTCCTTCCAGCCCCAAGCATTGTCCAGCAGACTTCTGACACCTCTGCATCCAGCATCCAGACAGAAAAAGCTGGTGAGATTAGATTAGATTCCTGCTAGATTCCTGTACTTCTGGAATTTCTCTGCCTGGCACCTGTTGCTTTCTAGATGAAGCCAATGTAACGGCAGCATTTTCTACTAACGCAATCCTAGAGCACTCTTCCTCCTCCCATGGCTCAGTTGCAGTTGCCACCTGTACTTGACTACATTATCGCAGCCCTCTCCCTCCTTGAAGAAGCTGCCAGTAGAAATACCATAAAATCAGCAAATACCTCTGTGCCAGGGAATAAATTTAAGTCTGTTGAAACACATTTTTGTGTGACTTAATCTATTTTTAAGCCCAGGACTCCCACTAACGCTATATATTAAGCCTCCTTGCTGTCTCCACAATGTATTTCATTGACTGGCTGGCATCTGGCATTAGCTGTACAGGAAAAACTCAGAGTAAGCAATTGTAGCTTTTTTAGGTCAGCACTTAAGGTGCAGGAGCTGCTGGTATCAGCAAGAGGAGAGCTTGGATTCTGATAGGTCACAGAGCTTTTCTCTATATCCTGAACACCAGGACTACAGGGTAACCTCTTACTGGGTCTGCATGGCTCACAGCACAGCAGCAGAGGGAAAGCCACCAGCGTTACTCACACTGGGCAGTTATCAGCTTAGCAGAGAAGCTGGAAATATTTTGCAAAACCTAGGGAAAAATAACTTTTCTCCCCCATGCTGAGCTGCCTGCAGGTTCCCTTTCAAAGCCGCATCATGCAGCAACACAGGGAAGAGGCATCTGATTTAAAGCCAAATGCCTTTTACTGAAAAAGAAAAAGAAGTAAGATTTCTGATATTAAAAAAAAAAAATCAAATTCTGAATTCATTAATGATTCTGAGCAACGTGGGAGAGGATTAGAGGAGATGTGTGTTCCCTTAGTACTGTTTGAGCCACTTCAGTCTCGTGTCCATGCATGGAAGCTGCAGTATCGTATCATACTGATCAGTATCATACAGATCATTCTGTCTTTGTCTGAACTGAGCAAAGTGAAAATAAGCCAGGGGAAGCAAGGCCACTGCTGAGATTCGTGCCGTTTGGATATAAAACGTGGCCTAACTAGAGAGGGAAATCATATGCATGATGATCGAAAGCTCACTCATGGTTAGGTGAGCTGGTTTGCCCTAACCACCAGCAGCAGCCTGATGGGTGGGACTGGGAGAAGGCAGAGGAGGAGGTTTGCAGCAAGGTATCGCTTGCCTATAGCTCATCAGTGCAGGTCTCTCCCTCCTAATTCAAAGGGAAGGGCACCCCCAGCCTTGCTGAAGAGTAAAAATAGCTCAGCAGTCAGCAAAGTTGAAGCCTGCATCTTTGTGGCTGCCGCTGGCTTTGGGAGCTGAAGGAAGAGGTTTCTGACAATACTGTGTCAACAAAGCACCATCTAGTGGTTATGGCACTGGGGCCTCACTGCCTGCGAGAGGCTGTGTTGCTGCCAAGCTTTGCCCAGCTCGCTGCAGTGAGGTGCTGAAACACAGCTCTAGGGCCCATGCCACCCCTGTGTCCAGGGAAGCTGAGCCTGTGGAGGGGGGCTTCTCAGGTCCACAGGTTTCTTTGGTGTAAAAATGCTGCAGTGATTGCCTCTTGCCTTGCCTCTTGGTCTTCTTGGCTTGTGGTCCCTTTCTTCTGCCTGTGCTTGCTGCACGGAGGGATGCAGGCTAAGTGGCAGTCATGTACAGCTGGGTGCAGGCAGGTTTTGGAGGGAGGGAAGGCTGCTACTGCATTGCCAGGCACGGGCTGCGATCAGTAACACAGGGAAGGAGCACCTTGCAGTGCACCAGTACGTGTGGCTGAGCCAAAGCTAGACTCTGCTGTGTCCAAAGCCCTGCGTTACAATCCCAGCCCGCGTTGTCCTGACCTCGTTAGTTTTTCAGTGAAAAGATTCAGCAGAACAGGTATTTGCAGCCTTGACTCAACCCTTTGCACTGCTCAGGGAGAGAGGGCAGCTTGGAATAGGCACCCCAATTCATAGAATCATGGAATAGTTTGGGTTGGAAGGGACCTTCAAAGGTCATGTAGTCCAACCCCCTGCAATGAGCAGGGAAGTCTTGACTAGCTACTGTTTTCTCACGGTTGGCGCTTTCTTACCTGATGCAGGGCTGAGACCCTTGCTAGTGGGTGGGAAGCCAGCTGTCCCAGGCCTGCCCCAACAGCCCACCTCGGCAGCACTTGCTGCTGCCTGAGGACATGCTTGAGATCCAGATCTCCTGCTCAGTGACAGAGGTGAGCTGAGCCAAGGCAAACAGAGAGAGCCAATGCATCCCTTTCCATCCCTTAACCCGCCCTAACCTCATTCTTGGAGCAAGGCAAACTACCAGGTCCCAGTTATCAGCAAAATGGAGTTCCAGGGAGCCAGAGGATTTCCCAAATCCTGGGCACCCATTTGGCTGGATCATCCCAGGTTGTCACTGTCATGCTGCTCTGCTCCTGTGTGAGAGCCCTGCCGGAGCTCTGGGCCCTGAGCAGAAAGGGCACACTGCTGTTCCTCAGGGATCTGCGCATGGGTCAGGCCTTTCCCTGCACGTTAGTTGGTGTTTAAACCTTAGAGTTTTCCACAAAGTACCAGCCCTAAAAGCCTACCAAGTGCTGAGCCTATCAGATTATCAAAACCTGCTCATAAATGCCTACCCGGTGCTAGGGATTTAGTCAGCACATGCTTCATCTTTTCTTGTTCCTGAGCTAGGTTCCCAGGAACAGCAGTTGGCAGCTGCAGCGTTGTAGATGGAAGATGTCTCTAAAGTTCTTCAAAGCAATTTGTTAGAAAGTGGTGTGTCCCTTCCAGACATGGGCATCATGTCACACCCCCAGGCTTGCAATGCCCATGCCTTTGGCATTTTCAAAGCCTGACATTGTCCCTGCTTCAGGGTTGAACCCCCAGGTGTGACAACTGGGAGGAAGTCTGTTATTTGCTTTCTTTCTGTGTGGTTGGCAGCTGAAACATTGAAGCAAGTGATGGATGATGACATCTGACAGGCAAAGCCGATGGGAGTCAGTGTTTTCTAGCAGATGCATTTATCTGGCAGGACAGAGATATCCTGTGCTGCAAGTGATTTCTTCACATGCCAAAGGAGGAAAAGAGAGCAGGATTAAAGGACTCGCTGGAATCCTGCTTATGTAATTAAAAGTAAATAGGAATCCTGGCTTCCAATAAAGAAACTTCATAAATATCTGAGTTTATGCTGGAGCATGAAGTAGTTTGTCAGCATCAAAACTGTGGCTGTCAGCATGGAGGAGTTTTGTTCTTCCTGGCAAGGACTGAAGTTGCTAACACTGTGTCCTAGGCCATTGTGAACTACAAGAACAAGCGGTTAGTTCCAACCTGTTTCTTTAGCCGTGTGAAGTATTTCACTCCAGCCTGTAGCAGGCCTGGGGGAGATCAATGTTTGATTTTCAAAACCTTTCATGCTGCTGTTGACCTTCAGTTGTTCCCTTCCATTACAAGCCCACTGTTGGCTTTACCATGTGAAATAGCCATTTGGGTGAGAAACTCCTCTGGTCCTGACTCAAGAACTGTTTTGCCACATATCCTGTAGCTTTGGGATTTATCTGATAGGCTTTGAGGCAGTGCCTTAGCAAAGGCTCATAGGAAGCACAGATACAGTACAGTAAGTTGTGTTTCTGCTGGCCATGGTTGGTATAGAACCACCATCAAGGGACATAGGAGCTTTTTAGTAAGCTCTGCCCAATCATACATCTGATTGAGTTGTTACACTTGTCAGAAAGCTGCATCTGTAAACCCTGGTTGAGGTGTGGGGGCTGCCTGTCAGAGGTTGCCTCGGTCTCTTTGGGTAATGCATGGAGACCCTTGCTAATGGTGGCTCAAAAAGCAGGTACATAGACAGACATGAGCAGCTCTGCTCAGTGGCAGCAAGACTGCACAGGCTTGGATTGAGCATTAGGCAATTCCTTGCAAGAGGGTGGCACACTCTGGGACAGGTCTCTGGAGGGCTGGTGGATCTCTGTCTTGAAGGTTTTCAGGATCTGGGTGGACTAAGCCAGGCCTGACCCAAGGGTTGGCCACAGTCCTGCTGTGAGCAGGAGGTGGGACTGTGGGACCCTTTCAATACTCTGCTGTCATTCTCTGATTGTTCTCATGTTTCTTGCAGGAAGAAGAAGGTGAGGATGCAGATATCTCTTCTGGTCCCTCAGTCATTAGCCACAAGATGCCTTCCGCCCAAGCCTTTCATCACTTTGCTCCTCGTTACTCTGAGATGGGCTGTGCTGGGATGCAGATGAGAGATGCTCACGAAGAAAACCCAGAAAGCATCCTTGATGAACACGTACAGCGTGTGATGAAAACACCAGGCTGCCAGTCTCCAGGACCTGGACGCCACTCTCCCAAGCCACGGTCCCCAGAAAGCGGCCACTTAGGAAAACTGTCAGGGACACCAGCAGCAATTCCTCCAGGGCATGGCAAGCACGCAACAAAATCAGGAATGAAACTGGATGCATCTAACTCATACCACCATAAACATGTCTACCACCACATCCATCACCACAGCGTGATGAAACCAAAAGAGCAGATTGAGGCTGAGGCCACGCAGCGAGTGCAGAACAGCTTTGCTTGGAATGTAGATTCACATAACTATGCAACAAAGACACAAAACTACACTGAAAACTTGGGCATGGCCCCTGTCCCCATGGACTCTTTAGGCTACAGGTGAGTCAAGCAACACCCAACAGCAATCCCAGAGCTGTGGCTTCTCTAGGAAGCTCTTTCATAAATGGCTGTAGCATGTCAGTGAAACAGTGTCTGAACCACATGTTGTTGTGAAAGCCTATGCTGGGACATAGTTTGAGGGCCTCCCACTGCTCTTCCCCTTCAGAAATGGATGTGCCCCCAGTAATCCTTATAAACCACTTTTTATATCTCTGTTCTGGTGCTGAAAGACACCTCTTCCTGGGATTTTTAATGGCCTTGGTTGTAAAGTAGGTTTTCTGCTCCTTAAAGCAGTGGAGGTGCTTAGAAATTACAGATGCTGGTCTACTTCCCCGTGCATCAGGAGTATCGAAGTGTAGGGCTGTGTCTCAGGGTCTGGGTAAGAGGCCGATCTCATAAGGTGTTATGAGAGGACAAAAAAGCCCTCCCTATTGCAGGTCCTAAAACACCAGGAGGGCTCCTTTCTCTTCCTAGCAAAGCGATGGATGCTGCGGTACTGCCCTGGCATCCTGTCCCAAGGGGATGCTCTCTGGGTTAGGGGACCCTCTACCCAGAAAAGATATCTTGCTGCCTATGGGCTTTTGTCCACTTTCCCTTGGCCACCTGAATTTCTCCATCCCCTCTATGTTGAGGGGAAAGGGTGAAACTCCTTCTCTGCCATGGCAGGTTCTGCTAGGCCTGTTACTGGATGACTGCAAAGGTGAGAGTGGGCTGCCTGGGGTAAGGGATGGTGATGGAGCAGCGCCAGGGGAGAGCTGTTCCAGTTCCCCAAGGCCATGGGCTTGGAGTGTTGCTTTGCAGTGTACCAGGGGTGGGATAGTTAGTGAAGGTGGGTGGTTGGGTTTGTGGTGGGCAGGACCAGCTTTCCAGGCAGAGTGCAGAGGCAGCCCAAGCTCCAGGGAGAGAGAAGCATTTAAATCTGCCCTGTTTCTATGGGGAAAAGGTTGTTTCAACAGAGCATGAGCATGGCCATGCTGGGTCAACCCAAAGCCCCATTCTAGACACAGAGCTTGTCTCTAGCATCAACCACAGCATGTATTTAAGGGAGTTATAAGAGGGCACATTCAGAGCTGTCCTTCCTCTGGCACAAACTCCCAGTTTATGACAGTCCCTAGGTTAGGAACTTCACAAGACAAGAGGTTGCAGCAAAGTTTGGTCTTGCATGGCAGCCAGCAGTCTCTGCAGTGGCTCATTTGGCTCCTTGTTGACCTTGGCTCCTGGTTGACCCCAGCCAAGCTGCTGTCCCTCCAGTCCCTGGCTGCTGTGTCTGTGGTTGATTACAACCTGCAGAAAAAGGGGATTTTTTGTTTGCACTGAACCTGCTGCTGGAGGATTTCATTTGATACCCACTAGTCCTTGAGTGGGGAGAAGAGAGAAGTCAGTTCGTCCTGCCTTTGTAGATCGTCAGCAACCCCTCCCCAGGTTTTTCCCCAAAAAGTCAGCAAAGCTGTCTGAAGGCATGTGACTCCTCTGGGATGTTAAGATTGTTTTTCCTACAGAGGTAGGGAAGTCCTATGGAGGTGGATGATTATGACAGTGGGGGTCCCATGAAATTACAGGCTGTGACAAGGACAGGCCAGCATGCATGAGTTCTGCATGGCCTTGTGAGCATGGGGCAGCTCAGCTGGGCGTATGGTGAGGTTTCTGTAGGAGCCTCTGCTGCAGCCATAAGCATAGCCAAAGCATTGGCTGCTGCATGGCATCCCTCTGGCTGCAGTGTTTGAGGTGGCTGGGCTTCCCAGTGCATGAGAGGCCACGGAAGGCAGCCCATCCTGCTAGGATGTGATCTTCCACCATGATGAGAAGCCCTGATTCAATTTGGGGTGAGAAGCAAATGCTGGGCATGGCAAGTCAGCAGTTTGCGGTGTCGGTGAACCTGGGGGGTGATGGGAAATGTCCAGGTCTGAAGCAGTGGTTTGGCATGGAAAGGCAGCGACACATTGCAGCACCAGGATGAATCTCCTGCTCTGAGCCAAGAGCTGGAGGTTTAACACAACTCTTCTTGTGGCAGGAGATCTTGCCATGTTGCCATGGCTCACTTGGCATAAGGAGAAGCTCCCTTTCCTTGCAGGTGGCTGGACAGAGAAGTCTGCTGTGCCTAGATCTAGCCAGTCTTGCTCTTGAGCTCATGGTTGGTTTTTGAGCTATGATAGTGCCAGGGGGCTGTGGAAGGCAGCCAGGGCCACATCTGCACTGCAGGAGCATCAGACCCTGGCAGGGCTGAATATGTCTGGAGATAGACGTGTCCAACCTCTGCCATGGTCTGCAGTGGTTTGACTTAGGCAAAGCGCTAATGTCTCAAGCTTTGTTCTTGCAGTGGGAAAGCAAGTCTGCTCTCAAAAAGAAATGTTAAGAAGACCGATTCAGGGAAAAGTGATGGTGCCAACTATGAGATGCCAGGATCTCCTGAAGACGTGGAGAGAAACCAGAAGATCCTTCAGTGGATCATAGAAGGAGAGAAGGAGATCAGCAGGCATAAGAAAACAAACCATGGGTAAGGGCGGGCAGAGCAAGGGGTCTTCATGCTGTGGTATTGCATCCCCTGCACAAAGCATGGGTGTCTAGGCTGGCCGGCACTCTGCCATGTTCCTGGAGGTCTCAGGAAGACAAGAATCCACCAGGCGCAAGGGTTTAAACCCTTTGGAGACTGAGGATTGCTTAGGGGCTGTTAGGTCTGTTTTTTTCTGGAGGATAACTTAAGGCCATGGCGGAAGATTGCAGCCCCAGGGAATCTCACGAATTATCTCTGTGGTTCCGAGGTGGATAATGTGGCATGCAGGATTTTCACCTGTATGTAAATACCTGTTACTCCTGCAGGGTGCTGATAGAAATGTAGGAACCTGATGCACTTTAGCCATTGGTCCTGAGTAAGCAGTTTAGCACAGTTCAGGGTTGCCCAGCATTTTGGCTTGCTGGGAGCATCCTCTGGGATGGCCTCACTTGCCTACAGTGGAGCCAAGGACGTGGCTGTCTCGGGAATCTCTCTGTAGTCAAACACAGCTCCCATGGGCACTGATCCTTAATCACAGTCTGGTCAGTCTGGCAAAACACAGCGCTTGCTGGGTGTTGACAAGAGGGATCCGGGGTCTTGTGCCTTCTGGAACCGCTGCACTGGTGGCTGAGTGGTCAAACTGCTGGTGGTTTCTTCTCTTGCTTGATGATAGGGGTCAGGATGAGCTGCACTGCAGGCAGCTGGGGCCGAGTGCCAGGGCCATAGGCAGTGCCAGACCACTGTGAAGTCAGGCAACAGGTTCTGCTGCTGGAGTTGGGGAAGGACAAGCACATCTCTGCAACATCCCCTTCCCTGGATGCTGACCAGCAGGTCATGGAGAGGCTCCCAGCCTGGCAACATCAGCAGCATGTAGAAGGGCATCTTCTGGGGGAATGTCACAAATGGTGGAGCTGCCTTTTGCTGGTTTTATTTTTATGGACTGTGGACTTGATGAGAGCCCTTAAACAGATCTGTGGGCTTTGTGTCAGGGTTGGGTTGCTCAACCTGATGTCTCAGGACTTGCTCTCCTGAAATCTTCTCTAGAGGCGGATGGTGCTCCCCTTTCCTTCAGAAGCCATGCTGTAAGGAGCTTCCCAGGGGTGCCTGTGTCCAGATGCAAAAGCATTAGGTCTGTTTAGGAGTGCTGTGTACCTGTGCAAAGCATCTTGTTGACTCATGTAAAACCTTTGTGTTTGTGTGCAGCTCTTCTGGTGCTAAGAAGCAGCTGTCCCATGATATGGTCCGATCCCTCTCCATTGAGCGACCTGTTGCGGTGCATCCATGGGTCAGTGCCCAGCTCCGAAACGTCGTCCAGCCTTCTCACCCCTTCATCCAAGATCCCACCATGCCACCCAATCCAGCCCCCAACCCTCTCACCCAGCTGGAAGAAGCTCGAAGGAGGTTGGAGGAGGAAGAGAAAAGGGCTGCAAAACTCCCCCTTAAACAAAGGTAGGGTCTGATTGTGCATGGTAGGGAAGGGGGAGACTGCTGTGAAGGTGGCAGCTGAAGGAGAAGTCCTCATCCTCTGCTGTGGTCTCCAGCTCCCAGCACCATCTGAGTCAGAGAAATCTGCATCAGTCCCTCTGACATCGTGGTGCAAATGCCAAAACCCACCTTGAGGGCCTGGGTTTGTGGTTTGTGGATGGAGAGGCTGGAAATGCTCCTGGCAGAGTGGGGAAAGGGCTGCTGAGAGCTTGAGGAGCTGGGCAGGGGGAGCATGTCTAGAAGGGGCATGGTATGGGAGATCTCTCTCCCCAGTGTTTGCTGACTCTCCGCTCATTCACAGTCAGGTGATGATTTCAATGGTTGGTGCAGGAGTAGGATTTAGCAGAATGCAGCAGATTTAAATGCAGAAGAGGAATATTTATTTGCTCTTTATCTACATCTCCTGCAGACTTCCGGCAAAAGCTTCTCCTGGCACCTGGATGAGAGCAGTGTACTGTAGTCCTGCTGCTGCAGCACTGACTCACTGCATGGCTGTACCCAAGTCACTGCATCTTTTCGTGACTCAGCTTAATGCCTGTTGCAGAGCTAATTCTCCTGCTCCTGTGTTTATCTTTCAGGGAACGTTATTTGCAAGGCACACAGCTCTCAGATGAAAAGCATTTGGGAAGTGCTAGATAATTACTGTTAACAGCTAAAAGCACTTTGTCCATTAAAAACCTTTCACTGCTTTATAGCTGTCTTCTGAAAACCTGAAACTGCAGTCTGGCTCCTAGAAACACAAGGGTAATTTAAAAAAAGCTCTTCTAATTGCCTAGCTCAAGTTATTTTTGCTTGCAGTGACCATGTAGCAGACTTCTGCATATTTATGTCACAGCACTGATTGGAAGCCAGGTAAAATTAGAGGGCTCTCCCAAGTCAGGTTAAGCCAAGTTTATTTGATCTACCTTTCAGTTGCTGTAATTGGATCAGGTTATTAGCAGAGTTGTTTATAGTTGTACTAAATTCATGCACCTTCCCCAGAAATGTCTAGATGCAGGTACACACTTTGGAAACAATGACCTGGGTTATATGCATATGCAGTTAATACTCTCATAGTAATTTGGCATGTGTGGTAAGCACAGCTTCTGTAGGAACCCCGCAGCACTGTGGTAAAGGCCATGCAGACCAGTGGGAGAACAGGCTGAGCAGTTCCAGTGCTAGGCTTCTCTGCTTACACTGCCTCTCCAAGAGGTCTGGCTCTTCTCCTGATGATGCAGGGATCCCCCTGACCTGCTCCATGTGTGGAAAACCAAGGAGCTGTGTTCACCAGCAGGGAATTGTTCATGAAAGGCAGATGTGCCCATGCCCAGTAGCAAGCAAGAATGGATGCAGTGGTACCCAGGGAGCCAAAGATTTGTGGATATTGGAATTTCTCTGCTGGATTTTGGCAGGATGGGGTGCTCCAGCTGAAGCAAGCTTGAGCTAGCAGCTTTTTAGAAGGCTGCTGCCATGGTTAGCACAGGAGTCTGCCTGAAAATAAACCCCATCGTTCTTCTGAGAGCAAAGGAGAAACGGAGAGGGGAGCTCATGTGAAAATAGTTTATTTCAGTCGGGAGCTTTGAAGATCTCTGGGAAATTGGAACCAGTGTCCCAGGTTTGCCAGCAGCCTTGGGGAAGCGCAGTGCCAGTGGCAGGAGAGATGGAGGTGTGCCCAGTGGTGTCCTTGAGGCACCAGCTTGAGCTGGCTGTGGGAAGAGAGGGCACCATGCCAGTTTGGTGGGGCCAGGCTGAGCTTTCCAGCAGTTGCCCATGTGTCCTCTGGCAGAGCCCTCACCAGCAGTGGCCTTCCCCAGCTCACTGCCCACTGCCCTGGATGGGGTGCCAGCAATCCCGCTCCCACACCAGCACTGCCCCGCTAGACATAAAGGAGGCACCTGTAGTGCCTGTACTGGGAATCATAGATATTCTTCCATAAATCATACTTCTTTTGCAGAAAAAGCCTTTCTCTCCCTGTTCCATAGCAAATGGGGAGAATATTGGCGTGAACCAGGTGCCTTACCTCTGTGTGGCAGCAAAGGTTGGATTGGTGCTGTAACACAGACCTAGTTTCCCTGACATGGCACCACTGGGTTATGTGGCTCAGAAACCAGGACTGAAATGCAGATGCAGTGAGTCAGAGGAGTGCTGCTGGTTCCTTAATGGGTAATATTTTTTGCTTGTGACAAATGCAGCAGAGGGAGGTGATCCCAGAAGGGGCAGGGGGTGGTACCTGGCTGTGTTTCTGGGTCATACTGCCACCCCAGAGATGGGTGCAGGTGGAAGCTTTAATGAGGCACGGCTCAGAGACAGTCTGGTGGCCTGTTTGGGTAAGCCATGGTCTCAGGAGATGTCTTAGCGATGACGGAAGTGGGGACAGTTGTGTTGTCTCATCCTCCTGAGAGGAGCTCTTGGAAAATTCCATTTTCAGTGATTCTGTATTCGTCAGCCCTGCTTCAGCCTGCTAGAGGTTACAGCACTGCTGGATAGGAGCAATTGATGTCACCTTCATCAACTTGTGCAAAGCATTTGACACTGTCCTACATGACATCCTTGTTTCTGAACTGCAGAAACATGGATTTGATGGATGAACCACTTGGCGGATAAGAAATTGGCTGGATGGTCACGTTCAAATAGTCATGGACAGTGGCTCTGTTTCTAAGTATAGACACAATCAGTGATGAATGGCGTTCCTCAGGGTCAGTACTGGGACCAGTGCTGTTTAACATTTTTGTCGGCATCATGGACGGTGGGATTGAACTCACCCTCAGCAAGTTTGGCAATGACACCAAGCTGTGTGGTGCCATCTGCATGCTGGAAGGAAGGGATGGGATCCAGAGGGACCTTGAAGCTTGAGAGGTGGGACTGTGCAAACCTCATGAAGTTCAACAAAGCCAAGTGCAAGGTCCTGCACTTGGCTCGGGGCAATCCCAAGCACAAACACAGGCTGGATTGAGAGCAGCCCTGAGGAGGAGTTGGGGTTGTTGGTTGACAAGAAGCTCAGCATGACCCAGCAGTGTGCACTTGCAGCGCAGAAAGCCAACGAAGATGCTGCAAGAGCTGGAGCACCTTTGCTCTGGAGACAGGCTGATAGAGCTGGGCTTGTTCAGCCTGGAGAAGAGGAGGCTCTAGGTGACCTTAGAGCAGCTTCCAGTGCCTAAAAGAGCTGACAAGAAAGTTGGAGAGAGGCTTTTGTCAAGGGCACGGAAGTGACAGGACAACTGGAATGGCTTTAAACTGAAAGAGGGTAGATTTAGATTAGACGTTAGGAAGAATTCTTTCTTGTGAGGGTGGTGAGGCACTGGCACAGGTTGCCCAGAGAAGCTGTGGCTGCCCCATCTCTGGCAGTGTTCAAGGCCACGTTGGAAGGGGCTTTGAGCAACCTGGTCTAGTGGAAGGTGTCCCTGCCCATGACAGGGGCTGGAACTGAATGATCTGTAAGGCCCCTTCCAACCTAAACTGATTTGTGGCATAGTAGGGACATCCAGAAGCCATGGGGGTTGTTCTACCTCTAGCTCTGTGAAGCAGTGCAGAGTTTTTACTCTGGAGCATCATTTCAGGCATAATTTTGGGGCACATCTCTGCTCTGGAAAGAGGTGAGCACTGGAGCTGGGCTGAGCATGTTCAGAAACAGCCTTTCAGGGATGAATTACATGGCTGGAGGAGGGGGAGGAAGGAGGCTCCCAGCCGCTGGCACCATCCCACTCTAGCTGCTTCTGTGCAGAGCTCAAGGGTGTCTTCTCCACTTCCCCAGGCAAAGGAGAATGGCAGCCCTGGAACCGGCTTTGCTGCTTGCACAGGGTGTGAAGCTGTGTCCCCACGTCCCCAGGCACACAGCAGCTCTCTCTTAGTCATGACTTGTTTCTAGCAGGATTAAGGGAAGCTTAGGGACTTTGAGGTTTTCAAACCCCTTCAATTAACTTGTGGCTTGCAGGGTTCACAGAATTTGCCTGAATTTATGACCCATTTTTCCTTTAAATGGCTCACTTTATTTTATTTTTTTCCCAAGGATGACTCAATTCCTCAGTGTTTTTCTAGCTAAAGGGCATCCTGTGCTTTGATACGGGGATGGGAGAGGCTCTGAGAGCTCTGCTGGCACCAGGAGTGGACCCTTGCCTCTCAGGATGCTGCGTCTTCTCCCAAGGTCCCCCAGGCAGAGCAGGCAGCAGGAAGGTTGTTCAGTTGAACATTAGACCTCTCATGCCTACAGAAAGAGGTGTAAAGATGGTGCTTAGTCTTGGTTTGCAGTGCCAGTGTTTATGTGGGCATACCATTAAATGGGTGCTCTGCCCGTAAGCCAGTGTTTAAAGGTTAAGGTCAGAGTCATTTCCAAAGCTGCAATTACCTCATGCGCTTGGCAAATTCAGGTTTTTACAGCAACTTTCCAGCCATGTAAATACAAAACCATCCTTTTTATCCAGCGTGCTTTTAAAACCATTTCTTAAAGGTGCCGAATTTGTTTTATGTGGCGTCGAAAGGGAAGGCTGCATCTGGCTGAGACCACACGTGCCAACTTACCAGTTTGTGTAGGCTGCTCCAGTGTTTGTGCAGCATTTTCAGTACCCCATTTGAAAAGCTCTACAGAAGGACAAAGTACCCTCATTTTTATTACAGCTGCTTTCGTCTGCCGCTGCAAATGGGGTTAGGACTGGGCTGATGCCTTCGACCCATTGATGGCAGCATGTAGCAAAACCCCAGTGTGTGGGCTGAAAGCAGAGAGCAGACCAATATTCTGAGGGGCAGGAGAACACAGCAGATTGAAAGTCATTGAGGTTTTAGGGATGGCAGCAGCCTTGCTACACTGTGCCAATGGGACAGGCAGCAAAGCCTCCAGGGCATGCCCCACTGGGACCTCCATTCCCTGCAACCTCCATCTCTCATGGGAGAGGTGCCATGGGGAGCTGTGAGGAGCAGGAGCAGTGCTGTCTGCACAGCCCTGTGGATGTAGGTCAGCAGAAAGCTACGCTGAGCTATTTTGGCCATGGCAGCAGTAATCCCAAGCAGTCTGAGCAGTGTTTGCTTTATCATCCCCAAGCACACTTCCAGCCTTGCGTGCTCAGTGCGTGCCAGGAGCGTGCTGATGGTGACTTGGGTCTGCTGCCATGGGCTTGGGATGCTTTGTCTTGTGTGGAGCTTACTGATGACTCCCCAGGCCAGCAGTGCTTTGGGAAGCACAGCAAAAAGCATGTAGGTGGGTTTCTTTGGTGTGAAGGGGCCGAACTGGAACTTGCGCCCACCTTGTATCTGTGGTCTGGCCCTATCCAGCCTTTCCAACAAGTGCCCTTTCCTTCTTCACCAGCCTCAGGGTGCAGCTGTGTGCCAAGAGAGCTGGTGGTGGGAGCAAAAGATGTATTACGTTTCCTCCAGCCAAATCTGTCACCTCCCGTGGGACCTGACCTGCACCCCTCTCCAGGGCAGTCCCGTACCCAGATGGGCACCCGCATCAGTGGTGCTGAGCACTGTGGGCTCATACTCAGCAGGTCTCTTGTGTTTGTGCACGCCAGGTTGAAGCCCCAGAAGAAACCAGGCAGTGGTGGGTCCCAGCCGTGCGAGAACATCGTGGTCGCCTACTACTTCTGCGGAGAGCCCATCCCGTACCGCACCTTCGTCAAGGGGCGCGTGGTGACACTGGGACAGTTCAAGGAGCTGCTGACCAAGAAAGGGAACTACAGGTAAGGGCTGCTCCCCGTGTGTGCTGTGGTGCCACAAACCATCAGCGACCCCTGGCAGATGCTGTGTTGCCCGCACCAAAGTGAAGCAGCATGGTGGAGGTGGGCTCCCAGAGGGCATGCTGTGGTGGGGATGTGGCAGCATGGGCAAGGCACCTTGGCTGTTCTAAGAGGCAGGTTACAGGGACAAGGGAGATTGGGTTTTGTAGCAAAAGCATTTTGTATCACAGCTTGCACCTTCAGCAGAAGCTGCTGAGCTGCCCTGTGGGTCCTGGGCTGGTGAGGAGCAGCATCAGCCAGTGCTCAGTGATGCTGTGGGGAGCACTGTGACTCCCAGAGCTGGTTTGGCTCTTCCCAAAGTTTCTTCCAGTGAGAATAAGGAGGTTGGGTCCCATGAGAATCCCAAAGCAGCCAGGCATTGGGCATGTAACTCTCTCTTCCAGGCAGGAGCTGCCATGGAAAAGCATGCCTAGCAACCCTTCACCAGCACCGGTGCTTCATCCATTGCTTTGGAGAGAGCTGTGAATGGGCTTGGATTCACGGCTGGAGCTCCTGAACGCACTAGCATGGATTCTGGCCGTGTTTTTTTAGCTGGCTGTGCAGGGGCAGAAGTGTGGTCCGGGTTGGCTCCACATCTGGGGGAGCTGCTCCCCATGCACCACGTGTTTTTTTCCTCTCTCCCCCACGTTTCTGTTTTTTCAGGTATTACTTTAAGAAGGTGAGTGATGAGTTTGACTGTGGTGTGGTCTTCGAGGAGGTGCGGGAGGATGACACCATCCTGCCCATCTTTGAAGAGAAGATCATCGGGAAGGTGGAAAAGATCGACTAGGCTCCAGGGCTGCCGGGGCGCGAGGACAGGACTGTGAAGGACTCTGGGACCGAAGGAGAAGGCCTGGGGCGGATGCTGGTGGTGCCGTTGCCATAGGCACCGGGTGGGGAGCAGCAGCCTGCACCGGCACAGACCTGGCCAAGCTCCGGGTTGCTGGTGGACACCGTTTCACCCCTCACACCTGCCAGTGGGAGCCTGGGCTCCCTCTCCATACCGAATATAAGTGTAATGTAGCATTGTACAGTGCATTAGAAAGTGTAATATGACCTTGTTTACTAAAGCTGCATATTTTTGATATATTGTAATAAAAGGAAAATACTTCCAATGTCACAGTGCTCTTATGTAAATGTAAAACGTACAGGTACTGCAGAGCTCGCCCAAAGTGGACAGCCACCCATCAGACTACGTCTGCTCCTCTCTTTCACAGCACCCTGCCCTGGCCCCCAGCGTGGATGGGGCAGCCCTGCTCCAGAGGGGCTGTGGTCCCAGCTCACCTTGGAACATCCCTGAACCACTTGGACCGAGTCAATCTCTGCCCTCCCTGGCAGTCTCAGCTGCTGCACGTGGTAGGATGGTTTTTTTCCTCCTGAGCTTTCTTGTGACTGAGTAAACCCTGAGGGATAGAAGGGTCGGTGCCAGATCTCAGGGCTGGGAGGACCAGCTTGGAGCCTGGCTGGCAGGCGGGGTGCTGGCATCCCACAGCCCATGTGCTCATCCCCGCAACAGTGTGCCCCTGCAGAAGTGTTCACTGCAGTTCCACAGAGGGCTGGCACCCGTGTTGCTGGTGAGACATGCCCAGGCCCCTGATGCTGAGCTCCAGCTCTGGATAGGGCACTCTTAGGAGAAACGTAGGGGATGGAACTGATTAGACACTAAAGTTGAGGACAGGAAATGTCTTTTTCAAGTCCTGCATCTTGTTGGCTTCTGTGTCTCGGGAGGCAGCATGAGAGCACTGCAGCCTGCTGTGAGAGCAGAGGGGTGATTGATGCCAGTCTGTGGGGTCCTGTAGAGCCAGGGCACCCAGTGGGGCAGCCAGCAGCACCCTGGAAGCCTCCTGGGCTTACTCAGATGCAAGAAAGCTGAGGGCTTCCCTGGTGCTCCCACCACCCTGCCCTCGGCCCGGCCCTGCCCTGCTCCAGCGCAGCCACTGCTCTCTGCCAGCTCCTTTGAGACCAGCTCTTTTGAAACCAGGGCAGCTCCCAAAGCCAGGGGGCTTCCACACTGACACTTGACCTGCCCAGTACTGCTCCTGGCATTGGGGCTGCTGGGGACCCTGTAGCACGGCTCCAGGATGTGACTCAGCCCATTGTATATGTCACCGAGTGCCTTTAAAACACAGTTCTGTGACTTGCCTACACTACATGAAGTCCAGCAAAATCCACAATCATTTTCAGCCCAGGAACAGCATTACGAGGGGTTTCCCTCCCTGGTTTTTTGAGTTCTGATGGTTGTATCTGGCGAGGTTGTGAACGTGCCCAGGATTTCCATCTCCCCCTTTTTTCTCAGGGGGTCCCCTGTAAATATGTACAGTGGCCACGCAGCCCCATTCTCCTCTACATTCTCGTGCTGACTTGTACAATGATCTTTTCAAAGGTACTTGGATAAAGCGAATAAAACCCCATGTCCCACCGCCTGCTGCTTTCTTCCTTCCCCATGGAACAGACACTGCGGCCCCCAGCACCCGGCTGGGGCAGCCAGAGGATGGAGCAGGATGGTGAAGGGCCTGGGCACATGACGGGGTTGGGGCAGTGATGGGCTCCATGGAGGGGTGGCAGGACAGGTACCGGCCCTAGGCAACCAACATGCTTCCCACAGAGGAACAGCCCGAGGTCAGGGAGCAGCAAGCCCAGGGGAGAGGGGATGGTGATGGGGCTTGAGGGGATGCTGGGGTGTCCCAGAGGTTGAGAGCCAGGCTGAAGAGGAGCCTGAGGAGCCCCGTGTTGGGCTGATGCACGATTGTGGAGCCCAGGCCTGGGGAGGGAGAGCTGCCTGTGAGCTATAGAGTAGGGGCACCACCAGTTCCCCTGTCACCCGCACCCTGGAGCCCAGCAGGAGACAGACCACCCTGTCACAGCTGTGTTTTCTACAGCCCTGGACACCCTGTGCCATCATAGGGCTGCCAGGACAAGTGCTGCAGCACACATGAGGCCATGCCAGCTCAGCACCCTTCGGAGGCAGAAGGCTCCTTGCTGCACCCTGCTCTGCCCGTTGTCAGCCCTGCCCTTTCCCCAAGACATGTGGGTGCTCCCCAAGACTTGCCCCCACAGTGCTGTGGAGCCGCAGACACAGACCAGAGCCCTCATGGTTTCCATGTTGTTTATGGCACACACTGGAGTGGGGCAGGGCTCACAGCTCATCCCGGGATACGCCTGTCCCCGGCGGACTCTGCTCCTTGGTGCCTGTGCTGTCCTCGGGGGTCTTGGGCACCTGGAGAAGGCAGCAGTGAGCCATGGACAGACACAGCCCCTGCCTGTCCCCATCCCACAGGATCTGTCCCCCACCCTGCAGAGCCTGGGGGCACCCCAGGGGTTGGGAAGACCCCGCTCACCGCAGGTGGCTCCTCGGGCAGCATCCCCCCATTTTCCAGGAACTTGGAGAAGGTCTCCAGATCGCGGGAGCCCTTGAACTCAACCATCTGCAGCCGCAGGGTGGAAAGATGGATGATGATGAGTGACCCCATCGCCTGGGTTCTGGCACAGCAGCCTCGGGCGCCCTCACCCACCTTCCTGCCCGGCCCCGCAGGGAAGTAGCTGAGGGTGGGGAAGCCGGTGATGGTGATGTTCTCCATCTCGTTGGCTGTGGCATCCAACTCAGCGATGACGATGTCCTCGTGGTCCTTGTAGCGCTCGCCCAGTTCCTCCCAGGCGGCCGCCATCGCCTGGCAGTGGGAGCACCACGGCGCGTCTGTGGGACGGGCGCAGTGCCGGGGACCAGCCAGGGACACAGCTCTGCTGGGGTCAGGCTGAGGGGGCTGAGGTGGGGCTGGGGCTGCAGCAGGGGGACTGAGCCCAGGGGCAGGGCCTGGGGAGGGCCGTGGGGGTCCCGGCACTTACAGAACTTGACAAAGACGTTCTTGGTCTCATCAAACGCCACCTGCTCAAAGGTCTGACCCACCAGCACCTTCACAGCTCGCGTGTCCCAGTCCTCAGGCGGCACCGCGCTCAGCAGGTGGGGCTGGGGGACAGTTGGGACAGCCGCAGCCTGGGCTGAGTGGTGCCAGGGCCCACGGGCACAGTACAGGCAGCCAGGGATGCTCCCGTGCATCAGACCTCTGCTTCCCCTCTGCCACCATCCCAGCTCTGTGCGTCTCCACATCAATGATCCCCTGCCTCCTTCCCCATAACCCCCCCAGCACAAGCCTGGCAACACAAGCATCAGCGAGCTCATGGCTGGTGTTCACCACACAACTGCCACCATTAGGCTTTGGAGTGACCAGCACCCCTCTTGCTGGCTGGCACAATGCCGCACCCCTCACCTTCACTTTGCCATCCAGCACAGCCTGGATGAAGGTGCTTATGGCCGTGTCCGAGAAGGAATCCTGCTCCATGCGGTACTTGCGGTTGTTCTTCATCTTGACCAGGCGCAGAGTGGGGGCATCAGCGGGGGTCATGCCGAAGAAGGTCAGGACGTTGGCACCGTACCCATCCACATCCACCACCACGAACAGCACCTGGGAGATGGGGGAGTGACATGAGGCTGGCGTTACCCACGGCCGTGGGTCCCCACCATGGGCACTGCTCACCTCGCCCCGGAAGGCACCAGCAGCCGCCCGGAAGCCATCCCGCAGTGCCAGCTGTGCCGACGATGACTTGTTGAGGAAGAGCAGCATGTGGTGCGGGATCTTGGCACTGAAGATCTGGTCAGAGGTCTACGGAGTACGAGGAGGGTGAGGGCAGTGCCCTGGCTCCCATAGGGATGGGTGCAGGGATAGGCTGTACCTCGCTGGTGAACTCCATCACCAGCTCCAGGCTGTGGGCGCGGAGCAGCTGGGTGAGCTCGGCCACGTCCAGCCCCTGTGCCGGGTCCACGGGGAAGTCTGTCCGTCCCTCATCGAACTGATGGGGCAGAGAATGGTGAGGGCTGCGGTGGGCAGGATGCCCGCAGCCCCTGCACTCCCTCCTCACCTTCTTGAAGAGGCAGACCGTGTCGGCTGACAGCCCGTACGCCTGGAAGAGCTCGGTCGCCTCAGCCACACCGAATGGCACATCCACCATCTCCATGGCCACCTCATAGAACGCCCGGGCCGCCTCGCCCCCCAGGTCCTGTGCAGTCACCCATGAGCAGCCATGGCCATGGGCACAGCCCCAGTCCAGACCTCACCCACCCCAGCCCACCTTGAAGAAGCCGATGACCACCAGGTCCTGGGAGCTGATGAAGGTGCTGGCAGTGTCGGTGTCCTGCAGCAGCGTGGCGCTGGGGCCGGCCCGACGCTGCATCCAGCGCACGATGCCCTTCATGTCCATGTGGCCTGCCATGGGGGCCGTCACCCCGGACACCCTAACCAGGCTGCCCTCACGCTGTGCCATCAGCCGCCAGCCACCCACCTGCCATCACCCCATGCCATCTCCTGCTCACCATCACCACCCTGCCATCCCCACCAGGACACTGACACCTGTCTCACCATCACCCGCTGCCACCCATCCTTGCACCCCCATCCCACCCCAGCACCCATCACAGCATCCCCCACGACGGTGCCGTGGCCACTGTGCCATGCTGCAGCCCTACCAGTGTAGTCGATGGGGTGGGTGCGGTTGCCATCACGGAAGAGCTTGAGCGTGGGGTAGGAGGTGATGCCAAACTCATTGGCCAGGGCTGTCTGTGCTGTGGCATCCACCTTGCCCAGCCGTGCCGGGCTGGACTCGTTCCTCAGCACCGCGGCCGCCTCTGCATAGGCAGGGGCCAGCTGCTGGCAGTGCCCGCACCAGGGAGCATCTGTAGGCAAGGGTTGGTTGTAGGTCGCCAGGGTGGGCTCGGTGGGTTGCCAGGGCATGTAAAGGCTGCATGAGCACGTTGGGCTCCAGCCTGTGCCCCTGCCCATGGCCCCTGCTCCAGGGCACATGTCCCACACCCCAACCATGTGCCTGTGCCGTGTGTCCCACACCCATTACACATCCCCTGCCCCATGCCTCTGTCTGTATCACTGCTCCATGTCACTGTCCCCATGCCGTGCCCCATACCCTGTCCTGTCACATCCCATGCCCTGTGCCCCTGCCCACGTCCCCATCCTGTGCCCCTTTCTGCACTCACGTCCCATGTCTGGTTCTGCCCACACCCCCTGCCTGCAGTGGGGCACTTACAGAACTCCACCAGCAGCAGCCGGTGCTCACTCAGGGCACGGGCGAAGTTGTGCTCGTGCAGCACCAGGACGCCATCCTCCTCCCCGAGCTCATCTGAGAGCATTTCAGCCTCCTCCTCCGTCACCACCTCCACATCCTTCTCCTCGCCCCCCAACACTGGTCCCAGCCAGGCCAGCCCCAGCCCCAGCAGCCAAACCAGCCGGGCCCCGCAGCCCCGCATGGTGCCCTCACCAAAGCTGGTGCCCGGGGAGGGGAGGGCACAGATAAGGGCCCGGGGCGGGTCGTGACGGTGCCCCGCGGCTCGTGTCCCTCCGCTACTGGCTGCCCGGCGCTGCCGATAAGGCAGCGGGACCAGGTGGCCATTTTCCAGCCACCCATCCCTGCGGCAGGACCCGGCCCTGCCAGCGGGACAGGGTCGGGGAACAGGCAGAGCCGGTGGGAGCGCAGACACCAGTAAGAGACCAGTCTGTAGGGTTTAATGGCGATGGAAGAGCAGAGCCTCCGGCCAGGCGCTGCCGCGGCAGGGGGGGACCGGGCGGGCGCCGGGGGTTAAAAAAAAACAGCAATTAAAAATAACTTTGGTTGCGAAGACCACGACCGCGAGCGCCCGATGCCGATGGACCCCCGACCCCGCACAGCGGCGGCGCCGGCGCGGGGTCCCCCGGGCCGGCAGGCACCGCGTCCCCGAGCTGGCACGGGGGGGAACCGGGGTGCGGATGGGGGGTTCAGTCCTCCCAGGCCTTCTTTATGCAGAGGCCCCACTCCCAGGAGAGGTGCTCCATCTTGTCGTCGTCGGTGACGAGGGAGCGGACCCGGTAGGAGCCCCGCGCCAGCCAGCCCCGCGGCGCCTCCTCCGCCGGCGTCACCACCTCGTACTCCTCGGCCCGCGGCGCGTAGCTGCCCACCATGAAGACATCGCGGTCCACTGGGCGAGAAGGGGACAGGAGGGAGGAATGAGCGGGGCCAGAGTGGCATGAGCCCCCCTCCAGCCCCCCAACCCCACTCACCGGGCCGGCCCCGGCGGTAGGTGAGGTGCAGGCACCGCAGCCCGCAGACGATCTCCCTGTTGACCTGCGGGCACAAGGCAGGGGTGCCATGGGTGCTGCCCCACAGCACAACACACCCACTGCTGCCCTGAGACCCCTGGCCTGGGTGGGGTGCACCCCCTACTAAAGCCCCATCCCAACCCCCCCTGCCCCAGGATCCAGCCTCTTGGTCAGTATTGGGCATTGGGCAGCTTATCAAGGGTGGCAGGGACCCCTGAGTGGGGCAGGGACCCTGAGATGGGAGGGACACTCCTCCCAGTGAGACCTCCAAGGACCACTGGGAAAGGCAGGGACCCCACTTGGATAGAACCTCTGAGAAAAGCAGGCACACCAGGGTGTAAGTGATGGGGACAGCAAGGATTCCCAAGGGGAAAGGCAGGGACCCCAGAGGGGCACGGACTTTCAGGGTGAGGAGTGGGAGCCAAACACCCCACGGGCACAAAGATCCAGGGTATCAGGGATGCCAGGGCACCAGGGACCCATGGGTGCAGGAGGGACCATGTGCAGCAGGGACATGTGGGAAAAGGACCCATGAGGAGCAGTGATCCCATGGTAGAGGGACCCCGGGGTGTGAGGGCAGCAGGGCTGTGCCCAGCCGGTGGACACAGGGCACTATGTGCCCACCTCACCTTGAAGGACACCTTCACCCTGTAGTCCACCCCTTCCTTCAGCACAAAGGCTCGACCCCGCAGCACCTCCAGGTCTCCTGTGCAGGGAAATGGCCCACTCAGCCCGGCCCTCCTTCCTCCTCCTCCTCCTCCCATGGATGCCCACCGCTCACCTGTCAGGTCCATGGTGATGGGCCCCGGTGCCTGCTCGCACATCAGGGTGAGCTTCGTCACCTGCACATTGGGCACGCTGGCATCTAGGGATAAGCAGCAGGGTGCAGCCCTTACCCACTGCCATGGGCACCTCTGCTCCCACACAGCCAGGGGGCTGCCCATGCCCCCCTGTAACAGCATGAAGGGCCACAGTGTCCATGGTAGAGTGTTAGGAGCCAGCGAGTGCTGGGCGGCCCAGGCGGAGTGCAGGAGACTGGGAGCATCTCAGCCCAGCCCCAACAGTGGCATCAGCACCTTTGGGGTAAGAGCACATTTCAAGGGCCCAGACACAGATATCTCCTGGGGTATGGTGCTCCTTGGCTCAGGAGCAGGCCAGAAGAATGGGGAAGAAGATGCAGCATGTGCAGATAAAGGCATCCCTTAGCGCAGGCACTGGTCTAGTTCACCCTCCTGCACTCCCCAGCCTGCGCCCCCCCCAGCCTGCTTCCCCCCCAGCTTGCACACACACCATCGTGCACACCTCATGCACCCCACTGGCTTGCACACACCTCACCAGCTTGCAGACACCATCCCCCCAGCTCTCATGCACCCATTAGGCAACACGGCAGGGTGCTGAGCCCACGAAGCCCACAGACATCTGTGGGGAGCACCCACAGACACCGAGGGCAGCACCAGGCTGGGGTGGCTGCTATGGGTGCCATGGGGAGTGAGAAGCACCATGTGGGCACTGACAGCCGTGCCATCCCAGCCTCCTGTGGCGGCTCACTCCATCTCCGTCATCCCAATGAATTTCCTAGTCCCTTGTAACCGTTCCCATGGAAACTGCGGTGGTGATCCCGTAACCAAGGCAACCGGGGTCCCCGGGCATCATTACCCTGTCTGCAGGGGGAAGCCGGGGTCTCTGTGCGGGCAGGGGGCACAGGCAGCACCCACGGGTGATGCCAACCCTCCCTGCTGGGGACACCCCATGGGTGCTGGGGATGCCTGAGCTCCCTGCATGCACTGAGACTGCAGCACCCAGAGGAGGTGCCAGGGTGCCAGGGTGCCCAGCCCTGGGGGGCAGCCCCCAGCCTTACCCACGGCCACAGGGATGGTACCCAGCAGTGCCTGCTTGTACTTCCGCAGGCTCTCGTCCCCCGGGTCCAGCTCCTGGATCTCCCGCAGGCTCTTCTTCTCCGGCGTCTTGTACGCCAGGGCCACGTCGGCATCCTCCTCCTCCTCCAGCGATAGCGTCACCCCCTCCTTGTCAGCCATGATGTCTGCGGGGGACAGGCAGTGGCAGTCCCACCGCCGGGGGGACACCCTGGGGACACCCCAGGGACACTCTGGGGACACCCCCACCCCCTGATAAAACAGGCACTGGTGGACAGGGGCAGCTGAGCTGGGATACACCACGGATGTACGCAGGCAACCCCCCTGTGGGGCAGCCGTATTGTCCCCCTGCTCAGGGCCATGGGGATGCTGCCAGGCTCCGTGTCCCCAAGGCCTGGTGGCACAGCTGAGACCAGAGGTGTTGCCACCCGCTGCGTTTCCACATGGTCGTGGAGCAGGACGTGCTGGTGTCTACGTGGTGCGCACAGCGCTGGGGGAGCCTGCAGACCACCGTGGCCTGCAAGTGCCCTTCGTGCCTCATCAACCAGAGAGGTCCTTGTCACCCCCTGCAACCCCGCTGGGCAGCCACCAGCCCCATCTCCCACACCAAACCCAAACCACCAGCAGCTGCAGGAATAAAACCAGCTCTGAGGGTAACAGCGCCTGCAGTGGGTGCCAGGCTGCTAGGGGCACAAGGGTGGGGGATGTCCCCACAGCCCGACGCTGCCCTGCCTGCTGCATTGCCCCTTACACCCTGTGACTACAAGCACTGAGCTCCCCAGAACCCCTGGAAACCCCATCCCTTGGGACACAGCGTGGGGCAGGGGCACCGCGCTCAGGCTAAGGGCCCTGTCCAGCTGTGAGTGTCCCCGGGGCAGCGGCAGTGAGCGGGGCACGGAGCGATGGCCCCGCTGCGCCTCTAGGTCCCCAGCGAGAGCCCCTGCACCTCGGCTGTCACGGCAGCGTGCGGCACCGGCCGCGCTGCCTCCCACCCGGGGATGCCCCCTCCCCGTGGCTCGCCCAGCCCCGCAGGGGCGGCCGAACCGCGCGGTGGGCGCTGGGTGCCAAAGGCCGGGCTGCGGAGGAGCCCCCCCCGCCCGTAGGTGGTGCCCCGATCCTCCCTGGCCTGGGGTGATGCTCTTATGAACACAGCGGGTGCCCGGGGCGATGCTCACCCGCTGCGGACCAGGGGCGATGCTCCCCCCCGCCGCCGCCGCCCCCGGGGCACCCGGGCGATGCCCTCCCGCTGCGGGGCCGCGCCGCCAGGCCCGCCGCCGCTCACCTCGGTAGCATAGCGCCAGCCAGAGCAGCTCCAGCAGCTGCCCGCCGGCCTCGCACACATCCAGCCCGAGCATGGCCGGGCCGGGCCGGGCCCAGTGCCCCCGGGGCCGGGCGGGGCGGCCGCTGCCGGGGCCAGGGGCGCGGCTCTGCCGGTGTCGGCGGCTCCGCCGGGGCCCGCTGCCGCCGCCGAGCTCCGCGTTCCGGCCGCTCCGCTGCGCTCCCGCTGCGCTCCCGCTGCGCTGCCCGGCGCGGCCCGGCGGGGCGGCGGCGGCGGCTCCAGCAGACGCGGCGGCTCCGCTGCCCGCCCCCGCCCGCCCCCGCCCCTCGGCGCCGGGCGGCTCCAGCCCCGCCGCTCATGGGCGGCGAGACTGCAGTGAGCTCATCCGCCGTGCGCAGCGCCGCGCAAACCCGCACAGACCCTGCCCCGCTGCCTGTACCCGGGCCCACTGCCGCCCTGCACAAACCCTGAAAGCACAGACCCCCACTGCCCGCACTCTGTCCGCACCCAGGTCCATTGCCTGCAATCAGCCCCACGGCGCGTACCCAGCCCCACTGCCCGCATCCTGTCTGCACCTTGCCCCACTGTCCGCACCCAGACCACTGCTCACATCCTGCCCGCACGCTGCCCCGCTGCCTGCAACCAGCCTCACTGCCCGCCCTGCACAAACCCTGCCCAAACCCAGCCCCATTGCCTGCACTAGGACCCACTGCCCGAACCCAGACCCACTGCCCACATTCTGACTGCATCCTGCCCCACTGTCTGCATCCTGCCCCACTGCTGCCTCGCATAAACCCTGCCCACACCCTGCCCCACTGCCAGCATCCTGTCCCACTGCCAGCATCCTGTCCCACTGCCAGCCCTGCCCGCACCTGCCCACGCACAGTCTCACTTGCCTGTACCCAGCCCACCGCTTGTCCACAACCCCCGCACCCTGCCAAGGCCTCGTTTACCCTGCCCGCACTCTGCAAGCTTCCTGCCTGCACCCTCAGCGCACTGCCCGCCCCCTGCCCGCACCGCGCTCGTGCTCATGCCCTGCCTGTACTGCCTGCGCCCTGCCCGCTCCCTGCCCGCACACCCATCTCAACGGCCACAGTGGTCCCCCTCAGCCTGCACTCAGTAGCACAAACCCCCGAGGACCGGGACGAGCCCTGCGCTCTCCTGACCCAGCCGGCAGAGCCGCCGTCCCAGGCGGCGCGGAGGGGCTGAGGGCGGTCCCCATCGGGCCGGGCCGTGGGGTCCCGTGGGCGGGCAGCGGCCGGTACCGGGAATGGGGCACGGGGGTGCTGCTGACAGGGGGCCCCGTCGGGCCCCGGCAAAGACGGCGGCAGCCGCGGGGGGAGAGCGCGGGGCGGAGCCGGGAGGGGCCGGGGCGGGGCCGGGACGAGCGGCGCGGAGCGGGGCGCACACCCGCGATGACCATCGGCGGCCCCCGCGGGCGGCACCCCCGCCTCGCGATGCCGTGCCTGCGGAAGGTGAGCCGGCACCGGCCCCCGGCAGCGGGCACCGCGCCGGGACTGGGCACCGAGGGGACCCGGTAGTGGGATAGTGGGGACCGGGTACCGCGGGGTCAGGGAGCTGGGATAACGGGGACTGGGCACAAGCACCTTGGGGACAGGGTACCGAGGGGACCAGGCGTTGGTACCTTGGGGACCGGGTACTAAGGGATCCGGGCGCTGGGACACTGGGGACCGGCCGCCTGTCGAGGGAACCGGGTGTTGGGATAGTGGGTACCTGGCACAGGCGCTACGGGGCGCCGGGTACCGAAGGGACCGGGTGCTGAGACCGTGGGGACCTGGCACTGAGGGGACTCGGGCACCGGCACTGCACTGGGAAACGCGGGCATCGGGAACAGGGCACCCCCGGCGGCGCGGGCGTCGGGATCTCCGGGAACCGGGGTCCAGCACCACCCAGTGCACCGCGGGACAGCGGGCACCGGGCACCGCCCCGCGCGCGAACACCCGCCGGCAGCGCCCCGGGCCCGCGGGCAGGGGCTGAGCACGGTCCCGGCAGAGATCGGTCCCTGAAACCGGGGCTCCCCGGCCCGGGGATGACCCCGCACCTCTGGCGTTGCTCACTCGCTCGGCTGCGGGTTGCCCGGGTCCGGCTGCGGGGTGCAGGGCTGGCCCGGCTCCAGGCACAGGGTGGCAGGGTCAGAATGGGTGAATCCAGGCAGTGCCCAGGCCCAGTGCTCTGGGAAGGGGGACTGAGCGTGGTGGGTGCTTGCCCGGCAGATGGAGCGGATGATCGTCAGTATGCAGGACCCCGACATGGGTGTCAAGATGAGGAACCAGCGCTTGCTCATCACCGTCATCCCCCACGCCATGACAGGTGGGTCCTTCCATGGGGTGCTCCAAGAGGTGCATGGGTGGGAAGGCATTGGGTGCTTCTGGGGGGGATCCCACGCAGCACCCAGCTCCCTGGGTGGAGCCCAGCAGCACCCATCCCCACAGCACCCCACAGCGCTCTCCTCCCTGAACCCGCAGATGCTCAGCACTGCAGCTGGGATCAATTATGCATCAGCTGAGCAGGGCGGGTGCTCGCCGGGGTGGGTGGCCCAGTATGTCCTTGGCAGGGCCCCGTCACCCTGTGTGACTCCCTTGGCACCCACCATACCATGGTGCTCCAGCCCCGGAACCTCCCTGTGCTCAGTCTGGGGGACCCCATTGCACCCTGATAACACTTCCTCGGTCCCCAGGGAATGACATCGTGGAGTGGCTCATCCAGAAGTATGGAATCTCTGAGGAGGGTGAGTGCCTCAGCACACGCAGCCAGCACCGCAGGGGCTGCCAGGGCTGCAGAGCAGATGTGCAGCCCTATTGCTGCTCCCCCAGAATCACTGCACCTCGGCAACCTCCTTGTGAAGCACGGCTACATCTACCCACTCAAGGACCCCCGCAGCCTGGTGCTGCGGGCAGACGAGTCGCCCTACCGCTTCCAGGTAGGGTCCTGCTGAAGCCACAGCCTTGGGGCTCCCCATACTTGGCACTGCAGCACCCATGGTGTGAACCTCAGCCTCTTCCTCCCCCCCTTGCAGACCCCCTATTTCTGGACCAGCACCAAGTGGCCAGCCACAGAGCTGGACTATGGTAGGTATCACAACATTGCCTGCACCAGCATGGGCTGAGCCCCTGCCTGGCCTCCCTGAAGTGCCACTGCTCCTCTCGCAGCCATTTACCTGGCCAAGAAGAACATCCGCAAGCAGGGTGACCTGATCGAGCATGAGAAGGTGAGCGCTGCCCTCCACACCTTGCAACAAGCTGGGGTGTCTCAGCTCACCCAGGAGTAGGGGCTCACCCGTGGGCAGCACCGAGTCCCTGTGCTGGAGGGCCAACGGGACGCGGATCCAGGCATGGGGATGGGTGTCGTGCCGTGCCGTGCCTACCCGGGTGACACCACTACTGCTGCTTCCCAGGACAACTACAACCTCCTGCACAAGCGGATCAACCACACGTGGGACTTTGTGGTGATGCAGGCACGGGAGCAGCTCCGGTGAGTGCAGGCACGGCACTGCTGCACCCCATGCAGCTGCCAAGGATGGAGCACCCTTGGGTGATGGTACAGGCAGGGTGCCAGCACCTCCCCACTGCCTTTGCATGGGCAGGGCGGCCAAGCAGCGGCGGAAAGGCGACCGCATCGTCATCGACTGTCAGGAGCAGGCATACTGGCTCGTCAACCGGCCCCCGGTGAGTACGTGATGGGGTAGCACTGAGGGTACGAGGGTGCTGCCAGCCCCCAGCACGATGCTCTTGTTGCAGCCGGGAGCCCCCAATGTGCTGGAGCAGGGCCCCGAGCGCAGGAACTGCCATACCACCCGTGTCCAGCTGGTGAGTGAGGGGCACAGGGCACAGCCACCCTGTGTGCTGGGGTGCTGAGCTGCCGCCCCATAACACATCCAGTTTGGGGTGTGAGCCCCCGCTCTGCTAACATCCGTGTGTCCAGCCTGTCCCCCTGCCGAGCTGGGGGGTATCCATGTGTTTGCCTGTGTACCTAACACCTCTCTGTGCCAGCACCCCTGATCCCTGCAGTGTAGCTGTGCACAGGGAGCCCCAGCACCCCGGGTGCCAGCAGCCATCACCGGGTCCTTCCCTGTGTCATGGTCCCACTAACTGCCCCAGACACCCTCACCCCCCAGCTCATCCTCACTAACCACCCACTTTCTCTTCTCTGCGCCGTGTGCCATGTCCTCTGCCACGTAAGTGTCACTAACCCAGGGCTGGTGTCATGCTGGGGGGTGGATGCTGGGGTTCACACCACAGACTGCGCTGGCTGAGCCAGGAGGGGGGCAGGGATGAGGCTGGGGCCATGAGGATGGGCTGTGGGGTGCTGGGGTGGGCAGGGGGGCTGGATGCCTGGGTTCTTGCTCAGGGTGGCAGCCCCACCATGCCCTCACCTGACCCTGCGTGTCTCTTGCAGACCAAGAACATGGATTACTACAAGCGGGAGGTGAGCAGGGTGAGGGATGGGTGCTGCTCCTTGGGGGTATAAGCTGCCTGGCACCCCTGACAAGTCCCCTGTGCCTGGCCCCAGATCGAGTACTGCAGGAAGGCCATGGCCAGGACCAGGGTGAAGTCTTCCATCTGCCTTGAGGGGTGAGTGGCTGGTGGCTGCCAGGTCCTTGCTGGGGTGATGGGAGCACCCGCATCCCTGCAGCCACAGCTCCCATACTGCCATCGCCCTTGGCAGGGAATGGAGCCAAGGCTCTGTGGTCATCATAAAGCACATCCCCACCATGTCCCTGCCACGACCCCATGGTGGGCAGGGTCGGTGGCAGCAGTAGCTGGTGGCCCTGGCCACCTCCAGCCGCTGCTCCTGGCAGGTACATCAAGTTCAATGAGCAGTACGTGCCCCATGACCCCATCATGTCCGGCTGCCTGCCCAGCAACCCCTGGATCACAGACGACACCACGTACTGGGCCATGAATGCCCCCACGTAAGCACTCACATGGGGGCTGCCAGCCCCCAGCTCCTCAGCACCCCACCCTGCAGGATGAGGTGCTGGGTCATGCATGCAGCCACCGGCTGCCCCCTGCCAGCCCCACGAGGTGCTGCCCACAGGGTGCCGACCCCCACGAAGCTGCGTGTGGAGCGCTGGGGCTTCAACTTCAGTGAGCTCCTCATGGACCCCCTGGGCCGGGCACAGCTCCTCGACTTCCTCAAGAAGGAGTTCAGTGGTGAGCAGCCCCAGCACTGCACTCCAAACCTCCCATCCCATCCCAGCACCCTCAGACCCACCACCATATCCCAGTATCACCTAATCCACTGTCCCATCCTGACACCAAACCAACCCATTGCTCTGTCCTGGCTTCCCCCAACCAACCTCCCTATCCCAGCACCTCCCAGCTAACCCGTCCCAGCACCCCTGTACCACATCACACCAGCTGGCTCCATCCCAGGGGTGGTTGCTGGAACATGTTCCCAGCCATGATGGACTTTGGGGTGCCCAGCACCACGTCCCCATCCCCAATGCCTTGTCCCCCTCCCCAGCCGAGAACCTGAGCTTCTGGGAGGCATGTGAGGAGCTGCGCTATGGGGAGCAGTCCCGCATCCCCGAGATTGTGGATTCCATCTACCAGTGAGTGCCAGCAGGGCAAGGTTTTGGGGTCAGGTTCTGAGGGGGGCCAGACCATCACAGTGCAGGGGCCGGGCACTCACCAGTGGCTGCAACTCCCCAGGCAGTTCCTGGCTCCCGGGGCCACACGCTGGGTGAACATCGACAGCAAGACCATGGAGCGGACACTGGAGGGCATCAAGATGCCCCACCGCTACGTGATGGACGATGCCCAGATGCACATCTACATGCTCATGAAGAAGGTGGGTGAGGGCAGGCAGGGCAGGGCAGGGCAGGGCAGGATCCTGACACCTCTGCCCGCCCAGGACTCATACCCGCGGTTCCTCAAGTCGGAGCTCTACAGGAACCTCCTGGCCGAGGCCGTCATCCCTCCGGAGACCAAGAAGCGGTGAGGGCAGGGCCGGCCCCGGGGCGGTGCTGGGATGGCCGCTGCCGGCACTGACCCTGCTGTGCCCGCAGGGTCTTCCCCTTCATGCGCAAACAGCGGCACTCCAGCCCCAGCCCGGCCCTGCTCCTGCCCGCGGGCGACACCGAGGAGCGGAGCCGCGGCCCCGCAGCAGCCCCCGTCCCCGAGGAGGAGAGCTGAGTCCCAGACCCGCCAGCACGGGAGCCCCCAGGCCCGGCACCCCCCGGCGTGGCCGCAGACCCTGCACAGCACCCTCAGCCCCGCCGCAGCACCCTGGGGCAGTAGCACTGAAGGAGAGAAGCCATAGACCCCCCTGGTACCCTCTGCTCACACCCCTGCACCCTCCTCTTCCCCTTGGGGACCCCACACCCTCTTCCCACCCCCCAGTACGAGACAATAAAGCCCTCGTGGGCAAAGGTATGGCTCCCATGGTTTTGGGGAGGGGTGACCAGCTGCAGGGTGGGGGCGCACATGGTGGCAACCAGGCTGGATTGTGTCCTGTCCCCTGCCATGGGCTGACAGCAACACCCTCCCCTGCCTGCAGCACCCAGCAAGGGTGCAGACCCCAGACAGGGGGGTACCACTCACGTGTGCCCATGGCACAGCCACCACCATGGCTCTGCTTGTGCCAAGGAGCAAAACCAGACCCATTGGCAGCCTCACTGCCCTCCTGGCATGGCTGAGCCAGCACTTGAGACACTCAGTCACTCTGCAGCCACGGGTGCATGCATGTACAGCCTGTGGAGTGGACAAAAAGGCCCCTCGTGTGGGGCCAGAGGTGCCAGGGGTCAGCAAACCCGGCTGCAATGGCGCTGCGGGCTGGCAGCTGAGCCTCTCTGCAGGCCCACAGCCCATTAATCTGAGCAGAGGCCAAGGATCTCCGTCAGGATTATTCTCTTCCCGGGAGCTGAGCCCCAGCTGTGCGGGATTAACACTGGCAGTTACATAAAGGAGAGGGGGGCTGGTGCCCACCAGTGCTCAGCCTCAGACCCCAGCTGCTGCTGGGCATCCCCAGCCCACAATGGACTGAGCAGCGCAAGCCCACACCCTGGCTAAGGAACAGCAGGGTGCCGGGAATGCTCGGGACCGCAGCATCCTTCCCTGCCACAGAGCTTGGGACCCCTGGCATGGAGCAGGAGGGATTTCATGGCTCAGTGCGGGGTCAGACAGAGGGACCTTGGTGCAGGGGAAGCTGCAGGAGCCTCAGTTACAGGATGGAGCTTGGTGCTGGCAGCTACTGGGCAGTGACAGATGGTCCCAAGCTCCAGGAGACAGCGCCTGCCACGCAGCTCCCTCTGGCTTGATCCAAAGCCAAGCCCCGGCATGAGATTTTCATGCTGATGAGCTGCAGCAGGGGTGTAAAACCAGGTCATGAGCCCCAGGCAGGAGGCAGGGATGGGCTGGTTGAGCTCGGTTATCTAACTCCAGCTTCCTTCCGCATGGTCCCTTCTCCCAGTCTATCATTTACCTGCAGTGGGACAGGGCAGGAGGCAGAGGCTTGGGGCAGAGCCACAGCCAGCTCAGCCACCAAAGCATCACCAGGACACCTGGATCCATCCTAAAACAGGGGGTTTCTGCCTTGAGGAAGTCACACCAAGGGCTTCCAGAACATCCCAAGTGTTGCATAACCTCAGCTGCCACACCAAAAGCAGGGCACCGTTTACAAACAGTGCAAAAGAGGATTTATTGAAACCAGTCGGTTAGACCAAGTCCTATAGGGCACAATTTGCAATAAGTTAAAGAACCAAACCAAACAGTCTTAGTGTTAAAAACCACACTAATACATAACACAGTGATATATGCCATCATCACCCATCAGAGTTATTGAATCAAGGCACAAAGTCATTCATTAAATACTGCAAAAACACAATGACACTGGGAAACAAGCTGGAAAAAGGACTTGTTTTGTTAAGAAGGTGCTGGTTTGGCACTGCTGTGTTTAATTGAGCCGTCACAGGGAAATCTGCATTTCCAAAGTATCTGGAAATATTAGTGAACAACTTAAAGCCAGAATAGCCCCCCTAAAGCCGAAAGTCCATCTTTCCTGAAGCAACATTCAATGCGCCTATGGGAAAGGTCAGGTCAGGGTAGGGATGGGAGCAAGGAGAGTGCCACAACAGTGTTAACTGCAGTGAGCATACAGCCCAGGCACCTTGCTCCCTGCCAGGGGAATTTCAGTGGGATACAATCTGCATCCAACACTCAGATCAGACTGCACTCAGCCTGGGGCTCCCACAGCCATGCTCCCAGCTCTGCCCCTGAAGGACAGGCTGAATCCAGCCCTCACAACCTGGGATGTGCAGCACTGGCACAGCCCTGTGATGCCTGCAAAGCTGGCACAGGGACCTGTGGGGTTGCTGCGCTTCAGGTCGTTATTCTGCTGAGTAGAGGCAACCTAAGCTAGGGGACACAGCAGGAAAGCGTCCCTGCACCCCCAGGTTCCCCCAGGGAACAGCCTGGACAAACAAACATAGGGAAAAGTTGAGTCCAGGGTGCTCTGAAGGTTCTGAGTGCTCTTCAGGGAGCATCCCCAGCTTCTGGCACAGCCAGGACTGCAGGGGCCAGCAGCACTCATCCCACATGGCTCTCTTGACTGCCTGAGATATGGATCACAGGGCAGAGGGAGCCAGGGCACCCTTTAGGCCAGCTGGAAGCAGGAGGTGAGCATCCAGGCAGACCACTGATGCTGCAGCTCATTTTGCTGCAGGACTGGGAGAGCTGAAGGGCTCATGTCTCAGAGCAGCTGATGTGGTAACTGCAGCTTTCCAGGACTTCGCAGCCAACTCAAACCTTTCCTTCCAGGCTGTTGTTTCCACATTCCACACTGGACCCCACCAGGAAAAGCAAAGACACTGAGCCACAGAAGTCTCCAAGGGAGATGTCACCTTTACTCAGCAACCTGTCCCATTCCCTCAGGCTACCAGGCTGGACAGAGAGAACAGCACCGGAAGATCCTCACCCAGTATCACTTCAATTCCAAGGGCATGGAGCTCCCTCTGGAGCTGTGCTGCAAAGAGAACTTGCATTGCTTCCCTGTGCAGTCTTACAGCTTGCCCACCTCCTGGCAGAGGGGACAGTGCTTGTAGATGGCTCCTCAGCAGCTGCAAGGCTGAATGAGTACTTGCAGGGCAGCTGGCATTGCCACCGGGGTACAGGGCTCCGAGAGTGGCAAGACCAGCTCCCAGGAAAGGCTAACATGCAACTCTACTCTGACAAAACATGCTGCATCCTCCGACACCTCAAAGGTGGGGTCTGAACCAGCAGGGACCAGCCAGCCTGGGCCAAGGGTGGTTTTGGTATCAGTTATCATCAGATTTGGGGCAGGGAAGAACACTGATGCATAAATCAGGTGAGAGACCAGCTCCCTTTCTGTGTCACCAACACTGCACAGCCCAGCTGAAAAGGAAGTAGCAGAGGAGACAGACACAGGTAGGTTTGTGACTGCAGAGTAGGGCACATAGTGCTGTTCTTTGGAGAACAGGCCATTTTCTAAGTAGAATAACAGTTTAACCTGCACTTTGCTGGCCTGGGTGACACCTCGCCACGGCTGGGGTCTATCGCTATGCACACCCCATGACTACCAAAGCAGGGGCCCAAATCTGGGAGAGGGTGATTGCAAACCAACCTGCAGCCAAGCACCTCTCCCATGCCAGGAGAGCTGACTCAGAAAGGACACCTAACACCACACACCGAAGCTCTACTTCTCACACAAGCACCCAAGAAATAATCAACTCTGGCATCCCCAGCAAGCACACGCTTTCCTCCAGACACAGGCTGAGTCAGCACAGTTCTGAGGGCACAGAAGGATCTAGGGGAAAGCCCTCTTCCGAGGGCTGATGGCACTTCAGTGGTCGCTAAGCACTGAAGTCCCATCAGCTCTGAGGACAGATGCACTAGCAGCTACACCCACTGCCTGGGCATCCCCAGACACTGGGGGTGCTTCCCCACCAGCCACGCTTTGGTTTGCGGATGAAGAAAGGCAGCTTCCCATTTGAATCCGTGGTCTGGGTTTGCCAAGAGCACGGCTGCAGAGGAGAGGCAGCACGGAGACGCCCGGCCCTGGGCAGTCTCTCCTCCTCCCTCGGCCAGCTCACTCTCGGCTCTGGAATCGCATCCTGTAGAGGCGGTCCCGGATGTACTGCTCGCTGTCCACAGCCACCTGGCTCAGCCAGATCACCCTGCTCCTGGACACATCCTCCTTCAGCTTACGCTTCATCAGGGACACCATCCCCGGCTCCTCGCTGGGCTGAGGGCCCCGCAGCAGCACATAGCAGGCGTGACGGCTCCGCTCAAACAGCAGGGCTGTAACGCAGAGCAGAGGGAAAGCCCAGCCTAAGGTCTCTGTGCTCAGTGGCCACCAGACCCAACACCACGTACCCAGAATACAGGAGGTACCAGAAGTGTCCTCCTGTGCCTCCTCACTGGAGGGCTGGAAGGAGGGGACTTACCATCGAATGCAATTATTTGGTCTGTGCTATTGCGGAGCTCCAACAGGACATTAGTGTAGGAGGGATGGAAAAGATAGAGCTTCTGGAGAGGAGCTCTGGATCTCTGCAACAGGACACCATCAGGACATGGACCCATAAATTATACCAGAGACACCACCAGCACCAGGCTCAGCTACTCCTCAGAATACATCCAGTTACTTGTCCATGTCTGTCCAGCTTATCCTGTCTGATACCACTAGAACTAGCTCTGTGATTCTGCTTACTGTTCAGTGCTCTCCTCCCCACCCCAAGCTCCCTGCAAATAGCAGGACTGTCTGCCGCAAGCAGGAGACAGATTTTTGCCTTAGGGCTGGCTGAGTTAGCAGGAAAGCACAGGAAGCTCAGCTGGTGCTCAGGCATCCTCCAAGACACAACCTGCCACAAACGCTGCCAGCCACTGCCCCAGAGAGCTCTTTGTGACACAGATGAGTTGTGCATTGAGGCTGCCAGAGATTGCCTTGGTGCACAGAGAGGATATTCATGTGGCCATGGGAGATCACTGCGTGTGGGACTGCCACCAGAGGCTCCTGGCCAAAAGCAGCAAGCCCAGAGGTACCAAGCCAGCAGCCTCTTGCCTCACCTACAGTACCACACCAAGGCAGGGCTCTGGGCATCCAAGGACTTTGCTTGTAGAGCCACTAAGTCCCTTTATGTAGCCAAGCTGAGGATGAAAAAAGCTGCTGCTGCCACTACCAGCTGTTAGCAGGGACATTGCTATGAACACTGTGAGGGCACAGTAAAGACCAGACAACATGCAGAGGTCTGCCTGCTTGAAGCAGGCCAGATTGGTCAGAGCCCCCACACCCAGTGCAGAGGCTGCAGTGTTAGCAGCACAGACAAATGGAAATGGTAACATTGGGAGAAGCTCTATCCAGTTCTATCCCAAAGCCTGGAACAGCAACCATTCAGCAGCATTACTCACCGTATCATTTCCTGGCACCTGGTATTCACCCCAGATGAGGAAGGTGGACCGGTGATCAGCAGTAGGAAGTGTGGCTGGCCCAGGGCTCTCTGCTATTGAGTTTAGCTTCAGGTTCCACTGGACTGTTCCAGATCCACTCTCAACAACCATCACCTAGCAGGGAAGAAAGAAAAGCAACTCATACCAAAGAGCTCTGACAAGCCATGAGAGAGAAGTCAAGTCAGCTGTCTCTACCCCACACAGTCTATGGGAACAAGCATCTGAGACAAGGGAAGTTGATGAAACACTTGAAGCTGAGCATCACAGAGCTGTGAGAGCTTGGGCAGGCCACATTAGAGCAAAGTCAAGGTTTTGTAGCTATTTCAAGGGGTTCAAAGCTCTTTCATTGAAGCCTCTTGCTGAAAAAAGAATTAAAGTGCCTGAGCCAGCTTCAACAACCTGTTGAAAGAGAACCTTTCCCTGCCTAAAGCTTCCTAAACCCAGCCGGAGGGAACATCCCACCAGCTGTCCTCAACTCAGTGCCTGCTCAAGCTGTGAGATTCAGAGAAAAGTGGTTAAAGGGAAGAGATTTCAAACCTTCTTCGTGTTGGGTCCGATTTCACTCTCAAGGACAATACCAAGAACATTGGGTTTGTAGTAACCAAGCAGCGGCTCACTAAGGGAGAGAAAGAGAAGGGACAGACCATAACACACCCTGATAGCTTGGACATATCTTGTTCTTTCAGAGCAGCCTGTCCTCTCACAGCTCCCCTGGTAGAAGACTTGACTGCCACAACATTAGGTTAGCCTGGTATCACTCCAACCCTGAGCCCAGTCCTAGGCACAGAATGAAGAGTCAAAGCTTTGGGTGCCTCTATTGTGAAGCAGCACCTGACATTTGCTAGCAGAGGACACACAACACAGTATGGTCTAGATAAGCAGACTCCTGGGTTTCAAATGAATCTGCCAGGACTCTGCTCTTGCAGGGAACCTGGAAATGCCACATCCACCCCACACTGGTAACACTACCTCACAACACGGGACACGTTGAGGGTCCACAAAGTCTGCAGACTGTGTGCATTGATCAGCGTAGCCATGTCTGAGTTTACAACCAGGATGTTCTCCTGTGATTGTCCAGGAATTTTTGCCAGGTAACGGATGTCCCCAAAGCTGAACAAGGACAGAGAGATGATTATGCTTTCCAGACTGTGGATGGCTTCATTGCATGGTTTTGTTTTTCTGCTTTGTTTGGCTTTTGTTCTCCCTGCACAGTAAATGCAAATAGGAAACCCCAGCCTGCTTTCTCCCCTTTCCTGTGAAACACTGACCAAGCCATCAACCCCAGCACTCTCCCTGAGCTTCAGATGTGCTCCTAGTCCAAAAGCCATGTAGCCAGGAAAGAATAAAGCCCTCTTGTCAGGAACACCAGTACCCCCCACTCCACCAGCAACCAAAACAACCTCACACCTGAGAAGGGACAAGCGGTGTGTAGTGCTGTCAATGTTTTTCTCCCACTGAGGATCTTGCTGAAGGCTGGGAAGATTAATTTCCATCCCAGTTGCTGCACTGTAGAGATCTTTCAGGGAATACGCATAGATAGAGTTTTCTGTGCAAAAAAAGCAAGAATGAAGGAGATAAGTTGTCCTGCCCTTGCTCTGAACTCTACGATTTTCCAGATCTGGCAGATCAACTGCATTTTTAGGACTTGCATCATAGAGTTGCAGTGGTATTTTGAGACTCAAGCCTGCATTTGAATGCTTTTAACATCTTATCTGCTCATAATCCAAGTGTTCCACAGTAATCATTTGCTATAAATGGCTACTTAAACCTTACATTCTCAACATTTTTTCAAATAAAATTACTACAGTGGGTAACGAACCTTAGCTTAAGCAGAAGCCACCTCTTCTCCTGGCCTTGAATAGCTCTTTTGCTAGGTGAAAGCACGACATAGCTTTTAAGAATGCAAAACACTCTTTCAGACAACTGTTTAGGAATCCCCATTTCACAGCTATAATTACTCTTTCAGACTGAATTCACAAACAGAACTCTACCTGTATAGAAAAGAAAGTAGGAGGAGGAGACCAGCTTCAGCCTGATATAACGAGGTTTCCCATCCACAGTCAGGCTTCCAGTGGAGCCGATCTGTTTGCCGTTTTTTCCTGAATGGATGAAGGTCTTAATCTACACAGGGAAGGGATAAAAAATAGAAAAGGTTTCAGCACTGCTAATGCTCAAACTTGAGTGTTTCACAAAGCTTCTGAGCAGCTGGTACTGAACAGCAGCTGAATGGGAGCAGCATAGGCTGGGATGGAGGTTTCGGAGGTGGGCGTGAGTTAGATGATCCCTTTTTCAAGTTTGGAAGCCACTTTCAGGACATCCCCTTGCCCTGAGATTTTACTACCTTTGCCAACCAGCTCCCCTGCAGGCTGGGACCACCCAACAGCAAGTCCCAGCTCTGCTGAGGACAGCAAAGAACTATTCAAGCTTACTGAACAGTGACAATAATGGAGAGGACCTAAAGGCAGAAACATACCAGCATATGGACACAGGGGAAACTTGGCTTCACATGGTAGCTCTGCTAAATATTTTAAGTGCCCTAATTTACTCCTCCTAAGGTTGACATGAGTCTAAGGGGATAAAAGAGCTGACATGTTTCTTTATATTCTTTTAACAGGGTAACAGAATCCACAAAAAACATTTGACCCATGAGAATTAAGGCTAAAATGAGGATCAGATTCAAATGTCTGGGCAACAGTCACGGTCTGGGGAGAGCAATACACACTAGGGAAAAGAGAAACATCAGACCCAGAGAAACAGCATCGTTTAGAGATGCTGAGTCAGGCAGGAATCTTTCTTTGTTCCTTGAGAGGGAGGGATGGAAAAGAGAAGACCTGTTGCTCTGTAAGTGTATCTGGGGAGACTGGCAGGTAAATAAGGGATAGTTTGCTGGGGAGAATGAAAGTCACAGCTGGAGAGGGAAAGCAACGCATCCACCAGCTGTTCCTAGCCTCCTGCGCTGGGAGGAGACACATACCAGCTCTTGTAGATCAGCTTCACCTTTACTCACAAGCCCTAGCTCAGCAGCTGCCCCAGGACAGCAACAGCCAAAGGTATTCATACAGCAAGTGCAACTACTAACCACTTTACTCACTGCATTGCTTAACACCTCTACGTGCTGTTACAGGCAATGTATCCTGAAAAAATCTTGTATGTTCCTGGACATGTTAGTGTTGAAGCTTGCAGCAGGTAGAGGTCAATAAGCCTCTGAGAAAAAGCTGCCATCTAAACCCCCTGCACACCTCTCAAAGCTCTGTCATGTCAGGGAAGAGCAGTATAAAGTAACTTTCAGCTTCAGCCCCTCTTAACAACAAAGCTGTATATTCTGACTCTGCCTTCCGACAAGGCTGCTTTTTTCCAAGCTGCAGAGCCCCACTCAAGCTCCCTACATTTTGCATGATTTCTCAAAAAAGAACATATTTTTACTTAAGCTGACAGAGTGCTTGCCAAGTCCGGAGGAGGAAGGGATCTTGTACCAAGATAGCTAGAGAGGTTAACTGGAAAACAAACCAAAAGGCAGTTTGCAGAACAGAGACTACATTCAAACCCTACTGGGCCACCTAAGATTAATAAAATAAAAAGAAGACTTGAGATAACTGGGATAGCAAAAACAAGGAGGAAAGAAAACAGAAGTGAACCATAGGAGTCGAGAGGATGGAATTTCTGATGACTCTGGCAACAACAATGCCTTGAATAGCAAAACCTTATTTGCTTATGGAGGACTCTTGTATGAGGACATAGAGTTCCCACTCCTCCCATCAGACTTGCAAGGAACTTTTGTATGCTTTAAACAAGACAGATTGCACGTGCAGGTGATACTGTACCACTCAGGCACAGACGAACATGTTTTAGCATAAAAACATTTTTAGATACACGACTTTTCCCCTCTAAGAAATGGGAAATATGGAGGTAACACAACTGGCAGCTATTTCACTGACCCTTGTCAGAAGTAACCAGCACAGTGACACTAAGAAGAGAGCTGTGCAAAGCAGACCACAGGCAGAGATAAGGTGAAAGAAAAGGGCAGTGGTGGTACAAAAGCACTGGCTATCAGCTGTGCTTTGATCTAAGAGCCAAACCTGTCAGGGTTTGTTCACTTCCACTTCTCCGAACAGAGCCCCAGAAAACTGCAAGCTCATCTAGCCTAGGCTCACTCCACACACAGCCCAGGCACACACAGTGGAGAGCACACTGAGAAAGGCAGGGATTCCTGGCCAGCTTTTTTCCTTGTTTCTTTATTTTTTAACTGTAAACCACTTGCACTGATTTTGGAGTGTTTGGATTCACCTCTGCAGGGTGGGAAAGAACCTGCCCCAAAACCACAGAAAGCAGAGGCCTCTGGGCACTTCCTCTTAAGACTACAAGATTGAAATAAATAGCATTCCTGCCATGCCCTGTGGTCCAGCCACTGGGCTTATCACAGCTTCAGTGACATACCTTATCTCCTGTAGCAATAAAGATTATCAGGTCCTGAACTCCATCACTATCCACATCTGGAATCACTGACACAGGAGTCAGCACAGTATAATTAGCTCCAAAATCACTGGAATGTCTCCACTGAATTTCCCCTAGAAGAAAAGTTGTTAGGAAACATTCACTAAAAGGCACTTCAGGTTGAAAGGCTTTTATTGCCCCTGCTCCTGGAAGCACTTTGTAGCAGCCAGCCATTTACAGCCCATCAGCACCACAAACCAGTCACATTTATGCTCATCACAAGGTACTTCATTGCATTTCCACATTTCAAATGAGTCCAAATATCCACAATTTCAATTTATATTGGGAAGTAATTCTAGTTGCCTGCACAAATGCACCCAAACATCCTGGGCCCAAGAACAGCTTCTCTTGTGCCTTAGGTTAACATGTTTATCAGTATGTTCATGGCACAAAGAACCCTTTTTTCGTGATCCAAACCTTGCTGCTGCGTGTTTAAATCTGCACAGACATTTGAGTTCCATAAAGCAGCTGACTTCTGACCACTGCATTGCAACTACTCCCCACAAAACCTTCTTTGCTGCAACTTGCCTCCCCAAGATGTTCCCTGGTGATGCAACCAGCTGCAACTCAGTTCACATCCCCCTCTCCCTCTTTTGAAGAACACACACAGCATGTTCAAACTTGTGTGTAAATAGAGGTGGTAAAGATTTGGTTTCTGAATAACATGTGTGGGGGGGTTCTCTTCAACAGCTCTAGGCCAGTTGAGTGGCTCTACTCTATATGCTCCTGGACACTTTCCAGTCACTGCCCAGTGGAATCTGCAGTGGAATTTGGTGTGAGTGTGGGGAGACTGCTGAGGGGGGTTCTTTTTAAGGAAGACCTAAGTGACTAACTAGGTGTTCCGAGCGGAAATGCTTCCTCTCCCGTTCAAACAGTATCACACACAGTAATTATCACTTTTCAGGAATGCAACATAATAATCTGTTCTTTGTCAGGAAAGCAGTTGTACTGAAGGCCAAGAATTACCACCTGATGCTGTCTGCAATAATTTACGGCAGGCTGTATTTCCAGTAGGATTCCTCCAAAGCTGTTACTAAAACACTGGAAAAAATACTTGGATTTTTTATTATGACAACAGATGTGAAGAAGAGTGCCCCTAGCAAATCATGGGAAGGTGAGGAATTTTACCCCTGGAGAAAACAAAAAGGCAAAGGAGAACTGAAGTTTTAAATAACTATATCCCAGGTTCACCACAGTCCGAAGCTACAACAGCAAGACCAGGCTGATGATACTTGCATTTCAATGCGTAAGAGTCTATTCTTTGCTGGTCAAACAGTGGATAAAGTTTGGAGGAAGCATCTTACTCTCTTAAAAGAGCAATCTGACTTAATTGAAACAGGTAACAGTGAGATGGACTCAACACAAAGCACTTGAGAAGCTTTCATGTTCTAAGAGCACCAACTATGAAACCAGTGCCATCCTGTTCCATCAACTGGAGATAGGACTATCCTGCCTAACACCGAGGTGCTTCCAGAGCCCAAGTTCACAGCAGAATGCAAGATGGAAATTAGACATGTGCCTGGACAGCAAACCAAACCTGGGTGAAAGGGTTGGGGGTTTTTGGTCCAGAAGGAACAATAAAATTAGGAGGACTGAGTCGAGCTCTCGCTTCAAGCAGTCGCAGAGGACTTCTCTCTGTCAGACATTCTCCTGGCTGGAGCTCTGGGTTTTTAGCGATTTCTTGCACAGACAATTTCATACATCTGATCATTGTGGTCCACTTTCTGCCATATCCCTCAGGAGACCAGAACTACTCACAGGGCTCACAATGCAGGCTGCTGGAGGACAAGGTGAAGAGAGAAGTTGCAACAAAAGACTTATTCCTGTCCTCTTCCTGACTCTGCTCCTGGCCTTGGCAGGGATGGAATATGCAGCTACACAGACTTTTGCATTAACCTGGAATAGCTAACCGTAAACTCCTGAGTCTCAGTTTGCTTGTAAGATAAACACGCAGGAACGTTAGATGTCCCACACAAACAGAAGCATGCAATCCTACACTTCTTGTATGCTCAGGTCACTTCTGGCAGTGAAGAAAGGAAGACTTAACACAACTAGAACTGATACAGAAGCACTAACTTTATCAGCATTTAAAGATCAAAACCACATGAAATGCTTTCAGATGATGCCTATCTTTCCTCCAATCTCTCTACAGACAGAGGTTAGACAGCCTGAGAGCCCTGGGATCTCACCAATGCTCCACAATAATGAATCATTAACAGCTAAACACTGTTCTGGCTACTGTTTTTAGCACAATGTGATGCAAGTCGGACTTTGCCACTTTAGATATATTTAGCCTATTTAAATACATTTAGCTTATTTAAATACATTTTATTCTGACCTCCCAACCCCCAGCCAAAGTCAACTACACTAAAAAACCCCTTTTAACCTACTTAATAGCAAAAGGTAACAACTATATCAACTTTTGGGTTATTCACTTTTCTGTCTGAAGCAATTTTTACTCTCTTGTTTTTAATTTATTTACAGAATAAATACAGTAAATAAATTTCATTTACTGTATTGTTGTTGTGACCTGTGGCTTAGCCTGGTTCCTTCTCTCCAGGAGCTATTTCTTTATGGCTGTCTCTACCTACGCGCATTTGGCTCCTACACTTTGACCTGAAAGCAACTGCTTCATTAATAGTCTAAATAACCTGTGCTAAAGGTTACTGATGAGGGAAATGGTGTTAAGATACTTCAGTTGCTACAGAAGCTTCTCAGCTATATGTGCGTCTACACTTCCATCCACACTGGAAATTAAAAGCTACACTAGATCTTCCTCAGACCTCTCATTGTTTCTTTCCCAGTTTTTGGAAAACAGGGTGTGAGTGCCTCAACGCCAGACACAGACGACAGGATCCTAGGCATGGTTCCAAGGGAAAACATGCATTGTTTAGAACCTCTGAAACAGTGACCACCAAAATGGAAATGTATTTCAAGCTTCACGAGCCTGGAAGGTTCAAGATGCATTAAGATGATCTCTGCCCTGTTCCAAGAGATGTACAGGCACTCTTTATCCCCACCCTACATTAGGCAAGTTGATGATGAATTTCTCCATCTATGAGTTCAAGAACAAAGATGGCTTTCAGAGGAACTATATAAAATCCTGGACTACAGAAACAGACTCGTGAGTGTAAGTGCTCTCCTTGATGACTTTCAAATGATAAATCCTTAACACTCTTCTTGTCACAGCAGGCACTCCTAGCACACACACACAAATGACTGAGAAGCATTGCAGGTGCAACCCCTGACAGTATGAAGTAACATTCACAGTTAGCAACTGCTGTTCCTGTTTCAAAAGCTGTTGAGATGTTGCTCTTACAATACAGCAGCTGGCACAAACCACCACAACAAAGTCCAGCCTTTGGAACAGAGAGACTGAGAGAACAGGCGCTTCTCAACAGCCCAGTGAATGGCTCTGGGAAGGATAATAAATACTCTGTGCCCATTGTCCATGTACCAGCAAGTCACGTCACGCTGGCATCCCCAGCCACAGAGGTCTTACGGTCAGCGGGTGAGGAAAGCAGGAGCACCATCCTCAGTATGGCAGCGGTACCCTGCTCACCACTCACCTGTGTGCCCGTCAACTGCTGTGAGAGACACGGGCTTCCCCACCACCAGGCAACCCAGGGCCTCAGCCCCCCCGAGCTGCTTGATGCCACACTCCATCCACTCCACTTCCTCTGCAGCAGGCCTCTCCCACAGCGCTCTCCCGTTGGTGCCAGATACAGCAGCAACAAAGGCACATGGAGAAGGCAGACCTGAGGAGGAGACATGTCAAAGGGAACACTACCTACACACCCTACCTTTGCTGCTCCACACCCCCCAAGAGCTGGGACTCACCCAGCCCCTCTCCACACAAAGATAACCCAGTTTTCTCCCCCAGACCCATAGCAGCCTCACTAATTAGAGCTAAAAGAGCAAAACCAGCCCTTACTGCAAGGCTTTCTGTTTCTGAATCAGCTACCTTCATCCAGACAGGATCTGTTGAAGCTGCTGCTGCCATTGCTAGCTTTGAATGCAAAGATGACATCTTGCACTTTGTCTTTATTCACATCTTGTATGGCGAGAAACTGGTAGGCCACTGTAAAAAAGACCACAAGGCAGGCACTGGTGAGGACTGCCTCAACCAACAGCAAAGCTAGCTGGAGCAAAACAAATTCCTAGAGTCCTACTCAATGCCTCCATCTCTGACAGGGCAACCTCGGGACAAACAGGCTTTTGTATTAAAAAAAGCCATCCGCATGAGTCCTGAGGGCTGGAAGTTGGTGCCAAAGGATTTTTTAAGTTTGCTATGCCCCAGAGGATTTGTCCTTTTTTAAGAGCCAACCAACCAGAGTTTGAACTATGTTGAACAAAGAACAGCTCTGGTCTTGGTGTGGGGTTACTATTTCTGAAATATAAAAGCCCCAAAACAACCCCAAACCCAGCCCCAGATACTCCATGTTTCTCACTCAGCTAAAAGCAGCCTTTTTCAGCCCAGAGCAACAGAACTTGGATGTCTGCAGTAACACACAAAGCTCAATCCCCACTGGTGAGCACCACCTCTGTTTTTATAGCACAACCAGCACACATCCACCGCACATAAGACTAAAGAAAAGCTTTCACAGAAGCGAATGCTGAGCCACCAGGGAGCAGTACCCAGGCTAAAGAGCCAACTAAAGCAACTACAAATGTGTGCAACTTATAAAAAACACAACAAGATGCAATTCTTCTTCTCCCCTTCCTGTTAGCCATGGGGAAAAGTCAGAAAGTCATATGGACAGAGATAAAAAATGCCTAATTGCCCCCAGACCTCAGCTCAAACTTCAAGGGAACATTTTACAGATCAAACTTAAAGTTTTATTCCTAGATACACTTCCCCACTTATTCTTTCCCAAATGAGGCCAGCCTGCTACCTTGTTAGAGCTTCCGAGCAGTGTCTAATTTGCCCATTAGATGCTGCAAACACCTCCTGGAAGGCCACTCCAATTATGACGGGCCACTGCTTATTCAGGTCAGGTATTCACGCAGCTCTTGCTCCCAAGGGCAGCATCCCTGCAGGCCTGGCTCCAGATCGTGCTTAGGTAGAGGTCCACAATTCAAACTCACGGCACATAAAGGAAAAGGACTGTCAGTAGGTATTTATCCTGCTACAGCAAGCTCACCTGTGTGGTTGTAGTTTCGGAACCATGTTCTCTCTGAAACTGGTCTCTCTGGGCAAGGAATGATAAAGGAGAAAGCAAACACAATTATGAGACACAGAAATAATGAGATGAAGAAGGCGGCAGTGCGCCACCGGGACAGCCGGGACAGCTGCGATGACTGCTTGCTCACTATTCTTCTCTCCACAGAGTTTTCATGGTTCTCTTGAACTTTTACATCCTCAGTCTTCAGAGGGTGGATCTCAGCTTCCGAGTCTTTGTTATCCATCACAGCTCATTCATAGGTATTCTGACACCCTTCTTTCCTTTCACCTACAGTAATGGAAAGAGCAGTTAAAACAGATTTTGGAATATATTAAAAAAAAACAAACAACCAAAATATTCTGTTACTACCTGATATTCACACTGGAACATTCAATGGGAGGGGAGAAAATCAGTGTATCGTTGCAGAGCTGGATACAAAACGCCGTTGGTACCGCAGGTCTCACACACAGAGCAATGGAGAGAGACTGTGGGATGCAGGAAGGGCACAATTTCTTCTTCAGAAGAGGAAATCAGCTCTGCTAGACACAGATAAAGAAGGCTACAGCCTCTAAGCAGAAAGGACTGACTGGTCTGCAGGTCTTCCTCAAGAAAAACACACCAAAAGCTCCTTTTGCTGCAAAGACTTCTTGCTACCTCCTGTGTGTGTTCGTCTGATTCCCAGATGGAGAGGTGAAAGGAAACACTCATGACCTTTATACCCCAACATAAGGCTGCTCCCTACTGCAATGAGCACTGGAGCTTCCCCAGGAGACAGGGAGAGAAACAAACACCAGCATATTCTGTAAGGAACAAACCAAAGCTATTCAACACCTTCTCAGAAGAGAAACCACTTGATAAGTTTAGCAACCCAGCCCTGCAGAAGGCAAAAGAGTGATTTTCCTCCCCCCCTGAAGGAAAAGGGAGGTGCAAGTTGAGACTAAAATCAGGCAAATTTGATTTCATCAGAATGGAAGAAGAGCTAAAACTGCTGTTTTAACTTGTCCTGCTCTAAGTCATAATCTTGAGCTACAAGATCCCCCTTATAAAAAAGAGGGGTGGGGGAAAAAGCCCTGGTCATTTACAGAAGCCTATAAGTCATCACCGACAAGAACAATGCAAAGGGATGTTGATAGTGCTTCTTTAAAAAAACAGCAGAAGGGAAGAAACACAGAATAACACATTCCAGTAGCCTGGAAAAAGCTGCATGGCAGTGTCATAAAAAGTTATATCAGAGCAAATAAACACGACAACTGAGCCAATTTTCCATGACTGCCCCAGCAGTCATGTGCCTGGATTGTCCACTGAAGCAATTTACTTCCCCAGCAGAAAATAGCTTAAACTCAGCACCGACACAATGTAGAGAGCCTGGGCTTTCAACTCCAACAAGGACAGGGCTTGTTGCATCTCATGTTTCATGCCCAAACTCATTTACAGCTTCAAAGAAACACAAGATGAGAGGCGCCCTTGGGAGGCCGGGTTCCTTCAGGCAGCTGCAGCTCCACTGCGGGGGTCTCACCTCCTGGGGTTGTCCCTGTCCCACCACAGGGAAGAGCTGCAGAGGCCTCTTCTCTTCTGGGTACAAATCACAGTGGGGCCAAACCTACAGCAAGGCAGAAGTTGAGCTCTTGGGGCGAGCAGGACAGCCTGGCCTGCTGCTGTCAGCCCCCAGCTAACCTCAAATGCTTGCTGGACTTACACGGCTGGAGTCACGGAGCACATACTCCAACCTGAGTACCCTGGCATCTATTCTGCAACAGCATATCGAGTAAAAGATCTAGCTCCAGACAATGTAATTCAGAACAGTATCATGCAAATGCAATCAAATCAATAATGTAGAAGCTGTATCTTACTCCAAAGATCTTACTCTAAAGACCTCATCTGCCCTTCACATCAGTCTACAAGCAACGCCAAAGACACTTTCATGAGCTGGCTGTTTCCAGACCAACTGCAGGCATCTGACAGGGGTAGGAAGGCTCCAGATGGAAAGGGGAAGGAACAGTCATGCATCCAGCCTTACCCCTGACCTGGCCACAGCGCTGGCGAGCCAAGCGCCAGACCTGCAGCAGGTTCAAAGTACAAGGCTCCATGCACAGGCCGAGCAAATGATTTACCAGAGCAGAGCAACCATTGCTGCAGCGAAGGGGGATGGCAGCTGGAATGGGTTAGTGACCTCCCTTGCCATGAGGCAGATGGCTCCTGTGTCTCTGGCATGCCTGTCTCCAGCAGCAGGCAGAGGATGATCTTCTTAAACACAGTGGTAATCAGTGTCCATGGCACAGGCTGCAGCAGGGCTCAAGCACAACCCCACCAGCCTCTCCAGCTCCCCAGGATGAAGCCAGGGAACCTGGAGGGCACAGCTGAGTGCTTCCAGCTCCTATGCAACTCCCCAAGACCCAAAGCTGGGCTTCTCCCCACTTAGTCCAAAAGGGACACCATCCTAATGCTGTATGGAAGGTTTATTTTTATGACTCACTACAAATCACACCACTGTCATGTACACTGGGATGAGAACAATAAAAAAGTGGTAATTATCCTGACAGCCCCAGCAATTCCCCTTCTTTTGCAGCAATGACCCTCAGAGCCACGGATTACAAAGAGCCCTCAAAGCATTTAAAGCAATTCTTTATGTCTTCTGTCAGCGTTTGAATAATGCCCTTTGCACCCCTGCCAGAGCAGAGGCAGTGCCAGAACAACGACCACAAAGGTCAATGGCAAAGACTCAAATAATGCAGGAAATCCCATTGCTCACACTTGCAACGTACATGCTGGCAGCATGTGAAATGGCCTGAGCTCTGAACAACAAAGAAGTCTGGTAATCAGTTTAATTGAAGACAAGCAGAAAATGATAGTGTGCGTTTCAGATGGTTTTACCGTCCTCTAGCAGCCAGCATTTTGTCTCCTGCTGGTAGAGGACACAAAATAATGCACTGGGAAGTTTGTCCCATCCAGGCACCTTGCAAGGAAATAAGCAGTGACAGGATCCCGTGCTGCTGCATTATGAACACACGCTGCATGCACTAGGTCCCACAGCTACCTGGGGATGGGAGGCATTACCATGAGAAAACATGGGAAAAAGACTTCACAGGAAAGGAAATAACTAGAAACCGCATGTGAGGCCCAAACTGAACCCACACAGCCCAAGAGCACTGCACTACAGCCAGGGTCAGCATCTCACACCATTCATTTGCTGGTGTGAGCGCTTCTATCACTCCCTAAGCAATAAAAGGCTACTATCCCCAGCAGCTGGATGACCTAGAAGCAGTCCCTGATCAAAGCCAAGGAGGAACAAACACCCTTTCCTGTCCCACAGCAACAATGCCACGCTCAGGACAGACACAGCTTTACTCACCTTCACAGGGACTGACTTTCCTCTTCTTGAAGCTACAGTGCAGATTTACAGATCTGATCTCAACCAAACCAGCGAAACTTGTGCAGCAAGCAGTTCACGCCAAGTCACAGCTACATCCAAGAGACAAATTGTCATTACCAGTCAGCTAGCGCTGCCTGACAAGCACAGAGAACCACATGCAGTCAGATGTACACAGACTGGTGACAGAAACCATGTAGGTATCAGGGTGATGGAAGGTTTAACTCATTTTCCACCCATAAAATACCAAACCCTGGCATCTGTAATCTCACCAGGCACTAGCTCTTCTTGGAAAATTCCTAGCAATGTATCATAACTTAGATTTGATGTTCAGTATGTTCATACCTTTCACAGAATGATGAATTCAGATTCTGACTGGCCATTTTAGGAACCCAAATGCAGCATTTGGCTGGCCTGGCTCTTGTGTTTGCTTGTTTTAAGCACCTTACAGGTTTCCTCCCTGTCAGCCAAAAAATGTTGAAGCCCCAAGCTGCAATTAATATTGATGAAACAGCTTCCAAGTTTTGCTTTGAATAAGATGCAACATTCCTTTCACAGCTCCTTCCACAAGCAGACTGTTCAGTTTTGATCCCATGTACAGCATGGCTCTGCAGCAAAGTTGCTGGGCAGTCACCTGCTGCAACATGAAGACATTGTTGGATCATTTTCCCCTTTTCTGCAGTTCTAGTTACATCACGGTCCAGAAAAGAGGAAATAACACCTAAGGTTTCCCGCAAAGAAAGAGATTTTCCTTTCCAAATACACTCACACCCTGCACACAAGCCTGTCATTTGGCTGGGTCATCTGCAGCTCATAACTCTTTCTCAATATAAAGCCACAGCACAGGTTGGCAGGGAGAACTGCCTGGAGGAGACCACCTCCTTCCAATGCTGGGTACCTCTGCTCCTGCTCGTGTCCATACAGCCTTTGTGGGACACTGTAACCCAGACCACACAAAGGCAACACAGGCACCCAGCTCAGAGAAACACCGACATTCTGTTGCTACAGTTGTCCTTTGCCCTCCCCTCACAGCTGCTATTTTGCCTCTGTTAACATGTGTCTCTCCAAAACATCAACTTCTTAAATGACACATAACCATCTGGTGCCACAGAGAATTCACAGCATGAGTTAGAAACTCCTCAGAGCATAACCAAATATCACCTTAGAATGTGATAAATTTGTCATTTGTAGGAGAAAAGTTCTGTTTTCCAGGGCAGTTTTCACTAGAGGCAGGGATTCAAGTAGAGAAACTTGATCTGTTTAGCAAAGAGCAAAACACAATCCAGTAAGTTCCCAAGAGAGCAATGGGAAAAGCAAAACTCTAAGATGAAGAACATGATTAGAGCCACAAAGCTGCATGGAACTAATTACAGTGTAGGCCAGTAATAACAACCAGCAGAAACATGTGCCATTTATCATCCCAGAACTTACAAGCTTTGCTGGATCCAGGCCACTCACCCTCACTGACTGCTGCAGATCTCTTGCGTCAACCCCAAGAGTAGTAGTTAGAGAGTTGTTTGAATCTCTCACATCAGAGACATCCCCACCTCACCCATGGGGCTCCCCGGCCTGGATCAGAAGCACAGAGACTTCTCCACACCACCAGAGAGATCTTGGTGCAGGAAAACCCTTGACAAGAGGCTACGGTCATTTCATGTGGGTTTATTGTAAGACAGAAAGAAAGTACATTTAAGGGGAACACTTGTTCCACAGGTCACAAACGCCGTGCTGCCTGCTGGGCCCTGCACAGCCTAACGAGGTTTAGGGCAGGATGAAACCACGGTGTTCCTCCAGCCTCTGTTGTTCTTGTCAGCTACCTCCAAAAGAAACCTCTCTTCTCCCCCAGAGATGGATTTTTTTCTTCTCTCTTACACACATTCACAGAGGAAACCTCATTCATTCACAGGCCATCCCACCTGCACACCCAACACCCAGCCTGCAGAACCTCTTGGCTTCCAGCCTCCACTGCAGAGGGCTGGCTCCAGTCACACTGCGCTTCTTGCTTTCCAAAATAAGGAAAAAAGGGTGGAAATGAGATTGGAATTCAACGTATTAAAGCATTTTTCTTTCTGCGAGAACCATTCCAATTCACATCTGCAAAAGAGGCCCATGGCCCGCTGAGGCAAAAGGAAAAGTGAACTTGAACCCTGTCCAGGAAAGGTGTTGAAGGCTGGAGGTTGCTCTGCAGAGATGAGGGGTTTCTGGTGTTTCTGCCTCAACACAGACCCACATGCACAGTGCTGTGCGAGCGCATCTCCGCAGACCTCCTACGCAGCCCAACCACACGGGATCAACCAGCTCCCTCGGCAGAGCCCCCGCCTCTTGCAGAAGGGATCCAATTCTTTCCAAGGCTTCTCGATACGGCTTCAGGCCACTTCTCGAGCTGCTTAAGATGGACAGCAAACACACCACACACACACCCCGATCACAGGGAGGCGCACCGGGCTGGGACAAGAGCAGTGGGGAGGGCTGGGCGCCCGCGGTGCTTCATGCAGGAGCGGCGGTGCCCCTCGTCGGCTTCCCCAGCTCTGAGCTGCGGCTCGGCGCGGGTGCCGCCGGTGGAGCGGCTGCTGCACCCCGCGCCCACCCCGCTGGAGCCGGTTCCCTGCCTCTACAGGCCCCCCTGCGGTGCCGGAGGGGCGGCCCGAGGCCAAGCCCGGGCCTTTGGGACGCCCCGAAGCTCACCTCGCCCCCCCGCCGGTATCCGGGAGGTCCCACCGCGCCGGGCCGCACCGGCAGCAGCACCTGACCCCCAGCCCGCCGCGCTCCGCACTCACCCCGTGCGCCGCCACCGCCGTCACTTCCTCCTCCGGCGGAGGAAGTGACGGCGGGGCGCAGCTGCCCAGTTCCGCCGTGCGGCGGCCCCGCAAGAAGGAGTCCGGGAGCGGTGAGAGCCACAAACACAGTCTTTAATGCGATCAGACCGCGAGAGAACAGCACAGGCACGGACAGACACCCCGAGAGCGCCCCGCCGCCCCCCGCACCGGCACGGGGGGTACAAAACAACACGAACCGCGGGTTCGATGTAAAACAACAGGGATGGGGTCGCATGCACTAAGGACTAACACCGAGGGGGCGCCGGAAGGCCGCGGGGAACCGAAACTGTTAAAGCAGCTTTATGGGAAGGGACAGGCACCCGCCGGACCCCCCCGCACCGGACACAGCCGGAGCACGGGCTGACAGACACGCGCCTGTTCGCGTTAGGAGTGAGCGGTGTTCAATGACAGACACCGGCCTCACCGAGTTGAGCAGCGGCAGCCAGCCCCGTGCCCCGACAGCGCCCAGCGCGGCTGGCAGCAAGTGCGTTACTCACAGAACACCGGTCCGGGCTGTGGCGGGCACAGCGGGGCGAGCGCCTCCCCACTGCAAAATAAACCCAGTTACAAACAAGCGAGTTACAATATGCAAAGTTCCTCCACACTCTGGTGCTGAGGTCCCAGGAGCAGCAGTGCGCTGCTGGCAGCTCCTGCCTTCCCTTCCCTGGCCCTGGCCTTTGCTCCAGCCCCAGTCACCTCTGCTTCTCGGCCACCTTCTGCCTGCCCGGCCTTGGATAAAACACATACACAAATGCTTTTTTTGCAAGTCAGAAAACACCAGGAGGTGGCCCTGACTCAAGAGTACACAGAAAACAGGCAGGCTGGGTCTGTACCCCACTACTGAACACACTGGCCCAGACTTTGCACTGTTTTGTTTGTATCTGAACTGGAAAAGTACTAAAACCAGACCTGAGCCCATCTTAGAAATGTGCTCCCGATCATTTGGTCATCCTCACAGAAGATGAATAGCTTCCAAAATGGGCAGATCAGGGCCAAATTTGGTCTGTCTTGACTTAGCTGCAGTAGCGAGGCAGCTCTCAAATGCTGGAGGTGTAAAAAAAGAGGTGTGTAAGCGCTAAAGGAAAAAAAAAAAACTCTTCTGAATTTCATATAAAGAGAAGGAGAAATTGATTAAGTGAGAACCAGTGCCACTGGTGTGCTCACAAAAGGTCAGGATGATCTTTAGAGAAGGGCTGAAGCACTGCAGAGGTGGCCGCGGTCACTGGGTCAGACAAACACAGTGTGGCAGCCACAGGCCTGAATTGGAAACGATCTGTCCAGATTTATTGATTCCTACTAAAACAAGATCCTGTTAAACAGTACGTAACTCTGTCTCTACAAACTCACAGCTATCTGCCAAACAATAAAAATTCCAAACTACAAAAGATGAGTTGTATTCAGTAAATATAAATGGGGAATTTAGGCTTTGTGTAGAATGTTTTATCAGACTATTTACAGTGCAACACAGATCATTTGAGTTCAGATCTCGCCAGCTTCTCTCTCTTCTGATCTCTTGGAACGAGATTTGCCATTTGTGCTCTCGTGCCGCCTCTCAGAAGAGCTCTTCTCTTTCCTCTCTCTGTCTCGTGACTTTTCTCTTGAAGATCGATCTCTAGAAGATCTGAAGTACAAAGTAAACCGTCGCTATGAGCTTCACAACTAAAAGAGTTTCAAATACTCACAAAATGACAACATCTTTCCCTAAAAGGGCTGTGGCATAACACAAGTTCCGTGCAGAAATGTGCCTAGGTATTGCACTGCAGGGACTGGCAGCCCTGAGACAGCAACCCTGGGCCCTCCACAAGCTTTATGTAAGCGAACACCAGTTTTACAGTGCCAAGCACACAGCTCAGCCTTTGTTACTTTCTCCTTGGAGTAATCCTTTCAAGCTGTGGCTAAAGGGGCTCTCTGAGGTCTTCCCTGAGGCCCTTGTTAGTTAACTGGGCCCTGCTAAAGCACTTCCAATTTCTTCCTCACCTATGACTCAGCTCTGCTTGTGTCTTCTAGAGGGTTCTTTTATTATGCTCTAAGCTAGTGGCTTTCTGCTAAACCATTGTAAATACCAGCTGTATTCTTTAGACTCAAATGCTTGCTCAGCCCTGGGATTTTTACTGTGCAGCCTGACAAGCATGGTCCTGGGCAGCCCCCTGGGTTCAAAGTCAGGGTGATTTACATTCACAGCCCACACCACAGGCAAAGCCTTTCACAGCTGGCCCAAAAGACAGCTGCAGATTCAGCAGCGCTTCACTGTATCAGCCCACTCAGAATTAAGCAAAAGGTCCAAAAAGGCTGTTTTCCTGCGTGATTTACACCAGCTTATTGGCTCACAGCCTTCAAAAAGTGCTGATCCAGAATGAGCCCTATCGGCCCAAGCCCCTGCAGAACTAGGCAGAGGCTCTCACAGACCCTGCAGGGCCATTACATTTTACTTATGGACTCAGCACACAGGTTTTTCTTTACAGTCACAAGAGGAGGGTCTGGCAGGTACCTCAGAGGTTCCAGCTTTCATTCACATTGATTGTAAGGTCTGGAAGTACTGCACAATTGATGCATTAAAACCTTGCAGCTCTCTGTATCACAAGCCATTTCATTTTCATTAAATGGTGACATTTAACCAGACGACACCATGCGTCTGTCTGTTGAGATTAACTCTTTTCCTGTTCCCACAGCAATGCCTGCTGCCCCAAGATTTCCAGATCCTGTGACAGCTTGTTTCCTTCTACAGGTGAGACCTCAGACCAGAACCTGAATGCAGGTTTCATTAATTCAAGGTGAAAACAGAAGCTATACTCGTTCAAGGAACAGGGTTTTTCTGTTTGTTCTTTGGTTTATTTTGTTAAACTGATCCTGGTCTCTCCCAAGTTGTCAGTCAGCCAATCCCCCTACAACCTTCATGGGCTGATTTGAATGTGTTCAAGGTTTTCAAAGTAATCCCTTACCTGCTCTTTAGTAATAGTTATTACAGGGTCTTCCTCACTTCCTAATTGTCCAAACTTCTTTTCTTTATTTTTCATGTTCAAGACAGATTTAAAAAAGGACTTTAGTATCTCAGCCATTGGAGAATTAACAGTATTTACACATCCCCCCTCAATTATTAACAGATATATTTTTTCAGACCATTATTTCCCTCCCCAGCATCAGGCATCTTTAAAACCTCTTCTTACCCCTCAGCTAAAGTGACACAAGACACCCAGCAGCCGGTTTGTTTCTACAACTGTACTTGAGCAGTGGTGCCTCATCAGGTGAGACAGTGCTAAAGCACTCCCCTATGAATTAGGAGGACTTAAAAAAAGCTTCAGCAAGCTTTTCACCTGGTGACAGACTTGCTCCTGGGCTTAAAAGAGCTGCAAGGAAACACAAGGATCCAATTCTTCTAATACTCCTACATATGTTTGTCTCATCCTTCCTCCAACACAGTAGGTGTTTTTTATGAGTTTCAGAAGAGGCTTAAAACCCCTCCTCTAACTATAGCACTTCTCCTCAACAACAGGAGAATGGTGTAACTCCTCCTCATGGCCTCATTTTTCCCTCCCTCCAGTGCAGATTCATGAAAACTCCCCTCTCTCTCAAGCAGCTTTCTAACAGATGACTTCACCCAGATCCCAAATCATGTACTTCCTTCCCTGTGCCAGCACTGAAAGAAGCTGGGAAACAGAAGGTAACTATAGAAATGTCACGTCAAAACTGCCTCTCAGTTACTTGACTTTTACAGGCCTGGGGAGGCTCAATTAGCTCAAGCAAGCCTTTGTGCTGCTTCTCTTACAAGAAACCAGCAATTTCTCACAGCTCAGCACTGCAAACCAGGGAGCCAGTTCTATCTCCTAGATTTGTTCTCTCATGCTGGGACCTCACTGTACAGCTGCACTATTGCTGTAACATAAGGCCACCTATGACTAGCCACTGGGAAGCCCTGCTTTGGCCCAGGAGCTGGTATGGGACACTGCAGCTGCTAACATGAAAACCCTGTCGCACTCCTGCTCACTGTAAGGGACTGGGGAGGCTCACTGCGATGCCAAGGATTCACAGAATACATACTTGTGTTTTGAACTCCTGTCTCTGGACCCCCGCCGGTGACCTCTGCTGTGGCTGCGGGAGCGGCTCCGGTGGCGTCTGTGTCGGTCACGGGACCGAGAGCGAGACTTCCGCCGCTCACGGGAAGCCGACCTCGAGCGTCGCCGCCTCCTATCCCGAGACCGTGATCTGGTGGGGACACACACTGCCTCAGACTCAGGAGAAGGGTCAGTGCATCGGACCTGTGCGCCTGAGCCCATCTCTCAGACATTCCCAAGTAACAAATATCCAGAGCACCAGCACTCGCGCCCGCAGCCCCATCCCTACCAACACAGAAGGCAGACCAGCCTCAGGCTGGGCACCTCCCTCCTGGGCCTCCTGCTACCAACGAAGTGCCAATAGCTAAGTTTGATTTGCTGGGAAGCTTATATAAAAAGCTCCCACTGTCACTGTAAGCATGTGTCAATGCCTAGAGCAGAGCCTACCAACTGTGCCTTGCTCAAAGTGAGGCCTGTTTAAATAGAAGAGAGGCTAAAGAAAAGTGGCATGTGAAATTACCACAACCAGTACAACAGTCTGCCAAGAGAGAATCTTCCTTGTGGAAGTACTGCACTTTAGAAGCAGATTTGTTTCAGTCTGCTCTAAAAACTAAACAAAGGATGTCAACTTATATGGAAAGCAGTAGAGAGGAAGATCTCCAGCTACCTGACCACAAAGAATGTTGTCATGTAATTAAGGCAAGCTCTCTACAGAGATGGGGGAGCTTTTATCTTGAATCTCTGTATTTTTACATGAGGTACCATGTAGGTAATAGATACATCTCAAACGCTAAAACTATGAGAGTACATTAGACATTTATTGGAAGTGGCATCAAGAACATTCTTAGACTTGGGCTCTGCTGCACACAGCACAATCTGTCCTGACTAGGCCCAATGAGTGACATTAGGTTGCAGAGCACTACTGAGGCGCCCAAGCAGCGATTCCCATTTCCTTCAGGGAGCAAAACAAAGAGACTGGGGCACTGAGTGAACTCCATTTGTGAGGCCCAGGAAAAATCTCAGTAGTTAGATAGAAACACAAACAGGCATTTGGAAGAACTGCAGGAGAAATGTGCACTCACCTTCGACGATCTCTATTTCTTGATCCAGACCTAGAAAGAAGATAACAGGTAAGCGAGAGAAGGTATAATATAGCCAGTGGGTTTTCAACAGAACAACCCAGCCACCCTGGCAGCTCTCCACAGGAATGCAACAGCACCCCAAGTGATATGGCATTTTAAAGAAGCTCACCATTAGAACATTTAATTAGTTTCAACTTGGGGGCAAGGAGAATGTGTCAAAAACTGAGGAGATTTGTAGAAACACTAGTTTCTACATGCAGAGCTTCCTGTCACAAATTAAAAGGTCTACAAACCAATTCAGTCTTAATAACACACCACAACAAACCTTCCTGACTGTGCATATTGGTTATATGCTCTTCATGCTCTGCAGTCTCACATCAACTACATCAACTCTAACGTTCTGAAGTGCCACTCTCCAGTCAGAAAGATACTGTTCCTTTGAGGTAGCTGCACATCAAAAAGTTTTTAATAAGGAGAAAGCAGCATTTTCTCACTCATCAGATTTGTTTAACAAACATCAGGAGGAAATCTGCATCAATGATTTTTTTCCCTGTTTGAACTAGAAAAAAAAGGAGGGGACAGACACAAGGGAAGAACAATTACTGAAAAGTAACTGAGAGAGACACTAAAAATCCCTCATTCAAGACTTAGAAAGCCATTTCAGAAGTACAATCCAAGCCTCACTATTATTCCCACATTTCCATGGCTTCAGAGCTCATGTGCGGCGCTCTCAGCTTAATGCTGAATTAGCTTTTGGCAGTCTACAAATAACGTCGTCTCAATTCGTTCAACTTCTGCAGCACCATTACTCAGCACCACGTAAAATACTACTCTGTGAAATATGCACCTTCCCTTTTTCTCTATGGCCACATTTCAGAGCCAGCTTACACCAAAACATCACACCCTGTGCGAACAGCCTCTTTTCGCTTTAACTGAGAAGTGGCTGGTCTTAGTGACTTAGAGACTCACTCTTGTAACTGTTCCTGTCTCCCCACTGCGTACAGGCTCGCAGAGGTGTTCCATTTACACAGCCACAGAGCTGTTGGAGCACTGTAACAAGAGATGAGGATGAAAGCTACACACAGGTAAAATTTTAAACAGCGATAAAGAAGCATCTATTTTAATAATATCAATTAAACCTGTACCTGGATAAGAGAAGATTAAGAGAATCAATGTGCACTGACCTTCCTTCATAATGAAAGGGGATTGTTCAATCGTGGTAAAAACAAAAAACCCCAAAATGTGGGCAGCAATTCAAGTAGAAGGACCGTAAACAGGGTGGAGCTGAGCTCAGAGTCAGGCAAATGGACCATGATCTGAGGCAACACACAAGACAACCAGATGAAGGCAAAGCTGCTAAGCCAGGAGAGCAAGGCAATAACCACACACCTCCTTTTTCATGGAACAGAACCTGACAGAGCAGCAGGACCTCCTCTAGACGTCTGGCAGGCAACTGAAATTTTTTGGTGGCTGTAATTACTCCAACTTCCCAATGTTCTTTTCCTCCTGATCACTTTATTCTGAATGACCAATGTGCACACTTATACAAAGCCCTTCTACATCCCTTGAAAAGCCTGGCTGACCTTCCACACCTGTGATCTGAGCAGGAATGTGTACAGTAACCTGGTAATCACTCCCTAGTGCTAAATGTCAGAATTCAGGAGGCATCCAGCAAAAGAAGCACTTTCCTTACTAGCCTGAATCAGCATACAGCAGGAGACAGTAGAAGAGAGCTGTCCAGAGGAATGAGAAGCTAAGCATATTTATTTTTTCCCCTTTTTTTGGCCCTGTATCACAGAGGCTATGTACTGACTTTCACGACTTGTGTGTTGTTCAACTTAATACAAAGGAAATCCATTTGGCAACTCCACCTAGACCTGTTTGCTGGTGTACTCTGGAAGCAAATCAGAGGTCTGCACTTCCAAGCATGTCACCTCTCCATAGAACTTCAGTCTTTAGAGATTACTGGGTAGCTCGCAGCCACCAGCAACACCAAGGGACTTCTGCTGATATACCACTAGGGCTGACAACCCACTTCACTAACCCTTATGTGGAAATCACAGTTTAGTTGACAAATTAATAAAGCCTGTGAGAGGTAAGAGTTTCATAAGTGAATCTCCAGGTTTCCATGGTACATCATAACACCTGTAAGTCACTGAAGACTTCTCCAAGTCAAGCAGTACTTTCTTACCAAGTAACACCTTTAGTATGTTGCATATGAAGACATTACAAGAAGAGTTATGAAGGAAGTATGTCTTCTGTGGTTTCACAGTTATCAAGCTCTGGTTAAGAGAGGCAGTCTGAAAAGCAGTAGAAGTTGCCCATTAATTTTTGATGAAAAGATGCCCCTGCAAGCACGGTGTTGCACAGCTCCCAGCAGATAAGGTGCTGAGAAATGCAGAAATCTGGGCTCTGACTTCAGTTCTGACACTGAGTGCCCACCTGGAGAATTACTTTCCTTCTTTGGGTCAAGTCCCTGTTTTGGAGAGGCAAATAATTTGACCTCCTCTGTATGGCACTGCTGACTCCTTCATAGCAAGCTTTTCTTTGGTATCTAAACACAAGATGCTTTCCACAAAGAGTGAGAGCAAAGGCTGGCCACAGTCTTGTGCCACACACTACTCGTAGCACAAGTAGTGCTATGTATGAAACCAGCAAGAGCTCAGACTTTAAGCTAACTCAATGCAGTTTTTAAACCCTCCCTACTTAAAAGATTAAATAAACAATCAGAAGTGGTCTTCAAATCCCATCACATGAGATGCATCCACATATGGACTACTTCTGAACACAAGAGGCTCCTAGCTCTCACAAACTGGGGGTCTGGGGTTATTTTAAACAAAACAACACAAAACCAAAACCACAGACATGCCACAGAAGGAAGACAGCCAGTATTCTGAGGAGATGCAGACCAAGTAAGAGATACAGAGGACGCCTGCTGAAGGCAACTCTGCTGAGCATTTTTCACACAGGAATGAACTTCAGGAAGAAGAGGCACCATGGAGACAGACACACTGAATCCAGGTTACAGATGGTCCTACTGTGCGTCTGAAAGAGCCCGCCACGAAGTAGCTGCACAGGAAGACACTTCCTGTTTCACTTCCATCTCTCTGACCATAGCAACATCCCTTTCAATTAACTCTTGCACTCATCACCCAGCTAAAGAATCTGCAGCTCCCAAATGTAACTGACTTACTGTCAGTCTTGCATGGATGCCACAAAATTGTGAAGCTCTACGTGAACAGCTGTGGTTCAGGAGAAAGATGCAGCATGAACTGATGCCTCATATGACACCAGCTAATCCACAGAGAGAGAAAACTCACATGAAACACTCTGAATGGAGAATGCCTAAAAATCTCAGGCTTCACTGTACACCAAAATCACCAAGCTGCAGAGCACAGAAAACCGAACTGCTTCAATTCTGGTGTTTATTTGCCAGCACTTCCAGCAATACATACCCTGAAGCCAGCATCATCTTAGTGCATACTGCAGCTACGTATCTCATGCCTCAGACATGGATGGCTGAAATATACTCTTCAGTTGACACTGAGGGTCAAAAAGAGCTCTCCACAGGCAGTTAGGTTGGGTTTTTTGATGCAAGAAGTACAAGAGGAGAACACTGGGGAGATGCTGTGACAATGAGAGCAGCATTCCTACTCAGCCACATCCTCTGCCTGACTACAGCAAATAACCACCCTCTCCACACCAGGCTGTTGACACACAAGTGAACCTGTGTTCAGGTACAGAAGAAAGAGTTTTTCCAGTTCAGCTGGCAAGATGTGAAGAGCTCGTCCTGAGAATACCAACACTGCAGCCACTCCCACTACTTAGATTATACATATATGAGCAGCTGACACATATGGCCTCAATCTCCAGAAGTAGCCACTCCTTGGGATCCCTTGGATTCCCTAAGAAGTGTTTACCAAAGCTGTGCCAAAAGCACCTCACTGCTATTGTAGATAAGTCTCAGAGCAAGACAGGCAACTCACCACCTGGCTCACATATACCAGCTCTGTTCTGCTGTCATCTTCAAGCCTAGAAGCAAGGAGGGCTGCCCAGAGAATTTCTGCATGACTAGCACCTTTTGAGCAGACCCAGCCCTCACTCATCTTAAACTTCCCCACTGAGATGCATTGGATAAGGGCATTTTATCTAGATTCAGATTTCCAAAGACAGGGACTAGACCAATATAGGCTTGAAGACTACATGGAGCTCACATCTTTCAAACACACAATGGAGGTGTATATCTGAAATACACAATACACGTACAATCACTCTAACATGGGGGGTCTGTGCGTCTGTTTTCATCTTTAACTAAATGCCAGCGTGCTCAGTATCCAGAGCATGCCCAACAGCTAATCCAGCAGCAGATGCTGCTTTCCAGCAATGCTCAGACACAAGAAATCAGACTACTTCAAAACCAACTTCACAAGCCAGTTATCAGCTTCCACTTACCGTCTGCCCATCCTCTCCTCTCGTTCTCTCTCCTCTCTCCTCCTCAAACGATCCTGGTTTCTCTTCTCCTGCTTCTCTGCCACTGTTTTCTAGGAAAGGAAAAGCCCACATCATATTTCAGCCATATAGTAACAGGTCAGAGATCTTCACGGAGACTATTCCCATAGTAAGACAAAGGTAGTAAGACAAAAACACATTCCACTACATTTAATGTGCTAGTTAGGATCTGTATCAAGGTTTCCATTTTCCTCACAACTTCACTAACATACATCAGTGCAAGAAATGCCACTCCCTGCTCTGCTTTGAGCGCTTGGGCTCTGAGACAAGCTCATTAGCTTTGAGGCAAAGGACTGTCTCACCATGAGTGTACACAACTCACAATGGAACAGTGCCAAGGCCTTGTGCCAATGATCATTCAAGGCTCTGACCTCAATATATTGTCTCATGAATAAGGCACAGGATTCACCACTCTTACTTGAGCAGGCTGATGGCCCCTGCAAGCAAGGCTGCCGGTACCAGAACTCCATTATGAACCCTTTCAGAAAACTTCTCATCACTTCAGCTACTGGAGACTTCAGCAGCAGAACATGAAATTTCAGTTCAAGCATTTCATTAAGACGTCTCAGCTAAAAAACCCAGAGTGACAAAATCCAGCCATATCAATGAGAAAAATACAGGTGAGTGGACCAATGCTGTAAGGAACGAATGACAGCAGTGGTCTGGTTTGCCTCATTTTGAGTGCACATATTTAGTTACCCAGAAATTACAGAACAAACCCAAGATGAAGCTATGCAAATCCTCATTTGAGGTTTCAGGGATTCTGCAGTCAGAAATTTCTGGACTTTCACAAGCACTTTGCAAAGAATTCTGTATGAATTTGGTGAACTACAAGGAGAGGCTTAAAACAGAGTGGATTACCCTCAGCTGATCCAGTTTCTCACGAATCTGGATAAAACCCAAGTGTAATTTGCCTCCGAAGTGGTCAGCAAGACGACGGTCGTTGTCATGGAGACCCAGATACGCTGAACAGACTTCACACACACGGAGCTTCTGCTGCTGGAAACTGGATGCAGGCATTGAATTTCGGTATTCTTCCTAAAGGTAGGCAAAAAAAAACACACAAATGTCAGGGAGCCCTTACATAGTCACAGCCCTAAAGGGAAAACCCTGCAAAGAATTGCACTGCTGCTTTCAAGAATCAAAACCCACCCTTGATATACAGGAGGGGCCATAACAAACACTCTGCAAGCACAGCTACCCTGATAGTCTCTCCCTGCAAGCAAGTAGCAACCCAGACTTTGGGAGTATAAATCCCTCCCTGCTCTGTCAGCTCTCTTCACTAGATAGAAGTTTCTATTCTTCATCCACCACACTACACTGCCAACTGCTCACTGGCACAATGCTGAAACTGAACAAGGAGGTACTGGCAACATAGGAAAAGAGGCAAGAACCACTCAGCTCTTTGTCATGTCTCAGCCTAGCCCAGTCCTCTATTGCAGTTCACAGGAGAAGCAAAGCCATACCTCTGCCTCTTTCTTTTTTGCTCGGACTTTCTCCACTTCCATCAGGATCTTTTGAGACTCATCAACATTTCCTTCAGCCCCCAGCTGCTCAGCTTTAGCTAGGAGTTTTCCTATGTCTTCATTCAGCTCGTGTACTTTCTCTGCCTAAAGAGAAAAGGTAGTTTTTAGTAAGACAAAAAAAAAACTTGCATGACAACTTTTCTTTCTTTTCCAAAAAATCCTGTTTAATACAATCAGTTGCTGGAAGATGACCATATGTCTCCAAAAGTCAAGACTCCCAATAAAAACGAATTGATGGGCCAAACACAGACAATGCAGGCACAGACACATAGCAAAGAATAAAATGACATGGAGAGAACATCATCAATGCTGCCACAAAAAGCAGCATATCTCTGGCTTACAGGACAAGGCAGAATCCACAAAACCAGCCTCAGGAATGTTTTGTATTCACCGCATGAAGCAAGAGGAAAGTTTCCCAAAGAGGAAACTCCATGAGGATTTGTTACACAAAAAGATGACAATCATAGGATAGACTTACTATTCCATTACATTATTACATTACATTAACATTGTAAGCCATTACATTAACACTGAATAGTGTGGGGGAGAAACCAACAAGCTTTACTGCCGCGCTAAAGTGACCTATTTTAGAGTTCATGTTTTATACTACTATGGTCCTCCGTATCAGTAAGCTTGCCACAAGAACAGCCAGAGCAGAATTTGAGCAGGATGGCTGGGAACCACAAAGCTTTTGTGGAGCCTATCTCCTGAATACCAATGATGTCAGAGACAACACAGCTCCAGTGCTGTCGCACAGACTTTCACAACAAACATTCACTGCAAGGAAAACACCTTTGCAGACACTTCAGCACTGATTTCTTCCTGTGTCTCAGCGAGGCGTTTCTTGGCCAGTTCTGTTCTCCTATCACACTCTGCGATGAAGGATTCCAGGTGATCCATTGCCTGCATGTTCAGACAAAGAACTGTGAATAAAGGTGCCCTCTATGCCAGACACAGCCAACAGCAATCCCCGCATAATGCACAAACAGCCTCAAGAACAGATGCCTTGAGAAAAAAAATATGACACTTTGTAGAAAAAGTAACATCTGATCCCTGCCCTTAAGTCTGTCATCTGCCTGGAACCTGACACAGTTCTTTTATTCTGTCACATAAGAGGATGCTCACACAAAGACTGCTTTGCACTGGAACTTCCAACGCATGAGCAACAGGTGTAAAGACAAAAGCATTGGAATAACATGAAAAGGGAAGACAGAATTGTTCTGCCTGACCTGTTACATTACAGAAAACTAAATCTGGGAAAGTGAAACCAGAGAGCAGAAGGCTTTCAATGTTAAATCTCCTTCTGGGACAGGCCACCAGGTTACAATGACCTGGTACAGAGCAGCAGGTGTTGGATGCAAAGAATGCCAGAGGAGCCTTCCTCATTAGCTGGACTAATGGTGTTGCAAGGGCGATAATTACTTTCAGTTTTAAGGCAGCAATCAAGTTGACCCTGGGGAAGGGGCTCTACATCTTGTCAGCTAACACATCAAATGACATGGCTAGCTGAAACTTCCACTGAGCTCTACTGTTCAGCCAAATAACTTCAAGAGGCAGCTTCCACAGAAGTAACTGAAATGTCTCTGTACTCACATCCAGCTCAAAAAACAGGTCTCTCTCTTTACTTGCAATCTCATAATCTGCTCGCAGTGCCAAGTCATGGATCTTTGTACACTCTCCCAGGTCCATACGCTGTTGAAAATAAAAAGCAAAATCAATGTAATAACCCTCCATTACTGCAACAAGCAGCATATAACTCTCGCCAGCTTTCATAAAGTCTGATGAAAAGGAGCTTCCCCTTAACCTACCGGTAACAGAACTAGCCAGAAGCACCATATGCCTGCTAGAACTCCTCTTCTAGGTGTTTCTGGAACAACATTAAAATACCCCAAACACTTTAAGTCCAGTCCTACTCCTTCTCTAGGTCACAGAACAGCCTTAGAAATTGCTGGGAAGGATCTGGGAAGGCACAGTACACTGCAGCAGCAACTGCAAATGCCTCCTACTACGGCACAGCAAAACACACAGCTTTGTACCCTACTTAAAACTCACCTGGAAAAGCACTTCTGTGTCAGGATGAGCCCTAGTAACAAACTGAAAGATACCAACTCATAGAACACAGACAGAACGCTTCCCACCAAGAACAAACGGACTTAAAGGAATAAGGGCTCTTGCCAGTAGATGAGTACAACCCCACACTCAACACCACTCCTGATTCTACTAGCTAGCCCCTTCCCATAGTCAGTTGCAGCCTGAAACCTTAAAATATGCCCAGCAAAGCAAAAGCCTACATATGACCACATCTAACAACAGACTTCTTGAGAGCATCTCCCTTCCCAGAAAGCTCTGACTTCCATGCTGCCCTTCACTCCCCTTGCAATCAATGCCATTTAAATTTGTTTGTTTTTTTCCCCCATAGTCAACAGCCACATAACCCAAAGTTAATTATGCTCTCAAACCATGGAAATGGCATTTCAACATTATCAATATGTAACAGAGAACACTTCTCAAAGTAGAAAAGGAATGACGTTTTGAAAGCCAAAATAATAAAAGGCCTAAGTGTGAGCCACAGAACAAATTACAGGGTACATGTCATGGCAGGAACACCCAGCCAGCCATCCTCTTCTCTCCCAGTCACCACCAGTCCCAAGGAGCCCAGAAGTTCCTGAGTAAAGATTTAAACTCCCCCATGCACACAAACATCGAATACATGTAGATGCCACTGATAATTAGTCCTGATCACATTTGCTGAGCAATCCACATTGTGAGCCATCTCTTACGATCTCCACTAAACTGCTAACTCACTGGAAAGCCTACTTCTATGAGGAAGGCTTTTTAATAGTAATCAGAGCTGCAGAGTTTCGCCCAAGTGAAAAAGGAAAGCAGAGACCCTTACAAAATCACCCTGCAACCTACAGACTTCAGCTCACTCACATCTCCCAGTGGGGAACACAATTAATTCCCTGAATGTCGTTTCCAAGCTGTGTCTACCTGGGCAGCTTTCAGACTGATCTGTCTGCTTATTAGTGGAGCGAAAATTCAGGATTACCAGCTGATGCCACCTCTGAACGTGCTGCAGTACTTCCACTGACAGAAACATGTTTACCATCAGCTGCTGAGGCAAGTCAGTGCATGCCATTAATGATCTGGATGACAAGTCCCCCAGTAACAACACATGGGCACATTAAACCAACTTCTGCTCTCCCAGAAGTTTCCTCCCTATCCAAAGACACCAAGAAGAGACTACTGTAGCTTATTTAGTGACACATTTGGACAAGTTTCTGGGAATAATCAAAAAAGAATAATCACAAAAAGCCACCGTATTAAAATTACAGCTTGTATGACCAGGACCACTGGCAACCAAAGCAAACATCAGCATGCCTCCTGCAGCTCTCAGGGATATTCCACTGCTTTACTTATGGTCTGGGATTCCTCTCACTGTGAATGTGAAGGCCAGTGAATGCGACTCCATCACATTACACTGAGCACAGCAACCCCAGGGATCCAGCTTTCTGCTTGTCCCCAGTCAGCCTCCCACTAAGGAGTATCTGCACACATGCAGGATGCAGCAGTAACAATGCCTCAGGGGGAGGATGTAACATAACCAGCACCAGAAGGCTTGAAGCATCTGTTGGAAGGTTCCAAAAAGAGCCAAAGTCCTGATTCTGCCGTAATACACACCCAGAGATGGATGCTACCCTATCCAGCTGAGGCTGCTTCACCTACGCAGCTCTCCCCTTCATGGAGCACAGTTAAGATGCCAGGGAACCTGACTGAGATCACGAGGAAAGCCTACACGTTCCAGCTACATTTCATTGTGTGCTGGTAGCACTGACAGCTGAAATGCTGTTCCCATTCTGGACATCACATGTTCCTTCAACACGGATCTGCAGCACCAATACCTTTTCTTGCCCCAGTAACCTGCTAACAGTGGTGTAGAGAGCTCCACAGCCACTTAAAAGGCCACCACAAGATCATCTGAGTGACCCACAAGTCCTCCTTCCTGCTCCCCTGTGATGCTTCTGAGCATAAACTCCACAGCAAGAGGACTCACTGCAGACAAGTAAGATCAGAATCAAGAGGACCGGCTTTCTCTACGTGCTTCTCAGCCCCAGGAGACTCACAACCCATCTGAACACTTCAGACTTCCTCCACGCTTTGGCACCTAATCCAGCAGTCATGCACGTCACTTAATTCAACCCCTCTGACTCACCATTTACCTTCTTCCTGGAAACATACCAGAAGAGGCAGAAAGCAGCCTGCACCTTCAAAACACCGCCTGGGCCCAAAAAGACTTTGTAGACTCTTGTGTCAGAAAGACATACCCTAACCACAGTGACCTGCATGAGGGATGGAGGTGGGCAGAAGGTGATCTAAGCGGCTTTGAACTCCTGAAATGGAAGTGAGGTGATACGGAGGCTGATTGCTGAAAAATACATCTGAGCTTCAAATTAATAACGAATAAATACAGAGATATACACAGATCGGTATTTAACTCTTCCAATGTTACTCTGCAACAGCACTGAAAAGCTAAAGTTTGAGTGCTCAGAGCTGAGGCAGCTTTTACGAAAGTTCTTTCTACTAGTGCTGCCAGAGTTTTGCCATCACAGTGACATGCAACAAGAAAGGAGTGCCAGCCCTCCCATTGCTGGTAACCCCACTGCGTCAAACTCGGCTCCTGAAATAACAGCAGGAAGAGCTATAAATAACGACAGTATCTTTAAAAAATCTGGTTAAATGGATGGACAATGTGAACTGCCACAGTATTTAGTCTCAAACAGGGAGGGAAAAGATGGATTTCAAACATCCAAATTCATCCTCATCCTGCAATTCTGTAGCACAGCAACAATAGCAAGAGACATGTATTGTTTTCTTTCAAAAGTCAGACTGCATCTTTCATCTGGGTGCCTAAACTGAGTATCTACTTCAGCAAGATCCCACTGTTAAAAGTCCACATCACGTTTTGCTCTCAGAGAGCATGTGAGCCAAACCTTTGAAAACCAGCCAGCTCTGTCCCCAGAGGGCAGCAGCAAAGGAGCCGACCCAACAGTTTCAAACCAGTCAGGCAGAGTGACACACTGCTCACACCAACCAACTCCAAAGACAAAGTCAGCCTGAGCTGCAACCTGCCATTACCATGGCAAGCAGGAATGATGAGAAAGCTGCTACTCCATCAGGGAACACGACATGGCTGCCAAAAGGAGACTGAAAAGCTCCAAGGGTTAACAATTATTGCAGCAGGTAAGAAAATACCTGCTAGTCTGAAGATGCAACCAGAGCACCCAGGACAGCAGGCCAGCTATGGTCTTGCAGACTCCACAAGACAAGTTTCAGGCCCTAAACATCTCAAACTGCAAAAAGAGAAATAATCTTGTAACTTCACATGTGAGAGTGGGAGAAAAAAAGAAGATTCAAGTGAATTCTGAGAGCTCCTGACTTCAGTAGTTCCATACACAGGTCACACAAACTAAAATTAGAATTATGACTGCTCCTTGGGCATAGAAAGCGAGATATCTTCTAGAAGGTACCCACAACACACAGCTGAGCCCTGGAGAGTTGTACCAACATCTGCCTCCCCAGAACTCCTTATTACAGAGCATATACTTACTGTTCCTGCCAGGATATCATGGGGACAGCAATCCAGAAGGTGGCTCTTGCAAACACGATCGTCTGTAAACTTCACCCTTTGTCTGGTTTCATCTCCTGAAATTCATTTGTGGTTTTAAATAAGGAGATATTAGAATACTGACTCGAGAACAAAGACCTCTGTATGATCATTTCACCTTAATATGCACATTAAAATACCTGGTGCTCCTGCTCCCCAAAATTAAAAAAAAAAAAAAAATCTTAGAGGGCATCAGGATATTCTGGAACACTTCTAACTGGGGAAAAAACACTATTTTAGCATTTATTCATCCAGTATACCATGTTAAACACAGTGCTGGCAAGCCAAGTAATGTCCAAGGCCTGTCATCCATATAAAGAGACAGCACACCCAGAGGAGAGAAAAGAAGACAGTCTGGCTCGCAGCCAAAACCTTTTATGTTTCGTGGGGTTATTCCTCCCCTTTTTTACTGTAATGAAGGAGCAGGAGATATCAAACCCCACGCTACTGGAGGGCCATGACTCACAGAACAGGGCTGTGCTGGGCAGTTTTTATAGGTGACTGCTATTTGCTCATCCAACAATTAAAGCATCGGTCCATTTGGTTTGAAAAACGAATCTGCAGTGTGCTTTCCAAGGCCGGGCAAAGACGAATCTTGTAGGTCTCAGCTTGGAACATGAAGCGTGTTCCCCACCCGCATCCCACCCTCAGAAGACATTTTACACTCAGGAGCCACTTAAACAAGACAATATCAGAAAAGCAAAGAAATCAAAAGTAAAAAGAGAAACAAAGTTAGTCAATACACACTGCGAGCTCCAACATATACTATACCCATCTGCATTCTTCAAGACCTCAGCTGCAGAATTTTATGCCCACTGTTGAAAAGTTTTAAAGGAAAAGTTTTCTTGCCCACACCTGCAGTAAGGAAGTCAGGGGAATGATACATAAAAGTAAAGGCAAAGTGGTAATGGTATGTGACAATTTTAAAGCTCATCTGTGTATATGACACAGGTATGTGTAATACTAAGGTATGAATATAGTTTAGGATTTGCAAGCATCCAGGAATAATGTTGTGTCTACTGAAAATGTTTTTTTTTCTTATTTTTTTTCTTTCTAAGCTACACTTTTAAAGTTACTTGTGAAAAAAAAAAGCAAACACTTTTTTTTGTTTTTGTTATAACAGCTTTAAAAATTGGTTGTGACTCACGGCTCGATGAACATGAGGCTTTTCTGCAACTCCTTTGCAGATTGATGTAGGCAGGCAAAGATACACTGAACCTTTATAAATAAAATAGAGGGGCCAAAATTGTTCAGTTTGTATGAAATAAAAATATGGGAAGCAATTCAACAGCAACTCAATACACAAAGAAAGAAAAGCACTTATTCACTTACGAAACAAAGTGCAAAGTACCTGCACAGCCCTGCTAACGTGCCAGAGGGGATTTAAGTACTCGGCAAGGTGCAGAAGGGAGATACAAACCGCAGTGGGAACATATTTCGCACAGGCTGTCATTTCTTTTCTTGGACAACAACTACAGCGGCCGGCTCCTGCAGGCAACCTACCTACACGCCTCCGTGCGTACGGCGCGGCCTGGGCACCGGCCTGCCCTACCACCTCTCTCTGCGGCAGCCAGGGCCCGGAGCGGCGGGCTCCTCCCGGGGCTGGCCCACGGCGGGCGCTTTCTAGGGCCGGGACCGAGGCGACCTACCCCTACCGGGCTCCCTGTGCCGAGCTCACCGTGCCGCCCAGAGGCGCACCGAGCCCCGGGCCCGCTCCGCCGGCAGCGCCCGTCGCGCCGCTCCCTCGCTCGGCGGGGCCGCGGCCAGGCCTCTGCGGGGCGGGCCGGTGCTCCGGCTCTGGCGCGCCGCGTCCCCCGGCGCGGGCGGATCGACCGCGCCGCAGGTCCGGAGCGGATGCAGCGGCCGCGCTGGGCTCCATGGGGGTGAGGCGGCCGCCAGGCCGCGGCGTTTTCCTCCAGGCCCCGACTGTCCCTACTCACCGTCCCGGGCCGTGCCCATGAGCTGGTCCAGCAGGGCCCGCATCTGGGCCTGGGCCGACATGGCGGGCGCGGGCCGTGCCGCGGGGCGCGGCGGGCGGGTGGCTCCGGGCTGGGCCTGGGCGGCGGCGGCCTCGGAGACGGCTCCGGCCTCAGAGGCGACGGCGACGCACGACGGGCGCTGGGCGGAAACAGCCCCTCCCGCCACCGCGTGGCATGCCGGGACCGGTAGTCCGCCGGCGGGGCGGGGCGTGGTGCGGCGCTGCTGGCGGCGGAGGAGCGGGTGGCGGGGAGCGAGCAGAGGGGAACCGGGGGTCGGGGCCGGGCAGCGGGGAGTGGGGGCCGGAGCCGGGCAGCCGGCGGCGGGGAGCGGGCAGTGGGGGGCCGAGGCGGGGCAGGCGCTCCGCCCTGGCGCCAGAGGGCCCTGCGGGAGAGCGTGGCCGAGTGTCCGTCCGGATCCCCGCCCCAGCGGGCGGCTGCGGAGGCCTCGAGCGGGGACACGGGCTGCGGCTTCCTTGCTGCGCCCCACCAGCAGCGCTGCCCCTGGGTGCACCAGCACTCGTCCCCGGGCCTGACCGTGTGGGCCCAGTAGCGAGCCACAGCAGCTGCCGAGCTGCGCCAAGCCGAGACAGGCCATGAAGAGCGATCACCAAGCGGTGCCAACCCGTGCAGAGCCATGCCAAGCTGTGTGGTGCGGAACTATTGTGGGCAGGCGAGCGACAGCGGCGCAGAACAAAGGGTGTCTGTGGTTTATCGGCTCCCACTCGCTGTGTTTGCCAGCAGTGCTCCAGCAGGATGGCTGCTGCTCCCACCCCGGCGTTGCCGGTGTGTTTGGAGAGGGGAGGGGGAGTGCTGCAGAGCCAGAGCGGGCGCCAGTGCCCAGATCTGCCCCTGCAGGGTGCCCCAGAGCTGCTGGCCCGGGAGGGGAGCGTGACAGCTGAGGCCCTCTTCTCACCAGTGCTGCACTGTGCCACAGGCTGGGACACCCCCTCAGTACCGGGGTCCCACTCAGATCCAGGGTGCAGGATGCTCAGACCAGGGTGGCAGGAAGGCTCTAAGGGAGCAGACCGGGAACTGGGGTCATGCCGAGAGCAGGGGACAGGGCAGCTCCGAGCAGGGCTCCGGCTGTCCCCAACGCCAATGGCCATTGTCCCCAGCACAGGCAGTCACAGGGTCTGGGTGCTGTGTCAGGCTCCCCCCATGACATCCCCTCCAGCCATCCTACATCCTCTGGCCATCTGTGTCCTCAGCCACCCTGTCTCTGGCAGTGACCTCCAAACCCCAGCTGTCTGTGACCCTCGACTGTGCCCTGCATGGCCACTCTGGCACTTCCTGTTGCCAAAACAGAACAGCACCTCTGGCTACAACCGCTTTGGGACCTGAGCTGCTCGCCATCGTCACTGTCTTCAGTCCCTCATGTGGGCCACCATGGTCCCATAGCAGAGACATGGGGCACCCCAGCACCCCAGCTGCACTGCAGTCTTCAGTGCTGGTCCCAGCCATAGGGATGTCCTAGCTGCTCTCCACATGTCATGTCCCCATCTCTGCATCCACTGGCACTGCCTGGCCAGAGCCACCACCCCTGGGCACTCAGCCCCATACCCCCTGGGACCACAGACACCCTGAAGTGCCATCTCCTGATGGTGGCCATATCCTGCCACCTCAAAAGGTTCCAAACCCCATCCAGGGGCTGGTCAGAGAGCCCTACACCTGCTTTGGGGAGCACAGAGCTGGAGATGGGAGGTCCAGACCCACATGGGGGCTGCAGAGCACCAAGGGGACCCCATGGAGAGGCTTCGTGCAGCACGGTGGCAGTGCCTGTTTGCAGAGGCACGGCTCGATAGGCAGTGTGTTCTTCAGAAGATCCCTACTCCAGGAGTCAAAATAGCATGAAATTCAATTTTACACCTATTTGACAAAGCTTGATTTCACCTCCAATCAGCTCGGAGATAAGAGCCCTCGGCACAAGTGCGCGGGCAGTTTGGCAGCTGGGGCTGCCGATCTAATAGGTGAATTTACAGGAACAACACTTGAAAATCCCCTGGCTAGTGAACCATTAAGGTGAGCCCTGCCTTCCGTCCCCACGTCCCTCCCCGCGCCGCTCTCCCGTTGCTGGGTGCTAAAGCAAACCCCAGCTCTATTTACCGAGTCTACTATTACAATACAGCTACCAAATATTTGCCAGCCGTCAGCTCGCTGCTCCGCTATAAATACTTCAGGCCCAGGTGGAGGGACGGGAAGGGGGAGCAGCGCGGGAGCCTATGCATGGCCAGGCGGCAGCGCCAAGGTGAGTGCCGAGCCGCGGCCCCGGGCGATGCCCTCCTGCCCCACGGTGTTTCTGCGGCGGCGGGTGGCCGTGGGGAAGGCTGGCTGCATGGCTGGGGCAGCCCCGTGTCCCTTTCCCTGCAGTCTGGAGGTACGTGGTGCCTGCGGAGACTGAGCTCCAGGGCAGCATGGAAGCAGGGATGGGGGTCCTGCGGTGGGGAGGGCACAAAGAGGGACGCATGGTGACCACAGAGATGGCAGCGGTGCTGTCTCAGGCATGGCAGAAGGACTTGTCCCCCAGGATTTGTCGCCTGCCTCATGACCGTCTTAGAGCTGGGGCAATGGCATGCGGCCGGGGATGCCTTGCAGTGAGGCAGAGCTGGGGACCCATGGGCACAGGTAGCACTAACTACAGGGGCGCCTCATCCAGCTCAACAAGACCCAGCTGTGGCTGGAGCCTGCCAGGGCAGTGCAGGGAGGTGGCCAGGGTCACCCCATTGCAGGGAAACCCATGGGGCCATTGTTTGGGCAGGACATGGGGCTCAGTGTCCCAGGTGCTCAGCCCACCACGGTGACAGAGTGGGTGCTGAGCACCATTCAAGCCCATGTACAGCCCCAGGGGGAAGGGGAACATCCCACTGCCCCACAGTTCTGGGGGATGTCGCTGCTGCCCCTTGGCTCATGGCTCGGGGGATGTCCCCACTGCCTTGCATCCCATGAATTGGTGGAGACATCCCTGCTGCCCCACATGCAATTACTTGGGGACATTCCCATTGTCCCACATCACATGGATTTCCATGCACATCCCCACTACCCCACATCCCATGGCTTGATGGGGATGTCCCTGTTGCCTGATGCCCCAGGGTTCAGTTAGGATATCCCCACTGCCCCATATCCCATAGCTCAGAGTGTGTTCCCACTGCCCCATCTCTCATGTCTCAGTGGGGGCATCCCTGCTGCCCAGTTCCTAGGTTCAGTGGGGTTGTCCCTGCTGCCCCATGTTCCATGATTCAGGGCAATGTATCCACTGCCCTGTATCATACAGCTTGGTAGGGACATCCCTGCTGCTCCATGTCCCATGGCTTGGGGATGCCCTGCCCTGGCTGCTGTATGGCACAACACGGCCCCTCTGCCTCCTCAGGGCCAAGCGCAGTGTGCTGGGTCAGGAGGGTGAGGGGTGCGTGCCACCTTCACCCGCTGTCGTGTCCGCAGGGTGAGCGTGGGCCCCGGGGCGCCCCGGCGTGCTGACATGGCTGCAGGCATCATCCGGCCGCTGGCCGAGCTGCAGCTGCCCTCACCCTTCCCACATGGCCTGCTGCTGCCCATGCGCCCTGAGCCCGACTTCCCCGACCTCTCCGAGGAAGAGGATGAGGAGGAGGACGAGGATGAAGAGGAGGCAGCAGAGGAGAGCTCGAGGCCGGAGCCGGCCATCCCCAGCACCGCTGAGCCCACGCTGCAGCTCCTCAGGTTCTCGGAGCTCATCAGCTGTGACATCCAGCGGTACTTCGGGCGGCGGGGCCGGGAGGAGGCCGCCGGCAGCCGCGCCGTGCCCGAGGACTGCGGCTCACCCCGGCACACCGAGCCCGAGGCACCGCGGGGCAGCCCCGGCGCCGTGCACAGGCTGGGGCCGCTGGCCGAGCTCTTCGAGTACGGCGTGCACCGGTGCCTGTCGCCCCGGGCGGCCAGCGGCAAGACACAGCGGCTGGAGAGGAAGTACGGCCACATTACCCCCATGCACCGCAGGAAGCTGCCGCCCTCCTTCTGGAGGGAGCCGGGCCCCGGCCCCGCCGGGCTCCTCCACAGTGGCACCCCCGACTTCAGCGACCTCCTGGCCAACTGGACGGTGGAGCTGGGGCCGGAGCTGGGCGCTGGGCGAGAGCTGCAGCCGGAGCCGGGCCGCCCGGGGCTGGAGGCTGAGCCTTTTGGCGGGCTGTGACCCCACCATGGCCCCCAGCCCCGCCACGTGCCGCCTGGTTAATGATAAACCTGGCAGCAGCGGTGCCAGCACCGGGCACCTGGAGCTGCCAGGGCAGAGCTGGCCATGGGACGAGTGAATAAATGACTCCTGCCCGGCACCAGCGTGTGCCATGTCCTTCGCCACCCACCACCGGTGACAAAGGGCCACTGCTCAGCCCGGCCCTCGGCAGGAACCGGCTGCCCCAGCAGCAGGGAAAGGAGGGAAGCGAGGTGCCGGCAGGAGCCAGCAGCCTGTGTTTACTCTGCAGCCCAAGTCAGTGCATCCCAGTCCCTTATCTCAGCTGTGCAGGGGCAAAGGGCGATGTGGGGCTTCACAAAGCACCCAGCAGGGACCCATCACTGCCATAGGGACCCACTGCACCCAGGGCACCCCTTTCCCATGGCAGTGCTGGGGAACCGGACCCTCATGGAGAGCAAGGCCATCCTCCGGTGCTGGGAGGGCAGCCGGCCCTTCCCCACAGCCAGACCTAGATGTTACCAGGGCCCAGCTGAGGCATTCCCTGCTTTGTGGCAGCTCTTTGTTGGCCATGAAAGGAAAAGCACCTGGGAAGGGGCAGCCACCCCCTGCCTTGAGCACTCCAGCCCTGCCCAGGTTGGGGGCACTGGCATCACCCCCTGCAGCCCCTCGACTTGTGCCCTCCCAGCACCAGCAGTGGGGATGGGGCTTGGCTCAACCCCAGGGGTGCACCAACAGACATGGTGCTAAGGCCAGAAAGTGGCATCAGGGTAAGGGAAGCAAGAGCCAGGCAGCAGCACAGTAAAAGTACAAACAGACTTTATTTCAGCAAAGTATCCCACAGTCGAAAGCCCCTCCAGGCCCCAGGTTGCCTTTGCCCGAGTGAGGAGGATGCAGGGTGCAATACTAATGTGAGGAGTACAATGGTGGCATAGTGGAGCTGAGCTGCCAGGGCTGGAGCTCTCCTCAGCACCCAGGGGAATGCTTCCAGCCCCTGGCCAGATCCAGGGCTGGTGGTGGGCTTTGGGGTGCCTAGCCTGGTTCAGGCTGCTGGAAAGGGCTGGAAACACATGCAGGGATGCTTCTGGACCCCAGCATGGGCAGAGGTGAGAGGCAGCAGCAATAGCAGGAGGAGGGCAGGAGTGGCAGAGGGGCACAGGCTGCCCCAGAGCAGGCAGCTCTCCCCTACCCCTCCCTGCCCAAACCCCAGGAGTGTCTCCCCAGTGTGTGTTTTGGGGTCAGAGTTTGGCCAAGGGAGTCAAAAAACAGCAAAAGGGAGCAGCTCTGAACCCCAGGAACCCCTTTTATTGCACAGTTGAGCAGGCAGAGACACGAGCACCTGCCCCATGGCTCAGCTCAACCCTGCCAGCAGCAGCATGGGGCAGCAGGACACGGCCCTGGAAGCAGGAGGGACCCCACCATGTCCCTCTGCTCCCCACAGAGGCCCTGTGGCAGGGGCCAGGGCAGGGCTAGGTCTCAGACAGCCTGGGCTAACTAGGCGAGGCAATGGAGGCCATGTGCTGTGGCAGAGGGTTATGCCCAGCTCAGCAGGACACTTCCACTCTCCTGGCACGCTCCAGCCTTCACCCAACCCTCAGGGAAAGCCTATGCCAGCAGCTAATGGAACCAAGGGTGTATTTCAACCCCTCAGGGAAGCAGAGGAAAGGGTGAGAAAAGGAGGCAGTAGATGTGGGAAGGCAGCAATGGGCAGGAGAGCTAGGGGAGCACAGCCATGCCAGTGCTCCAGGCACCACAATGCCTGCACAGGCTGGCCCAGTCCTCTCCCTGCCTCCCGCAAAAGGGTGCCCCAGCTCCGAGGGGCCGGGGTGAGTCTCCCTCCACTGGGCAGAGCCACCCCACATCATGTCTGTGCCAGTGAGAGCTCCTCCAAGCCTTCCTTGCCCAGCCGGTACCTGGCGAGGTCCTTGCGGGTGACCATGCCCACCACCTGCCAGGACAGGGATGCGGTACAGCCCCATGCTGGCAGGCAGAGCTCAGGGACAAGCCCTGGCTGCCCATACCCAGTGAGCAGGACTCACCTCATTGCGATTGTTCACGACCACCAAGTGCCGCAGGCCCAGGGCTCGGAAGAGCTTGAACACCCGTGGCAGAGACGCCTCCTGCATGTCAGACAGGATACACGGGCTGCAGCCGGCACCCATCACTCACCCATGACCCTGAGGATGCTAGGTTGCCCAGGAGGCCCTGGCCACTACCTGGGGCACAGTGTAGGGCGAGGGATTCATGAACTCGCTGAGGTCGATCATGCACTCCCGCTCATCCTGGGACACATGGATGGACTGGATGGGGGGGAAGCGGGGGTAGGCATCCCGGAAATCCTTCAGCTTCAGCCGCCGCTGCACCAGGCTGAGGTTGGCCCTTTCCACAAAAACCTGGGGAGGAAAGAGACTGTTGGGGACTGTCCTGCAGCACCAACAGGCACCAGGGCAATCAATGCACAGCGGAGGGAGGGAAGAGGCCAGGAACATGGGGCAGATGGAGCACCTGTTTCCCATTCATTCAAGGGCTTGTGAGCCCAGTGGGGTGCAGGAAGATGCTGGGGTAACCCCAGCACAGCCTGGAACCCCTCACCCTCTCCTCAGGTGAGCTGAGGTTGGTGACGGGGACCATCCGCCAGCTCCTGTTTAGCAAGACAGGCAGAACAGGGGCACCAGGACTCAGACACAGCTCCAATGGCTGCCACACAGCATCACCCACCTTGTGCTTCAGCAGGACGATGAGCTGGGAACGCAGGATCAGACCCCGCAGTCCTGCCACCTGTGACAGAGCACGGTGCATGAGATGGGGCTGGGAAGGGCATGGGGCAAGGGCGAGGGTCCCATTCCACAGCCAGCTCTCACAGGCGGCTCCTGGCTCACCTGTGTGGTGCCAGGGTTGCTCTCCACCACTGGGAAGCCGTTGTGGTTGGAGGAGGTGTCGCTGAGGATGTCCACAACCGTGCCCACCCGCTCGATCCTCCGCAGGCAGGTGACGGGAGCGCTCATGACCTCCCTGCAGAGAAGACTCAATGTGAAACACAGCCCCACATGCAGCACGCCGCAAATATCCCCCCCCGCCCCCGCGCACAGGCCTCTGCAGCCCTGACGCCTCCTCTGTCCCCAATGCCTGCCAGGGACATGGGAAGGGAATGCACAGCAGGCCACACTCCCTGCTGGGGAAGAAGCTGTGTTGGCAGCACCACACAGCAGTGACCAAAGTGTGTCACCACCTCCACTGCCAGCTCGGGCCAACAGTGTGGTCCAAAAGCTGCTGCTCCAGGAGTGGCAGCCTCCCCCAGGCACCTACCTGGCTGTGAGGGAGTGGGATGTGACCGGGGCCTCCCAGTGCAGGAAGGGCACACTCTGCAGCTGGATGTGCATGTCATAGAGCCCCTGCAATGAGAGCAGAGCCATCAGGAAAACCTTGCTGAGACGCCAAGGAGTACAGCAGCTCACCTCAGAGAGAGGACACCGCTTGCCCTTGGCCCTTCAGCACCATCAACCCTGACCCTGGTGAGCACACCAGACCTCACCTCCACAAAGTAGTCTCCCACAATCTTTGCTGTCATCAGCACCAGCATGATGGGGAAGCCATAGGTGACATTGCCTGTTGCCTCCATCATGATGACTGTGAGACTCAGCGTCATCCGCACTATCCCACCTGCAGGAGACACCCAAGGTGTTTGGGAGTTTAGGAAAGCAAGGAAACATGGGGTGATGGTATAGCAGAGCACCAAAGGTGCCCGAATCTCTGCACGGTGATTCAGGATTGCCAACACAGACAGGGGTGCCCTGGACAAGCCCAGACCTCACTAGCTCCCCAGTGCTGCCTGCGCTTGGCAGGGTCACCAGGAAGCTGACAGCAAGGCTGGGCTTCAGCCAGGGAAGCAGAGACCACCTTTTCCCACGCCACCTTCACCCCAGCTCGAGCAGGCACTCACCCAGCTGTGCAGCAGCTCCCATCAGGGCGTATTTCCCAGGGTCAGCCCAGATCTGAGCACAGGAGAGAGAAGAGGCTGAGTCAGCTGCTGGCTCCAGGGCACCCACAGATAGGGAGCAGTGCCTTGGCTCCCACCCTCCCTCTGAAGTGGAGAGGAATGCCTGAGGCTGCCTGCAAGAGCACATGGCCAGGCCCCACTGGGACATGGGAAAGCCCAGCCTCAGCTCAGGAAGATATCCCATTCCAGACTGCTGTGCCAAGCTCTCACCCAGCTTCATACTGCCTACACATGCCTCTTGCCCAGAGGCATGGGAGGAGGGCTGGGTGCCATGGCTTCCGCTGCCCAGCACCCCTTCCCACCAGCGACTCACCGAGCCTTTGGTCAGGTAGGACAGGGAGATGCCAAAGAGCCTTCCCCAGGCAGCGCCGATCAGCAGGGAGGGGATGAAGACCCCCGCAGACACCGTGAGGCCATAGGTCCAGCAGGCCAGGAAGAAATACATCAGTGTGAACATGCCCAGTGTCATGGGGTTGTAGGAACCTGAGGTGGAGAGAGAATGGAGTTAGTGCTGGTCCTGCAGCATGATGGATTGCAGCCATAGAACAGACAGCAGCAGACTCACAACACACTCCCAGCAATGAAAGCCCCTCTGCCATCCTGGCAGCACGAGCCTTCCAAAATGGCTCTTTAGTTTATTTCTGCCCCCTCAAAGACCCTGACAGTGCCGTCCCAAGCTGTCCCATCCCACTGAATGCAGTATATGCCTTCCCTTCATCTTGTGACCTGTGATGATCCATTCCCTCTGAGCCCTGTGGTTCCCAGCCTCCCACAGGGCATGGTGACGAACTCCAAAGCCCCGATGGAAAGCCAGTTCTGGAGGACAGAGGTGCTGGGGAGCTGGCAGGGGTCCTGCTGCCAGCTCTGGGATGAACTCAGCAGGGTTGGTCTTGCAAACCCTGATGTGTCCCACAGCTCCCACAGCTGCTCCAGCCAGCCCCAAGCTGCCCCTCGGAGCAGGCTGTGCCATCACAGGGAGACCTCAGGACTTAGCCAGCTGCTATTTTAGGATTGCTGAGCAGCTCAGTCTGATTTAAATGAGTACTTTGCAACCTCTCCTTCACAAGGAGGTCAAGAAATTGAAGCCCCGGGCCAGGGAGGGCCCAGCACTGCAGGAAGCAGCCCCAAGACACAGGACGGTCACCACTTGGCTTTAGATGGCCAAGCCGCACTCTCTGGGCTGAGGATCTAGAAATGTGGAGCTGTCTGCTCCCTGTCCACGTGCAGCTGGGCACGAAACTCGCACCAGCAGGCAGAGGGCACGCTGTCACAACACTAGGTCCAAGGGAAACAGGAGCTGGAACCTGGGAGCCAAGTTGCATTTCTTAAGCAAGTCCAAACCTCAAGATCCACCTCCACAGCCTGCCCAGAAGGTAAAGTCATTCTGGGGCAAGAGGCGCTGCTAATGGAGAAAACAGCCAGGGATGTTTCTAGGACAGAGCTCAGACAGCAGTGAGGGTCAGACATGCTCCCACGCAACTCAAAAGCAACAGCCTTGGAAACATGCAACAAAACCAGGTCCTCATCCACAGGCTCCCAAGACCAAGGCCCTGTGGCTGAGCTCACAAGTGCCACCAGTTGAGCATCCATCCTTCCTCCTTCCACCACTGCAGGAAAGCAGTGGGCACAGTGCTTTGCTGGATCACATCCTGCCCTCATAGGGCTGTGCTGATTAACCCCTACCTTGTCCCACGAGCAACCAGGAAGCAGGTCAGCCACCTCACACAAGCCCACCCCCATTCTGCTCACATTCAAGGACAGACCTGGAGCGTCATGGAAGAGGTTGACGACACTCTTCTCAGGTGTGTTGAAAAAGGCAGTGGCCATGGAGTTGTACTCTCCATCAGCACAGAAAAGCTGAAGGGGGAAGAAGACAGAGTTAGAAGTGCAGATCCAGGCTGCCAAGGCTGCAGGCTCAGGGGGACGTGTGCTGGCGAGGAGGCAGTGCTGTACAGCAAGCACAGCAACACCATGCTTTGGTCTGCAGCTCTGCCTGCCATGGGGAGCACTCACTGTGAGGTCCAGTGCCACAAAACCCAGCAGGGTCTTGTCTCCCTGCTCAGCCCCCAGCTTCAGACCAGGCTCAGGGTGCCCCCCACACTAGGGACCCATTCTCCAGCATCTCCTACCTGCAGCGGGTATGCCACCGTGCTCCCCTGGATGGGCTGGCAGTCTCTCGAGCAGTAAATCATGACGAACCCCACAGTTGCTGTCACTGCTGCCACCAGCATGGCCTCAACCACCTGGAGGCAGGGCCGGTGGATGTACCTGCAAAGGGAGCAGAGGAGTGAGGGTGGCACCCAGGGGTGCCAATAGAATCACCCATAGCCTGGCTTGGCACACTAAATCAGGCATATGGACAGGTTGCTCCCTTCCCAGACCCTGCCAGGCTGTCCTGCACTCTGTCCTCTGGCAAAGCAGTCGTGGGGACTGGGCTGGGATGCGAGCAGCAAGAGCAGCTCTGCCCAGCCAGCCATAGCAGACCTGTCTTCCCTGCCCAGAGCCGGGCACAGATCCCATAGGAAGCTTAGTGCTGTTTGGCCATGGGGACAGTGCAGAGCCGACCCAGAAAGCTGCAGCCCAGAAAGGCCAAGAGGAGCAAAGCACTGGAAGCTGCTGCAGGCCCCTCACCGCTTCACAGGTCATCCCTCCCTGAGGCCACGAGGCCAGTCCTCGTGGTTGAAAAGCTGGTGACAAGTATTGGCTGTGCCAGACTGGGCTTGGATGGCTTTAGCAGCTATCTTGTTACTCCCAGAAGCATGTATGCTCAGGGTTTGCACTTCCTCGGGCCCTCAAGTCACTGGAGCGCAATACCTAGGCAAGGTCAGAGCAACAGCGGGAAGCTGTGGGTCACAGCCTTGACAGCAGGCTGTGAGAGGCACATGGCGTCTTTGCCCCCCAGCTTCCAGGGGCTGCTGCTGCTCATGTTAAGTGTGAGGTAACAGCCTTGATCTGTCTGGAAATGCCACTTTGAGGGCGCACACAAGGTGCCAGCCAACCCATGTCAGTCACCTCAGATACCTGTGAGCTCTTACCTGATCCGGAACATCGTTAACCAGTAATTGAGGGCATTGAACAGGGCCCCGAGGATCCCACCTGCAAATGAAGAAGGAAAAGCTCAGTACACAGGTCCCAGGCTCTCCTACGGCTGCCCATGACACAAGGAACCTCTAAAACTCAGGGAGACACCAGCAACCCCTCCAGTGTGATGGCAACACTGGGACATGTGGATACTGTCCCTGCAGAGACAGCCAGGACCTGACACCAAGAGGAGCCCACATCAGCAGCAGGGTGGCTAGGGCCGGTGTCACAGCGCTGGCACTAGGCAGGCAAGGGACAGGCCAACTCCACAGGGGTAAGGGCAGTTTGAAAGCAAAGGGCTGCCGATGACTGCAGTGCACTAATCTCACTCAGTGACTCTGCAGTATACGGATTAAAGGGCCTGCCTTTGCTACAGGGGTAAAGCTTAGGCCAGGATCCAGCTCTCACCCCCATGTAAGCCCCACAAGCAAGCAGCCTGTGCTCCAAAGTTTAATGCATTTCCCATTCTCCCTGGGAAACTCTATCCCAAAGCTTTTTAGATTCAGACAGAGAACAGAGGAAATAATTCAGACTAATCAAATTGAAAGATCAGCACTCTCTTACCAACCACTCCCATAAAGATGAAGATAGGAATTTCCTGGATTGTGTATCCCATTTTCTGCAAGAAAGAAATGGATGTCAGGTCTCCTGGCCCATCTGCAGCCCCACAGCCTGTCACTGCTGGGACAGCACAGGTCTACAGCCCCCAGAGCTGCCCCAAAGCCTCCTCTGGGCACTCCACAGCCCCAGGCCCAGCCATGGCTGCAGGAAAGGCTTCTGCTGCAGTTGGTGGAGCTGGGCTCTGGCCAGACCCACAGCCTGCAAGGGCAGAGCCTGCCTCAGCCTCTGGGTGATGCTTTAAGTCAGCCCCAGACTGCTGTGGGCTGCTTCTAACCCCCACAGCAGAGCCCTACATGGGGAACATCTGTGTCGTACCTCGTTATCAAACCTGCCAAAGTTGATGAGCCCAGGGCTGGAGAGATCCCAGGCATTGCCATGGTAAACGCTCAGGACAGAGTTCAGAGTGAACGTGGAGATCATGGAGGCAAAGAACTGGAAGGAGATGCAGCCCACAGTCACTGCCAGACACCCCCAGCCCAGCTCCCTCACCACGTGCCCCCCCACTTCCCCAAACTGCCCCTCCAAGGCCCTTGGGGAGATCTTGGTACCACAGAGGGGGCCAAGAGGCCACGCTCCATGTGGCAGCACTCTGGGCAGCTTACACCAACCAGGGGCTCACTCCTGTTACCTCTCCATTGCCCTGGGGCACAGCCTGAAGAGGTCCCTTAGGAAGGGATTGGCAGCAAGATGGAGCTAAGCCAGGATCAAATTCAAGCTGAGGAGCAGGGCACAGAAGGGGAATGGGATGCTGTTCCCTGGGATGTGTTACACCTAGCTGGGGTAGGGATGGCAGAAGGCTGGAACTGCAGGGCATGGGGAAAAGGCAATGCCTTACACTGCAGCCCTCAATTTACTGCTTTGGCTTTCCAGCACTTACAATTCTCCATGTCAAGAACTGGTTCCAGAAAGAAGCCCCTTCCTCCAAGCTGAAGAGAACACCCCCTGCAAATGCAAGACACAAACACCTTCACAAGGGGCACATGCCACAGACCCCTAACCCACAGCACCAGCTGAGGCACCTAAATTCATCCCAGCCCATGTGCCCCATACAGCCCCAGACCTCACAGGCTCCAGTGAAAGGACCAGAAGCCCACCAAGCCATCAGTGATGGGGCAGTACCCTCCACTGCCCTCCTCCATCCCAGGAAGGCAACATCTGGGATCTGAGACAGATGACCCCACACCTCTTCTCTTCTTAAGACCTGTATGGCATGGCCGGACAGTCTGCAGTGGAGCTGGGCATGCTGTGGGATGGCTCCTGCAGTGCCATAGGCAGATCCCAGCAGCTGTCTCCATGCAAGCGGGAGCCACCTCCTGATGAGATGCACATGCAGGCAGTGCTCAGTGTCAGAGAGCCAACACACGTACCCACGGGGGCACCAAAGGCAGCCGAGACGCCAGCAGCAGCTCCAGCTGAGACAAAGTCCCTCTTCTCTGTGTCTCTGCGGAAGTACTCAAAGATCTGAAACACCAAAGCAAAGGCAGGTTTAGAGCTGGCCACAGGAATGAGTTCAGTGGAGACACAGGGTAGGCCATATATGACCCAAGCCACCAGCATGACCCCAAGAAACAGCCCAGTTTGGGCACAAGAGGGACACCTGCAGCCGCAGCCCCTCGGCCCTCAACACCAACCTTGAAGTCTCGCTTTAAAGACGTGGATCTTCCCTGAGAGATCCCAGCAGCAATCACTGCTCCAGAGTGAATCATGGGTCCTTCCTATGGGCAGCAGAGCAGAGTCAGATTGGATAAGGAAGAACCCCAAGGACAGTCAGGGATGGATGAATGCTGCTCACCAGGTTGCAACCCTGAAGAAGCTGGCAAGAGGATTTGCCTCCAGGAAATACAGACCTCGCCATTTTCCCCCCTTAAATCCTCATTCTGTGAAGCGGCTCCTGTGGCCACCTCCTGTTCTCACCAGCACTCCCTCCAGCCCAGGAGACAGGAACTTTCCTTGCTTGCCTTCAATCCCAGCAAGCTAGAAAGGCTCCAATAGGGCACCCAGGTCTCCCGCATCTAACATTTGCAGGGACAACTACTGACGGATGTGGACTGCTGCTCTCCTGCCCTCAGCCCAGCCACACACAGCCTGGCTTGGTGGCACCACACACACACCAGGGTGTCACCTCGGCCAGCAGACCAGGGAATAAAACCAGGAAGTCACTGCAGGGCCCCTAGGATAGGGCTGGCAATGGTCTGCATCACATGTGCCAGCAGTGGATGATAACATGGCAGCAGCATGCCAGAGATCTCTTTGTGTACATCACCTTCCCAACAGCCAGGCCGCCAACCACCGAGAGGATGACTCCACAGACTTTGATCACCAGGGTCTGCAAAACAGAGATGACAGGCTCAGCACAGCACAGCACACAGTGGCATGGGGAACACAACTGTGGCAGCCATGCGGGACACAGACCCAAGCAGCCACAGGAGGCAGTGACCCCAGGGAGGTTGTGACTCTCAGCCCCCAGTTGTGGCAATGGGCTTTGGCCAACTTCCTTCTTGGATGGAGCAAAGAAGTTACCCAAAGCTGCTCTCCCCAAAGCCAGCTGCTCATCCCAGGGCAGGAGGTTTAACCACGCAGCACTGGGGGGAACAGCTATGTTGCTGGGCAGTGCAGCAAGGAAGCCAGGAGCTTGTGCCAGGTCCTTGCTTGCTACAGCCCAGCAGGAGCACTCCCAAAGAGCAGACAGCACACATCCCACCACCTCCTGCGTCCTACCTTGAGGCGGACAACATGCGGGATCTTCACACCATTGAGATAGCATTTGATCTGGGGAATGCCGCTGCCGGCTGCGACGGGCTGTGGGGAGCAAGGACAATGTGAGTGGCTGCCACATACAGCATGGGGACATCATGGCCACCTTAACCCTGTCTCATGGCATAGGGCACACCAAGCACAACCTCAGGGAGGCTCAGAGATGAGGCCAAAGACTATCTACAGCCCCTGGAGGTGGGCTTCAGGGAGGCACCCATTGCCCCTAAGGGCAAATGTGACAGGGAGAAGGATCTAGCTGGGTTCTTGGGGGACACTAGGGTGCTCCCACCACCATGCCACGGCCAGGGGCCCAGCGCTGCAGAAGGTTCACACTTGGTGGCCAGAGAGAGCAAGGATAAAGCCACAAAGCTTACTGCTGACTCAGAGTGGCCAGTAGGGAGCCATTGCCTATTCACAGCCATAACCAGCCCTAGTTTCTGGAGCACACCCTCTGCCTCAGGCTCCCGGCTCAGCACTGTCAGTCTGACAACCCCAGAGAAACTCCACAGACCAGCTAGAGCCAGCACTGAGAACTGGGGCTACCAAGAGCCAATCTGGCAGAAATACATTTGCTATTACATGAATTTGCGTGTTTTCTGGAGACACAATCCTGCTTCCCCATGTAAAGAACTGGGACAGGAAGCACAGGGATACACCAATCCAGACTGGTCCCAAACTCTTACCTCTATGAAAGCAACAATCACGGAGCCCACCATCACCACACTGGCATTCAAGGTAGCCCAGAGTAGCAGGGAGAAAGACAGGCCCCCTTTCTCCGTGAACTTGTCGATGTCTGTGGAAGCAGCTCAAGGAAAGGCCAGTGTTGGTTGGGTACCATCCCTCCCACCATGAGAATGCAAGCGAAAATGCTTCTTGGGCTGTGCCAGCACAGCAGATCCTGTGCACTTAGGGCAGCCAGGGCTGCTGCAAGGAGCCTCCCCTGCTACAGCAGTGCTCAGGCACAGCTCAGCTCTGCAGAGCAGCCAGGCCCTCGGCAGCACTTCGGGTGGCAGGGTCTGTGCCACCAAACCCAGGCAAGGAAGTACTGTCCTCTCCCCCAGCATCCTCCTTGCAGGTACCAGGAGCACAGATCCTACAGCTCCCAGCTGGCTGATGGCCATGGCTCCATGGGAGGATACTGCCCTTCACCACTCGGTACTTCAGCCCAGCCAGGTTCTCCACCACGATGTCAATGAAGCAGGCAACGAGGCCGGTGAGGATGCCGATCATGGCACAGATGACCCAGCGCTTGATCTCCACTGTCCGGAAAGCCTGATAGGCACAGAGCCATCAGAGCCCACTGCCGCCCAGCCCGGGCCCTGCCAGCAACAGGGGGACCCCAACCCACCCGGCCACCTTCTCCAGCACAGCTCCAAGCCTGGCAGCTCTCCTAGAAGCTGGAAAGCCAATGCTGGCTCACCAGGATTGCAAAGCCTGGCAGTGCCCCTCTGTGGGATCCCCAACAGCAGGCTGCTTTTCCAGCTTGTCTGCCTGTCAGGCCCCTCTTGTTGGGCTTTTTGCTGCAGCAGGACTCCCAGAGCCCCCAGGGCAGATGTTTCACGTTGATGTTTCCCTCTGCTCAGGGACCTACCCCATGCCATTGGCTACCATGTGCACGCAGGCTAGCTCCCATTTGAACCACGGGTCCTTGCTCCTGAGGTTTTAAGGCTTGTCACAAGTTGGCCTATCTTTAAACCCACCCTGGCTCAGGCACTCATCTGAGCACAACATCCCCTGGCATGAAGAAGCTCCCCAGGAGCCAGGAAGGGGGAACAGGTTCCTGGGCTATCCCAGCTGCAGGGTCAGTGGGCAAGACTCACTGTGTGGTTTATCCTCCTCTCCTCCTCCAGAAACAGCTGATTTTCACTGTTGTCATAGTCCAAGCTCTACATCAGGAAAGGGAAATGCTGTTACTCTCTGGCACAGGGGAAGAGACACTTATGTTGGGCAGGACTGCGCTCAGGCCCTCACCCCTGCCCCCCCCCACCCTCATGTCATTTCCCCCCTCAAACCAGCTGCTTCCCCACTGAAACCCCTCAGCTGGGCAGCCACAGCCCTCCATCCATGTACTTCACCCACTGCATCCCAGAGGGCACTTGCCTCGTACTTGAGAGACAGGAGTTTCTCGTTGTGGGGGATCTCGTTGGGACGTTGCCGAGGGAGCTCCGTCTCCTGCGGGATGTGATGCATAAGTTAGGACAGCCAAGTCCCAGTCCAACCCTCCCCTCTGGCATGTAACTGCTGGTTTAACACTAGTTTTCATGCTCAGGAGAGGCAGGAGGACTGCAGAGTACAAGTTGCTGGCAGGCTGGGATCTGGGATGATTTTCCACCAGCTGGTGGATGTATGGGATTTAAGGCAGCTGGAACAGGCTGTGAGGTGTACACCCTCATCCACCCACAGGAAAGACTCTTCTCCATGAGCAGATGGAAGGATTGCCCAGCCAGCTACCACACTGCCATGTTGATCCAGCGCTGCCTCCAAGCAGCTCCATGCTCCAGAGGAGGGCAACCTTTCACCTCAGCAGGAAATTCCTTCAGCTGAAAGCAAGGAGCTATTTCAAGCAGCTATTTCAAACCATGGTTTTGGGCAGAAACCAAATCCTGATTCCCAAACACCTCTGACCATGCAGGCTGTTCCCAGTTCCAAATTAGGGCATTTACTGAGGATGCTGGAGGTGCCCCTGGGGCAGTGGCACCCCGCACCCTTTCCTGGCCCTGCATTACAGCTAAGGCCAAAGCAGGCCCAGCCTGTCCTCAGAGGGACTTGATTAAGGCATGTTCCTTCCCATTTAAGCATTCCACAAGAAATATTTAGCAAAAAGTCTTCTCATTTGATCTTTCTACAGCTCCAGAGCTGAAGCAGGAGCATCCGGGGAAGAAAAGCTTTTCATGTGTGCAGGTGGGAGGGGGGATAACTTGAAATCTGAGTGTTTCTGCAAGATGCCCCCTCTCTATTGCTAACCCTGTTCCCAGGGCTGAGACATATCCCTCCAGCTGCTCTCACACTTCACTCTGAGCTGGGCAGCAGGAGAAGCAGCTTTAAGGAGCAATTACATCAACAAGGAAGAAACCCCTTCCCATCGGACCCACCTGTGGCCCTTGTGCTGCCACCCAAAGAGATGCTGTCCTTGGGCCAGCTTTCCCCAGATAAGGGGAAGCAGCAAGGGTTAAGGCAGAGCAGCAGGGAGCTGCCAATGCTACGATGGTCACCCAGCCCAGGAGCAAGCACTGGAGCCCTCATGGAATAAGTGGGATGTGAGGAGGGGAATAAAAGCAGTTATAAGTGCTGCCAGTGGAAGAAGGGAAGGGGGCTTGGTAACAGCGGGCCCCTTTCTATGCCACTCACCAGCTCATGGACATCCTCGTTGAGGTCCACATTGCTCAGCTGCCCAATGCGCAGGAAGGAGGAAGGAGTGAGCTGAGGGGAGAAAGGAAAGAGGAGTCAATTCCTGAATGTGCGGCCAGCCCTGGCAGAAGGAGCAGGCACACGGGTGCTCGTGCTCAGCTCCCCTTGCTGAGCTCTGCCTGCCGCCATCAGAGCCACCCTGAGGCACAGCACCTGCAGAGGACTGCTCTTGGAGGGCACACTGAGGAGGTGGGACCCCAGAGGAGCACAGGCAGCAGCAGCCTGCCAGGGTTTGGGCGAGCTGCTCCAACCTGCTAGCTGGCAGAGCCGGCTCACCTGGGAAGTGCCAGACAGCAGCAGCTCACTTGGGACTGGCAGCTCTGAGAGCTGGCCAACAGAGAGTCATCAACAGCCCCTGGGCAACAAGTGGGATACCCCAGCAAACCTGTGCCAAGCAGCAAGCTCCACATTGCCCTGGAGCAGGGCAGGGACACATCCCCTGAGCAGAAAGCTCCATCTCCAAAGTCACAAGCACACAAAGATGTGCTGGGGCCACCCTCAGCTCACACACCCCGCCAGCAATAAGGGATGGCCAAAGGCACATTTGGCTCTGCCATCTGCTCCACGGGAGCAGGTCCTAGCCAGGGAGACGAGCACATCAGTGTGTCCGTCTCCCCCTGAGCAGCCAGGACTGAAGCAATGTCTGGGCTGGCTGCCAGCTGACGCACACAGGAGGAAGCGGGGCACGCTGCTCCCATGCAGCAGCACCAGTGCCTTCCCAGCATGGTGATGGGAAGAAGCATTAGCATCTCTCCCAGGGAGCAGGTTCTCCTTTCACTGGTGACCACTCGGGCTGGTTACTGGCAGCACAATTGCATCACATGGAGTTTTCGAACTCTTTGGGGCACTTCTCATCTGGCCAATGCAGGCAAGCGCTTGGGCTGCACTAAGCCAGCCTCCAGCGGTGCACTGCTGTGAGGGACCCAGCAGAAGCAGCACGCTGCCATCACCCCTCTGCTATTGTGAAACACCAGGATGCACAAGGGTGCAAGCAGCACCGCCACTGAGCACAGCCCAAACACCATTTCTCAACAGTAAGATCTTTCCCTCCCAAGCCTCACCCCTCCCAGCTGCCTGGCTTAAGGACTGGAGAATAAAAGAGGGATGGTGAGCAGCAGCAGGGCCCCGCCATGTCGGTCCCTCTGTGCCAGCAAGCCTGCAGGTCCCAGATTGAGCCCCTGCTGCTTTAATCCCCCACCAATCCTGTCTGGAACACGAAGGCCAGAGCAGCCAGGAGCTGTGCAAGTCACTGCAGACGAAGAATACCCCTTTGTGTTCGCAGCCCGACCTATGTTCCAATTTCTCTGTTTGCTCCACGTTCTCATTCACCCCCTGACCTGCAGGCAGGTTTCACCTCAGCTCTTCAAACCCTCTTCAGTGCCGTTTTGCCCCCAGCAGCCTGAGCCCACAGGGGGGACTGAGCACAAAGTGCTCCACATAACCGCTTTTGAGCACTGGTTTGGTGAGACCAGCCTGGGCTTTGTTTCTGGTCTGTGATGGCTCCACAGTCACCATAGAAAGGATCCAGGTGGACCTTTATCCCAGCAGACAGAGCTGACCATGTTTTTAATATACTCCACAAGCATCTTGTTTTTAATACACCCTCTCAAGTCCTGGCATCGCTCTGTCACTGTCAGCAGAGCTGGCTCTTGTCTTGCCCAGCATGGGGGAATCACATGCTGGGAGGGCAGGAAAAAGCTACTTTCATCAGCTCCTGACTTTCAGAAGATGAACAGGAGGGATTCAAGCAGCCAGGAGCCAAGACAGAGGTTATTTGTGCACAGCTCATCGGTTCACCGAGCACATGGGAAGCACTACCCTCCTTCAGATGTTTTTCAAACTCAGGCCAAGACAGCTGCTGACCTCAGGTACATATGATGTTGGTGTGACCGGGCTACAGTTATTTCCACATAACAACACATGCTGTTGCCAAAAGGCAGAGGACACAGAGGAGTTAACAGCTCTCCCCTCCCAGGAGAGGCTCTGGGGCCAGTGAGCCTGCCTCCAACAGCGGCACACAAATAGCAGCAGCACCCAGCCCTCAACACTCGCCCCGCTTGGGTGGTAAACCTAATTCCTTACCCATTTTGAGCTCTGCAAAGAGATATCTGGAGCCCTGATCTGGACCCAGACTGCTCACCAATTTTGTCAGCAGGGCAGTTGGAATGCTAGAGGCAAGGCTGCTCCTCAGAGGGAGCTCACCAAGGCTGCAGTGAAGCCCCTGAAGTTCAACAGGGGTAAATACAAAGCCCTGCACTGGGATGGATGTACCCCACTGGTTAGCAAGCAGCTCTGCTGAAGAAGTCTTGCAGCAAACTGGTGGAGCAGTCAAATAGGAGCCAGTGGCACAAAGCTGCAGAGGAGGTGGTCAGCTGCTCCCTGGGTGGTGCAAGACCACAGCCAGGAGGTCTGGGGAAGGGATCCCAATGCCTCCGCTTGGCACTTAGATACCACACCTGGGACTTGGCACCCAGTTTGGGCTCCCTGGGACAAGAAAGGCACAGGAGTGAGCCCAGCAAGAGAGTCAGGGCCGGAGCACACGGCAAGATGGATGAGGAGAAGCTGGTGATTCTCAGGGAGATGATCTTGCATTTCCAGATGCCCAGCAAGAGGTTACAAAGACAGAGCCAGATCTTCCTCAAAGCTTCACATTGATGGGACACAAAGCAGCAGAGGACAAGCTACAGTAAGAGAACTTCTGACAGACATTGGAGACAAATGTTGGTAACACACTGAACCTTGGGCCAGAGAGGGTGCAGAGTCTGTCCTTGGAGACAGCCAAATCTCAACCACACATGGTCCTGGGCAACCTGATCTAAGGCATCAGGTCTTAGCAGGGCCTGGGCTGGAGACCTCCCGAGGCTGCTTTCCCCCCTCCTGTTTTCCTTCCCTGCTTTCCCCCTGCTGCCATCCTGTCCAGCACCACTCTGAGACAAGCAAGAGCAAACTCAGGATCAATCTCCACAAGAAAAACAATCTGGGAGAGGATCTCAACCACCCATGCCCCAAAAGGAGTATCTCCAAGGTCAGGCAACAGCAGCCGTGAAAGCAGACAGCAGCAGCAGCCCACAGCATCACAGGTCTGGATGGGAGACAGCAGCACTGCTGCCAGCATACACATTTGGCAGAGGTGATAAGAAACCACGCTGCCATACATGATGCCACAGCAGCATTTTGCCTCCAAGCAGAGCAGTCAAAGAGCAATCCCTGTTTGGGATGAGTAGAATGACTTTAGTCAAGGCTAAAGCACCGCAGGAGTAACCCAGGCTGTGCGCACAGTGACCAAGCAACGCCTCTCAAACACTGCTCTGAAAAACCATAAATAGTGAGCGCCTGACTCTGCTCCACAGCCCATTTCCACAGGGATAAGACAGGACATCCCCCACTCCCATTGACCACCGCTGGTGTGAAGATACCCACTCCCCCATACACTGCCCCTTATCACTGTCCTGCTCACTAACGAACTGGAAGCATGCGGCTTTCTGTTACCACTGAGATAAAGCACAGCACAGACCGCACCAGGAGCCCACAGCAGTATTGCAGAAGCAGTGAGAGGGAAGGAAGAGGATTTCCAGCCCGAGCCGCCTCGGCCCCAGCATGCTCTGAGCCCCTGGTACCTGCCTGGGTGGGAGGGATGGCTCCAGGCTGCAAGGCTGTGTCACTGGGTGGCTCACTGGCAGGGGAACCCCTGTCACCCGCTATGGCATTGAATGTCGGTGGGACGAGCTGCCGGCCTTTTGGAATCCCCCTCGACCTCTGACACAACCACAGCTGTGATGGGCTCCAAACCAACACAGCCATCATCCTCAAAAGGCACCATACCAGGAGAGAACAAGGCTCCTCACCTCAAGGCCCATAAGGGGGGAGAAAGCATCCAGACTCTCCCTGTGCTGTCACCACTCGGTTATGATTCTGTCTCCAGCCTCCTGCTGCCACTCCTGGGCACAGTTGCTCCTTGCCCCTCACCTGCACCAGGCCGGGAAATGCTGTTATTATCCTGACCCCTCTGTCTTTCTCCAGGCACCTTGCTCCATGTGCAAGAAAGCAGTGCAAGGTTAAAGCACTGCTGCTGTCCTGGATGATGCACCCAGCCGAAGGACTGGACTTGCTAAAACCCCTCTCCTTGGGAAGGCTCCAAGCACAACGGCTTTCCAGCTACTCCAGCTCCTGGCAGAGGGCAGGCAGAGACAGGCAGCCTCTCTGCCAGTACCCAGGGGACGTGCAACCTGCAGCCCATCCAGCAGGAACCAGGGCTCACCCAGACTTCTCTTTTCTCCCTCTCCCCAATCACATTTCGATTGCAGCAAGCACAGCCCTCCGGCACTGCCTCCCAGCCACAAAGGCGGCATTCTGCAGACTGTTTTGTGAAGTTACAAGAAAACAAGACAAACAACGTTTAGAAATGTAGAATAAACACTTAGGGGTTAACAAGGACAAGCTGCTCAGCAGCAGCCTGGTCCACATTATGGTGACCCCCTGCCCAAACCCCCTGTTCCAGACGCCCTCTGGAGCAGGGACATTACACCAATCCCAAGGTCAAGGTATTTTAGCACAAACACGGAATGTATCTTTGATGGGTAGCAAAAGAGAAGTGTTCTTTTTAGAAAAACACCTAACAATGGAAATTGGCTGCTCCTACTAAAATTTTCCACAGTTTTCAGCCTAAGAACTGACACACAGCTCGAGAACACAGGAAGGGGGCAGCCCATGGCAGGCACAATGCTCAGATGTACAGGCAACTTCTTGCTTCTTCATATACTCGAGGCACTAGAAAGCCCTGGTGAGAGGACAAAGGCTCAGTCAGCTCTGAAGCAGCGCTCAGCTGGCCACAAAACCAGAGACGACCTCAGACACAGCCCTGCAGCATCCATTCATGGCCATGGGCACATTTACCCAGCCCCTCCCTCACCTCCCGCCCACAAGTGCTCGACCTCAGTCTCTCGCAGCAGTCACCCAAGGACTGTGTTTCCTTTTGTCACTCTAAGATCAGTTTCATTTCTATTAACCAAGCACAGCTGTTGAGAAGAGAAGGGGACGAAGCTCCACTGGAGACATTTTTATTGTATTGCCACAACCCAAGTTTAAGCCTCCCATGAGCTGAACAGCTCCAGTCTCTCTTTCTCAGCCAAATCTGCCCTGCTTTCCTCCTTCAACCTAAAATGGCATCAAGGTCAAAGGGATGGTGTGGGAGAGAAGCAGCTGCCCTACACCAAAAAGCAACCCCAGCACTATGGCGACAACCCAACTGCCACTGCCAGGTCACTGCCACTGTCAAGAGCATGTGTGGTCAGCAAAGCTGTGGGCTCAGAGCTCCAGCAAGGTATTCACTCTCCTCCTTTGCTAAGGAGGATGCCACATAGCACCTTGTCACCACTGGGACCTCAGCTATCCACATTATGAAGGGACACGGTGATGGTAATCAGATCACAGGGCTGGGTCTCCACCACCCCTGCTGTAGAGGGGCTCAGGCATTTCTTCCAAGCCACCAGAAAAGCCCTTTCCCAATTGATCCACGGCCACAAGATCTGGTTAATCCCTTCAGACCTGCAGAACCCACCATGTGATCTTCAAAGACAACTTGTGCTGTACATACACAGGGGCTTGCTGTACTGGCCAGGGAGTTTAACTGCATTTTCACACCAGAGCAGGGCAGTGGTGCAGGTGAGTGCTCCAGCCGCCATCCCTCGCTCCCGCAGCGCCACGCAAGGCACTTCCAGCCTAACGCACCCTGTATTGTCCTCTAATTAGCCTGCTGTTCTGACTTGCCCAGGAGAAGGGCAGAATCATGCTCAGCAAGCTGTCCTGCTAACAGCAGCCAAAAGCTGGCACTGCTCCCTGTCTCAGCTCAAGTCTCCTATCAAACTCTTCATAGGAAGTTCGAGCACATCACCTGCCCCTCTGTCACCTGGAACTGACACAGAAGCACCCCATGGATCTGACCCAACATCCCACCCAGACCGTGGCCCTCACTCAGCACAGCTGCTCAGCCACAGCTTTGCTCTATATCAGTCACCAAGTGCCTTTGCCAGAGCCACGGTGTGCTTCAGACAACCACAACACACATGGAGGAGAGACTGCTAGGCAGAGTAACAGCCTCCGGGTACACTGGAGGGAAGCTTCTCTTCAGTTCATCACCCAAAACTAATCTGCAAGAAGAAACTGGCTTCCCTCTGCAACACAGCCCAGCCTGGACCTGCTGTTTGCCAGTGTAGTTCCACACATACTGCACGATGCCCACCACCACGCCAGCATTAGATGCTCTTGTGTTCAAGCCCAGTCTGTTGGTTTGTGCAGCACCAGTGTGCCAGGCAACGTGGTCTCCAAAGGAATGGCATTATTAGTACAGATGAAGGGGGCAGCCCCAGCAGGCAGGGCAGGGAGCACCTGCACCCATGGCTGAGGAGTGGGTAGGGAGCAAGTCAGCCCCAAAGATCTGCAGCAGGGCCCTGGTAGGGCACCGGAATCACTGGGAGCCGGCTGCAGCGGGAACTGCCCCACTGCCCAGCAGTGAGTCAAACCCTTGCTCAGTTTTTCTCGCAGGAGTGATCCGAGGCCCCAGTGCCCCAGCGCTGGTTCCCACCCACATCGGGCTCTGCCAGGGTCTGCTCTCCCCAGCTCGGAGGAGCCCGGAGGGGCCCCGACCTCCTCTGAAGGCTGCACAGGGCACAGAGCCCCAGCATCCCGCGGCTTCCCACCGGCAGCTCCCGCCCAGCCCCGAACACAATTAAATGCTATTGGGGAAGAAGACGCACGCACGACCGCAGTCTTCAGACCCAGCCCGCCTCCGGCGGCCTCTCAGCGCGGGGAGCCCCGGTATGGGGCAGATCCCTGCCGGTGCCGCTACGCACCTGCCGGCTGCCCGCCGCCGCGCCGGGGCCGGTGCCGTTGAGAAGCGGGGTGGTCTCTCCCGCTCGCCCGTCCTCATCGCAGTCGTCCTCGTCGCGGTCGCGGCCGGACCACGACACCTTCTTAGCGACGTTGGCCATGCGGGGCAGCAGCGCACACCTCCCCCGAGCCTAGCCTCATCGGCCAGTCATGTGATCGCTGGGCCGCAGCCCTCACGTGAGTGCTACGGCGGCCGGCCGGCGCTGCCCTGGCGCGCTGCACTATGGGAGTTGTAGTCCCGCCGGCCCTGCGATCTGGCCTCGGTTCCGGTGCGCAGGCGCCACCATGCCGGTCTTGCCGCGCTGGGGCTGCCGCGGGCGGGACAGCGGAGGCGGAGCCCCAGGAGGCTGCAGGGCCGCAACGAGGCCTTGCCCCACGCTGGGCCCGGGGATACCCATATGTGGGCAGCAAGGCCCTACCACAGGCCCCGGGACATGTAGAGGGGCTGGGGCCGGCGCTGCCCCCACTCTCGGGGCAGAGTGTCGGCCCAGATCTCAGCTCACAGGAGGAGCCCCTCACACGGGGCCAGGCACACGGACAGCCCGCACCGGCTCCGGCACCTCTGGCTCATTCCAGTCACGGGCTTTTCCATGCCACAACTTCCCCGTGGGTCTGACTCAGTGACAGATGCTGGCGGAGGCAGGCGATGAGCAGGGATCACCCCTGTGTGACCCAGTCTGGAGATCCAGCTGCCTGCGCGAAGCAGCTCCTGCCCGGCTGTAAGTGGCACTGAGCGTCACAGTGAAGAGCAAGACCAGACATCAGTGAGGTTTCTCCTCTGCCCAGAGCATTTTAATAGAAATGATGGGATGGTACATTCTCTGCGGGCAGGAGCTGATGGCTTTCCAGCAGCAGAACTGTGTCTCACCACAACCTTTTCCTTTTCCCTGCCTCTGGTGGTCCCAGTCCTGAGATGCTCTCTACAACGTGTCCCATCACCTTGTGAGGATGCAGCTCATGCTTGCATTAGCAGCGTGGGCCAGCTGTGATACTGCTGGGAGCCGGCACCGCTCCCGCTGCCAGGCTCACCACAGGCAGTGCTGGAGGCAGGGGCACGCCACCCTCCGCACCCCGCCCCGCAGGGAGGCATCAGCCAGGGTGAGGAGGGGGCCGCAGGGCAGCCCCCGGCCGGTCGCCATGCTGGCCACCTCTCCAGGCAGGAGAGCCCGGCTCCAGAGCGCAAAGCCAGCCAGGTGACCCACAAAAGCTGCTGCGGTGCTTAAGTCCCTGCCGGGGTGCTCCTGCTCCTCTCCCAGCACCACTGACCCACCAGCAGGAATTTCATACCCCTGCCAGAAGCCGGAGCCAGCAGCCAGCAGCCGCCTGTCCACATAGAAGCGGTACTGGCCCTGGCCAGAGGACCAGGTGAGGCAGAGGTGGTGCCATTCACCATCCAGGAGCAGTGTCACCGGTAGCTCCCGAAGCTGAAGCTGCCTGTCCCCGATGACAAACTGTGTGGAGCCAGGGAGGTCCCTGCCGCAGCCACGCATGGCCAGCTCACTGCCACTGTCCTCAGTGATATAGGAGAGGAGAGCCCCGAGGCAGGGGGCTGGGGTGGCCACCCAGGCACAGAGCGACAGCTCCTGCAGCCCCCGGCGCGGTCCCAGCCCCAGGATGGCCACATGCTCGGCAGAGGTGTCGGGGAAGTGCAGGACAGCACCGCTGTGGCAGGCTGGGGGGTGGATGCCGGGGTGGGGAGCCTGTACCTACCCTCTCCTGGCTGCTGGGGAGCTGGCGGCTGCTTCTGGGGGACCATGGTCACAGTGGGGAGCACCAGTGCCACTGCTTGGGCTCCGAGTGCTGCGTTGTGAGGGGGCTCTGCATCCTCCCTGGTTGCTCCATCATGCCCAGCATCAGCCGGCAGCCAGTGCCCTCCGTCCTCCCGGCGTTGCTGCCACCTCCTCGCTTTTGGGCGCCGAGGGCTGGGGGTGCTGGGGGCCACCCGGCCATGTGGCTCCCGCTCCCGCTGGCTGCCCCAGCTCCGGGCAGCATCCAGTGGGCTGTGTGTCTTGGTGCCAGCCTCCACCGGTGCACCCAGCGGGTGGGTGAGCAGGCGGTGCGGTGGGCTCAGGGCACCCACTGCTCCCTCCAGCCGCTTCAGCCTGCGGTGCAGCCGCCGGCCGGCAGTGGCCAGGCGGGCCAGCTCGGCGCCCAGAGCAGCTCGGGCAGTGGTGGCCGCCTCTGCCTGCTCCGCCAGTGCCCTGAAGCGTCCGTCGATGTTGTAGGAGATGTTGTAGTTGCCGGCGATGCTCTGGAGATGGCTCAGTGTCACCTCCTGGAGCCGCTGAAACTGCAAAGGAGCGGGGCGAGGTGGGGTGAACCCACATCCCCGTGAACTGCTGGCCCCAGCCTGCCCCAGAACGCTGAGTACCCCCCCGGACAGGCCGGGTTGTGCCTCCCCCCCACCCCGGCACCCACCTGCTCCTCCAGCCGCCGCAGCCGCAGGAGCAGGGGGCCAGAGCGGGCGCCGGGCCCCTGGGTCAGGCCGCCCTGCAGGGCAGCAGCGAGGAGCAGGCAGAGGGGCAGCGCTGTCCCAGCCGTGCCGCTGCTGGACAGGTTCTGCCTGTTCGGCTGGGCCAGCCCCGGCCCCCGCGGGGTCCCCCGGGGCAGCCTCCACCATGATGAGATCCGCAGCCACCGCTGGCGTGGGCCAGCAGCCACCATCAGTGGCCAGGGCTTGGCAGCGGCCGTGGGCCCCGGCGCTCACCGGGGCTCCAGTTGCCCGGGTCAGGGGCCGTGAGGTGAGGGGAGGTGTGGGGAGACCCTGGGTGCATGGCCCAGACGAGCTCAGCGAGCGGGGCAGCAGGGTGGGGAGCCGCAGACTGACACCATAGGTACAGGGTGAGTGGGCAGGACGGTGCGGGCAGGACAGTGAGGGCAGGGCAGGATGCTGTGGACAGGGCAGAATAGTGAGGGCAGGGCAGGATGCTGTGGACAGGGCAGAATGGTGCGGGGAGGGCAGGACGGTGCTGGCAGGGCAGGATGGGTCAGGGTGATGTGGGCAGGGCAGGACGGTGCTGGCAGGGCAGGATGGGGCAGGATGATGCGGGCAGGGGAGGACGGTGCGGGCAGCGCAGGATGGGGCAGGATGATGCGAGCAGGGCAGCACGGTGCGCGCAGAGCAGGATGGCGCAGGATGATGCGGGCAGGGCAGGGCGGTGCGGGCAGGGCAGGATGGGGCAGGATGATGCGGGCAGGGCAAGGCGGTGCGGGCAGGGCAGGACGGTGCCGTCAGTCTGGAGCCACCAGGGGGCGGTAGAGCCGATTGTAGGCGGAGCTTCAGTCCAGGTGGGCGGGGATAAGGTGGGCGGGGTTCAGGTGGGCGGTGCCGGCCCCGTTCCCGCCCTGTACCCTTGAGCCGGCGGCAGAAGATGGCGGCGGCGTCGGGTCTACCCCATCGCATCGCCCGTTCAGGTGAGCCCGGACCCGCGGCCCCCCGCGGGGACACCGTGTCCCCTGCTCCCCGTGCACTGCGGACAGCCCCCGGCCCCTCCTGGCTTCCCCTCGCCGTGGTCAGGGTGCCCCATGGCCTCCCTCGGTGGGTCGGGGTGTCCCTCCCTGCGGACTGTTCTCTGCCCGGCCCTACCTGCTTCTGTGCCCCCAGGTGTGCTGCCGTTGTGCCGCAGGCTGCCAGCGTGGGGCAGAGCCGTCCGGCAACTCCCCGGCCTCCCGCTTGCCCCATGTCGTGCCTTCAGCAACAACAAGATCCAGGTGGAGATGAACGAGAGCTCAGGTACAGCAGGTGGCACCTTTGCGGTGTCACCCTCATCCTACGGGAGTTGTGGGGCACAGGCAGGGCCCCTTCCATGCGTGCCCCATGGCACGTGTGGCGCTGGGAATGGAAAAACACCGAAGCCCCACATATTCCAGCTTCAGCTGCTGAGGGCCCTCGGAGAGGAGCGTTTGGGGACGAGAATGTCACCAGCTGTGGTCATGTCAGGTGGCTGGGTGCTGCTTGGGTGCTACAGGCAAACCCTGGCAGTCACTGTGGACAGGCCTCGTGCCCCCTGCCCTGCCCGTGCATCGTCCCCTCTGCAGGATCCCTGCCTTGGAGACCTGGTGGAGTGGCAGGCGCTCCTCCGGGGAGCAGCTGTTGGGATTGCTGTGTCCTGCCTGCCAGGAATAGCTGTCATGGGGCCATGGTGCCGCACCAAACAAAGGGTGCCTCTTCTTGAGGCTTCGCAGAGCCTGCCTGAGCCTGCCAGGGCCCCGGGTGCGTCCTCATGCTGTCTGCAGCCTGAGCATGGCCGCAGCACACAGACCAAGCACTCCAGGACCTTTCTGGGAGGGTAGTGCAGGGACAAGGGCTCAGATCCCCTCCCGCAGTGCTGGACAGGGTGGCAGTGCTGCTGGCAGGTGTGTGATCCCCTTGGGCATGGGATGTTTGCTGTGATAGCAGCAGGAGGATAAACCTTATCCAGTGAGCCCAGAGAGACGGGAACTGATGGACAGTGTTACCCCAAAGGTGTCTGGACTTTGGGACACAGGGTGTGTTTGTCCATGCACCATGTTCACCTCTGGCTCAGTGAGCCCAGCTTGCAGGCAGGTCTGGCCTGTTCTTTTCCACACTGCTCTGAGGGCATTTTGAAGAGCCAGGAGTGGGAAGATACGATCTGGGTGAGCAGGGAAGCATGGAGGCGGGTGAAGTTCCTTTGGGCAAGGCACTGTGAGCAGTGTGTTGGTGGGGTTCTGATGTCTCTGTGTTTACCATGGCGCAGGCGTCGCCACAATGAAGTTCAAGAGCCCCCCAGTCAATAGCCTCAGCCTGGACTTCCTCACAGAGTTCTGTATAAGCCTGGAGAAGCTAGAGAATGACCGGGCCTGCCGTGGCATCGTCATAACATCCGTATGTGTTGTCCTGAGCTGGATCTAACATGCAAGCAATGGGTTCTGCTCCCTTCCTTGTGCTTGGTCTCTTGGCTCCATGGTCACTGGCACGGGAGGGCAATGAGGCAGCTTTGATCGGAAGGAGGGGAGGGGATTCTTGGAAGTGCTGTGCTCTTTCTTCCGTGCCCTTTTCTAGCACAATAGCAACAACCAAGGATTGTGATTTGTCATTATGATCAAAGCTGCTTACCTGCAAAGCTGGCACATCCCTTGAGATCTCTTGAACTGTCCAGATGGAGCTGCTAGGAGATGCCAGTGCTTATTTTCAGATGTGATGCATGTGCAAAGTGGGTGCCTGGGAATGGGACAAAACAGGTTTCGTGCTGCATGACTGATGTACCAGCACAGGGATCCTGATAATAAGAAATCATGCTGCAAGCAAAGAGTCCCAGCCCTGCAGCCCATGGTGATTGCATGATCCAAGGTGTGGGAGCACTGGGAAGGTTGTTTCAGAACCCCAAAAGATCCTGGTTCATGTCATATTTAATTAATCCTTTCACTTTCCTCAGACTGCAGGTTGAGTGCATTAGAGTCATCCCTGAGCAGTGGCTCTGAGTGATGTTTGCATTTTCCCAATTCCAGGCTATCCCCAAAATCTTCTCATCTGGCCTGGACATCACTGAGATGTGTGGGAAGAGCACAGAGCACTACACCGAGTTCTGGAGAGCTGTGCAGGAGATGTGGCTCCGGCTGTACAGCTCCAACATGGTGACACTTGCTGTAATCAACGTACGTTCTTTAGATCCACTGCCCCAGTCACCCTGAGCGGTCTGTTTTGTTTGCACCACATGAGCAGGGACAGCTTAAGCAGGTTGTCAGTGCTGAAACAAACACAGGGATGTAGTTGTTGGGATGTGTGGGCAAAGTTTATGTCTGTTGGTCAGTGCATTGTGGTGTGGAAAGGTCTGGAAGCGTGGGATGCTGCAGGCTCCATGTATGTAAGCTGCAGGTGCTCTGGGGTATAGCAGCGTTTCAGCTGCATGGAGAGCTTGCATGGCACTCATGTTCTGCCAGTGGGGGCTGAGGTGCCCTTGGCAGTGTTTTGTGCAGCAAGAGCCATACCCTGCCCCTAAAACTTAGCTGGAGGACCAGGAGGAGGGCTTAGGTCAGTGGTAGAGCCCGAAGGGGCATCAGTAGCAGCCAAGTGGTTGGTGTAGGAGCAGTCCAGAGGATACCTGTTACATGTCCACTGGCTGCTCTCTCACTGGTGGGACTTGTAAGAGTTGCCCAGTCGTTTGCCTGCTGCACTGCTTTGCTGGAGGGGAGGAGGAGGGGGGCAGCCATGCATTGCACAAGTGTCCCTAGTCCTGTGGGCAGCAATGCTTCAGGCAGTGCTGTTTGTCATATGCCGTTTTTCACTGGGTTGTGTTCCTCCAGCCCTAGCTCTTGGCTAGCAGGGAAGTGCTGTCTGAATCTCAGTGTCTGTAGATGGGTTGTTAGCTGCTTGGTGTCTTGTTTTCATGTTTCAGTGCAGTGCTGCTTTGGCAGCTCCTGGTTCTGTGTCTGCCTGTAGACTGTCTTTGAAGGCAGCTGGGTCTCTGATGGCTTCACACAGGCATCCTGTGCACCAAGCACTGAGTTGTGGCAAAGATAATCGCAAATGGAGGTTTTCTAGACGGAAGGTGTTACAACGCCCCTGAAGAGAACTGTTTCTGTGACATTTGGGGTTACAAACTCAACTGGTGTTAAAGACTCATGTATGGTTACAAGAAAATACTTTAGCAAATAACCACTGTGGGATTTGTGATCTGAGTAACATGGATCAATTAACTAGAGAGCAACAAGGAGCATTGAAAAATGAAAGGGTAAACCCTGGTAAACCTACCAGAAATCTTCTTTAGGGCTGTTTCAAATCAGATAATCAGAAACTTAGGGAATATCTACTCTGCCAGCATTTTTAACCATGACCTAGACTCACTCCTTCCTTCTCATTGCCAGGGGTCCAGCCCGGCAGGAGGCTGTCTCATTGCACTGTCATGCGACTACAGGATCATGGCAGAGAACCCCAAATACACCATCGGCCTGAATGAAGCCCAGCTGGGCATTGTGGCTCCCTTCTGGTAGGCCAGTGTCTCCCACTACTAGTGTTAAGTGTTGGTCTCTAAAAAGAATTAATCTTCAAGGAGTTTATGGTTCAGTTTAATTGGCCACTGAGATGTAGTTTAATGTGTCAGTGATCTGGCAGCTGCAGGAGGCAGCACCTCATTGCTCTGTCCTGTAGGGATCTGAAAAGCTTTCATGCTGTAGAATGTCCTTACAGCCTTCACCAATGAGGACCATTCTGACTCTCCAGTCAACTCTGAAACAAGTTCTGGGAGATCTCCTGGTCAGGCTCAGTCTGGGAATATGCTTTTCTCTGGACACAGGCTGTGTACCTGCACAGCTGTACTGTAACTGTGGAGATCTCTGAAAGCTTAGGGACACCAATATGCTAAGACACAGGCCCTTGGTTGCCCTGAGAATGTGGCACTGAGGGGAAATAGAGCAGCTGTCATGGAGAGGAGGGGGAACTTTGGTAGAACCCAAAATGACTCTGCTCGCCTGACTTTGCACAGCATGGCTGGGCCTACAGTCTGGGGGGGTGAGACCAAGTGTGCTCTTAGCTTTGATGTCAGTGCAGCTGCTGCTGGGTGTTTGTTTCCTTGACTGTGGCTTTGTCTCCCATCTCCTCTAGGTTTAAGGACACATTTGTGAACGTTGTGGGACAGCGAGTTGCTGAGCGCTCCCTCCAGCTGGGCTCCCTGTACCCTGCACCTGAGGCCCTCAAGTTTGGCATTGTGGATGAGCTGGTGCCAGAGGAAAAGCTCCAGGAGAAGGCTGCAGCTGTTATGGCACAGTGGTTGGCCCTTCCTGGTAAGGGTGGCTCCTCCGGCAGGGGAAGAGGGGACCTGATCTGTGTGGAAAGGACAGGCACCCCCATTGGTACCTGGGAGCTATGTAACAGTTCTCATTTAAAGGGAAGGTGTGAGTGGCTGGGAGGTAGGAAAGCTCAGCACAGCAGTCCAGGCAGCCTTGGGCTAACAGAGATGGGCTGGCCAGTGCCCTTGCATGGGAGGACACTGTGCTGGGTGTGCAGGGACATGACTCCAGCTTGGCCCACCCTGTCAGCCCTTGCTGAGTCAGTCTGGAGGTGCATGAGCCCCGGATACAAACTGAATGTCTGTGTCTGTCAGTGGAGGTGTTGCCCCAGGAAAGCTGCCATGGAGCTGGGGTAGAAGGCAGGGTGAGAGTGCCTGCGTGGCTGCCAGTTCACCTTCATGGTCTGGATCAACCCTCGTCACTCTGCTGAGCTGGTGATGGTGATGGGGGTGTGAGGACAGACAGCACAGACATTACATGCATGTTTGAGCTGCTCTGTGACTGGCAGCACAGGGTTCCTCGGCTGGGAGAGGGCTCCTTGTGGCCAGGGGTAGGTGTGAGCTATCCCACCCCATGCCACCTCCTGGGCTGCAGGGAGCTATAGCTGTGTAGCACCCCTCAGCTACTTTTCATGTAGGAATCTGAATGAAACTGCACTGAAAGAGGGGTCCCAGGACTGTCACTTTGTGTCCCAGCCTTGGAAGAGGGTCCCTGAGCAGCTCTCTGCCCTGCCTTGCTGGTGTTAAAGTGGTACCTCAGCTCCAAAGAGTGGGGAGCACATCTCATCTCTCTCCTAGCTTGCAGGAGGCACCATGCAGATCCTTTCCCAGAGCCCGAAATCAAAGCAGAAGGAGTCTGCCCTGGTGAAGGTGTCTGTAGCACACAGGAGCTGGAGCAATTTGGGGTTCCCAGTGCATGGGGGGGGTTGGTAATTTATTCACTATTGTGATTAAAGCACAGTGAGAGCATGCATGCAACATCTGTGCCACAGATGTGCTGCCACATCACTGGCTGTGGCTCTGTATGTGTGTGAGCAGGTGGGTGCTCCAGGCCTCAGTCAGCTCCAGCAGCCACCACTGCTCCAGCAACATCCACATATTCATATGGAGTGGCACAGGCCCAGAGTCTGCTGTTGGAATAAGCTCAAGGGGACACAGCTGCTGGCTTCTGTGCAGTGTGTTTGGCATGAGCAGACTCTCTTGCCAGCGGCTGAAGGATCTGGGTGATTGGGAGCTTAGAGCCAGGGGCTAGGCTCTGGAGAGTGCAAAAAGAAGGAGGTGCACAGTTTCCTGTCATCTGTCCCAGTAGATCTGTTTTCAGTGGTACAGATCATGATTTATTGTATCAGAATTTATTCAGTTCAGCTTCCAGCGGGTGGGGTTTCCTTACACCTTTCCCTGCTGATCTAAGGAGCCCTTTGTTGTGTGGTGCCTCCTCATTTGGAGGCACCTGCACGGGGGGGCAGTGGCGGAGAGCTGGTCAGGGTGAAGGCCATGCACATTCCTCATCCCCACTCTCCTCTCTGCAGACCATGCCCGTCAGATCACCAAGTCCATGATGAGGAAGACAGTGTTGGACCGCCTGGTAGCTCACCGGGAGGAAGACATTAAGAACTTCATCAGCTTTGTCTCCAAAGAGTCCATCCAGAAGTCACTTCGCATGTACATGGAGATGCTGAAGAAGAAGAAGAGCTGAGGGGCCAGCCACCCAGGGCCTGGTCTTAGGAGCTTGAAACGCTGCAGCAGCTATAGACTTTCACAATGAAGTTGTCTGCGGTGTCAGCAATTGGTGATGTGCTACCTGCTCCCATGGCCACCCCTTTAGTCCCCATAGAGTGCCTGACACCACCGCTGCCTTTCCTGAGAGCGAGAGAGCAGTTTGCTCAGCTCCCTGAGGAACAAACAGGGAGAGGGTCATGACACCGCTGTGGCCCAGCCCCTCTAGTCCTTGGATGTCCTCCCTCCTATCCAACAGTTAATTGTGGAATGAGATTTGTCAATAAAGTCTTGAATGAGGTAGGAGATGGATGCTTCATTCCCAGCATGTCGGTGGTGACTGCTTCCTGGCTGGTGGCCTGTCCCCAGGCTCTGGTCCATGGTGGGCTGAGGGGTCTGGGCATGGCTGGTGGTTGGCTGTGACCCTTCTCCCGATCAGGATCTGCAGCAGCCCTTGTACAGGGATGGTGGATGGGGCTGCAGGGGGTGGCTTCACAGGGTTGGTGGTGGGAGCTGGAGCTGAATCGTGGTCTGAGGCCGCAGGGCAATTCAAGCTGTCAGCTTCACCTCAACTGGGTAGTGGTCACTGACTGCCAGAGCCTGGAGGAGGAGGAGAGGTGTTGAGGTGTAATGCAAGGGTTTGGTGAGCCCCTCACCGTGCTGGTGGGACCAGCAGGGTGGCTGTGATTGTGCTGCCAGAACCTTCCTGCTAGGGTGGGACACGATGTCTCCCACCCGACACTCAATACATGAGGCTCCAGTTTTGCACCTCTGATGGAGGTAGCCTGTGGTCAGCACTGGCAGGGGGGTGCCTGCCCTCTGAGACCCCTGTGTCTTGCCTGGGAGCCCTGTGCTGGCTATGGATGTCTGAAGATTGTCTTGGATTGCCCCATGCCCTGGAGCCCTGCCTGTGGCTGCCCATGAAAGGCCATGCAAAATCCTGCGTGCCTCATTTCTTCCCCCCAGGCAGACACAAATCCCCACTCCTGTTTCCACCCCCAGGTCCCTCGTCACCCTGAGCTCCCACATGCCTGATGCAGGAGCTGTGCTGGAGCAGACAGGCGCTGGGCAGGGGCACACATGCTGCAGCCAGAGCCAGCTCATGCTGCTGCTGGAGCTGCTTCAGCTGCAGTTTTGAGCTGATCCTTTAGTGCAGCAGCTACATGACAGCACTGAGCTGCCTAATCCCTGCTAGACGGCAGCAGCCCTGGGGCCAGTGCTGCCCAGGGCAGCTCAGCCTTGGTGCCTGTTTGAGCTCTGAGTTTGCAAGCCCTGCTCACCTCTTCCTGCTCCAGCTGGAAAGCACGCTGGAAGTTATAGATACCAGCGGAATTGGGCACGATGCTTCTCTTCAGCTTGGCACCGCACACCACAATCCTGCCAAGGAGACACAGGCAGTGGGTCCAGCTCCTGTCCCCACACTCAGGGTGGCGACGGATGGGCAGGGGATGCCAGGGGGGAGCCAGCAGTGTCGTGGCAGCACTCACCTGTCATAGGCACAGTCTGACCTCCCCACCGTGGTGTCAGTGCCGTCCGGGAGCAGCCACTTGAAGATGTCGCTGGTGCGCAGGCGGATGGATGACCAGTCACTGTGCTGCACATAGGCACAGTCGGCATTGAAGTCCCCCAGGAACATTATATTCTGTAGCAGGGAGATTGGGGTCTCGCGGAGGCTGGGGAATGGGGCTGCCTCCGAACAGCAGCCTCCTGTGGCAGGGTGTGGGGCAGAAGCAGGGTCCCTATCCCACCACCTGCAGGAACTAATGTGGGTTGAATGGTCCCCGCGGCTCAGCGCCCACCCTCACTGCCATCTCCAGTGCTGGTGACACTCACATCGGTCCCCCACTTGTTGACAATGGCCAGGTAAACATCGTAGAGAGCATCAATCTCAGTGACAGCGTCATGTGGGGCTGAGTGCAGCGGCACCAGCACAAAGTCCTGCACCTCTATCAGGGAAGAGAGATGTCAGCCCCATGGCCACCCCATGCCACCACCCGGGGCCGTTTGTCCCCCCGCTTACTGGTGTTGGGTGCTGAGACCCTCAGGATGAATGGCGCCCGGCTGAAGACATCCTGAGGATCCTCATATTGGTAGGTGTCCACCACAGACACGGCATCTGTCCTGCAGGGCCAAAGGGGTGATAACCCTGGGGCTCAGTGTGGCCCTATGTCCCCTCCATGGTGCCGGTGGCCCCGTGGTGCTGCAGGCAGGTGGCTGAGCACCCAACCCTGTTACCTGTAGATGAAGAGGTACATCTCCTTGTAGTTGTCCCGTCCCAGCGGGCCGCTGATCTCATAGTCATATGAGGACATAGACACACTGTGGAGAAGCAAAGGCAGGATGGTGACATTTCTGGCACCAGTGACATGGCTGGTATCATCCTGGGGTGGCACTGCTGGGTGGCCGTGGAGTTGCTACCAGCCAGCCCTGCTGTACTGTCCCTATGGACCACTGTGCCCTGTCCATGAGGTGACATGTGTGTAGTGGCTCCAAGCCACGCTGTTGTCCACACCACCAGAGGCATGGCAGGACACGGGGTGGCTCCATAGGGACGCTCCTCGCCTTCACGTGCAGCAAAGCTAAATTAGGTCAATGAGCAGCCCCAGGCTGTTCAGGGCCTGGCGTCACCCTCTCTGCCTTGGCTGCTGTGTGGCGGTGCTGGAGGGGATACCAGAGGGGTGAGGGTGCAGGCTAGGTGTACCTGCTCCAGCACAGCAAGGCAGCAGCAGCCTCCACCCAGCCCCGGCCCCTGCCCGCACGAAGCCGGTGAGGGGCTGTCACACTGCCATGAGCGCTTCCAGCCCACCCCAGCAGCCCGTTTTCCTACTGGGGTGCCTGAGCAGCCCACTTCACAGCATCATCTGCCACTGGGTCCATCCCGGGGTCCCCCCGCCACTGACAGGGTGTTGGGGCACTGGGGGCTGCCTGCCTCTGCCTCCTTAATTCCCCATCTCGCCTCTGCCCTGTGCTGCTGGATTTTGGAGATGGAGCTTGCTGGAGCTGTGGTCCCTTTCCACTCTGTGTGCTCCAGGGGAACGGCAGCTTTTGGAGGAGTTTTGTACCGCTTGTATCCTTCTTCCCTCCCCAGGTTATTCCCAGTGTCTTTTCCAAAGCTTCAGCCTGCTCCGACCTTCAGCCACAGCACTTTCCTCCCATTCCCCTTTCCAGAAGCAAACCCTCTGCTAATGGATGACTCTGTTTTTGCTGTTTATTGCTCAACCAGTGTGGCTTTCCCTGCAATGCTGGTGTCCTCGCCAGGTGCCCCATCCCTGCTTGTACCTGTTGAGCTGCTCCATGAGCTGAGTGACGGCGCTGAGGTCGGAGTCGCGCACCTCCTGCACCAGCACCACATCATAGCGGCTCAGGATCTGCGGAACCAAGAGGGACAGAAATAGAGAGAGGGAGCCTGCCCATCTACTGCCCGGGCACCTTGACATGGTGCTGGGTGCAGCACCATGGGGTCCTGCATGTCCCTCATGCAGTGTGTGTGCCTGACACCCCACCTTGGTCCATCCACCCAGGGCATCCCCAGCACTGGGGTGCCATCCCATCCCCATGGCACAGCAGCCATGGATGGCACATCGCTATGTGTTCTGGCACAGGAACCACATCTTGGGTCCACCCCAGTGCACAGCCCGTCCCTGCACGGCACCGGCTGCACTCACACTGATGATGATGCCCGCCACTTCCTCGTTGGACATCTTGGTGTCACCGAACGCCTGGATGTTGAAGGCACCAACACGCAGCGTGGCAGTGGCCAGGCATGGGAGAGCCACAGCCAGAAGATACAGTGCCAGCACCATGGTTCCCATTGGGAGCGATGCTCAGCAGAGATGTAGTGATGGGAGCCAAACTTTCTAAACTGCTTTGGATTTGTCGATAGAGCAAAAAAAACACCCCATGTAGGTCCTCCCTAAGTCCTGGCACACAGCCTGCCATGGTGGGCACTCCCTTGAGCAACCCACAGAGCTGGCAAGGGCTGTCTATTGGCTTGCTGGTCCCAGAGGGAGCTGGCTCTTGTCCTGCCTCCAAGAACCCTCCCAGTAGTGCTCCTGCCAGCCCATGGGGTGACCCAGCTCTGCTCCCCAACAGGGTATCTCCATCACCCACCTCTACCGCCACCCTGGGCCGCTCCACGTCCTTAAACTTAATCACAGCCCCGGTGGGTAAGGAAGCGACTCCTCATCCCAGCTCATCCCAGTCCCTCCCAGGTCGTGGCTGAAGGTGCTGATCCCGGATCCGTCCTTACCTTGGCGAGTGCGTGACACCTCTGTCCTCCCAGCAGCAGGATGGGTGGTTTTATTCCCGACGGAGGTGCCGGCAAAGCAGGATGAGTCGGACACCCCCGTGGGGTTTTTGGCACAGCTCTGGGCTCCTTCCTACATTGGGAAACCCAAACCTCATGAGGCGACGGGGTGGGGCTGGCGCAGCCACCCCTGTGCTGATGCATTGCAGGGTGTCCAGAGGTGAGGTGGGGCTGGAGCATCTCGGCAGCTCTGGGTGGGTGCATGGGACTTGGGGTGCTGCCATCAGAGTGGTCCCCAGGTCACAGCGAGGGGCACAGCAGCAAAGCAGGTGGTGAAGAGCAATGACCTCAATGTGAGTGATTCAGGCGGTGTAATTAGAGGGGAGAGGAGGAAACTGTGGGGTGTCTGGTCAGGCAATGTGAGCGCCGCCAGCCTCCGCGAGAGGGGATGGCTGCAATCCACTGCAGCAGCTCTGCTGGACACCCAGGACAGCCCCATTGGTGTCCCAAAGCAGCCCCAGTGGAGCCGTCATCCCGCATGCTGGCACATGGCATCACCCTGCTCACGGCATCACCCCACCGAGGGAGCGGGCGGCTGTGCCAGGGTGCCGCTGTGCCGGGGTGCCGGCAGCAGGGCAGGTGGGGAGGCGATGGCTGCTCATGCCTGGGCTTGCTGGGCTCTCCCATGCATCCCAGGTTTCTCACCTGCAAGCCCAGTCATGGGATGAGTCTGGTGTCCCTCAATGCTGTGCCCACACCAAAACCCCCCCAGGAGGCTCCGAATCCCCTGGGAAATGACTCATGCCTTCTGCTTCCTCCCACCCTCACTGTCAGTGCCCTGTCAGCCACCGCACATCCAGGCGGGTTCCAGTGGGATGAGGCTCCGCAAGCTGTCAGGAGAGCATCCTGCGTCCCGGCAAGGGGCTCACATCCTGCCCAGAGACTCTCAAGCCCTTCCTGGTGTCTCTGTTTCTGCTGCTGGCAGCTCAGAGCTTGTCACCTTCTGGGTCTGGTTCCATCAGTGGCAAAAGGGGACCCCCAAACCCAGGGAACACCCTGGTTCCAGCCCCAGTGGGGCTGCCCCTGGGAGGGGGACAGGGGGCTTGGGCACAGAGGGCTGCTGGGGAGGCTGAAGGGACTCCCTCCAGAGCTGCAGGGGCTGGAAAAGACTCATTTTTTAATGGAAACAGACAGTATCCCACTCCCACAGGACCCTGAGGACATCCTTGTGGAGACAGCAGGCAGCTTGGCTGGCACTGGTGGTGCATGGGCTTCCATCAGGGATGCAGGTGCATGTTGGGGTGTCCTGGTAGCCAGCATGGGAGTGGGCTCAGCGGGATTTCAGGGTCACCTCCACAGGGAAATGGTCACTGACAGCCAAAGCCTGTGTATGGGGGGAAATCAGAGAGGTGGCTGGGCTTGTCCAGACCCTCATCACCATCATGGGTGGCTGGGACCCCAATGCTCCAACCCCAAAATTCAGAGCATGCCCCAAAATGCTCAAGCTGTGGGGGCTGCATCAGTGCAGAGGCTGGGATCAGGCCACTCTTGGGAGCACCCTGGGGAACAGGGAGCCCACCCGTGCCCCCAGGAGGTGAGGTAGGTTGGATCCCAGTGCCAGCAGGATTATGTGCCCAGCCCTCACTCACATCCTTGCTCTGGAGGTGGAAAGTCTTCTGGAAGTTGTTGACGGTGGCAGAGCCAGGCTCGATGTCCTGGCGCAGCGCGGTGCCACAGGCGATGATGCTGCCGGGGCATCACGGGGGTGTTAGT